>OX638140.1:84082072-85282072 GCA_951805005.1 Othius punctulatus | reverse complement strand
GTCCGCCGACTCACAAAAAACGATGTAGATAGTTGTAAGATTATTGAATTCAATTTAATTAATAAATCATTTTTATATTATGATCATAGTGATATAATTGTGTATATATCGAAGAGAAAACAATTAAGTAGAATCTTCGTCGAAAGTAAATTATTTGGTTACGTTCCTGGACGCCCGCCTCTTCGCAGCACGCCATACAATGGAGAACCCTTGACCGTAATAAACCCTCATTGCAGGTACATTTTCATTGTCTAGCTGGTCTTCGTTTCTTATTGAGTATGACACGTTGATAGTGTCTTCAAGTTGTAGTCAAAAGCTCTGCCAGTCTGTTAATCATAACTAATAATAGAAATACCAGCTGAAAAAAATGCTTAGTAGAAGAGCTAAGACAGTTCCACATCAAAAACAATTAACTATAGGTTATTTTAATTGTTGTAATCATAACTAATAATAGAAATGCCAGCTGAAGAAATAGCTGAGTAGAAGAGCTAGGACAGTTCCACATCAAAAACAATTAACTATAGGTTATCTTAATTGTTGTTATAATAGAAATACGTAATAATAATAAGTAATAATTAATAAGTAATAATATAAATACCAGCTGAAGAAATAGCTGAGTAGAAGAGCTACGGCAGTTCTACATCAAAAACAATTAACATAACCTATAATTTTCGAATTCTGATTTTCATATTTTCTATAAACTCGAAGATTTTAGAGGAAGAAGTGATTGAATAGCTTATGTAAGGGGAGGAAAAGGAGCAGCAAAAGCTTAATTAGCACAAAGAAATTACTTACATTGCCTAATCGGAATATGAGCAACGGGAATGAGCAGCTTACTCTTAGACCAAATCGTCCAAACGATAACAGCATAGCAGGCGCTTATTATCAGCGCAGGCAAGACGAATAGTACCAGTGAGACTAACGTCATATAAACCTGCCATTGCCATTGCTTTAAATCGATCCAACACTGCGAAAGTCCTGCAAGATTTATATACCTTTATACAAAATCAATTGCATTACATTTTTCAATTGAACGTTTTATTGGACTACTGTACTAACCTTCAATTGGTTTCTCTTCAAATAGGAATATTGTTGGAAGGGAGAAGATGAAACTCAGAAGCCAGGCAATCACGACTAGAACTTTTGCCCTTTTCCCTGAAATTAAAAAAAAATATATTTTTAAATAACAACTTTTATAATCCTTACTATCAACATAATGCAATAAAGGATTCATTGGAGGCCAAAAACGTGGGTATTTCAATTAATTCTGCCAACATATCATCTTATTCGCCAAAATTTCAATCATTAGTGGCAAAATTTCAATCATTAATATGGCTAATAATATAGATACAAAGAGCAAAAAAATAGATTCAAAAAGATAATGAAATAATCAAAAGAATCATCATGGGAAAAATTCAGGGAAAAATGAAAAAAATAGGCATGAGAATCAGAAGCTATTCTAATTTCGTTGTGGTTATGTCTCCGGTTCTGATACAATTTTCTGTGTTGTTATATATTATTTTGATTGCCCTCCTCAGTTTAGGTCCTATTTGTCTATTATTAACAATTAATTCTGCCAAAATATCATTTTATTCGCCAAAATTTCAATCAGTAGTAGCACAATTTCAATCATTATTATGGCTATTAATATAGATACAAAGAACAAAGAAATAGAGTCAAAAAGATAATGAAACAATCAAAAGAAACAGCATGTGAATACATGAATAAAATAATAGGCATGAGAATCAGAAACTATTCTACAACATTATCAGAAGAAACAAGAAAGGCAAAACGATAAAACAACACCGATTAAAGGATGAGAAGGGAAACATACTTACAAAGAAAGAGAAATAGGGGGAAGATGGAAAAATACTTTGAAGGTTCACTGGAAAAAGATGACAAAACAAAACAGAATACAGAATAGACAAAATTAGAAATGAACAGTTGAAATACATGGGAGAAGAAGGAGAAAGAAGAAATAGGAGAAAGATGGAAACAATACTTTGAACGTTTACTGGAAAAAGATGACAAAACAAAAGATAAACAGAATACAGAAAGAACAATAGAAAACAATAATAATAAGAGAGACAAACAAGACAACGACGAAGAACAAGAAATAGGTATAGAAGAAGTTGGAACAGCTATAGTGAAAATAAAACTTGGTAAAGCACCAGGAATAGACAAAATGAAAAATGAATAGTTGAAATACATGAGAGAAGAAGGAGAAAGAAGAAATAGGAGAAAGATGGAAACAATACTTTGAAGCTTTACTGGAAAAAGTTGACAAAACGAAACAGAATACAGAAAGAACCATAGAAAACAATAACAATAAGAGAGAAACAAAACAACAGGGAAGAACAAGAAATAGGTATAGAAGAAGTTAGAATAGCTATAGGGAACATAAAACTTGACGAAGCACCAAAAATCGATAAAATTTGAAATGAACAGTTGAAATACATGGGAGAAGAAAGAGAAAGAAGAAATGGGAGAAAGATGGAAACAATACTTTCAAGGTTTACTGGAAAAAGATGACAAAACAAAAGATAAACAGAATACAGAAAGAACAATAGAAAACAATAACAATAAGAGAGACAAACAAGACAATGTGGAAGAACAAGAAATAGGTATAAAAGAAGTTAGAACAGCTATAGGGAAAATAAAACTTGATGAAGCACCAGGAATAGATAAAATGAAAATGAACAGTTGAAATGCATGGGAGAAGAATATCGATACAAAGAACATAGAAATAGAGTCAAATGGATAACGAAACAATCAAAAGAAACATCATGGGAAAAATACGCGGAGAAAATGAAAAAAAAATAGGCATGAGAATCAGAAGTTATTCTACAACATTATCAGAAGAAACAAGAAAGACAAAATGATAAAACAACACCAAATAAAGGATGAGAAGGGAAACATACTTACAAAGAAAGAAGAAATAGGAGGAAGATGGAAACAATACTTTGAAGGTTCACTGGAAAAAGATGACAAAACGAAACAGAATACAGAAAGAACAATAGAAAACAATAACAATAAGAGACTCAAACATGACAACAAGGAAGAACAAGAAATAGGTATAGAAGAAGTTAGAACTAGAAGAAAATAAAACTTGATGAAGCACCAGGAATAGACAAAATGAAAATGAACAGTTGAAATACATGGGAGAAGAAGGAGAAAGAAGAAATAGAAGAAAGATGGAAACAATACTTTGAAGGTTTACTGGAAAAAGATGACAAAACAAAAGATAAACAGAATACAGAAAGAACAATAGAAAACAATAACAATAAGAGGGACAAACAAGACAATGTGGAAGAACAAGAAATAGGTATAGAAGAAGTTGGAACAACTATAGGGAAAATAAAACTTGATGAAGCACCACGAATAGACAAAATGAAAATGAACAGTTGAAATACATATGAGAAGAATATAGATGAAACGAACAAAGAAATAGAGTCAAAAAGATAATAAAACAATCAAAAGAAACATCGGGGGAAAAATTCGGGGGAAAAATAGAAATAAATAGACATGAGAATCAGAAGCTATTCTACAACATTATCAGAAGAAACAAAAAAGACAAAACGATAAAACTACACCAAATAAAGGATGAGAAGGGAAACATACTTACAAAGAAAGAACAAATATGAGGGAGATGGAAACAATCTTTGAAGGTTCACTGGAAAAAGATGACAAAACAAAAGATAAACGGAATACAGAAAGAACAATAGAAAACAATAAAAATAAGAGAGACAAACAAGACAACGAGGAAGAACAAGAAATAGGTATAGAAGAAGATGGAAATAATACTTTGAAGGTTTACTGGAAAAATATGACAAAACAAAACATAAAAAGGAATACAGAAAGAACAATAGAAAATAATAACAATAAGAGAGTTAAACAAGACAACGAAGAAGAACAAGAAATAGGTATAGAAGAAGTTGGAACAGCTATAGGGAAAATAAAACTTGATAAAGCACCAGGAATAGACAAAATGATAACGAACAGTTGAAATACATGTATGTATACAAGTATGTTTCACTTACAGAGAAAGAAGAAATATGAGGAAGATGGATACAATAATTTGAAGGTTTACTGGAAAAGATTGCAAAACAAAACAGAAAATAGAAACAACAATAGAAAACAATAACAATAAGAGAGACAAAAAAGACAACAAGGAAGAACAAGAAATAGGTATAGAGGAAGTTAGAACAGCAATAGGGAAAATAAAACTTGATAAAGCACCAGGAATAGAAATGATATACAAAATAAATACAAAATTAGAAATGAACAGTTGAAATACATGGGAGAAGAAGGAGAAAGATGGAAACAATACTTTGAAGATTTACTGGAAAAATATGATAAAACGAAACAGAATACAGAAAGAACAATAGAAAACAATAACAATAAGAGAGACCAACAAGACAACAAGGAAGAACAAGAAATATGTATAGAAGAAGTCAGAACAGCTATAGGGAAAATAAAAGTTGATAAAGCACCAAGAATAAACAAAATTAGAAATGAACAGTTGAAATACATGGGAGAAGAAGGTGAAAGAAGAAATAGGAGAAAGATGGAAATAATACTTTGAAGGTTTACTGGAAAAATCTGACAAAATAAAACAGATACAGGAAGAATAATAGAAAACAATAACAATAAGAGAGACAAACAAGACTACAAGGAAGAACAAGAAATAGGTATAGAAGAAGTTATAACAGCTATAGGGATAATAAAATTTCATAAAGCACCAAGAATAGACAAAATTAGACATGAACAGTTGAAATACATGGGAGAAGAATATAGATACAAAGAACAAAGAAATAGAGTCAAAAAGATAATGAAACATTTAAAAGAAACATCATGGGAAAAATACGGGTAGAAAATGAAAAACAAATAGGCATGAGAATCAGAAGCTATTCTACAACATTATCAGAAGAAACAAGAAGACAAAACGATAAAACTACACCAAATAAAGTATAAGAAGGGAAACATACTTACAAAGAAAGAAGAAATAGGAGGAAGATGGAAATAATACTTTAAAGGTTCACTGGAACAAGATGACAAAACAAAACAGAATACAGAAAAAAAACCGAAAACAATAACAATAAGAGAGACAAACAAGACAACAAGGAAGAACAAGAAATAGGTATAGAAGAAGTTAGAACAGCTATAGGGAAAATTAAACTTGATAAAGCACAAAGAATAGACAAAATTAGAAATCAACAGTTGAAATACATGGGAGAAGAAGGAAAAAGAAGAAATAGGAGAAAGATGGAAACAATAGTTTGAAGATTTACCGGAAAAATATGACAAAACGAAACAGAATACAGAAAGAACAGTAGAAAATAATAACAATAAGAAAGACAAACAAGACAACAAGGAAGAACAAGAAACAGGTATAGAAGAAGTTAGAACAGCTGTAGGGAAAATAAAACTTGATAAAGCACCAAGAATAGACAAAATTAGAAATGAACAGTTGAAATACATGGGAGAAGAAGGAGAAAGAAGAAGTGGGAGAAAGATGGAAACAATACTTTTAAGGGTTTCTGGAAAAAGTTGACAAAACAAAAGATAAATAGAATACAGGAAGATCAATAGAAAACAATTTCAATAAGAGAGACAAACAAGGCAGCAAGGAAGAACAAGAAACAGGTATAAAAGAAGTTAGAAAAGCTATAGGGAAAATAAAACTTGATAAAGTACCAAGAATAGACACAATTAGAAATGAACAGTTGAAATACATGGGAGAAGAAGGAGAAAGAAGAAATAGGAGAAAGATGGAAATAATACTTTGAAAGTTTACTGGAAAAAGATGACAAAATAAAAGATAAACAGAATACAGAAAGAACAATAGAAAACAATAACAATAAAAGAGACAAACAAGAAAACTAGGAAGAACAAGAAATAAGTATAGAAGAAGTAAGAACAGCTATCGGGAAAATAAAACTAGATAGAAGAAAGATTTTAATAATAATAATAATATGGCTATTTCAAATATTCTGCCAAAACATTAATGATTACCATGAACGTTTCAGTTCTGCAAAAAAAATCAATGATTTCTACCCAAATCTTGATTATACTTGCCAAATTTCAATTGGATGTGCTAAACTTTCAATGTATTCAAATTCAAAAATATATTCTTAAATTTATTTCCATTAACTCAAATATAAAATACAAAGTAGAACAAAAGTGAACTAAAGTAAATAAAACATGATATAAGAAAACCTTGTCATTTTCAAAATGTGGTATTGTTACGTTTTTGTTTTTTTTTTTTGGAAAAATAGCAATTAAATCTTGTCATAGCGGAGTTATAAAAACCAAACATCGTTTATTCACAACATTTCTCTAAAGTTATTTGCTGACATGTAGGTACAGTCGTGCTCACATAAATCTAGTACAAAACATTTGAATTTGTTATATAAATTTGTTATTGTAACCTAATTTCTTGTACTAGATTTATGTGAGTATGACTGTACATATAGCACATTTCATACTTTTCGCACATACTGTAGAATAATTTCCTAAGCAAGGCTATAAATTAATCGTGTGATATTATTATCACATTATTCATTCAAACTTAACACATTCTGCAGACGCGAGAGCTAAAGCAAGCGCTTCCTTTAAGCCACCTCAGAAGCCATGAAATATGAGTATTGCAATATATCCATACACGCTGAACAAATTAATTACTAGGCGTGGATTAATGAATTGTCCTTTGGAGAATTAACGAGAGGCTCCGCTTCTGGCTTAAACGGGATGTACTGTATTCACGGATTCCCGAGATTACACTGAATTGTACCATTGTTTATGTCATTACGTTATTACGTAATTCGGGGGCATAAGCTCCGCTTGTAAGCTACGTGGAACATGATAAACCATTTAAATGTCGTCCTCGCAAGATTTGAGCGCCAGATAATGTTGCTAATAAGAAATATTTAATGAAGATTGTACTGGTAACTTAATACAGGAAATCCAATTAACTTCTTCGGCCGTATAAATTTTACATGGCCTTAACTCGAGTAGATGGTTGGCGCACCAACTGCATGTATCCTGCCTGGAAGTTTTAAAGATAACTTGCTTTATTTTAATTGCCTTGCTGAAGTTTATGTAGCTTGCAGCCTGAACAGAACTGAAGTTCCTCTGCGGCTGGGTGATATAAATATTAAATAAGTATATGTAAAATACGTATTCAATTAAAAGAGTATTTTAAAAGAGGTATAAATAAAACTAAAATAAATTAATAAGTTAGCTAATTTTAAGGAGATTCGCGAAGAAGTGGAGCGAAAAAAATTACAAAACTTAAAAAATAAAATTAATTTAAAATGGTAGGGTTCACATTAAAAAAATAATAACGATGAAACCACTATCAAGATAAGCTATAAAATAAGTGAGAGGAAACATGTTAGAATTTCGAGGAATTTTTCCAATATTTTCGATATCGCATATTGGACTGAACAGAACTGAAGTTCCTCTGAGACTGGATAATATAAATATTAAAAAAGGGTAGGAAAAATACGTATTCAATTAAAAGAGTATGTTAAAAGAGATATTAATAAAACTCAAATAAATTAACAAGTTAGCTAATTTTTAAGAGACTCGTGAAGAAGTGAAGTGAAAAAATTTGCAAAACTTAAAAAATATAACATTAATATAAAATGGAAGGGTTCACATGAAAAAATAATAACGTTGATACCACTATGATGATAAGCTATAAAATGAGTGGGAGGAAACATTTTAGAATTTTGTTAAAATGTGTGTCTCCAAAATTAGGAGTCGATCTGTTCGAGGAATTTTTCCAATATTTTCGATATCGCATACTGGATCCAATTAAATATGTTACATGCCTATATATTTTCAAATATTAGCAAGAAATTTTATTAAAATTTATGCGCTAACTTTTGAGATATCTCTAATAATGTAATAACAATATATGAAAATATCACATGATCACACTAAAAATCAAATATTTCATTAATCGCATATTGGATATTAATGTAATTAAATATGTTACATGGCTATATATTTCCAAATATTAGCACGAAATTTTATTATAATGTATGTGCTAATTTTTGAAATATCTCTAATGTAATAACAATATATGAAAATATCCCATGATCACACTAAAAATCAAATATTTCAGAAATCGCACATTGGATATTAATCCAATGTGTTCGATGTCTATGTAACTCTAAATATTATCACTAACTTTAATTAAAATTATGCGCTAACTTTTGAAATATCTCTAACAATGTAATAATAATATATGAAAATATCACATGATCACACTAAAAATGAAATAATTCATAAATCGCACATTGGATATTAATCCAATTAAATATTTTACATACCTATGTATCTCTAACTGTCATCATTAAATGTTATTAAAATCTATGTGCTAACTTTTGAAATATCTCTAATAATGTAATAACAATATGTGAAAATATCACATGATCACACTAAAACTCAAATAATTCATAAATCACACATTGGATATTAATCCAATTAAATAACTTAGATGTTTATGTAACTCTGAATATCATCACTAAATTTAATTAAAATTTATGCGCTAACTTTTGAAGTATCTCTAATAATGTAATAACACTATATGACAATATCACACGATCACATTAAAAATCAAACAATTCATAAATCGTACATTGAATATTAATCTTATTAAATATATTATATGCTAATATATCTCTAAATATCGGCACGAAATTTTATTAAACTTGATTAGCGAATTTTTGAAATATCTCTAATAATGTAGTAACAATATATGAAAATATCACGTGATCACACTAAAAATCAAATATTTCATAAATCGCACATTGGAAATTAATCTAATTAAATATGTTACATCCCTACGTATCTCTAAATATTATCACTAAATTTTATTAAAATTTATACGCTATTTTTTAAATTATCTCTAATAATCTATTAACAATATATGAAAATATCACAAGGTCACACTATATCGAATATTTCAGAAATCGAGCATTGTATATTAATCCAATTAAATGTGTTACATGCCTACGTATCTCTAGACATCAGCATGAAATGTTATCAAAATTAATGCACAAATTTTTGAAATATCTCTAATAATGTAATAATAGTATATGATAATATCACATGGTCACACTAAAACTAAAATATTTCATAAATCGCACAATGGATATTAATCCTATTAAATATTATTACATGCCCTTATATCTATAAATGTCAGCACGAAATCTTTTTAAAATTGATGCGCCAATTTTTGAAATATCTCTAATAATGTAATAATAATATATGAAAATATCACATGATCACAGTAAAAATCAAAATAGTTCCTAAATTGCACATTGGATATGAATCCAATTAAATGTGTTCCATGTCTATACAACTCTAAATAATATCACTGAATTTAATTAAAATTTATGCGATAACTTCTGAATTATCTCTAATAATCTATTAACATTATATGAAAATATCACATGATCACACTAAAACTCAAATATTTCAGAAATCGCATATTGGATATAAATCCAATTAAATGTGTTAGATGTCTATATAACTTTAAATATTATAATAAAATTTAATTAAATTTCATGCAATAATTTTATAAATATCTCTAATGATGTAATAACAATATATGAAAATGTCTCATGATCACACTAAAAATCAAATATTTCATAAATCGCAAGTTGGATATTAATTCAATTAAATAACTTACATGCCTATGGATCTCTAAATATCAGCACGAAATTATGTTAAAATAGATATGCCAATTTTTGAAATATCTCTAATGTTGTAATAACAATATGTGAAAATATCACATGATCACACTAAAAATCAAATATTTCAGAAATGGCACATTGGATATAAATCCAATTAAATGTGTTAGATGTCTATATAACTCTCAATATTATAATAAAATTTAATTAAAATTCATGGGATATTTTTTTAAATATCTCTAATAATGTAATAACAATATATGAAAATATCACATGATCACACTAAATCGAATATTTCAGAAATCGCACATTGGATATTAATCCAATTAAATGTGTTACATGCCTACGTATCTCTAAATATCAGCATGAAATGTTATCAAAATTAATGCACAATTATTTGAAATATCTCTAATAATGTAATAATAGTATATGATAATATCACATGATCACACTAAAAATCAAATATTTCATAAATCGCACAATGGATATTAATCCTATTAAATATATTACATGCTTTTATATCTCTAAATATCAGCACCAAAATTTATTAAAATTGATGGGCCAATTTTTGAAATATCTCTAATAATGTAATAATAATATATGAAAATATCACATGATCACACTTAAAATCAAAATAGTTCCTAAATTGCACATTGGATATGAATCCAATTAAATGTGTTCGATGTCTATACAACTCTAAATAATATCACTAAATTTTATTAAAATTTATGCGCTAACTTTTGAAATATCTCTAACAATGTAATAACAATATATGAAAATATCACATGATCACACTAAAAATCAAATATTTCATAAATTGTACATTGGATATTAATTCTATTAAATATGTTACATGCCTTTATATCTCTAAATATCAGCACGAAATTTTATTAATGTAGATGTGCAAATTTTGGAAATATCCCTAATGATGTAATAACAATATGTGAAAATATCACATGATTACACTAAAAATCAAATATTTCAGAAATCGCACATTAAATATTAATCCAAGTAAATGTGTTAGATGTCTATGCATCTCTAAATAGGAGCACTAAATTTTATTAAAGTTGATGCCCGAATTTTTGAAATATCTCCAATAATGTAATAACAATATATGAAAATCTCACATGATCACACTAAAAATCAATTCTTTCATAAATCGCACATTGGATATTAATCCAAGTAAATGTGTTAGATGTCTATGTGTCTCTTAATATCAGCACTAAATTTTATTAAAGTGATGCCCGAATTTTTTAATATCTCCAATAATGTAATAACAATATATGAAAATCTCACATGATCACACTAAAAATCAATTCATTCATAAATCGCACATTGGATATTAATCCAATTAAATATGTCACATGACTATATATCTCTAAATGTAATTATTATCTTTTATTAAAATTTATGCGCTAACTTTTGAAATGTCTCTAATAATGTAATAACAATATACGAAAATATCACTAGATCACACTAAATATCAAATATTTTTTAAATCGCACATTGGATATTAATACAATTCTATATGTATTATGCAAATGTATCTCTAAATATCATCACTAAATTTGATTAAAATGTATGCGCTACTTTTTGAAATATCTCTAATAATGTAATAACAATATATGAAAATATCAAATGATGACACTAAAAATCAAATATTTCATAAATCGCACATTGGATATTAATCCAATTAAATATGTTATATGCCAACATATCATATAAATATCATTACTAAATTTTATCAAAATGCATGCGCTAGTTTTTGAAATATCTCTAATAATGTAAAGACAATATATGAAAATATCACATGATCACACTAAATCGAATATTTCAGAAATCGCACATTGGATATTAATCCAATTAAATGTGTTACATGCCTACGTATCTCTAAATATCAGCATGAAATGTTATCAAAATTAATGTACAATTATTTGAAATGTCTCTAATAATGTAATAATAGTATATGATAATATAACATGATCACACTAAAAATCAAATATTTCATAAATCGCACATTGGATATTAATATAATTACATATGTTACATGCCCATACATCTCTAAATATCGTCACAGATTCTCTTTTAAATGTATGCTCTAACTTTTGAAATATCTCCAATGATGAAATAACACTATATGACACTATCACATTATCACACTAAAAATCAAATAATTCATAAATCGCACATTGGATATTAATACAATTAAATATGTTATATGCCAATATATTTCTAAATATCAGCACGAAATTTTATTAAAATTGATTAGCGATTTTTTTAAATATCTCTAATAATGTAGTAACAATATAAGAAAATGTTTCATGATCACACTAAAAATCAAATATTTCATAAATCGCACATTGGAAATTAATCTAATTAAATATGTTACATCCCTATGTATTTCTAAATATCATCACTAAATTTTATTAAAATTTATGTGCTATTTTTTGAATTATCTCTAATAATCTATTAACAATATATGAAAATATCACATGATCACACTAAAACTCAAATATTTCTGAAATCGCACATTGGATATAAATCCAATTAAATGTGTTCGATGTCTATACAACTCTAAATAATATCACTAAATTTGATTAAAATTTATGCGCTAACTTTTGAAATATCTCTAACAATGTAATAACAATATATGAAAATATCACGTGATCACACTAAAAATAAAATATTTCATAAATCGCACATTGGAAATTAATCTAATTAAATATATGACATTCCTATGTATCTCTAAATATCATCACTAAATTTTATTAAAATTTATGCGCTATTTCTTGAATAATCTCTAATAATCTATTAACAATATATGAAAATATCACATGATCACACTAAAACTCAAATATTTCAGAAATCGCACATTGGATTTAAATCCAATTAAATGTGTTAGATGTCTATATAACTCAATATTAAAATAAAATTTAATTAAAATTTATGCGATATTTTTTTTAATATCTCTAATAATGTAATAACAATATATGAAAATGTCTCATTATCACACTAAAAATCAAATATTTCATAAATCGCACATTGGATATTTATTCAATTAAATAAGTTACATGCCTATGTATCTCTAAATATCAGCACGAAATTTTGTTAAAATAGATGTGCCAATTTTTGAAATATCTCTAATGTTGTAATAGCAATATGTGAAAATATCACATGATCACACTAAAAATCAAATATTTCGTAAATCGCACATTGGATATTAATCCAATTAAATGAGTTAGATGTTTATATAACTCTAAATATCATTACTAAATTTAATTAAAATTTATGCGCTAACTTTTGAAACATCTCTAATAATGTAATAATAATATATGAAAATATCACATGATCACACTAGAAGTCTAATATTTAATAAATCGCACATTGGATATTAATCCAATTAAATATGTTATATGACAGTATATCTCTTAATCATCTCTAATCATCATTAAATTTTATTAAAATATATGCGCGACTTTTTGAATTATCTCTAATAATGTAAAGACAATATATGAAAATATCACATGATTACACTAAATCGAATATTTCAGAAATCGCACATTGGATATTAATCCAATTAAATGTGTAACATGCCTACGTATCTCTAAATATCAGCATGAAATGTTATTAAAATTAATGCGTGAATTTTTGAAATATTTCTAATAATGTAATAATAGTATATGATAATATCACATGATCACACTAAAAATCAAATATTTCATAAATCGCACATTGAATAATAATCCAATTAAATATATTAGATGCCAATATACCTCTAAATGTCGTCACTAAATTTTATTAAAATGTATGCGCTACTATTTGAAATATCTCTAATAATGTATAGACAATATATCAAAATATAACATGATCACACTATATCGAATATTTCAGAAATCGGACATTGGATATTAATCCAATTAAACATGTTTTATGCAAATGTATTTCTAAATATCAGCATGAAATTTTATTAAAATTAAGGCGCGAATTTTTGACAAATCTCCAATAATGTAATTATTATATAAGTGAGCAATTTTTGTACACTACTCCCATAAACCTTTTTTTTTCCTGACTTTTTTGGAATTTTGAGGTAAAATGACGTTGTGATAACTATCAAGTATTGTATCGTAATTTATGAAACAGTAACAAATAAATATGCTTTTAGTGAAATGAATAAATATAACGATTGGTAGTGAAATAGCATCTGAAACAGTCGCAGGGAATTTCACATTACTGGAAATCAAAGTGAAGTCCTGTCAACCAGAAGGGTCAACCGAGTGAAAAATTACTCTCGGATGTGTACGTAGCTAAGAAAATAAAAGAAAGCTACACAATACGCTTTTAATATATGGGGGATAAATATTCCCGGTCTCCCGAAAAATATACATCTCAGGGAGTGCGCTTAATGAGCCGAACACTCGCCGCGGGCAAATTGCAACCTTTTTGTATATTAACTCGAGCAATAATTGCGTCGGCGAAGCGGAGCTCCCCTTTCTCAATACAAAAGTCACGATTCGAGGTCGGGAGAAGCTGGAGGCTCCTTGCAATCTTCGCCGTCGCGGATTACTTCCCGCCCCCATGGAGAAAACGACGCGTTGCTCCAAACGACTTGGAGCACTTTTTGAGCGCATTATAGTATCCTCGCAGAAGAAAATGAGAAAACGGCAATATTTTCACAGTCCAAAAGGAAAATAACAAAATTGCCACGTTTTGTTCAGACGAAAAAAAAATTGTACCTAAAATTCTTATTGCAATCTTCTGCAATACGTATATTATAACAATTGTCTTATTTACAAATTCAGTATTGTTAACAACAAAATGCTTATATTATGTTTGGACATAATGTCCAATATTTTCGCCCCTATTGAAGTATGCACTGCACTATTAATATTCGATGTATAAAGGGTACATTATGTTTTGAGAAAATATTTAAAACTAACATTTTCACCTCTATCACATTATACACTGCAGTATTAACATAATAAGTATAATGGGTACATTCTGCTTAGACTCATATTTGTATTTTAACGAAAGAATTGTCATTACTTAATTGTGCCATACCTTAGTACTAGTAGTAGTACTATTTACAAATTCTGCATTGTTAACATTATACGTTTATGTTATTTAATTAAATGCGAATTGGGACATCGGGAGCTGGGATAGAATTTAAGCCACGGTATTCGAGAGTTCAGTAATATACGGTTTCCGAGGAATTTGCCTTTCCGGTTACAGTCTAACTAAGCATAAAGTTAATGGACCAAAAATTAGATCTGGTGTCTCACTGTTAATCGAACTGTAAAAATTAGATAATGCTAATAAATTTACACACCGGATTTGACTTATTATTATTAACTTTTGATTTAGTTTTATTTTTAACACGAGCAATTATTTTATATTCCAAAAATATTTTTCATGTTCTTAGATTTTTTTTGTCTCATTACTTTCATCTCATTACTTCTTTTAATGGCAAAATATGTCATATGATGCATTAAATATTAGGTATAGCTAAAAAGTATTTCGTTGGTTAGTTCGTAAATCTTAAAACAAACAATTATTTTTACATCATGTGCAACATATGTGTACACTTGATATCTACGAATATTTCAATGATTACTGTGAAAATTATAATTATTCAATCAGAATTTCCATTAACAACAAAAATTCTGGCGTTCCTAATTGAAAAGTTGGTGGTGATCATTGAAGTTTTGATGAAAATCACTGAAAATTTGTTTTGTGGATTTGATTTGATTTTGACCTATGAATATGAAATATTCTGAATTAATGTCATTACTGTGCATAATGTCATATCCAATTTCAATGATTTCTATGAAAAATTTAATGATTACTATCAAAATTTCAATTTTCGGCCATAATTTTTATTAACTACAAAAATTCTGATGAAAACTTGACAGCAACAATGAAATTTTCATAGAAATCAATGAAAATTTACAGCAACCATTGACATGTTTATAGAAATTATTGCAATTATGAATATTAGATATTTTGAGCATTTCAATGATTTTTATGAACAATTCTATGAGTCTGTCTAAACTTCAATTATTCAGTAAAAAATTCCATTAACTATAAAAATTCTGATAAAAAATTGACAGCAATCGTTGAAGTTCTCATACAAATCACTGAAAATTTGACATTAGGTATCGATTAGCAGTTACTGTAATTTCTGAAAATTTATATAATGTGTATTTTGAAAATTTAGATTTGTATACAGTGTGCCCGAAGATACTTCCTCTGAAAATTTGGGGACGACTTCATCTTAAATAAGAAGAATCATTAAATAATATCCAACTATTGACTTTCCAAATTGAACAATTTTACAGTGTTGGTTATCAGTTACTGTAATTTCTGAAAATTTATCTCATGGATATTGCGAAAATTTAATGCCAGTATTCCTGAAGATAATTCCTCTAAAAATTTGTAGACTAGTATGTCTCAAATAAGAGAGAAAATCGAATCAATAACTTTCAAAATTGACCAGTATCGGTTATCAGTTGCTGTAATTTCTGAAAATTTATCTAATGGATGTTTTGAAAATTTTATTGCAGATTTGGATACAACATGCCTGAACATAATTCCTCTGAAAATTTGTAGACAAGTATGACTTAAATTCGAGAGAAATGGAATCAGTACCATTCCTAATTGACCAGAATGATTGAGATTTTTATAGAAATATTTACAATTATGACAGAATATATGATATTTTGAACATTTCAATGATATCTATGAAAAATTCAATTATCCTGTCAAAACTTCAATAATTTTGTCAAAATTTCCATTAACTATAAAAATATTGTGACTACAAGTTGAAAACTTGACAGAAATAATTGAAATTTTCATAGAAATCACTGAAAATTTGACATTTATCATTGACATTTTTATAAAAATTGTTATAGATTTTATAGAACATATGATGTCTTGAACATTTTAATAATATCTATGAAAAATTCAATTATCCTGTCAAAACATCAATTATTTTGTAAACATTTCCATTTCCAACTATAGGAATTTTGAAAGTACGTGTTGAAAACTTGACAAAAACCATTGAAATTATCATAGAAATCATTGAAAATTTCTACTTATTATTGACAATTTTATAGAAATTATAGCAATTATGACAGAATATATGATATTTTGAACATTTGAATCATTTCTATAACAAATTTAATGATTTTGCCAACAGTTTCATTAGCTATAGAAATTTTGAGAGTACTAGTTGAAAACTTGACAGAAATAATTGAAATTTTCATAGAAATTGCTGAAAATTCGACACTAATCATTGACATTTTTAAAGAAATTATTGCAATTATAACATAATATTTGATATTTTGAGCATTTTAATTATATCAATGAAAAATGCAATAATTTTGTGAAAACATCAATTATTCTGTCGAAATTTCCATTAACTATAGAGATTTGGAGAGTAGTAGCTAAAAACTTGTCAGAAATCATTGAAATTCCCACAGAAATCTCGGAAAATTTGACACTAATCATTGACATTTTGAAAGAAATTATTGCAATTATGACAGAATATTTGATATTTTGAGCATTTTAATTATATCTATGAAAAATTCAATTATCCTGTCAAATCTTAAATTATTCTATTAAAATTTCCATTAACTATAAAAATTTTGAAAACATGGCAGGAATTATACAAAATTTAATTAAATCACTGAAAATTTGAGAGTAATTGCTGATATGTTTATAAAAAACATTGCAATTGTGAACGCATATTGGACATTCTGAACAAGTAAATGATTTTTAAGAAAAATTCAATGATTTCAGTCAAAATTTTAATTATTCAGTTAAAATTTTCTTAGAAATCACTGAAAATTTGACAATAATTATTGACACATTTAGAGAAATTATTGCAATTATGACAGAATATTTGATATTTTGAACATTTTAATGATTTTTATAAGAAAATCAATGATTTTGCCAAAATTTCCATTTACTGTAGCAATTTTGAGAGTACCAGTTGAAAACTTGACCGAAATCAATTAAATTTTCATAGAAATCACTGAAAATTTGACACTAATCATTGTCACTTTTATAGAAATTATTGCAATTATGACAGAATATTTGATATCTTGAGCATTTTAATGATATCCATGAAAAATTCAATTATCCTGTCAAAACTTCAATTATTTTGTCAAAATATCCATTAACTATAGAAATGTTGAGAGTACTAGTTTAAAACTTAACAGAAATCATTGAATTTTTTATAGAAATCAGTGAAAATTTGACACTAATCACAGACATTTTTATAAGAGTTATTGCAATTATGACAGAGTACTTGATATTCTGAGCATTTGCATGATTTCTATGAAAATTTTAATGATTCTGTCTAAATTTCCATTAACTATAGAAATTTTAAGAGTACTTATTGAAAACTTGACAAGAATAATAGAAATTTTCATGGAAACCATTGAAAATTTGACACTAATCAACGACACTTTTATAGAAATAATTGCAATTATGACAGAATATTTGATACTTTGAGAATTTTAATGATATCTATGAAAAATTCAATTATCCTCTCAAAACGTCAATTATTCTGTCAAAATTTCCATAAATTATAGAAATTTTGCGATACTACTTGAAAACTTGACAGAAATCATGCAATATTTCATAGAAATCACTGAAATTTTAACACTAAACATTGACACTTTTAAAGAAATTATTGCAATTATGACAAAATATTTGATATCATGAGCATTTTAATGATATCTATGAAAAATTCAATTATCCTGTCAAAACTTCAATTATTCTGTCGAAATTTCCATTAACTACAGAAATTTTGTGAGAGTACTAATTGAAAATTTGACAGGAGTTGAAGATATTTTGATGGAATCCACTGAAAATTTGCCACTAATCATTGACATTCTTATTGAAATAATTGCAATTATTACAGACTTTTCTGATATTTTGAATATTTTAATGATATCTATGAAAAAATCAATTATACTGTCAAAACTTCAATTATTTTGTCGAAATTTCTATTAACTATATCAATTTAATATAACATTTTATATCAATTTAAATTGATTGACTGTAAATAGAAAATAGTAGATGTAGTAAATAGAATAAAATATATGTTAATATGAAAATTGTAGTTGCTATTTGTGTGTTTTCTTTTGTTGTTTTGTTGGAATTTTGTATATTATGTAGCGTTTTTTGCTAATAAATATTCTTTATTATTATTATTTTAATGATATCAATAAAAAATTCAAAGAATTTGTGAAAACATCAATTATTCTGTGAAAATTTCCATTAACTATAGAAATTTTGAGAGTGCAAGTTGAAAACTTGACAGAAATCATTGAAAGTTTCATAGAAATCACTGAAAATGTGACACATTTTTATAGAAATTATTGAAATTATGACAGAATATTTGATATTTTGAGCATTTAATTGATTTCTATGAAAAAATTCCATGACTCTCGCAAAACATCAATTATTCTATCAAAATTTCCATTAATTATAGACATTTGGAGAGAACTAGTTGAAAACTTGAAGAAATCTTCATGGAAGTTACTAAAAATTTTACACTGATCTTTGAAATTTTTATAGAAATGATTGCAATTAAGACAGAATATATGATATTTTGAACGTATCAATGATTTCTATGAAAAATTCAATGGTTCTGTAAAAACTTCAATTATTCTGTCGAAATTTCCAATAGCTATAGACATTTTGAGAGTACTAGTTGAAAACTTGACAGAAATCATACTTATGAAATTTACTTAGAAATCACTGAAAATCTGACACTGATCATTGGCGCACTTTTATAGAAATTATTGCAATTATGACAGAATATTTGATATTTCATTGATTTCTATGAAAAAATTCAATGATTCTCGCAAAACTTCAATTATTCTATCAAAATTTCCATTATCTATAAAATTTTGAGACTACTAATTGAAAACTTTACAGGAATTATAGAAATTTTAATAAAATCACTGAAAATTTGACAGTAATTACGGACATTTTTACAGAAAGCATTGCAATTGTGATATTGTATTAAATATTCTGAATAAGCAAATGATACCTACGAAAAGTTTAATGATTCCTGTTGAAATTTCAATTATTCAATCAAAATTAAACTACAAAACTACACAAAAATTCTGACAGTACTACTTCAAAAATTTACAGTAATCATTGAAATTTTACTAGAAATCACTGAAAATTTTACAGTAATCATTGACATTTTTATAGCAATCGTTTAAATTGTGACAGAGTATTTGATATTTTGAACATTTCATTGATTTCCATGAAAAATTCAATGATTCTGTCAAAACTTGAATTATGCTGTCTGTTAAACATCTATTAACTATAGAAATTTTGAGAGTTCTAATTGAAAACTTGACAGGAATTATAGAAATTTTGATGGAAATCGCTGAAAATTTGACAGTTATTACCGACATTTTTATAAAAATTAGTGCAATTGTTAGATATTTAGATAATATCAGATATTCCGAACAAGTAAATGATTTCTACAAAAATTTCAATGATTCATGTCGAAATTTCAATTATTCAGTCAAAATTTCCATAACTACAAAAATTCTGATAGTAATAATTAAAAAATTGATAGTAATCATTGAAATTTTGATAGAAATCACTGAAAATTTGACAGTAATCATTGACGTTTTTATAGAAATTATTGCAATTATGGCAGAAATTTTGATATTTTAAACATTTCATTGAATTCTATGAAAAATTCAATGATTCTGTCAAAACCTTAATTATTCTGTCTCTTAAATATCTATTAACTATAGAAATTTTGAGTGTTATAATTGAAAACTTGATAGGAATTATAGAAATTTTGATGGAAATCGCTGAAAATTTGACAGTTATTACTGACATTTTTATAAAAATTAGTGCAATTGTTAGATATTTAGATAATATTAGATATTCTGAACAAGTAAATGATTTCTACAAAAAATCAATGATTCGAATCGAAATTTCCATAAATACAAAAATTCTGACAGTAGTATTTGAAAAATTGACAGTAATTATTGAAATTTTGATCGAAATCACTGAAAATTTGACAGTAATCATTGAAATTTTTATAGCAATCATTTCAATTGTGGCAGAGTGTTAGGTATTCTAGACATTTCAATGATTTCCATGAAAAGTTCAATGAATACTGTCATGTTTTCAACTAGAGCTCTCAAAATTTCTATAGTTCATGGAAATGTTGACAGAATACTACCAAACTTTCAATTATTTCGTCAAAATTTTACAAGTTGATTGGTTTGCTTATAATTTCTTGGCAGATTTTTGTATTTTACTCAAAACTAGTTATGTGTCAATTGTCTGCTTTTGCATCCATATGCTTCATTTGGGAAAACGGCCCAATTTGTATACGCCCCATGTGAGATTTTCCGAATTTTACACATCTGCTCCTGCTAGCAGTACTAATATAAATTAAACTGCCCTAGTAAACTGAAAAAGAAAATTAACTGAATATCGTTGAAAATAAATTTCCAACAGACTTTCGCGGTTTTCTCAATTACAAATTCTATTTACAAATAATGTCGCGTTTCCCATATACACCCCTCTGTGAGTCGAAAATGCAATGATATATGAATAATAGTAATTTCCTCCATCCTAAGCAGGAATACGGTTTTGAGGACAGGAACGTACTAGGCGAGCGTCGTTAATCTCGGCGAGCGGGAAAGACCGGAAGGAGGCGTGGCTCCATTCCGGAAACAACATCGTTGACATTGAGGATGTCAAATCGAAGGTCGCCGGGTCAACGATCCCGACCTTGGCTCCCCACAACGGCGTATGCAGAATTTAATGCAGATTTTCAAAAATTATGGCACAAAAATTACCATCTATTGCAAACATTGAAAGGACATAAGTGAAAACACAAACTCACAGCTTCCAGAGAAGTTCATCGGATGCGTGATGGCGTCGTAGCGATCGATGGAGAGAGCAACCAGGACATAAGTGGAGGAATAGGTGACGACTGCCTGCAGGAATCGTATTATCTTGCACAGGATATTACCGGCGTGCCAGGCGACTGTAATTCTCCACACGATGTCCGTCGAGACGTTTATCAGGCCCACGGCAAGATCTAAAATAATATGAAACCAGTGACAACAGGACTACAAATACATTCCGAGCGGTGCAAGTTAACACAAAGACATACATTCCCATTATTGTGGCATTACAGTTGGTGGAAATTGCATTTCCTTTAGTAATGCCACGTTTCCAAATTACTGCATTGCTTTTCAGGGCGAGTGTGTAATTTAATCTATTACGCTTAAGATTGCCATCCGTACAATACACATTTAAAGCGAAACAACGAAATAATTACATTTACAATTCTTGCACGTAATTCATATTTATAGACCCAATCCTCACTAACTACTGGAAGGGACTAAAACTCAATTATACATATTATTCATATTTATATACCCAATCCTCATTAACTACTGCGAGGGATTAAAAGTTTTAGTCTTAAGTTTATTTAAGTCTTAAGTTAGTTCACATTAAAAAAATGATAACTGTGAAGATGCATTCAAAACTGCAAGTTAATTGTTTAGCTTTTAATGCCTTGGTAGTTTTTTTTTACGTTTTACTCAAAACGCAAATTAATGACTCAGTAATTAAGTAAGTAATTAAGGATAGCACTATCAGGTAAAATAAATTATAAATGATTTAACTCATGCCATCCCAATTGCGTAAATATTTAATTGATGGGGCCCAACGTAAACCTTTGCAAGTTCTAAGTGTCTTAATGCATCAAAAATTGATAGACTCCTGCACAAACGTTCGCAAATGTTGAATATGTTAATTCCTGAACGATGTGTATAAATTCTTACTTCGTCAAACAATAAATTCCGGCGTACTTGAGGCGTTGTATCTGCAAGTAAGTAATTCCATCCACGAAGAAGAGGCCAAGTGGAAAACCCCATAAAACGGATTCGCCCAAAATCGATCCCGATTGCCTTTGAATGCATTGCTCCCAGGAGCGTGTACTTATCCTTTTACAATTAAGGCAGAAGGAGTTACAAGTCTGGCTTACAAATGAAGTTATGTCTCCGTGTTTGGTTTCAGATTTTGTTACGTGACCCCGCCATTTAGAGGCGGCAATAAGTTGTAATTCAATTTTCAACAATAAGAGTACGAATAATTTTTTTTTACGATTATTTATTAAAAAACATAAAATTAAAGCCAATGTTTACATATTTGAAGCAAGACACTTTTATACATTTTCCATACATTTCATGAAATAATGATTTTCGTGAAACTTTCCTTCGAAAATCAAATATTCTTGTAACATGTAAAATTATATTATAATTATAAATACATATATACTCTGTTATATACCAGATTTGAATACAGTATGCCTGAGGATATATCCGTAGAAGTTATGAATTAAATAGATGAGCAAATCGAACTAATAACTTTCTTAGTTGATAGGTATCTGTAACTGAAATTTCTGAAAATTTGTCTCAAAGATATTTTGAAATATTTATACCAGATTTTGATACAGTATGCCTGAAGATATACCCTCTGAAAATTTGACGAAAGTTATGAAGTAAATAAGTGAGAAAATAGAACATTAAACTTTCCCAGTTGACAGGTATCGCAATATCTGTAACTGAAATTCCTGAAAATTTGTCTAATGGATATTTTGAAAATTTGATGGCAGATTTGGATACACTATGCCTGAAGATACATCCTCAGAAATTTTTACGAAGGTTATGATGTAAATAAGTGAGAAAATCGAACATATATCTTTCTCAGTTGACAGGTACAGACAAAATTTCTGAAAATATGACTAATGGATATTTTGAAAATTTTATGCCAGATTTGGATACAGTATGCCTGTAGAAATATCCTCTAAAGATATAACGATAGAATTTACTACAATTATGATATAATATATTATGAAAATTTCAATGATTTCAATGAAAAATTCAATGATTCTGTCAAAACTTCAATTATTCTGTCAAAATTTGCATTAAGTATTGAAATTTTGAGAGTACTAATTGAAAACTTGACAAGAATTATAGAAGTTTTGATGGAAATCGCTGAAAATTTGACAGTTATTACTGACATTTTTATAAAAATCAGTGCAATTGTTAGATATTTAGATAATATTAGATATTCGGAACAAGTAAATGATTTCTACGAAAAATCAATGATTCGAGTCGAAATTTCCTTAAATACAAAATATCTGACAGTAGTAATTGAAAAATGGACAGTAATCATTGAAATTTTGATAGAAATCACTGAAAATTTGACAGTAATCATTGAAATTTTTATAGCAATCGTTTCAATTGTGACAGAATGTTAGATATTCTAGACATTTCAATGATTTCCATGAAAAGTTCAATGAATACTGTCATGTTTTCAACTAGAACTCTCAAAATTTCTATAGTTCATGGTAATGTTGACAGAATACTGCCAAACTTTCAAATATTTCGTCAAAATTTTACAAGTTGATTGGTTTGCTTATAATTTCTTGGCAGATTTTTGAATTTTACTCAAAACTATTAATGTTTCAAATGTCTGCTTTTGCATCCATACGCCTCTTTTGGAAAAAACAGCACAAATTGACACTTTTATAGAAATTATTGCAATCATAACAGAATATTTGATATTTTGAACCTTTCTTTTATTTCTATAAAAAAATCAATTATCCTGTCAAAACTTCAATTATTCTGCCAAAATTTGCATTAACTATAGAAATTTTGAGAGTACTATTGAAACTTGACAGGAATTATAGAAATTTTGAAGGAAATCGTAAAAAATTTGACAGTAATTACGAACACTTTATAGAAATCATTGCAATTGTGATAGAATATTAGATATGCTGAACCAATAATTAATTTCTCCGAAAAATTGAATGATTCGAGTCGAAATTCGAATTATTTAGTCGAAATTTCCATAACTGCAAAACTTCTGACAGTAATAATTAAAAAATTGACAGTAATCATTGAAGTTCTGATAGAAATCACTGAAAATTTGACAGTACTCATTGACATTTTTATAGAAATTATTGCAATATGACAGAAATTTTGATATTTTGAACATTTCATTGATTTCTATGAAAAATTCAATGATTCTGTCAAAACATGAATTATGCCGTTTGTTAAACATCTATTAACAATAGAAATGTTGAGAGTTCTAATTGAAAACTTGACAGGAATTATAGAAATTTTAATGGAAATCGCTGAAAATTTGACAGTTATTACTGACATTTTTATAAAAATCAGTGCAATTGTTAGATATTTAGATAATATTAGATATTCTGAGCAAGTAAATGATTTCTACGAAAAATCAATGATTCGAGTCGAAATTTCCTTAAATACAAAAATTCTGACAGTAGTAATTGAAAAATTGACAGTAAACATTGAAATGTTGATAGAAATCACTGAAAATTTGACAGCAATCATTGAAATTTTTATAGCAATCGTTTCAATTGTGACAGAATGTTAGATATTCTAGACATTTCAATGATTTCCATGAAAAGTTCAATGAATACTGTCATGTTTTCAACTAGAACTCTAAAAAATTTCTATAGTTCATGGAAATGTTGACCGAATACTGCCAAACTTTCAATTATTTCGTCATCATTTTACAAGTTGATTGGTTTGCTTATAATTTCTTGGCATATTTTTGCATTTTACTAGTTTCAAATGTCTGCATTTGCATCCATTGGCCTCATTTGGGAAAAAACAGCACAAATTGACACTTTTATAGAAATTATTGCATTCATAACAGAATATTTGATATTTTGAACCTTTCTATTATTTCTATGAAAAATTCAATTATCCTGTCAAAACTTCAATTATTCTGTCAAAATCTGCATTAAATATAGAAATTTTGAGAGTACTATTAAAACTTGACAGGAATTAACGAAAATTTGATGGAAATCGTTGAAAATTTGACAGTAATTACAAACACTTTTATAGAAATCATTGCAATTGTGATAGAATATTAGATATGCTGAACCAATAATTTATTTCTCCGAAAAATTGAATGATTCGAGTCGAAATTCGAATTATTCAGTCGAAATTTTCATAACTGCAAAAATTCTGACAGTAGTAATTAAAAAAACTGACAGTAGTAATCATTGAAATTTTGATAGAAATTACTGAAAATTTGACAATAATCATTGACATTTTTATAGAAATTATTGCAATTTGACATAAATTTTGATATTTTGAACATTTCATTGATTTCTATGAAAAATTCAATGATTCTCTCAAAACTTGAATTATGCTGTCTGTTAAACATCTATTACATATAGAAATTTTGAGAGTTCTAATTGAGAACTTGACAGGAATTATAGAAATTTTGATGGAAACCGCTGAAAATTTGACAGTTATTACTGACATTTTTATAAAAATCAGTGCAATTGTTAGATATTTAGATAATATTAGATATTCTGAATAAGTAAATGATTTCTACGAAAAATCAATGATTCGAGTCGAAATTTCCTTAAATTCAAAAATTCTGACAGTAGTAATTGAAAAATTGACAGTAATCATTGAAATGTTGATTGAAATCACTGAAAAGTTGACAGTAATCATTGAAATTTTTATAGCAATCGTGTCAATTGTGACAGAATGTTAGATATTCTAGACATTTCAATGATTTCCATGAAAAGTTCAATGAATACTGTCATGTTTTCAACTAGAACTCTCAAAATTTCTATAGTTCATGGAAATGTTGACAGAATACCGCCAAACTTTCAATTATTTTGTCAAAATTTTACAAGTTGATTGGTTTGCTTATAATTTCTTGGCAGATTTTTGCATTTTACTCAAAACTAGTTATGTTTCAAATGTCTGCTTTTGTATACATACGCCTCATTTGAAAAAAACAGCACAAATTGACACTTTTATAGAAATTATTGCAATCATAACAGAATATTTGATATTTTGAACCTTTCTTTTATTTCTATGAAAAATTTAATTACCCTGTCAAAACTTCAATTATTTTGTCAAAATTTGCATTAACTATAGAAATTTTGAGGGTACTATTGAAACTTGACAGGAATTATAGAAATTTTGATGGAAATCGCTGAAAATTTGACAGTAATTACAAACACTTTTATAGAAATCATTGCAATTGTGATAGAATATACGATATGCTGAACCAATAAATAATTTCTCCAAAAAATTGAATGATTCGAGTCGAAATTCGAATTATTCAGTCGAAATTTCCATAACTGCAAAAATTCTGACAGTAGTAATTAAAAAAACTGACAGTAATCATTGAAATTCTGATAGAAATCACTGAAAATTTGACAGTAGTCATTGACATTTTTATAGAAATTATTGCAATTATGACAGAAATGTTGATATTTTGAACATCTCATTGATTTCTATGAAAAATTCAATGATTCTCCCAAAACTTGAATTATGCTGTCTGTTAAACATCTATTAACTATTGAACTTTTGAGAGTTCTAATTGAAAACTTGGCAGGAATTACAGAAATTTTAATGGAAATCGCTGAAAATTTGACAGTTATTACTGACATTTTTATAAAAATCAGTGCAATTGTTAGATATTTAGATAATATTAGATATTCTGAACAGGTAAATGATTTCTACGAAAAATCAATGATTCGAGTCGAAATTTCCTTAAATACAAAAATTCTGACAGTAGTAATTGAAAAATTGACAGTAATCCTTAAAATTTTGATAAAAATCACTGAAAATTTGGCAGTAATCATTGAAATTTTTATAGCAATCGTTTCAATTGTGACAGAATGTTAGATATTTTAGACATTTCAATGATTTCCATGAAAAGTTCAATGAATACTGGCATGTTTTCAACTAGAACTCTCAAAATTTCTATAGTTCATGCAAATGTGGTCAGAATACTGCCAAACTTTCAATTATTTCGTCAATATTTTACAAGTTGATTGGTTTGCTTATAATTTCTTGGCAGATTTTTGCATTTTACTGGTTATGTTTCAAATGTCTGCTTTTGCATCCATACGCCTCATTTGGAAAAAAAAACAGCACAAATTGACACTTTTATAGAAATTATTGCAATCATAACAGAATATTTGATATTTTGACCCGTTCTTTTATTTCTATGAAATATTCAATTATCCTGTCAAAATTTGCATTAAATATAGAAATTTTTAGAGTACTATTGAAACTTAACAGGAATTATAGAAATTTTGATGGAAATCGCTGAAAATTTGACAGTAATTACAAATACATTTATAGAAATCATTGCAATTGAGATAGAATATTAGATATGCTGAACCAATAAATAATTTCTTAAAAAAAATATATGATTCGAGTCGAAATTTGAATTATTCAGTCGAAATTTCCATAACTACAAAAATTCTGAGAGTAATAATTAAAAAATAATCATCAGTAATCATTGAAATTTTTATAGAAATTATTGAAAATTTGACAATAATCATTGACATTTTTATAAAAATTATTGCAATTATAATAGAACTTTTGATATTTTGAACATTTCTATGAAAAATTCAATGATTCTGTCAAAACTTTTATAATTCTGTCTGCTAAATATCTATTACCTATAGAAATTTTGAGAGTTCTAATTGAAAACTTGACAGGAATTATAGAAATTTTAATGGAAATCGCTAAAAATTTGACAGTTATTACTGACATTTTTATAAAAATCAGTGCAATTGTTAGATATTTAGATAATATTAGATATTCTGAACAAGTAAATGATTTCTACGAAAAATCAATGATTCGAGTCGAAATTTCCTTAAATACAAAAATTCTGACAATAGTAATTGAAAATTTGACAGTAATCATTGAAATTTTGATAGAAATCGCTGAAAATTTGACAGTAATCACTGAAATTTTTAAAGCAATCGTTTCAATTGAGACAGAATGATAGATATTCTAGACATTTCAATGATTTCTATGAAAAGTTCAATGAATACTGTCATGTTTTCAACTAGAACTCTCAAAATTTCTATAGTTAATGGAAATGTTGACAGAATACTGCCAAACTTTCAATTATTTCGTCAATATTTTACAAGTTGATTGGTGTGCTTAAAATTTCTTGGCAGATTTTTGCATTTTACTCAAAACTAGTTATGTTTCAAATGTCTGCTTTTGCATCCATACGCCTCACTTGGAAAAAAAACAGCACAAATTGACACTTTTATAGAAATTATTGCAATCATAACAGAATATTTGATATTTTGAACCTTTTATTTCTATGAAATATTCAATTATCCTGTCGAAACTTCAATTATTTTGTCAAAATTTGCATTAACTATAGAAATTTTGAGAGTACTATTGAAACTTGACAGGAATTATAGAAATTTTAATGGAAATCGCTGAAAATTTGACAGTAATTACAAACACTTTTATAGAAATCATTGCAATTGTGATAGAATATTAGATATGCTGAACCAATAATTAATTTCTCCGAAAAATTGAATGATTCGAGTCGATATTCGAATTATTCAGTCGAAATTTCCATAACTACAAAAATTCTGAGAGTAATAATTAAAAAATAATCATCAGTAATAATCAGTAATCTTTGAAAATTTTATAGAAATTATTGAAAAATTGTCAAATTTTCAATAATTTCTACATCATTGACATTTTTATAAAAATTAGTCATTGACATTTTTATAAAAATTATTGCAATTATAATAGAACTTTTGATATTTTGAAGATTTCTATGAAAAATTCAATGATTCTGTTAAAAGTTTAATTATTCTGTCTGCTAAATATCTATTAACTATAGAAATTTTGAGAGTTCTAATTGAAAACTTGACAGGAATTATAGAAATTTTGAGGAAAATCACTGAAATTTTGACTGTAATTACTGACATTTTTATAGAAATTTGTGCAATTGTTAGATATTTAGATAATATCAGATTTTCTGAACAAGTGAATGATTTCTTCGAAAATTTCAATGATTCATGTCGAAATTTAGATTATTCAGTCGAAATTTCCATAACTACAAAAATTCTGACAGTAATAATTTAAAAAAATGACAGTAATCATTGAAAATTTGTCTGATGGATATTTTGAAGATTTTATGCCAGATTTCGATAGAGTATGCCTCAAGATATATCCGCTGAAAATTTGACGTTGGTTATGAAGTAAATAAGTGAGGGAATCGAACATATAACTTTCCCAGTTGACAGGTATCGCTATATCTGTAACTGAAATTTCTGAAAATTTGTCAAATGGATATTTTGAAAATTTAATGTCAGATCTGTATACAGTATGCCTGAAGATATATCAGAATTTCCAATAACCACAAAAAATCTGTCAGTACTATTTGAAAAATTGGCGGTAATCATAGAAGTTTTGATAAAAATCATTGAAAAGTTGTTTCGTGTATTTCTTTTGATTTTAAACTGTTAATATCAAATATTCTGTATGTTTCAATGACTCGTATGAAAAAAATAATCATTACTATGAAAATTTCAATTATTCGGTCATAACTTTTATTAACTACAAAAATTCCGATGAAAAATTGACAGCAATTATTGAAATTTTCTCATTCGCGTCTCATTACTTTTTAAAATCGCAAAATATGTCATATGATGCATTAAATATTAGGTATAGTTAAACAAGAATTTCCTTCGTTAGGTCAGGTGTAAGGTAAGGTTAGTTCATGAATCTTTAAACCAAAATAAATAAATTTTTGAAGATACATTAAGTGTAACATATAAGTACACTTGAATTCTATGAACATTTCAATGATTACTGTGAAAATTTTAATTATTCTATCAGAATTTCCAATAACCACAAAACTTCTAATAGTAGGTACTAATTGAACAGTTGGCGGTAATCATTGAAGTTTTGATAAAAATCACTGAAAATTTGTTTTGTGTATTTGATTTGATTTTGAACTGTGAATATTAAATATTCAGTACATTTTAATGATTACTATGAAAAATGTAATGTTTACTATCAAAATTTCAATTATTCGGCCATAGTTTTTATAAACTATAAAAATTCTGATGAAAAATTGACAGTAACAATGAAATTTTCATAGCAATCAATGAAAACTTGCAGCAATCATTGACATGTTTATAAAAATTATTGCAATTATGACAGAATATTAGACATTTTGAGCATTTCAATGATTTTTATGAACAATTCAATGATTCTGTCTAAACGTCAATTATTCAGTCAAAATTTTCATTAACTACAAAAATTCTGATAAAAAATTGACAGCAATCATTGAAATTTTCATACAAATCACTGAAAATTTGACAGTAGGTTAGGTATCGATTATCAGAAATTTCAGAAAATTTATATATTGGGTATTTTGAAAATTTAGATTTGTATACAGTATGCCTGAAGATATTTCCTCTGAAAATTTAAGAACGAATACATTTTAAATAAGAAGAAAATCGTATGATTAACTTTCCAAATTGAACAGTATTGGTTAGTAGTTACTGTAATTTCTGAAAATTTATCTAATGGATATTGCGAAAATTTTATGCCAGATTTGTATGCAGTATACCTGAAGATAATTCCTCTGAAAATCTGCTGATGAGTATATGTTAAATGAGTGAGAAAATAGAATTATTAACTTTCCGAGTTGGTTCGAATAAGTTATCTGTCACTCAAATTTCTGAAAATTTGCCTAGGGGATATTTTGAAAAAATTATGCTAGATTTGGATACAGTATGCCTGAAGATATATCCTCTGAAAATTTGAGGAAGGTTGTGAAGTTAATAAGTGAGAAAATAGAACACATAATTTTCCCAGTTGATAGGTATCGCTACATCTATCACTGAAATTCCTGAAAATTTGGCTAATGAATATTTTGAAAAATGGATGCCTGATTTGGATACAGTATGCCAGAAGATATATCCTCTGAAAATTTGATGAAGGCTATGAAGTAAATAAGTGGGAAAATCGAACATATAACTTTCCCAGTTGACAGGTATCGCTCTACCTGTAACTGAAACTCCTGAAAATTTGTCTAATGGATATTTTGAAAATTTGCTGCCAGATTGGGATACAATATGCCTAAGATATAACTCCTATGACATTTTGACGATATTTATGAAGTAAATAAGTGAGAAAATCGAACATATAACTTTCCCAGTTGACAGTTATCGCTACATATGTCACTGAAATTTCTGAAAATTTATCTAATAGATATTTTGAAAACTTTATGTGAGATTTCGATACAGTATGCCTGAAGATATATCCTCAAAAAAATTGACGTAGGTTATGAAGTAAATAGGTGAGAAAATTGAAAATATAACTTTCCCAGTTGACAGGTATCGCAATATCTGTAACTGAAATTCCTGAAAATTTGTCTAATGGATATTTTGAAAATTTCCTGATTTTTTAGTTTCACTAAGAAGGCTGTGGTATCATTTCATAAAGTTTTACACATGGTCACCAACAAAAATGATCTGACAGTGAATAAATGATTAAATGTCAGATTTCTAACAACGTTGCCTAATTTATATATTAAAATAATTAAATTATTGCTTCAACCATTCAAGCGTTGATTAATTAGATTTATGCTTCAAGTAAACCAATCATCAACTATATTATAATTTGACTGATTTGCTTTTGTAAAATAAAAATAGCAAATACATGCTGTACTCAATAGATACTCAATTTGATGGCAACATTGTCCACTGTCATAAAATATAATCTCTTTTTTTTAACATAACCTTGTTTTTTCAAGTCTAGTGACTTTTTACATTGGCCAACAGTACTGTCACCCTAACAGAGTCAACTTAATTAAAAATAAAAATGGAACAGAGTATAATATATAATTTTATAATTACCTAATTCTGGTTATAATTATAGTGAATCAATTATGAATAAAAAACGGTGGCTACATGAGGTTTATAATATAGTGCATCCGACATCTGTAGAGCTGTGATCATAATTTACATAACCAAATGTCCTATAATATATATTTGATGGACCTATTCAAATGCAATATCCCTTTTATCTCATTTTTATTGATGCCGTTCCATCTTTCTCTCCCCTCGAAGAAAACCCGAGACGGCGAATATAAATAATTATATCGAAAAGTCCGCCCCCACTTACCTTTTTCTCTTATTTGATCCTCATTTTTAAAGTGGAAATGTGCATTTGCCCCCCCTTTTGAAAGTGGATGGGGCGCAATATTATACACTCCGGTTTAAGGAAACATTAAAAGGACATCGTCCTCGCAGAAAAGCGTCGTCCTCTTGCCACACGTTTTCGTGGGACGAGAGAAATGCGCCGCCCTAATCGGATTTCAGGGCAACTTCTTCTGTATTGATACAATGCTCAACCGTGACCAGAGGCGTTTTCTTTTGACGCCGCTTCTTCATGAAAATTAATGGACGCGCAAAGAAAGACATCCTCACGTGCTGTGTTTCAAATGTTTATTTTGTATCCCCTTTCTGCACATCTCATTTATATCAATGCTGTTTGCAACAACAAGATTTTTTAAAATTATATTGCCGCGGGATATAACCGAGTACAAAGCTGGCACAATAAATTTCCTGGAATGATGCAAATATATCAACTCATGCAATGAACAAAACAAAACTCATAATTGCCACATTTTTTATTCTTCAACAAATCTCTCGATATTTAGTAGATTAATTGATGTTGCTGCCGACAATTCATAATCAAATTGTATGAAATAAAGTGAAGCACTTTCAAAATTTTCAAAAATATAAGCAGTTTTGAAAAGTTTAAAAGTACTTCATTTCATACAATTTTAGGTAAAATTTAAATTTCGAAATAGTAGATAGGCTAGGACAGTTCTAGGCCAATTTCCCATAAGGATTTATATATGGGTCTAAATTTACTTTATTCCGGTCGTGCGATAGGTGTGAGACTTCTATGGGACGGTTGTGAGGCACATGTGATACATCTGTGAGACAGCCGCGAGACACATGCGAGGCAGTTGTGCATTGAATACATACAGGGGTGTGAGGTATGGGTGAGACACCTGTGAGATACATGTGAGGCACCTGTAAGACACATTTGAGACATCTGTGAGACACCTGTGAGACACATGTGTGGCACCTGTGAGACACATATAAGATATCTGTGAGACACCTGTTACACGACCGAAAAAAAGGTATATTTAGACGCCAAACGAACAATAGGAAGAAAAATATTAAATTAAAGCCAATGATTAAATGTTTAAACCAAGACACTTTTATACATTTTTCATATATTTCAAAGTTGACACTAATGAATATTCGTGAAACGTGAAACATGAACCTTATGGGAAATTGGCCCAGAACTATCCCAGCCTATCTACTCAGAATGACATTTTCTGACTTTTTTTTTTTATTAATAACGATTAATTAATTATTATAGTTTTAGGTTTATTGTAAAATTAGGAGAAAACAATAATAATAATTCTAATTATTTATTATATGAATAATAATTCTAACCTGCAAAAGCCAACTGCCTGATGAAGAAATTCATCCGTGATTTCCTACTTTTGCTCACAAGCAATGTGACGAGGACTGCAGAATTTCCGAGGACAATCATTGTGAAGAGCACCCAGAGTACTGTGAATTGTTCAGTCTGCAATAATAAAGAGAAGACAAAATACATTAATTGGTGTGAAATAGACAATAGATGAAAGACAAATTATGATGATGTAATAATAAGGTAATATTAGTATAAATAAAGCACTTGGTTAAGTTTCACAAATGTTTAATAGAAAAACTCTACAATTGTTTCGGTCTCACCATTATCACGAGACAAATAACACTAAGAATCAATTTTATTTGTCTCTTGTAAAGTTGTAAAGTTTAACATTTGTAAAGTTTTTCTATTCAACATTTGTGAAACTTAACCAAGTGCTTTATTTATACTAATTTAAAGATGTTTCACCAAGTATTAACCACCGATTCATACAATCTAAAAATAATGTAATAATAACGCTACAACAAAAATACCTTAACCTTATCTTATCGTACCGTACCTTACCTTACCCTACCTGACTTTACATTACCTTAAGAGTTACCTACCCTTACTTACATTTGAAGTATTTGCGGCCATAAACTCTGTTCCATTTTTTTTAACTAAGAAGGCTGTGGTTTCATTTTATAAAGTTTTTTACATGAACACTAACAAAACTGATCTGACAGTGAAAAACATATTAAATGTCAGATTTCTAACAACGTTGCCTAATTCATATATCAAAATAATTAAATTATTGCTTCAATCATTCAAGTGTGCTGTTTTATTAAGTAAACCAATCATCAACTATATTTTATATTATAATTTGAATGATTTGCTTATGTAAAATCAAAATAGCCAATAAATTCTGTACTCAATAGATACTCAATTTGATGGCAACATTGCCCACTGTTATAAAATATGACCTTTTTTTTAAATATAACCAATTTTTGCAAGTCTAGTGATTTTTTCCAATGTCCAACAATACTGTCACCCTAACAGAGCCAAAAAGTTTGTTAAAAATAAAATGGAACGGAGTATATGCTTAAAGGTGCTTTTAAAATTAACAATGGGAATGACTACATCAATTTATGGAACTATTATGGATAATAGTTATTTATGTATCTACGGTGCAAAGAGGCTTGTATGGTCCGAAGCCTTATTTCTAGTTCGAGGCGAAGCCGAGAGCTAGGAAAATGCTGTAGAGCCAAACAGGGGCGGATGGGCAACATACAAGCGGCCCGGGAACAAACTTTTGTCGGCCCATTTTGCATTCACATAAAATTGCAATAATACCATATAATCAAAATAATAATCATACTTCAAAATTAGACAAATACGTAAAAATCAAAAATACTTACAATAAATTATTGAAAAACGAAAAACATGCGTGAAAAACATCAAATAAAAAGATTACATAACTAAGAGAAAGTATTCCCCATAAAAAAAACAATATAAAATTTAATACCATAAGTTTTTCATAATACTTATTTATTTATTAATACAGAGGTTGCTGAAGTGTGCGTTCAGTACTGCCTTCAATCATATTAAATAAAATATGAAAAAAATTACGTAATTAAAATTAGTCATGCTTTGACTTAGAAAATTTAATTGTAATTTACAAAATCTTCATTATAAATTACAAAGTTTAATTAGATCCTGCATTTTTTTTTAAATTATAACAGTTTTATTCAGAAATCATATACTTCACAAAGTTGTTAAAATGTTCATAGTTGTGCAGAAAATTTATTGAACATGAAAGAAAAAAAATAATAATTAAAAAAAGTGAAATTTACAAATTTTACATTACAAATTTTAATTTAAATTGTAAAATATTAATCAAATCACAAAATCCTCATTTGAATTATACAATTTATATTGAAAATTATAATAATAATAATAATAATAATGTTTATTAGCGGGAGAACTTGCATAATATACACATAAAAAATAAACTTGAAACTTGATTTGATTTGATTTTTTACATGAAAGTAAAACATGTACAATATACATTCCCAAATTTTCAAAGGAAATAACAAAGTTTTTATGATAAATGATAGAATTTAGTTGGAAATTATAAAATTCTTATTGTAAATACCAAAATAATAATAATAAATTTCAATGTTCAATTAAAATTTGAAATTTTTAGTATAAATTATAAAGACTTTATCCTCAAAACATATAACTCACTAAGGCCCAGTTTTACAATCGTGGAACATCCTTGTTCCTGGTACAATTACCTAGGATACAATTGTTTTCTAGGTAATTGAACCAGGAACAAGGATGTTCCATGATTGTAAAACCGGCCCTAAGTTATTAATATTCTGACAGAAATTCGCAAAAATTTTAATGCAAAATACAAAATTATGTGCAAAATTACAAAGAGAAATTATGACGTTTTCGTTGCAAATAACAAATTTTGATATTTTATTACAAATTGCAAGTTCCTCAAACCAAAAAATTCTCATTGAAATATCTCGCTTGTAAATTGCAATGAATGTTGCATTTCTATAGGAAATTACAAAATTTGCATTAATTTTTTTAAATATAAGTACCAGATATTTCTTAAATTGTAAAGATCAATGGAACCTGCGAGTTTTTTAATTGGAAATTATACCGCCTTTCCCCAGAAATCATATTCCTTGCAAATGTATTAACCATTTCATAGAAATTTGCAAAAAATATAATGGAAGGTGTAAAATGTTGATTAATTTTTCTAAATTTAATAAAAACTATGAAATTTTCGCACTTTAACTACACACTACAAACATTTATTCGAAAACCCCATAAATACTAATAGCATTATGACGAATGTTACGAAATTTTGATGATGGATTTCAGTATTTCAATAGAAATTATGGAGAATTAATTGTAAATTACAAAAGTTTTAGAATTTGTAAATGTTCAATTTAAATTGGAACATTGTAGTGAAAATTGCAAAGTTTGTATTATATATACCATATTATAATGCAATTAGAAAACAATCATCAAGTATTAAATAAGTTTTATTGGAATTATGTAATTTTCGTTGTGACATTTATCATTCATCATTCTAAGTTACAAAATTGCAATATCTTTATAAAATTTTATTGTTAATTGATAAATTTCACTGTAAAATGTAAAATATTCAACATTCATATTATAAATTACAACATTTCAGCAGCGATTATAAAAAAATTATTGTAAATTGCCAAAATTTCTATAAAATGCAAAATGTCATTGGCATTTCCAAAATTTGTATTAAGTTGTTAAAATGTTTATAGTTATTTGTATAAAATTTTATAAAAATAAACTTAGGTGGTAATTACGAAATTTTCATTAGAGATTACAAAATGTTCATTAGAAATTATGAAATTCTTATTCCAAAATTTTACTACATTTACATTTTCATTACAAATTAAAATGTTTTATTAAAATTTGCAAAAGCTAATCAAACCACAACATAGCCATTAAAATTATATCATGTCGATTGTTACTTACATTTACAAAAATTACAAAATTTTCAATAAGTTTCTTTATTGGAAATACCAAAATTTTCATAAATTACAAAGATTAATGGAACTTGCAAAATTTTAGTTGAAAATTATAACGGCTATCTACACAATTTATATTCCTCACAAAATTATTTCATGTTTCATAAAAATTTGCAAATAATATTATGGAAACGGAATGGCTCCATGGAAAAACTCCTGTTCAAAAAGGGAGCTGCGATGCGAAAAAGTTTGTGTTAATACATTAAATCAAAATTATTAATAAACTTGTACTCGGATCTGCCAGCCCAAAATTCAGGGGCCTGCCGGCCCAAAATTCGGGATGGCTACCGGCCCACCGGGAAATTTTCCATTTTCCCGTATGGCCCATCCGCTCCTGGAGCCAAACAAGCAAGTTATACCGTGATATATACATTATTTTATGCACAGAACAAGTTTCTTTGGTCTCAAATCAATCATAAAATAAGTATACATACCAAGCATACCGGTAAGCACACATTTCAAATATGGACACAAGTCAGATGTTTATAATCTAAATATGCCATCTAAAATTACTCATGTAATAAATTCTAATAATTTTCGTTTAACTACATGTAATCTACCTAATATAACTGCGTTACAAATAATGTAACTGCGTTACCAATATAAATATTCCAAAATATTTGGTTCCAGCTTCTTTTATAGATTCTGACGTTTATTTGGTTTAACAAAATTTAGCGTTGAACAATTGTTTCTTTTATGGCCCTAGGGCGGTAAACAGGTCCAACGGGCTATAAACAGGTGTTTTTCTGCAGGTAAGTCTAGTAATAATGGCTTGACTATAATACAGGGTGAGTTTTTTTCATTTAAAGCATTGGGATCTCGGAAACCACAAGACATAGAGATTCGGTTAAATATCTAGAGTTGTTGTTTTAAGAGCTTATACAAGATATGCTTTTGGTTTTTTGAAAAAAGACCACAGTTTTTCAGTTATAATACAAACTTTATCTTTTTTAAATCTCGGAAACCATAAAACATACAGACACGGTTAAATTTAACATTTGTACATATGTTTGAGAAGAATATATGGCCTTTAACAACCCTTAATTTGACTGCAATAGATGTTGAAATTTGGCACAATTCAGATTAAAGTTATATTTATAGATTAGCAGTGATTTTAACGTAGTCTTCACAAAATACCAAACGTTCTAGACAGTACTAAACAAGTTGATAATATTAAAATTCTTTAAATATTTTCTTCCAAATTGTAGATTTCTTATGCATTTTGCATTAGATATTTATATTTTTGAGTTTGCGTTACAAAATATAGAACAGAAATCATCGCCATTTTTATTACAGATTTTAAAATTTGATTGACAAACATGTAAAGTCATGCTCACATAAATCTAGTACAAAAAATTTGACATTGCTATATAAAATTGCTATTGTCACCTAATTTCTTGTACTAGATTTATGTGAGCAGAACTGTACCACCAAAAATATTACAAAAAAATATATTTTCGTAAAAAATACTCCAAATTTCAATGGAAAATCACATCTTCCTTGTAATTTGCATGAGATAGTTATATTTTTTGAGTTTACGTTACAAAATTTCACTAGAAATTGCAATATTGTGATCGTAAATTTGAAAAATATAAAATTTCATTGTGTACACCAAATTTTGGTGAAAGTTTTCGACATTTTTATTATAAATTCCAAAAATGTATTCAAAATTACTAAACAAAAAATTAATAAATTACCATTGCATGGCCAAATCATTGTGAATTTCAGTCTATAATGAGTAATTTTGACAATATACGAACAACCTTTCACTGGAAATTGCAAAATTGTAATCGTAAATTTAAAAACTATAAAATTTTCATTGTGTACAACAAAATTTGACAAGTACTAAACAAGTTAATAATATTATAATTTTCTAAATATTTTCTTCCAAATTGAATTTAAAAGTTTGAAAACAACGACATGCTTTTGAATCACATGATGACATAAGAAAACAGGATTCATTCCAGGACATACTTTGTCCTGTACAGAGATTCAAAAAAGAATACTGTCCTGGTAAATCCACTGTGAATGGTCGAATTTCAAAACTTTATTACAAATTGCAACTTCAAGAAATTACAATTTAATTAAATTACAAGAAAATGGCTGAATAAGCCGAAACAAGTGTCAGGAAACTGATGAAATATACACATGAAACAAAACAAGGGTAATTATACATAATATACATTTATAATAATTACAATTTCATTGGAAAATCAAATTTTCCCTGTAAAATGCATTAGATATTTATATTTTTTGAGTTTGCGTTACAAAATTTCACTGGAAACTGCAAAATTGTGATCGTAACTTTAAAAAAGATACATTTTCATTGTGTACACATATTTTAGTGAAAGTTTTCGACATTTTTATTATAAATTCCAAAAATTTACTCAAAATTACAAAAAAAAAGAAATACCAATGCATGGCCAAATCATTGTGAATTTGAGTTTATAATGAGTAATTTTGATAATGTAAGAACCACATTTTACTGGAAATTGCACAATTGTAATCGTAAATTTAAAAAATATTAAATTTTCATTGTGTACAACAAAATGTCAGTGAAAGATTTTGACATTTTTATTATTCATTCCAAAATTGTAAAAATATCATGAAATAACGTTAATGTTGGAGGCTTCATGAATCATGATACATGATGAAATTAAATACAACAAACACTTTTTCTTAGATTATATCACACTGTTTATTAAAATTAATTACGTGATCGAAACTATAGTCACTAATTTTAATAAACAGTGTAGTATAAACAGAGAAAAAGTGTTTGTTTTATTTAATATCATGAAATTACAATTTTATAGACTAATAATTGTAAATTACATTGGATAAATAGTAATTTTGATTATGGATTACAACATTTCAAAGGAAATTGCTAAATTTTGATTGTCTTTGACTATAGTTTCGATCACGTAATTAATTTTAATAAACAGTGTGACATAACCAAAGAAAACGTGTTTGTTTTATTTAATATCATGAAATTACAATTTTATAGACAAATAATTGTAAGTTACAGTTGATAAATATTAATTTTGTTTATGGATTACAACATTTCAAAGGAAATTGCTACATTTTGATTGTATTTTAAAATTTCGTTATCAAAATGATGAAAATTTTGTTGTAAGCAAATTTCACAGGAAATTATTGCCATTTTTATTATAGATTATGAAATTTGATTGACAAACATGTACCACAAACTAAATAGCATCGTTAATAGCTCGTTAACGAGCTCGAAAAATGGACACATTGTAAATCCATACATTTACCCACATTTACCTAACCTAACCTGAATTAAATAAATAAAGAAAGATTTGTCATTTTAAAAGCTTATGCAAGATATTATTTTGTTTTTGGAAGAAAAAACATAGTTTTCGAGTTATAATACAAACTTCATTTTTTTAAATGCCAGTCGTAGTTGGCCTTGACATTTTTCAAAAGGACAATTTTTTTCTATATAACGATACGAGATTTGCTATACTTACTTTAATAAATAAATGCTATCTTCGAATGTTAAATTGATGACAATTATTACTTACTTTCACAAATAAACACGATACAGGACTATTTGTATTATTGAGAGTAGCAAGAACAGAGTTTGCCATGGATTTTTTCCTCTTACTACAAAAATTCTATCAATTTTTCTATTCTAATTATACTAAATTCTATTCAAATTATACAACCAAAATTCCTGCACTCATTTATTTATGAAAGTAAGTATAGCAAACCTAATATCGTTATGAAGAGAAAAAATTGTCCTTTTTAAAAATGTCAAAGCCAACTATGACTGACATTAAAAAAAATAAGTTTGTATTATAACTCAAAAACTATGTTTTTTCTTCCAAAAACAAAAGAATATCTTACATAAGCTCTTAAAATGCCAAATATTTCTTCATTTATTCGATTCTGTATGTTTTATGGTTTCCGAGATCCCAATGCATAAAATGAAAAACAAAACTCACCTGTATATCTATGCTTAAACTACCTTTATGTACACTGCTCAACAAAATTAGGGGAACACCTTTAAAAAAGGGTTAAACTAGAAATTCAACAACTAAACGAAATTAATTATTTCTGATTAATCTTAATTCATGTTTATTTAAACAGAAAGAGGCATTCTAAAACCATGTGCTCAAAATAAGCAAAAAATACCACCTACTATAAAAAAAACATCTTTAACATTTTTTTATAGGTGTTCCCCTAATTTTGTAGACCAGTGTATTATTTAGGAGCAAACAATCTGAAGACAAAATACAAAATACAACAGGCACATAATTTACTGGTTAGTCGATGTTTATCAAATTTAATCAATTCTCTAGTTATTTCATTAAATCCATACGATTATATCCATTGATCGGTAAATGCGAAAACTCACAGCGAAATTGTTTTTCATTCTGCAATAAATTTTAATTACTGCAGACAAGAATACATCCAAATGAGCCGTCTAGACGCAATTCCGTGATTATATTGTATGTGCTCCTATATATTTAACGGTCTGCAGAAAGTTGGGCACGTTTCCGAGAAAACCGAGCAAAGGAGAACGTAATTTAATCGAACCGGGATTTCGAATTTTCAATCTAGTTTGATAATTGAAAATTTAGAGCTGCGAAAGAACTCATTCATACCGCAAATGTATTAATTAAAATCTGGCGCTCGGTAATACCATCGACAAAGGGGAAATTTGCCGCAATCAAGGCTGTGATTTAATCTATCGCATAATGAATCGATATTAAAATCTCGAGTAATTTTACTCAATATTTACATCACTTACAATTTATTTTAACATACAATTTTTTTATTATTTAGCACGTATGTCTGTGAAAATTAAAATTATAAAAATTTCATACCTATATCGCTGCAAGTAAAAATTGTTAATTATGTAAAATACGTGATTCCTACAAAGTATTTTTTTAAATTATTTATACATAATGTATCACGAAGTAAAAGCCTCCAATGTTAATGAAATAAAATACGTCCATTCAAAATAAAAATGTGTAGCAGATTACTTATTTACGCACTATTAGATTATATACAGGGTGTCTCTAAATTCTCTTGTTATACGCAAATTTTGTTTTTTTTTAGATAACTTTGAAGCTGAATACTGGCTAAACCAAACGCATTTGTATGTAGATAAGTTTTGTAAAATCGTTTTTTTAATCCCAGTAATATGTGGTTAAGCCATGTCCACGTAATTTGGAGACACCCTGTATAACCTTTACTCCATTAGCACTGGGAGGTTGTCTGTGGCACAACGGGATATAGTAATTGTTCACTGAAATCAGCAGACAGATTTTCTGTAAAATCACCGCACGTGGTTTAATTGAATGAACTGAAAAAGGGGGGCATCATTTCATTCAATTATGTTCAAATTCAAAACATTAGATTAAAAATTTCGCGAATGAATACTGAGACTACTCAACAATCTGTAACCAGATCGTCATTGCGAATGCAATAGGAATCTCACAAGAGAAATGAGCCGCGTATACGCTTTCAGTAATATAACAATTCCTAGTTGCACACTTACCTCCGGTAATGAACCCGATGAACCCTCGGGCGTTTTAGCAAAGGAAGCACGATACAGGGATGCTGGAGTGCGAGGACAAATAAAATTCATACGCATTACATTAAAACGGAGGCTTCTCTCTATTACCGGAAAATTCTCCCCCGCAAGTTAATTTATACTTATTGTCCGCCGTTACATTAACATACAGCTGAAACTGAGGGCCCGTATAGATAACACTCGCTCACGCGTAATTGCGAAGATTCACATCGATTTCGAACGGATGCGATTTTAATAAGGAGGCAAATTTATTTGTGTTTACAAAAGGAATGTAAAGGAATACATTGTGGATATTTATACTTTTATAAATCAAATATAAATGCATAGATTTGGATGGCAGTCAATAATCCAAAGGCTTGTTCATCATTTTGTCATCATTCATCATTTCGATCATCATTATGTAAACAACTATAACTACAAACTAGTTCTCCTGAAAATTTGACAAAGTTGCAGTATTAAATAAGGGAGAAAATCAAACACTTAACTTTCTGCATTGACCAGTACGGGTTAGCTATTACTGAAATTTCTGAAAATTTATTATTCGCAAATTTTATATTAGATTCGTGTACAGTACACCTGAAACTAGTTCTCCTAAATATTTGACAAAGTTTCAGTATTTAATAAAGGAGAAAATCAAACACTTAACTTTCTGCATTGACAAGTATGGGTTAGCTATTACTGAAATTTATGAAAATTTCTTATTTGCAAATTTGATATTATATTAGTGAACAGTACACCTGAAACTAATTCTCCTGAAAATTTGACAAAGTTTTAGCATTAAATAAGGGAGAAAATCAAACACTTAACTTTCTGCATTGACAAATATGGGTTAGCTATTACTGATATTTATGAAAATTTCTTATTTGCAAATTTGATATTATATTCGTGTACAGTACACCTGAAACTTGTTCTCCTGAAAATTTGACAAAGTTTCAGTATTAAATAAAGGAGAAAATCAAACACTTAACTTTCTGCATTGACAAGTATGTTATAGCTAATACTGAAATTTATGAAAATTTCTTATTTGCAAATTTGATATTAGATTCGTGTACAGTGCACCTGAAACTAATTCTCCTGAAAATTTGACAAAGTTTCAGTATTAAATAAGGGAGAAAATCAAACACTTAACTTTCTGCATTGACAAGTATGGGTTAGCTATTACTGAAATTTCTGAAAATTTCTTATTTGCAAATTTGATATTAGATTCGTGTACAGTAGACCTGATACTAATTCTCCTGAAAATTTGACAAAGTTTCAGTATTAAATAAGGGAGAAAATCAAACGCTTAACTTTCTGCATTGACAAGTAAGGGTCAGCTATTACTGAAATTTCTGAAAATTTATTATTTGCAAATTTGATATTAGATTCGTGTACAGTACACCTGAAACTGATTCTCCTGAATATTTGAGAAAGTTTCAGTATTAAATAAAGGAGAAAATCAAACACTTAACTTTCTGCATTGACAGGTATGGGTTAGCTATCACTGAAATTTATGACAATTTCTTATTTGCAAATTTGATATTATATTCGTGTACAGTACACCTCAAACTTGTTCTCCTAAAAATTTGACAAAGTTTCAGTATTAAATAAGGGAGAAAATCAAACACTTAACTTGCTGCATTGAGAAGAATGGGTTAGCTATTACTGAAATTTCTGAAAAATTCTTATTTGCAAATTTGATATTAGATTCGTGTACAGTACACCTGAAACTAATTCTCCTAAATATTTGAGAAAGTGTCAGTATTAAATGAGGGAGAAAATCAAACAGTTAAATTTCTGCATTGACAAGTATGGGTTAGCTATTACTGAAATTTCTGAAAAATTATTATTTGAAAATTTGATATTAGATTCGTGTACGGTACACCTTAAACTTATTTTCCTGAAAATTTGACAAAGCTTCAGTATTAAATAAGGGAGAAAATCAAGCACTTAACTTTCTGCATTGACAAGTATGGGTTAGTTATTACTGAAATTTCTGAAAATTTCTTATTTGCAAATTTGATATTAGATTCGTATACAGTACACCCGAAACTAGTTCTCCTGAAAATTTGACAAAGTTTCAGTATTAAATAGGGGAGAAAATCAAACACTTAACTTTCTGCATTGACAAGTGTGGGTTAGCTATTACTGAAATTTCTGAAAATTTCTTATTTGCAATTTTGATATTATTTTTGTGTACAGTATACCTGAAACTAATTCTCCAAAAAATTTGACAAAGTTTCAGTATGAAATAAAAGAGAAAATCAAACACTTAACTTTCTGCATTGACAAATATGGGTTAGCTATTACTGAAATTTCTGAAAATTTCTTATTTGCAATTTTGATATTATTTTTGTGTACAGTACACCTGAAACTAATTCTCCAAAAAATTTGACAAAGTTTCAGTATGAAATAAAAGAGAAAATCAAACACTTAACTTTCTGCATTGACAAGTATGGGTTAGCTATTACTGAAATTTCTGAAAATTTCTTATTTGCAAATTTGATATTATACTCGTGAAGAGTACACCTGAAACTATTTCTCCTGAAAATTTGACAAAGTTTTAGTATTAAATGAGGGAGAAATTCAAACACTTAACTTTCTGCATTGACAAGTATGGGTTCCTATTACTGAAATTTCTGAAAATTTATTATTTGCAAATTTGATATTAGATTCGTGTACAGTACACCTGAAACGAATTCTCCTAAAAATTTGACAAAGTTTTAGTATTAAATGAGGGAGAAAATCAAACACTTAACTTTCTGTATTGACAAGTATGGGTTAGCTATTACTGAAATTTCTGAAAATTTCTTATTTGCAAATTTGATATTAGATTCGTGTACAGTAGACCTGATACTAATTCTCCTGAAAATTTGACAAAGTTTCAGTATTAAATAAGGGAGAAAATCAAACACTTAACTTGCTGCATTGACAAGTATGTTTTAGCTATTACTGAAATTTCTGAAAATTTATTATTTGCAAATTTGATATTAGATTGGTGTACAGTACACCTGAAACTAATTCTCCTAAAAATTTGACAAAGTTTCAGTCTTAAATAAGGGAGAAAATCAAACACTTAACTTTCTGCACTGACAAGTATGGGTTAGCTATTACTGAAATTTCTGAAAATTTATTATTTGCAAACTTGATATTAGATTCGTGTACAGTACTCCTGAAACTAATTCTCCTGAAAATTCGACAAAGGTTCAGTATTAAATAAGGGAGAAAATCAAACATATAACTTTCTGCATTGACAAGTATGGGTTAGCTATTACTGAAATTTCTGAAAATTTATTATTTGCAAATTTGATATTAGATTCGTGTACAGTACACCTGGAACTAATTCTCCTGAAAATTTAACAAAGTTTCAGTATTAAATAAGGGAGAATATCAAACCCTTAACTTTCTGCATTGATAAGTATGGGTTAGCTATTACTGAAATTTCTGAAAATTTATTATTTGCAAATTTGAAATTAGATTCGTGTACAGTACACCTGGAACTAATTCTCCTGAAAATTTAACAAAGTTTCAGTATTAAATAAGGGAGAATATCAAACACTTAACTTTCTGCATTGATAAGTATGTGTTAGCTATTACTGAAATTTCTGAAAATTTATTATTTGCAAATTTGATATTAGATTCGTATACAGTACACCTGAAACTAATTCTCCTGAAAATTTGACAAACTTTTAGTATTAAATAAGGGAGAAAATCTAACACTTAACTTTCTGCATTGACATGTATGGGTTAGCTATTACTGAAATTTATGAAAATTTCTTATATGCAAATTTGATATTATATTCGTGTACAGTACACCCGAAACTAGTTCTCCTGAAAATTTGACAAAGTTTCAGTATTAAATAAGGGAGAAAATCAAACACTTAACTTTCTGCATTGACGAGTATGGGTTAGCTATTACTGAAATTTCTGAAAATTTATTATTTGCAAATTTTATATTAGATTGGTGTACAGTAGTCCTGTAACTAATTCTCCTGAATATATGACAAAGCTTCAGTATTAAATAAGGGAGAAAATCAAACGCTTAACTTTCTGCATTGACAAGTATGTTATAGCTAATACTGAAATTTATGAAAATTTCTTATTTGCAAATTTGATATTAGATTCGTATACAGTACCTGAAACTAATTCTCCTGATAATTTGACAAAGTTTCGGTATTAAAAAAAAGAGAAAATCAAACACTTAACTTTCTGCATTGACAAGTATGGGTTAGCTATTACTGAAAATTATGAAAATTTCTTATCTGCAAATTTGATATTATATTCGTGTACAGTACACCTGAAACTAGTTTTTCTGAAAATTTGACAAAGTTTCAGTATTAAATAATGGAGAAAGTCAAACACTTAACTTTCTGCATTGACAAATATGGGTTAGCTATTACTGAAATTTCTGAAATTTTTTTATTTGCAAATTTGATATTAGAGTCGTGTACAGTATACCTGAAACTAATTCTCGTGAAAATTTGACAAAGTTTCAGTATTAAATAAGGGAGAAAATCAAGCACTTAACTATCTGCATTGACAAGTATGGGTTAGCTATTACTGAAATTTCTGAAAATTTATTATTCGCAAATTTGATATTAGTTTGGTGTACAGTACTCCTAAAACTAATTCTCCTGAAAATTTGACAATGTTTCAGCTAACTGTATAAAATTTCCTGAAATCCAATTAAACTTCATGAAACACCTAAAATCATTCCAAATATTTTTTCTTTGTGCAATACATTTTTGTAAAGTATTGCTTTTTTGTACGCTCGTACAAAAAGCACTGCTATACAAACTTGTATCATAAACAACTATTATATGTAGCTTTGAAATAATGTTAGCTAACTGTCTAAAATTTCCTGAAATTAAATAAAACTAATATAAAGCACTGGAGGTAATAAAATGGTGATACAAACATCTTTTGGTGCAATTTTTGTATTATTGAATATCGTTTTGGGAATTTTATAAACATTTCAATAATTATCATAAATTCTTGAATATAATTATTACATAATAATTATTAAATCTAATATATTATTTCTATATAAATCTGTTCGAAATTTATTCTGCTAATTCGTTAGCAGTAAATCAAAACAAGGTATTCATTTCGGAGTCGATCGTTCCATTTTTTATTTTCCAGTTTGAAGCCCGAAGTGGATGATCGTAAAGCGGCAGATAGGAGACATAAAAATCTCGATGACTTCTTCGTTGATATTTCTCGCGGCGGTTATTAGAGCGTTATCCGTGCATAAATAACAAGATAAATGTGAGTAGATGTAGAAGCACGGCCATAAGATTTGCAATAAAGACGGTCTCGCGGCGGCCACCGATACCCTCCACAGGCAGCTTGGCCAATTGCTTTAATAAAGAAGAAATGCCCAACAGACCAATTGCACTCAGCTCTGCACATGATCCCTTACAACTGAGAGACTGGCACTGTAAATTGTCACCGAGATATTAGATCATTTCCTTGAGTATTGAATCAATTTGATATAATACAGGTACTGCTCTAATGTTGGGCAAATAAAGATAATAGTGGGGTGGTTTTCTGGGGGGTTTAACAAATTGGAAAATTTAAAATTTCGGAAATAAAATATTAGAAAATCCGTTTAACTGAATATAAAATGTATACCTACGCCTCTAGTTAAGTATATCGGCAGTAAATGTGTCAACACTTATAAATTATCGTCGACTTGTTTATGACCCCTTCCCTTTAAAATTTTGCAATCGTATTTGATTCAATTCCAATTGTAATCAATACAATTGAATCAATGAACAGCAGACCTTGACTCTAGTTCCTGACGAGTTCATAATATGTTGACTGCCACTATTTTAAGCTACATTCGCTGTTTTTGTCCGTCAAAATGGATGAGTGCGTTTAATGCGAGCGAATTGGTTAGATATTCTGCAGTAAACAAGGGCGACCTGTAAACGCTTGTAAAATATGGGGACAATCCCTCTTCCTACCACATCCGAGCCATCGATCGGCAGAGATAAGACCCCTTTCATTTTATTTTTAATGTGATCTTCCGCTACTTGCAATCTCCCTATCAACATCTTGGGAAGGGACTTTACTGCCCTATAATAACTTATCAGTGGCCGGGTCAATAAGTAACACAGCGTCGGCATATTTAAAAAATCCTGCATGTGCATATTCCATTTTATGGCAGTAATATAAATATTATTGGCCTTTCTTTAGAAAACCGTTCAGTCCGCCTGATTTACACTTTTTTACATTTGGAACTTCCAAGTTAATTCGATTATGTATCTGGAGTATCTCGTTTTTCCAATCTTATATTTATCAAGCACTCCCACAAGTGTATTCAATAAATCAGGAAGTCCACTACAGTTACGTAAACATATTATGAACACAAGCGCCAATGCACTGAAAAATACGCGCAGTGATTGATTTATCCTTTTTTTTGTATATTTAGTTTTTTTCACACTTCAGTAAACGTAGAAATGAGCAGAAAATATATATGAAATATAAATAATTTCATATATTTAGATTTTATATTTCATATGTTCTAATTTTATTAGGTTGTTCCGAAAAAAACTTTTTTATTACACCTGCATCATAATCTTTGATCACACTTCTGTTTTTAATTTTCACACTACAGTAAACGTAGAAATGAACAGAAAAATATATGAAATCTAAATAATTTCATATATTTAGATTTTTTTTTCATATGTTATAAATTTATTTTTTATTACACCTGTAACATAATCTTTGATCACACTTCGGTTTTCAATTTTCACACTTCAGTAAACGTAGAAATGAATAGAAAAATATATAAAATCAAAATAATTTCATATATTTAGATTTTATTTTTCATATGTTCTAAATTAATTTTTTAATACACCTGCATCATAATCTTTGATCACACTTCGGTTTTCAATTACACTTCAGTAAACGTAGAAATGAACAGAAAAATATATGAAATCAAAATAATTTCATATATTCATATTTTGTTTTTCATATGTTCTAAATTTATTAGGTTGTTCCGAAAAAAACCTTTTTATTACACCTGCATTATAATCTTTGATCACACTTCGGTTTTCAATTTTCACACTTCAGTAAACGTCGAAATGAACAGAAAAATATATGAAATCAAAATAATTTCATATATTTAGATTTTATTTTTCATATGTTCTAAATTTATTAGGTTGTTCCAAAAAAAAACTGTTTCATTACACCTGCATCATAATCTTTGATCACACTTCGGTTTTCAATTTTCACACTTCAGTAAACGTAGAAATGAACAGAAAAATATATGAAATCAAAATAATTTCATATGTTCTAAATTTATTAGGTTGTTCCGAAATAAAAGTTTTATAATACACCTGCATCATAATCTTTGATCACACTTCGGTTTTCAATTTTCACACTTCAGTAAACGTAGAAATGAACAGAAAAATATATGAAATCAAAATAAGTTCATATATTTAGATTTTATTTTGCATATGTTCTAAATTTATTTTTTATTACTCCTGCATCATAATCTTTGATCACACTTCGGTTTTCAATTTTCACACTTCAGTAAACGTACATATGAACAGAAAAATATATGAAATCAAAATAATTTCATATATTTAGATTTTATTTTTCATATGTTCTAAATTTATTAGGTTGTTCCGAAAAAAACTTTTTTATTACACCTGCATCATAATCTCTGATCACACTTCGGTTTTCAATTTTCACACTTCAGTAAACGTAGAAATGAACAGAAAAATATATGAAATCAAAATAATTTAATATATTTAGGTTTTATTTTTCATATGTTCTAAATTTATTTTTTATTACACCTGCATCATAATCTTTAATCACACTTCGGTTTTCAATTTTCACACTTCAGTAAACGTAGAAATGAACAGAAAAATATATGAAATCAAAATAATTTCATATATTAAGATTTTATTTTCATATGTTCTAAATGTATTAGGTTGTTCGGAAAAAAACTTTTTTATTACAACTGCATCATAATCTTTGATCACAGTTCGGTTTTCAATTTTCACACTTCAGCAAACGTAGAAATGAACAGAAAAATATATGAAATCTAAATAATTTCATATATTAAGATTTTATTTTCATATGTTCTAAATGTATTAGGTTGTTCGGAAAAAAACTTTTTTATTACAACTGCATCATAATCTTTGATCACAGTTCGGATTCCAAATTTCACACTTCAGTAAACGTAGAAATGAACAGAAAAATATATGAAATCAGAATAATGTCATATATTTAGATTATATTTTTCATATATTCTAAATTTATTAGGTTGGTTCAAAAAAATCATTTTTATAATACCAGCATCATAATATAATCTCTGTTTATCGAACTAATAAGAGTGCGAAAATCCAAATTTATAGCACGGCGTGTTTTAAAGTTGCCTAGTAACAACACATGTATTTACCAATTTTCACCGACAATGCCTAAAATTGAATGAAATGTGATGAAATGAAGAACTATTGACGTTGCAGTGTTAAAAGTGAAAAACATATTTAAGAAAATATAAAAATTCATAGAGAGACCAACATTTTCCTCACTTCAAATCCAGATATTTCATTTCTGATTAATAATAATAAAATTTTCGAAAATTTCATGAAAACTCCTGAAAATTCTAAAGCAGTTATGAAATTTCTAGGAAGTTTTGTGGTTAGGTTAGTTTAAAATTTAGCAATTTTCGAAAATTTCATGGAAATTCCTGCAGTGAAAAAAAAAGTAATAACATTTTGGTCAAGAAAACGCAGGATGTTTAAAAATTCTTGCCACCATCAAAAAAATTTCGAATATTTTATGGGAATTTGTGAATTTTCGGTTAAATTTTACAATACTTAAACATTGCAATGTAAGTATATAATCACATGTTCGAGTTCGAACTTAATTAGCGTGCGAAAATCCATATTTCTAGCACGGCGTGCTTTAAAGTTGCCTAGTAACAACACATGTATTTACCAACTTTGACCGACAATTACCTAAAATTGAATGAAATGTGATGAAATGAAGAACTATTGACGTTGCAGTGTTAAAAGTGAAAAACATATTTAAGAAAATATAAAAATTCATAGAGAGACCAACATTTTCCTCACTTCAAATCCAGATATTTCATTTCTGATTAATAATAATAAAATTTTCGAAAATTTCATGAAAACTCCTGAAAATTCTAAAGCAGTTATGAAATTTCTAGGAAGTTTTGTGGTTAGGTTAGTTTAAAATTTAGCAATTTTCGAAAATTTCATCGAAATTCCTGCAGTGAAAAAAAATGTAATAACATTTTGGTCAAGAAAACAAAGGATGTTTAAAATTTCTTGCCACCATCAAAAAAATTTCGAATATTTTATGGGAATTTGTGAATTTTCGGTTAAATTTTACAATACATAAACATTGCAATGTAAGCATATAATCACATGTTCGAGTTCGAACTTAATTAGCGTGCGAAAATCCAAATTTCTAGACGAAGTGCTTTAAAGGTGCCTAGTAACAACACATGTACTTACCAACTTTGACCGACAATGCCTAAAATTGTATGAAATGTGATGAAATGAAGAACTATTCACGTTGCAGTGTTAAAAGTGAAAAACATATTTAAGAAAATATAAAAATTCATAGAGACACCAACATTTACCTCACTTCAAATCCAGATATTTCATTTCTGTTTAATAATAATAAAATTTTAGAAAATTTTATGAAAACTCCTGAAAATTCTAAAGCAGTTATGAAAGTTTAAGGAAGTTTTGTGGTTAGGTTAGTTTAAAATTTAGCAATTTTCGAAAATTCATGGAAATTCCTGCAGTGAAAGAAAATGTAATAACATTTTGGTCAAGAAAACACAGGATGTTTAAAAATTCTTGCCACCATAAAAAAAATTTCGAAAATTTTATGGGAATTTGTGAATTTTCGGTTAAATTTTACAATACATAAACATTGCAATGTAAGTATATAATCACATGTTCGAGTTCGAACTTAATTAGCGTGCGAAAATCCATATTTCTAGCACGAAGTGCTTTAAAGTTGCCTAGTAACAACACATGTATTTACCAACTTTGACCGACAATTGCCTAAAATTGTATGAAATGTGATGAAATGAAGAACTATTCACGTTGCAGTATTATAAGTGAAATACATTTTCAACATTTCAACATTTCAAAAACATATTTAAGAAAATTTAAAAATTCATAGATAGACCAACATTTTCCTCACTTCAAATCCAGATATTTCATTTCTGATTAATAATAATAAAAGTTTAGAAAATTTCATGAAAACTCCTGGAAATTCTAAAGCAGTTATGAAATTTCAAGAAGGCTTTGTAGTTAGGTTGCTTAAAAATTTAGCTATTTTCGAAAATTTCAGGGAAATTCCTGCAATGAAAAAAAATGTAATATCATTTTTATCCAGAAAACAAAGGATTTTTAAAATATTTTTGATTATTTTGTTGTTTTTTGTTGAAATTTTGTATATTATGTAGCGTTATTTGCTAATAAATATTCTTTATTATTATTATTATTATTTTATGGGAATTTGTGAATTTAGCCAATATTTTGGCTACCACCATAAAACGAGGTGGGTTATGTATAATGGGGATGAATTTAAGGGTTGGTGTGGAGTAAGTGGACATTTAAATACAAAACGCACGTCATTTTGATGTGGTAGCCAAAATCTCAAATTCTTAGCTGCTCAAATAAGGGTACAAATAAATATGGATTTTAATGACATAATGGGGATGAATTGCATTTTAGGGTTGGTGTGGAGTAAGTAGGCAGTAAAATACATAACGCACCCCGCTTTATGGTTCTAGCCAAAATCTCAAGTTCTTAGCTGCTCAACAAAGGGTACAAATTAATAAAAATGAATTTTGATGACGTAATGGGGGTGAATTGCTTTTAAGGGTTGATGTCGAGTAAGTAAGTATGGAAATACATAACGCACCCCGCTTTATCGTTCTAGCTAAATCTCAAGTTCTTAGCTGCTCAACTAAGGGTACAGATTAATAAAAATGAATATTGATGACGTAATAGGGATGAATTGCTTTTAAGGGTTGATGTGGAGTAAGTAGGCATGAAAATATATAACGCACCCCGCTTAATGGTTCTAGCCAAATTCTCAAGTTTTTAGTGCTCAACTAAGGGTACAAATGAATAAAAATGAATTTTGATGACGTAATGGGGGTGAATTGCTTTTAAGGGTTGGTGTGGAGTAACTAGGCATGAAAATACATAACGCACCCCGCTTTATGGTTGCAGCTAAATCTCAAGTTCTTAGCTGCTCAACTAAGGGCACAAATTAATAAAAATGAATTTTGATGACGTAATGGGGATGAATTGCTTTTAAGGGTTTGTGTGGAGTAAGTAGGCATGGAAATACATAACATACTCCGTTTTATGATTGTAGTTCATTTTCAAGTTCTTACCTGCTCAACAAAGGGTACAAATTAATAAAAATGAATTTTGATGACGGAAAAGGGATGAATTGCTTTTAAGGGTTGGACTGGAGCAAGTAGGCATTAAAATACATAACGCACCCTGCTTTATGGTTCTAGCCAAATCTCAAGTTCTTAGCTGCTCAACTAAGGCACAAATTAATAAAAATGAAGTTTGATGACGTAATGGGGATGAATTGCTTTTAAGGGTTGCTGTGGAGTAAGTAGGCATAGAAATAAATGACGCATTCTGCTTTATGATTCTAGCCAAAATCTCAACTTTAAGCTGCTCAAATAAAGGTACAAATAAATTAAAATGAATTATGATGATGTAATGGGGATGAATTGCTTTTAAGGGTTGGTGTGGAGTAAGTAGGCATGAAAATACATAACGCACCCCGTTTTATGGTTGCAGCTAAATCTCAAGTTCTTAGCTGCTCAACAAAGGGTACAAATTAATAAAAATGAATTTTGATGACGGAATAGGGATGAATTGCTTTTAAGGGTTGGACTGGAGCAAGTAGGCATTAAAATACATAACGCACCCTGCTTTATGGTTCTAGCCAAATCTCAAGTTCTTAGCTGCCCAACTAAGGGCACAAATTAATAAAAATGAAGTTTGATGACGTAATGGGGATGAATTGCTTTTAAGGGTTGCTGTGGAGTAAGTAGGCACAGAAATAAATAACGCATTCTGCTTTATGATTCTAGCCAAAATCTCAACTTTTAGCTGCTCAAATAAAGGTACAAATAAATTAAAATGAATTATGATGATGTAATGGGGATGAATTGCTTTTAAGGGTTGGTGTGGAGTAAGTAGGCATGAAAATACATAACGCACCCCGTTTTACGGTTGCAGCTAAATCTCAAGTTCTCAGCTGCTCAACTAACAGTACAAATTAATAAAAATTAATTTTGATGATGTAATAGGGATGAATTGCTTTTAAGGGTTGGTGTGGACTAAGCAGGCATGAAAATACATAACGCACCCCGCTTTATGGTTCTAGCAAAATCTCAAGTTCTTAGCTGCTCAACTAAGGGTACATATAAATTAAAATGAATTATGATGATGTAATGGGGATGAATTGCTTTTAAGGGTTGGTGTGGAGTAAGTAGGCATGAAAATATATAACGCACCCCGTTTTATGGTTGCAGCTAAATCTCAAGTTCTTCGCTGCTCATCTAAGGGCACAAATTAATAAAAATGAATTTTGATGACGTAATGGGGGTGAATTGCTTTTAAGGGTTGCTGTGGAGTAAGTAGGCATAGAAATAAATGACGCATTCTGCTTTATGATTCTAGCCAAAATCTCAACTTTTAGCTGCTCAAATAAAGGTACAAATAAATTAAAATGAATTATGATGATGTAATGGGGATGAATTGCTTTTAAGGGTTGGTGTGGAGTAAGTAGGCATGAAAATACATAACGCACCCCGTTTTATGGTTGCAGCTAAATCTCAAGTTCTCAGCTGCTCAACTAACAGTACAAATTAATAAAAATTAATTTTGATGATGTAAAAGGGATAAATTGCTTTTAAGGGTTAGTGTGGACAAAGCAGGCATGAAAATACATAACGCACCCCGCTTTATGGTTCTAGCAAAATCTCAAGTTCTTAGCTGCTCAACTAAGGGTACATATAAATTAAAATGAATTATGATGATGTAATGGGGATGAATTGCTTTTAAGGGTTGGTGTGGAGTAAGTAGGCATGAAAATACATAACGCACCCCGTTTTATGGTTGCAGCTAAATCTCAAGTTCTCAGCTGCTCAACTAACAGTACAAATTAATAAAAATTAATTTTGATGATGTAATAGGGATGAATTGCTTTTAAGGGTTGGTGTGGACTAAGCAGGCATGAAAATACATAACGCACCCCGCTTTATGGTTCTAGCAAAATCTCAAGTTCTTAGCTGCTCAACTAAGGGTACATATAAATTAAAATGAATTATGATGATGTAATGGGGATGAATTGCTTTTAAGGGTTGGTGTGGAGTAAGTAGGCATGAAAATATATAACGCACCCCGTTTTATGGTTGCAGCTAAATCTCAAGTTCTTCGCTGCTCATCTAAGGGCACAAATTAATAAAAATGAATTTTGATGACGTAATGGGGGTGAATTGCTTTTAAGGGTTGGTGTGTAGTAAGCAGGCATGAAAATACATCACGCACCCCGTCGTAACCAAAATATCAAGTTCTTAGCTGCTCAAATAAGGATACAAATTAATAACAATATATTTTGATTACTTCACGGGGATGAATCTTTGTTTGGGGTTGTTGTGGGATAAGTACGTACGGAAAGACATAACGCACCCCGTTATATGGTAATTTCAAGTTCCTAGGTACTCAAATAAGGGTACAAATTAATAAAAATTAATTGTGATTACTTAATTGGGATGAACCTTCCTTAAGGGTTGCTATGGGTAAGTACGTACAGGAATAGATAACACACCCTGTTCTATGGTACAAGCAAAAATTTCAAGTTGCTAGGTGCCCAAATAAGGGTTCAAATATATAAAAATGAATTTTGATGACTTCACGGGGAGGATTATCCTTTTGGGGTTGTTTTCTCATTTAGGGGTTGTTTTGGTGTAAATGTGCCCACATACATGTATAACATGCGTTAATTGGGGTACATGGCCAAATAAATTGTATTCCTACGTGCACATATAGGTGTACAAATAAATTCACGTAAATTAAGGAGGGGTAAGAGATGCAAACGTATTTAGGGGATGATTTGATTAATTGTGAATATCATCTGCTTGTAAGATATTTGAAGTTATTTGGCACAAAATTAACGTTAGAAATTAATTAAATATGTTTTAAAGGTTTTACATGGTTGGCTACCCTGAATCTGCCTTACCGGCGCCAGACAGAACGTGCGGATCTGTCATTAAATGGCGTGGTTTCAAACTCGTCCCCAAAAATTATCAAAATTTTGTACATAAATCGACCGCCCGAAGCCGTAGTAAATCGATAATGTAATCTATGGACGTTTGGGCGGCTATCCGTGCAAAATTTTGGGGCCGAAAGGGCCGCGCCACGTCATATCAGTGCAAATGGGTCTCAATATGCAGCCGAAGAATTACATGGAAGCAATATGGCCGACGAGAGGAACGACGAAGTGGACGACGACGAAAAAGCGAACTTCTTCGGAGTCAGTCGACAAGGTTCGTGCACACTTATTAATATAGCGGCTATTAACATCTATACATGAACCACTCAAATCGTATTGTTTAAGTATTTGAACCAAAATTATTAATTAATTAATTAATTAATAATTCAATTAAGCAAAAATTGATTTGCATTGGTTTATTTAATGCATATTAATATGCACCACTTGTTTTTATTAATTTTTCGTCGTATTTGTGTGTTTTCGTTGTTGCGTTAATCTGCAGAATAACGTATCACTTAACGTCTTATGTAAAATAAATTTAAACTTGCTCAATCTGAACGTTGCCCAATTTCATTTTTGAATTTTGAATAAAAGCAGAGTTCATACTTTTGGCCACTCACACTTTTATTTTTGAAAATATTTAGGGACTACAGTCTCGACTAAGGTCTAGTCATTATCTAGTATCAACTAGTTTGATAATGACTAGACCTTAGTCGAAACTGCAGTCACTAACTATTTTCAAAAATTAAAGTTTGAGTTGAAATAACAAAGTTGTTTTATTTAATTTACTTAAAATAACTTTGTTATTTCCACTCACACTTTTATTTTGGAAAATATTTAGTGACTGCAGTTTTGACTAAGGTTTAGTCATTATCCAACTAGTATCAATTAGTATAATAATGAGTAGACCTTAATCGAAACTGCAGTCACTAAATATTTTCAAAAAAAAATTGTCAGTGGAAATAACAAAGTTGTTTTATTTAATTTATTTAATTGAGAGTTCATTAATTCTATTTTTCTTAAATTTTTTAACTCAGCCTCAAACCAAAGTCGAAAATTTTCAACAAAAATACAGGATGCTTAAAATATTGCTAGTAAACATTTCGTAAGAATAACCACAATTTTCGAAAATTTCGTGTAAAATGGTTCATTTAGAAACTGTTAAATTTTACGTTAAGTAAAAATTGCAACAACATATAATAATAATGAAAATATGTACTATAACATCCAGACCTTTTGGAAAATTTCCTGCAATTTCTATAATCCTATAAAATTCTTATAAAATACAGACTTTTTGGATTTTTTTTTCCAAAAATGAGTAGTAATATGTAAAAATTTCACGGTAATTCCTACAATTATGTTTATTTAAAATAACTTTGTTATTTCAGCTTACACTTTTATTTTGGAAAATATTTAGTGACTGCAGTTTTGACTATGGTTTAGTCATTATCAAACTAGTATCAATTAGTATGATAATGACTAGACCTTAGTCGAAACTGCAGTCACTAAATATTTTCCAAAATTAAAGTGTAAGTGGAAATGACAAAGTTATTTTATTTAATTGATTCAATTGAAAGTTAATTCATTCTATTTTATATTAATTTTGTTAACTCAGCCTCACAGGAAAGTCAAAAATTTTCAACAAAAATACCATAATTCAAAAATAAAAGTGTAAGTGAAAATAATTAAAGTTATTTTATTTAATTGATTTAATTGAAAGTTTATTCATGGGATTTTTCTTAAATTTGTTAACTCAGTCTTACACCAAAGTCAAAAATTTTCAGCAAAAATACAGGATGCTTAAAATATTGCTAGTAAACATTTCGTAAGAATAACCACAATTTTCGAAAATTTCGTGTAAAATGGTTCATTTAGAAACTGTTAAATGTTACGTTAATTTAAAATTGCAACAACATATAATAATAATGATAATATTATTACATTAATAATAAACAAAATCAAGTATTCAAATATGTCTACAAATATGTACTTATATGTACTATAACATCCAGACGTTTTGGAAAATTTCCTCCAATTTCTATAATCCTATAAAATACCTATAAAATACAGACTTTTTGGATTTTTTTTCCAAAAATGAGTAGTAATATGTAAAAATTTCACGGTAATTCCTACAATTATGTTTATTTAAAATAACTTTGTTATTTCAGCTTACACTTTTATTTTGGAAAATATTTAGTGACTGCAGTTTTGACTAAGGTTTGGTCATTATCAAACTAGTATCAATTAGTATGATAATGACTAGACCTTAGTCGAAACTGCAGTCACTAAATATTTTCCAAAATTAAGGTGCAAGTGGAAATGACAAAGTTATTTTATTTAATTGATTCAATTGAAAGTTAATTCATTCTATTTTATATTAATTTTGTTAACTCAGCCTCACAGGAAAGTCAAAAATTTTCAACAAAAATACCATAATTCAAAAATAAAAGTGTAAGTGAAAATAATTAAAGTTGTTTTATTTAATTGATTTAATTGAAAGTTTATTCATGAGATTTTTCTTAAATTTGTTAACTCAGTCTTACACCAAAGTAAAAAATGTTCAGCAAAAATACAGGATGCTTAAAATATTGCTAGTAAACATTTCGTAAGAATAACCACAATTTTCGAAAATTTCGTGTAAAATGGTTCATTTAGAAACTGTTAAATTTTACGTTAATTTAAAATTGCAACAACATATAATAATAATGATAATATTATTACATTAATAATAAACAAAATCAAGTATTCAAATATGTCTACAAATATGTACTTATATGTACTATAACATCCAGACGTTTTGGAAAATTTCCTCCAATTTCTATAATCCTATAAAATACCTATAAAATACAGACTTTTTGGATTTTTTTTCCAAAAATGAGTAGTAATATGTAAAAATTTCACGGTAATTCCTACAATTATGTTTATTTAAAATAACTTTGTTATTTCAGCTTACACTTTTATTTTGGAAAATATTTAGTGACTGCAGTTTTGACTATGGTTTAGTCATTATTAAACTAGTATCAATTAGTATGATAATGACTAGACCCTAGTCGAAACTGCAGTCACGAAATATTTTCAAAAATAAATTTGTAAGTGGAAATAACAAAGTTGTTTTATTTAATTGATTTAATTGAAAGTTAATTCATTCTATTTTTATTAAATTAGTTAACTCAGCCTCACAGGAAAGTCAAAAATTTTCAACAAAAATACAGGATGCTTAAAATATTTCTAGTAAACATTTCATAAAAATAACCACAATTATCGAAAATGTTGTGGATAATGGTTCATCTTCAGAAACTGTTAAATTTTACGTTAACAAAAAATTGCAACAACTTATAATAATAATGATAATATTATTACATTAATAATAAACACAATCAAGTATTCAAAGATGTCTACACCAAAGCTTATATGTACTATAACATCCAGACTTTTTGGAAAATTTCCTCCAATTTCTATAATCCTATAAAATTCCTGTAAAATACAGACTTTTTGGATTTTTTTGCCAAAGTTATGTAGTAAGATTTAAAATGTCACGGTAATTCCTGCAATTTAGTGTATTTAAAATAACTTTGTTATTTCCACTCACACTTTTATTTTTGAAAATATTTAGTGACTGCAGTTTCGATTAAAGTCTAGTCATTATCAAACTCGTATCAATTAGTTTGATAACACTTAGACGTTAGTAGAAACTGCTGTCACTTAATATTTTCAAAAATAAAAGTGTAAGTGGAAATAACAAAGTTGTTTTGTTTAATTGATTTAATTGTAAGTTAATTCATTCTATTTTTATTAAATTTGTTTACTCAGCCTCACACCAAACTGGAAAAATTTCAACAAAAATACAGGATGCTTAAAATATTTCTAGTAAACATTTCATAAAAATAAACACAATTGTGGAAAATGTCGTGGATAATAGTTCATCTTCAGAAACTGTTAAATTTTACGTTATCTAAAAATTGCAATAACTTATAATAATAATGATAATATTATTACATTAATAATAAACAAAATCAAGTATTCAAAGATGTCTACACCAAAGATTATATGTACTATAACATCCAGACTTTTTGGAAAATTTCCTGCTATTTATATAATCCTATAAAATTCATATAAAATCCAGACTTTTTGGGATTTTTTTCCAAAGTTGAGTAGTAAGATTTAAAAATTTCATGATAATTCCTGCAATTAAGTTTATTTAAAATAACTTTGTTATTTCCACTCACACTTTTATTTTTGAAAATATTTAGTGACTGCAGTTTCGACTGAGGTCTAGTCATTATCAAACTCGTTTCAATTAGTTGGATAACACTTAGACCTTAGTAGAAACTGCAGTCACTAAATATTTTCAAAAATAAAAGTGTAAGTGGAAATAACAAAGTTGTTTTATTTAATTGATTTATTTGAAAGTTAATTCATTCTATTTTTATTAAATTTGTTTACTCAGCCTCACAGGAAAGTCAAAAATTTTCAACAAAAATACAGAATGCTTAAAATATTTCAGTAAACATTTCATAAAAATAAACACAATTGTCGAAAATGTCGTGGATAATAGTTTATCTTCAGAAACTGTTAAATTTTACGTTATCTTAAAATTGCAACAACTTATAATAGTAATGATAATATTATTACATTAATAATCAACAAAATCAAGTATTAAAAGATGTCTACACCAAAACTTATATGCACTATAAAATACAGACTTTTTGGAAAATTTCCGGAAATTTTTTTGGAATTTGCAATTCCTATAATTCTATAACATTCCTATTAGATTCAGACTTTTTGGATTTTTTTTCCAATGTTGTGTAGTAAGATTTAAAAATTTCACGGTAATTCCTGCAATTAAGTTTATTTAAAATAACTTTGTTATTTCCACTAACACTTTTATTTTTGAAATTTTTTAGTGACTGAAGTTTCGACTAAGGTCTAGTCATTATCAAACTAGTATCAATCAGTTTGATAATAACTAGACCTCAGTCGAAACTGCAGTCACAAAATATTTTCAAAAAGAAAAGTGTAAGTGGAAATAACGAAGTTGTTTTATTTAATTGATTTAATTGAAAGTTAATTCATTCTATTTTTAATAAATTTGTTAACTCAGCCTCACACCAAAGTCGAAAATTTTCAACAAAAATACAGGGTGCTTAAAATATTTCTAGTAAACATTTCATAAAAATAACCACAATTGTCGAAAATGTCGTGGATAATGGTTTATATTTAGAAACTGTTAAATTTTACGTTAACTAAAAATTGCAACAAATTATAATAATAATGATAATGTTATTACATTAACAATAAATAAAATCAAGTATTCAAAGATGTCTACTCTAAAGCTTATATGTACTATAACATCCAGACTTTATGGAAAATTTCCTGCAATTGATATAATCCTATAAAATTCCTATAAAATACAGACGTTTTGGGATTTTTTTCCTAAGTTGTGGAGTAATATTTAAAAATTTCACGGTAATCCTGCAATTTAGTTTATTTAAAATAACTTTGTTATTTCCACTCACACTTTTATTTTTGAAACTATTTAGTGACTGAAGTTTCGACTAAGGTCTAGTCATTATCAAACTCGTATCAATTTGTTTGATAACACCCAGACCTTAGTAGAAACTGCAGTCACTAAATATTTTCAAAAATATAAGTGTAAGTGGAAATAACAAAGTTGTTTTGTTTAATTGATTTAATTGAAAGTTAATTCATTCTATTTTTATTAAATTTGTTAACTCAGCCTCACATCAAAGTCGAAAATTTTCAACAAAAATACAGGATGATTAAAATATTTCTAGTAAACATTTTATAAAAATAAACACAATTGTCGAAAATTTCGTGGATAATGGTTCATCTTCATATACTATTAAATTTTACGTTAACTAAAAATTGCAACAACTTAAAATAATAATGATAATATTATTACATTAATAGTAAACAAAATCAAGTATTCAAAGATGTGTACACCAAAGCTTATATGTACTATACCATCCAGACTTTTTGGAAAATTTCCTGCAATTTCTATAATCCTATAAAATTTCTATAAAAACCAGACTTTTTGGAATTTTTTTCCTAAGTTGAGTAGTAAGATATAAAAAATTTACGGTTATTCCTGCAATTAAGTTTATTTAAAATAACTTTGTTATTTCCACTCACACTTTTATTTTTGAAAATATTTAGTGACTGCAGTTTTGACTATGGTTTAGTCATTATTAAACTAGTATCAATTAGTATGATAATGACTAGACCTTAGTCGAAACTGCAGTCACTAAATATTTTCAAAAATAAAAGTGTAAGTGGAAATAACAAAGTTGTTTTATTTAATTGATTTAATTGAAAGTTAATTCATTCTATTTTTATTAAATTTGTTAACTCGGCCTCACACCAAAGTCGAAAATTTTCAACAAAAATACAGGATGCTTAAAATATTTCTAGTAAACATTTCATAAAAATAAACACAATTGTCGAAAATGTCGTGGATAATGGTTTATCTTTAGAAACTGTTAAATTTTACGTTAACTAAAAATTGCAACAACTTAAAATAATAATGATAATATTATTACATTAATAGTAAACAAAATCAAGTATTCAAAGATGTCTACACCAAAGCTTATATGTACTATAACATCCAGACTTTTTGGAAAATTTCCTGCAATTTCTATAATCCTATAAAATACCTATAAAATACAGACTTTTTGGATTTTTTTTCCAAAAATGAGTAGTAATATGTAAAAATTTCACGGTAATTCCTACAATTATGTTTATTTAAAATAACTTTGTTATTTCAGCTTACACTTTTATTTTGGAAAATATTTAGTGACTGCAGTTTTGACTATGGTTTAGTCATTATTAAACTAGTATCAATTAGTATGATAATGACTAGACCTTAGTCGAAACTGCAGTCACGAAATATTTTCAAAAATATAAGTGTAAGTGGAAATAACAAAGTTGTTTTGTTGAATTGATTTAATTGAAAGTTAATTCATTCTATTTTTATTAAATTTGTTAACTCAGCCTCACATCAAAGTCGAAAATTTTCAACAAAAATACAGGATGATTAAAATATTTCTAGTAAACATTTTATAAAAATAAACACAATTGTCGAAAATTTCGTGGATAATGGTTCATCTTCATATACTATTAAATTTTACGTTAACTAAAAATTGCAACAACTTAAAATAATAATGATAATATTATTACATTAATAGTAAACAAAATCAAGTATTCAAAGATGTCTACACCAAAGCTTATATGTACTATAACATCCAGACTTTTTGGAAAATTTCCTGCAATTTCTATAATCCTATAAAATACCTATAAAATACAGACTTTTTGGATTTTTTTTCCAAAAATGAGTAGTAATATGTAAAAATTTCACGGTAATTCCTACAATTATGTTTATTTAAAATAACTTTGTTATTTCAACTTACACTTTTATTTTGGAAAATATTTAGTGACTGCAGTTTTGACTATGGTTTAGTCATTATTAAACTAGTATCAATTAGTATGATAATGACTAGACCTTATTCGAAACTGCAGTCACGAAATATTTTCAAAAATATAAGTGTAAGTGGAAATAACAAAGTTGTTTTGTTTAATTGATTTAATTGAAAGTTAATTCATTCTATTTTTATTAAATTTGTTAACTCAGCCTCACATCAAAGTCGAAAATTTTCAACAAAAATACAGGATGATTAAAATATTTCTAGTAAACATTTTATAAAAATAAACACAATTGTCGAAAATTTCGTGGATAATGGTTCATCTTCATATACTATTAAATTTTACGTTAACTAAAAATTGCAACAACTTAAAATAATAATGATAATATTATTACATTAATAGTAAACAAAATCAAGTATTCAAAGATGTCTACACCAAAGCTTATATGTACTATAACATCCAGACTTTTCGGAAATTTTCCTGCAGTTTCTATAATCCTATAAAATTCCTATAAAATCCAGACTTATTGGGTTTTTTTTCGAAAGTTGAGTAATAAGATTTAAAAATTTCACGGTAATTCCTGCAATTTAGTTTATTTAAAATAACTTTGTTATTTCCACTCACACTTTTATTTTTGAAATTTTTTAGTGACTGAAGTTTCGACTAAGGTCTAGTCATTATCAAACTAGTATCAATTAGTTTGATAATAACTAGACCTCAGTCGAAACTGCAGTCACAAAATATTTTCAAAAACAAAAGTGTAAGTGGAAATGACAAAGTTGTTTTATTTAATTGATTTAATTGAAAGTTAATTCATTCTATTTTTGTTAAATTTGTTAACTCAGCCTCACACCAAAGTCAAAAATTTTCAGCAAAAATACAGGATGCTTAAAATATTTCTAGTAAATATTTCATAAAAATAACCACAATTATCGAAAATGTTGTGGATAATGGTTTATCTTCTGAAACTGTTAAATTTTACGTTACTACGTTACTACGTTACTAAAAACGTTACTAAAAATTGCAACAACATATAATAATAATGATAATAATATTACATTAATAATAAACAAAATCAAGTATTTAAAGATATCTACACCAAAGATTATATGTACTATAACATCCAGACCTTTTGGAAAATTTCCTGCACTTTCTATAATCCTATAAAATTCTTATAAAATACAGACTTTTTGGATTTTTTTTTCCAAAAATGAGTAGTAATATTTAAAAAAATCACGGTAATTCCTACAATTATGTTTATATAAAACAACTTTGTTATTTCAACTTACACTTTTATTTTGGAAAATATTTAGTGACTGCAGTTTTGACTAAGGTTTGGTCATTATCAAACTAGTATCAATTAGTATGATAATGACTAGACCTTAGTCGAAACTGCAGTCACTAAATATTTTCCAAAATTAAAGTGCAAGTGGAAATGACAAAGTTATTTTATTTAATTGATTCAATTGAAAGTTAATTCATTCTATTTTATATTAATTTTGTTAACTCAGCCTCACAGGAAAGTCAAAAATTTTCAACAAAAATACCATAATTCAAAAATAAAAGTGTAAGTGAAAATAATTAAAGTTGTTTTATTTAATTGATTTAATTGAAAGTTTATTCATGAGATTTTTCTTAAATTTGTTAACTCAGTCTTACACCAAAGTCAAAAATTTTCAGCAAAAATACAGGATGCTTAAAATATTGCTAGTAAACATTTCGTAAGAATAACCACAATTTTCGAAAATTTCGTGTAAAATGGTTCATTTAGAAACTGTTAAATGTTACGTTAATTTAAATTGCAACAACATATAATAATAATGATAATATTATTACATTAATAATAAACAAAATCAAGTATTCAAATATGTCTACAAATATGTACTTATATGTACTATAACATCCAGACGTTTTGGAAAATTTCCTCCAATTTCTATAATCCTATAAAATACCTATAAAATACAGACTTTTTGGATTTTTTTTCCAAAAATGAGTAGTAATATGTAAAAATTTCACGGTAATTCCTACAATTATGTTTATTTAAAATAACTTTGTTATTTCCACTCACACTTTTATTTTTGAAAATATTTAGTGACTGCAGTTTCGACTAAAGTCTTGTCATTATCAAACTAGTATCAATTAGTTTGATAATAACTAGACCTTAATCGGAACTGCAGTCATTAAATATTTTCAAAAATTAAAGTGTAAGTGGAAATAACAAAGTTGTTTTATTTAACTAATAATCCATTCATTGTATTTTTCTTGAATTTGTTAACTCAGTCTCACACCAAAGCCGAAAATTTTCAACAAAAATACAGGATGCTTAAAATATTTCTAGCTGACATTTCATAAAAATACCACAATTTTCGAAAATTTCGTGGAAAATTGTTCATCCTCAAAAACAGTTAAATTTTACATTAATTAAAAATTGCAACAACATATGATAATAATGATAACATTATTATATACTATAATGCTAGACGAAACCAAGTACTCTAAAATTTCTACACCAGCTTATGTGAACTAGAAAATACAGACTTGAATTTCTCCAAAGTTGTGTAGTAAGATTTTAAAATTTCACTGTAATTCCTGCAATTCCTATAATTCTGTAAAATTCCTATAAAATCCACACTGGTTGGAAAATTTCTCCAAAGTTTTGTAGTAAGATTTAAAAATTTCAATGTTATTCCTGCAATTCCTGAAATCTTATAGAATTGCAATAAAATCCAGACATTTTGGAAAATTTCTCCTAAGTTTTGTAGAAGATTTAAAAAAATCACGGTAACTCCTGCAATTCCTGTAATGCAATAAAATTCCAATAAAATCCAGACTTATTGGAAAACTTCTCCTAAGTTTTGTAAGATTTAAAATTTCACGGTAATTCCTGCAATTCCTATAATTCTGTAAAATTCCTATAAAATCCACACTGGTTGGAAAATTTCTCCAAAATTTTGTAGTAAGATTTAAAAATTTCAATGGTATTCCTGCAATTCCTATAATCCTATAAAATTCCAATAAAATCCAGACATTTTGGAAAATTTCTCCTAAGTTTTGTAGAAGATTTAAAAAAAAATCACGGTAACTCCTGCAATTCCTATAATCGTATAAAATTCCAATAAAATCCAGACTTTTTGGAAAACTTTTCCTAAGTTTTGTAAGATTTAAAATTTCACGGTAATTCCTGCAATTCCTGCTGAGCCCTCTTGGCGCCCCTTTGGCTGCTGTGCTATATAGATTGTATAAATTTGCTAGTTAAAATTGGAAGGCACTGCAGTTACGAATAGTTGGTGCATGCAAAAAAGGGGTTCGATACAAGATTGAATCAAGATGTACACAGCAACGGGAATTGATAGAAACATTGACCCAATTAAGTATCCAGGGCATATATTTGCGAAGAGACGTTCCTCGAAGGAATTGATCTATTATGCATGCATAGAAGCTGCGCACTGTACGAGAGCGAATGAGAAAATTGAGGAAGACAGTCTCAAGACTACCTAAGAATACGAATGACGAAAAATATAAATATATGTATACATATGTAACTTTCGATGTATTCATCGAAAGCTTAATATTAATAGATAATGTTAATTGTTTTCAGCTGCTATTTTTTGAACAATTTTCTAAAATTCATTAGATTTCGCGGACAGTTGACATAATACGTAAAATAGCAGAATATTTAATGAAAATACCTGTCAATACATACAAATAAGTATATAAGTAGATATATAATCGGCAAAAAGAAGATAATATTTAAGTAACAAGTATATATAAGTATATAATATGTATGAGTTATAAAATTTCACATAGATTTCAGAAATTGCATTAAAATCAGTAAAAAACAAAACGTTCAGTAAAAGCAATAGTTTTTGGTCAAAAATCAATAGGTCTGAATTTTTTTAAACAATTTCTAAAATTTTTAAAATTTTGCGGAAAGTAACGAAACATGTTTAACGGCAATTCTGTAATTTTCGGTTGATCAAATTGTCCAAAGTTTATAATTTAATTTCTAAGACCCCAATTAGCAATTTTACTTACAAAAAAACAAATATGTAAAGATTTTTCATCATTGCATATATTGCAAGATATCTAAAAATGTGTATCAGAAATTGCGAACTTTATAGTGAACCTTACAAACTGACCGAAAACACGAAACCGTATAAACTGAAAAACTACATTTTTTATTTGAAAATGATTTCAAGATAAAATTGGAGAATGTTGGACATGATAAAATCTCATAGAAAATTAAAAAGCATTCATAGAAAACTATGAGGTGTAATTGAAAATTACAATATTTTTAATATTTTATGGAACTTGCAAAATTTTGATTGTACATTAAACATTGCAGTGGAATTGATAACATTTTTAACATAAATTAAAAAAATTGCAAAATTCTTATTGGAAATAATGAAATTTTCATTGTAAATTATCAAATATTAACATACATAATGAAATCGTAATGGAAAATTACAAATTTTGCAAAGAAAACTGAAAATTTTGATTGGAAATTAAACATTGCAGTGAAATTTATAAACTCACACCACGAGTTTTTAATTTTGCTGGTAATTGCCAAAATTTTACTGGAAATTGGTAACATTTTTAACATAATTAACAATTGTACCAAATTGTTATTGGAAATAATGAAATTTTCAATGTAACTTATCAAATATTAATCAAAAACAATTAAATAGTAATTTTTAATCGAAATCGTATTATTTTATTTGAAAATGATTTCAAAACAAAATTGGAAAATACTGGACATGATAAAATTTCATAGAAAATTAAAAAGCTTCCATAGAAAATTATGAAGTGTAATTGAAAGTTACAACATTTTTAATATTTTGTGGAGTTTCCAAAATTTTGATTGAATATTAAACATTGCAGCGAAATTGGTAACATTTTTAACATAATTAACAATTTTGCCAAATTCTTATTGCAAATAATGAAATTTTCATTGTAACTTATCAAATATTAATCAAAAACAATTAAATAGTAATTCGTAATCGAAATCGTAATTTTTTATTTGAAAATAATTTCAAAATAAAACTATAAAATACTGGACTTGATGAAATTTCATAGAACATTAAAAATTATCCATAGAAAACTATGAGGTGTAATTGAAAATTACAATATTTTTATTATTTTATGGAACTTGCAAAATTTTGATTGCACATTAAACATGGCAGTGGAATTGATAATAATTTTAACATAAATTAAAAAAATTGCAAAATTCCTATTGGAAATAATGAAATTTTCATTATAACTTATCAAATATTTATTAAAAATAATGAAATCGTAATGGAAAATTACAAATTTGCATGAAAATTTTGATTGGAAATTAAGCATTGCAGTGAAATTTATAAAACTCACAGCATGAGTTTTTAATTTTGCTGGTAATTGCCAAAATTGTACCGCATTTTTTTTTAATATTACCCCTATTAAGTATTCATCAAAAATAATGAATGGTAGTAATTCGATAATTGATAATTAGTAATGATAACAATAGGAAATAACAAATATTTATTGAAACTTGCGGAATTTAAAATGAACATCGAACTGGAAATCATGAAATAATCAGCATAAATGGAAATTTTTAACATAAATTAAAATTTTTGCAAAATTCTTATTGGAAATAATGAAATTTTCATTACAACCTATCAAATATTAATTAAAAATAATGAAATCGTAATGGAAAATTACAAATTTGCATTAAAAACTGAAATGTTGATTGTAAATTAAACATTGCAGCGAAAATTATAATACCCACAGCATCAATTTTTAATTTTGCTGATAATTGCCAAAATTTTGCTGGAAATGATTTTTTTTTAATATTACTCTTATTAAGTATTGTGAAGTATTATTAAGTATTCAAAAATGATGAATGATAGTAATTCGATAATTGATAATTAGTAATAATAACAATTGGAAATAACAAATATTTATTGAAAATTGCGAAATATAAAATGAACATCGAATTGAAAATGAGCATAAATGAAAATTTTTAACATAAATTAAAATTTTTGCAAAATTCTTATTGGAAATAATGAAATTTTCATTGTAAATTATCAAATATTAATCAAAAATAATGAAATCGTAATTGAAAATTACAAATAGGCATTGAAAACTGAAAATGTTGATTGTAAATTAAGCATTGCAGTCAAAATTATAATACTCACAGCATGAGTTTTTAATATTGTAGGTAATTGCCAAAATTTTACCGTTTTTTGTTTTAATATTACTCCTATTAAATATTCATCAAAAATGATGAATGATAGTAATTCGATAATTGATAATTGGTAACGATAAAATTGGATATAACAAATATTTATTGAAAAATGCGGAATTTAAAATGAACATCGAATTGGAAATCATGAAATTATTAACATAAATGGAAATTTTTAACATAAATTAAATTTTTTCCACAATTCTTATTGGAAATAATGAGCTTTTCATTGTAACTTATCAAATATTAATCAAAAATAATGCAATCGTAATAAAAAATTATAAATTTGCATTGAAAACTGAATTTTTTTATAGTAAATTAAGCATGAAATTTATAAAACTCACAGCATGAGTTTTTAAATTTGCTGGTAATTTGCCAAAATTTTACTGTTTTTTTTTAATGTTAAATTTTTTTAATGGTTGATATTCATCAAAAATGATGTATGTATGTATGATGTATGTAATTCGATAATTGATAATATTGGTAATGATAACAATTGGAAATAACAAATATATATTGAAAATTGCATTGGAAATCATGAAATTATCACCATAAATGAAAAAGTTTACTGAAAATTGACAAAAATGACAAACTTTTAACTGGAAATAACAAAATTTCCATTGAAACTTATAAAGTATTCATCGAAATTATGATATCTAATTGAAACTTACAAATTTCTATTGGAAAATGGGAAATATTGATTGTAAATTAAACACTGCTTTGATAATTATAAAAATTTCCACAGGAACGTATAAATTTGCTGACAATTACAATTTTTTTAATAAAAATTAAAGCCTGAATTTTTTTTTATTTTTAATTTAAGGAATTTTTATTCCTAATTACCAGTTATTTGTATTTGAGGTTGTTGTATTAAGTACTTACTGGTTTTTATTATTAGTTTATTTTATTATTTATTTCTATCGCCTGACTAATTTTATTAGTTATTACACAATTAATGATAGACATGATGAAAGAATCAATGCCACTTATAAAACATTTATCAAAAATTATAAAATTATCACTAAAATTGACATGTTTTTTATGGAAATAACGAAATTTTCTTTGATGCCCCTAAAATCTACATAAAAAATTATGAAATTGTAATTAAAAATTAAAAATTTTCATTTGAAATTGCAAAATTATAATAGTAAATTAAACAATGGAATGAAAATGATAACAATTTTAAGAGGGTCTTATAAATTTGCTGGCAATTATAATTTTTTAATAAAAAATAAAGCATGAATTAAAATTTTATTAGTAATTACACAATGAATGGTAGACATGCTAAAATAATCAATGATACTTATAAAATACTTATCCAAAATTATAAAATTCTTACTAAAGTTGACATGTTTTCATTGGAAATTGCGAATTTGTGATTGTAAATTAAACATTGCAGTGAAAATGATAAAATTCGGGGCATGTATGTAAAATTTTAGTGGAAAATGCAATATATTTTATGGATATAACGAAATTTTCTTTGAAGCTTCTAAAATCTACATAAAAAAGTATGAAATGTAATTAAAAATTACAAATTTTCATTGGACATTGCAAAATTGTAATTGTAAATTAAACAATGCAGCGGAAATGATAAAAATATCAAAAGGAACTTATAAACTTGCTGGCAATTACAACATTTTTAATAAAAATTAAAGCCTGGATTGAAATTTTCTAACAAAATTTCAATCCAGGTAATTACTCAATTAATGGTAGACATGATGAAATAAGGAATGACACGTATAAAATATTTATCCATAATTATAAAATTCTTACTAAAATTGACATGTTTTTATTGGAAATTGCAAATTTGTAATTGTAAATTAAACATTGCAGTGAAAATGATAAATTTCGGGACACCAATTTAAAATTTTAGTGGTAAATGTAATATATTTTATGGAAATAACGAAATTTTCTTTGAGTCTCCTAAAATTGATATTAAAAATTATGAAATGTAATTAAAAATTACAAATTTGCATTGGAAATTGCAAAATTGTAATTGTAAACTAAACAATGCAGCGAAAATGATAAAAATTTCAAAAGGAACGTATAAATTTGCTGACAATTACAAGTTTTTTAATAAAACTTAAAGCCTGGATTAAAATTTTGTTAGTAATTACAAAATTAATGGTAGACATGATGAAATAAGCAATGACACTTATAAAATATTTATCCATAATTATAAAATTCTTACTAAAAGTGACATGTTTTCATTGGAAATTGCGAATTTGTAATTGTAAATTAAACATTGCAGTAAAAAATGATAAAATTCGGGACACCAAATTAAAATTTTAGTGGCAAATGTATTATATTTTAAGGAAATAACGAAATTTTCTTTGAGTCTCCTAAAATCCACATAAAAAATTATGAAATGTAATTAAAAATTACAAATTTGCATTGGAAATTGCAAAATTGTAATTGTAAATTAAACAATGCAGCGAAAATGATAAAAATTTCAAAAGGAACGTATAAATTTGCTGACAATTGCAATATTTTTAATAAAAATTAAAGCCTGGATTAAAATTTTGTTAGTACTTACAAAATTAATTCTAGACATGATGAAATAAGCAATGACACTTATAAAATATTTATCCATAATTATAAAATTCTTACAAAAAGTGACATGTTTTCCTTGGAAATTGCGAATTTGTGATTGTAAATTAAACATTGCAGTGAAAATGATAAAATTCGGGGCATGAATTTAAAATTTTAGTGGCAAATGCAACATATTTTTATATGTACAATATGTTTACATATTGTGGAAATTTTGGTGGAAGCTCCTAAACTTTACGTAAAAAAAAGATGAAATTGTACTCAAAAATTACAAATTTTCATTGAAAATTGCAAAATTGTAATAGTAAATTGCAAAGTTGTAATAGTAAATTAAACAATGCAGCGAAAATGATAAAAAAATCAGCAGGAACTTATAAATTTGCTGGCATTGCAAATTTTTAGTGGAAATGATGAAATTTTCATCAAATATTGATCGAAAATAATGAAACTGTAATGGAAAATTTGCAAATTTTGATTGAAAATTGAAAATTTTCATTGAAAAGTGTAAAATTATGATTGTAAATTAAGCATTGTAGTACAATTATAAAACTCACAACATGAATTTAAAATTATGTGCACAATTTAAAAAAATATATATGTTTTTCTTTAGTATTTGTAGTAAATTTAATTATAAATTACAAAGATTCATTATTGCAAAATTTAAAATAAACAGTTTAATTTTATTTTGTATAAAACGTAAGCATTTTCTTATAATATTATTACGTTTAGAATTTATTATTTATGATTGCATCAAAAATCATAAAATTATCGGCATAAGTAAAAAAAAAAAATACTGGAAATCAGTAGTGTTATAGCAAAACATGTTATCTGCCTTTTTTAAAAATTCACTTTTTGGCATTAAATGGCCACAAATAAAGTATACTTTGAGCATGAATGAACGAAGTATCTTTATTATATCTTTGTATTATTAATAACTATGGCAATGATATATGCTAGCCTACATTTACAATTATAAATGCAAAACTGTTTTTGCTTTTCCTGTAAAATAACAAAAATAACATGTTTTGACATAACACTACTTAAATGACAAAATTTTTACTTAAACTTATAAAGTATTCATCAATATTATGAAATGAATTTAAAATTTACAAACTTTTATTGGAAAGTGCGAAAATTTTTGTGTAAATTAAACATTGCATTGAAAATTATATTGTAATCATTAATGCAAAATTTTACTGGCAATTGCAAAACAAATATTTTTCATTTTTGGGAGTTTTACAATAAGCACGTTTTGTAAAAAAATATTTTTTTGACTAATGGATAATTTTTTTTTTCTATTTGTTGCAAACTGTCTGGGACAGGTACATCTAAAGCAACTTTTTTGATTTTCATATTTCAGTATTGTTATGGCAAAGCATGTTATTTTTTCAAAATTCACTTTTTGGCATTAAATGGCCACAAATAAAGAATACTTTGAGCATGAATGAACGAAGTATCTTTATTATACCTTTGTATTATAAATAACTATGGCAATGATATATGCTAGCCTACATTCACAATTATAAATGCAAAACTGTTTTTGCTTTTCCTGTAAAATAACAAAAATAACATGTTTTGCCATAACACCACTTAAATGACAAAATTATCATTTAAACTTATAAAGTATTCATCAAAATTATGAAATGTATGTGAAATTTGCAAACTTTTATTGGAAAGTGCGAAAATTTTATTGTAAATTAAACATTGCATTGAAAATTATAATATTGTAATCATTAATTCAAAATTTTACTGGCAATTGCAAAACAAATATTTTTCATTTTTTATAAAGTATGCATCAAAATTATGAAATGTATTTAAAATTTACAAACTTTGATTGGAAAATGGAAAAAAATTATTTTAAATTAAACGTTGAATTGAAAATTACAGTATTGTAATCATTAATTCAAAATTTTTCTGGCAATTGCAAAACTCTTACTAGAAATATTTATTATTTTTGGGAGTTTTACAACAAGAATTGCGTTTTGTAAAGAATAATTTGTTTGACAAATGAATCATTTTTCTATTTGTTGCAAACTGCCTGGGACAGGTATATCTAAAGCATTTTTTTTTAATTTTCATATTTCAGTATTATTATGGCAAAGAATGTTATCTGTTATTTTTGATATTTTATAGGAGAAGCAAAAACAGTTTTGTGTTTATAACTGTGAATGTAGATTAGCATATATCATTGCCATAAGTATTTATAATTTGTAATTTTTAACACTAAATTATTTGATCAACTTTCAGGTATACTTTATTTGTGGCCAGTTAATGCCAAAAAGTGAATTTTGAAAAAAAAGGCAGATACCATGTTTTGCCATAACAGTACTGAGTCATTCTTAACATAACTTTGTATGGCGATTATACATCAATTTGTAGCTTTATGAACTAAAAACAATAAACGCGATAAAAACCAAAACCAAAAAAGCTAATGCCCTTTTGACCTATTCATTAATGCAGGGAATCGAAGTATGCAGCTAAAGATATGATATAATATAAGGATTATGAACTCTCTAGATTAAATCAAGCCAATTTATTACACAAAATGAAATATAAATACTTAATCATAGTTGCAAGTAATTGGTATGTGGATAATGAAGATTATTAGTATACTAAGATACTATAAAATAAATTAATGTGGATGTAGATTTATCGGGCGCCATATTACGTTTAAGGTTTCTTGAAGCCATGAAATATAAATATATCAGACATTAATTATAATTCGTATTTAAATTATTTATGACATATTAATTATGAATATATTAAGCTAATGAATGAGTATCTATTTACATATAATTAAGCTATACATTTGCTAATTTATTTCTATGTAGTTATTAACTGAATAGTATCAATTATAATATAAACACACAATCAAGCTGCACAGTAGTAGTATTAACATTTATTCCATATATTACACAATTATTTATAATTTTTTTATTACATAATTATGATGGTGATGAAGTTTATGGTAATGATATATGATATGATAGATTGAATAGGTTATCGACTTTCGTCTAATGATTTTTTTGCATTTTTGCATTAATGCATTTATGCAAAAATGAAGTTTATGATATTGATACATGATATAATAGATTGAATAGGCTATCAACTTTCGTCTAATGGTTCTTTTTTGCATTTTTGCATTATTGATTTTTTGCAAAAACGAAGTTTATGATATTGATATATGTATGATATGATAAATCGACTTTCGTCTAATGATGTTTTTTGCATTTTTGCATTAATGCATGTTTGCAAAAATGCATTTTTGCAATTGATTATTCTAACGAATATAACATGTTATACTTTTACTAATTAATTGTACTTAATTTGTATTTTTTTTTGTTTCAATTGTATGATTATCTGTATGAAGTACATACATGTAGATATACGGATATGAGTTCGCAGTACTTTACTATAATTTCGGTATGAAAAATTATAAAGATTGCAGCTATAAAAAAATGTATTTACAGAATGGCAAGGCCAATAAACATTAATATCATTTAATTCCCGCAATTAAGTAATCACGTGCAAATTAATATTATTCTTGAAACTCTTCCAAGAATTATCTATAGTTGTATCGCTAATGGTGGACAGTAAAAATAAATCCTCACTTTTTGTAACCCATTAATCTACATTTTAATAAGAACCACTCGGAATTCGATCTTGACGAAACATTAACGACCGAAATATACGCCGTACTAAAATTACATGTCGATAAAACGCGAACAGAAATAAATCCGTTCCGCACCTGAGTCTTGTATAAAGTTGTTAAGTTGAAAGTGATGCAGAGGAAAACATCCCTGCCGATAAATTTTTCTAACGATGCCGAAACGACACTTCCGTTTATTTCAGGTGATCCGTTCGCTTTGATGAATTCCGCGAATAAACTTAAAATAACTTTACAAAGGATCACGGAAAAAAGTCTGCTGTAATGATATATGGCCTCTTGCGATTTCAGATTATAAATACAGCGCTTAAACTATTAGCGAGTAATTCATAATGTGTTTTTATTAAACCGCAGCCAAAATCAATGTTGGTCAAGAAAATAAGCAAACATCGCAAAAACGCTACTCAAAATAATTATTCAATTTACCAAAAAAACATCCTTGTTATTTTTTTTAAGTTAGTTTTGTAGTTTGATACATAAACAAATTATTTTGAGTAGTGCAGGGGCGGATGGGCCATACGGGAAAATGGGAAATTTCCCGGTGGGCCGGTAGCCATCCCGAATGTTGGGCCGGAAGCCCCAGAATTTTCCCAGATCCGACGACAAGTGTATTAATAATTTTGATTTAATGTATTAACACAAGGCGGAAAGACCCCATGTGGTCGATAGCCCAATAAAGATTGTTTATATATGTATTAACACAGTGGTTCCCAAACTTTTTCGCCTCGCAGCTCCCCTTTTGAACTAGGATTTTCCATGGATCCATTCCGTTTCCATAATATTTTTTGCAAATTTTTTTGAAATATGAAATAATTTGGCGAGGAATATAAATTGTGTAGATAGCCGTTATAATTTTCAACTAAAAATTGGCAGGTTCCATTAATCTTTGTAATTTATAAAAAAAAATGGTATTTCTAATAAAAAATGTATTGAAAATTTTGAAGCTTTTGTAAATTTAATTTACAATCGACATGATTTAATTTTAATATGCTGTGGTTTGATTAGCTTTTTGCAATTTTTAATAAAATTTTCTAATTTGTAAGGAAAATGTATATGTAGTAAAATTTTAGTATTTATAATAAGAATTTCATAATATCTAATAAACATTTTGTAATCTCTAATGAAAAGGTCGTAATTTCCACCTACATAAGTTTATTTTCATAAAATTTTCTACAAATAACTATAAACATTTTAACAACTCGATACAAATTTTGGAAATGCCAATGACATTTTGCATTTTATAGTGAAATTTTGGCAATTTACAATAACATTTTCATAATCGGTGCTGAAATGTTGTAATTTATAATACGAATGTTGACTATTTTACATTTTACAGTGAAATTTATCAATTAACAATAAAATTTTCATAAAGTTATTGCAATTTTGTAATTTAGAATGACGAATGATGAAAGTCACAACGAAAATTACATAATTCCAATAAAACTGATTTATTTCTTTATTTACTTATTTACTTCTTTATTATTGTATTTGTTATAGTGTTAATGTAAACATATTTATACTTTAAAATTTATCAATTAACAATGAAATTTTCATAAAGTTATTGCAATTTGGTAATTTAGAATGACGAATGATGAAAGTCACAACGAAAATTACATAATTCCAATAAAACTGATTTATTTCTTTATTTACTTATTTGCTTATATATTATTGTATTTGTTATAGTGATAATGTAAACTTATTTATACTTCATGAATGTTTTCTAATTCCATTGAAATATTGTATTCATAATAAAAACTTTGCAATTTTCAGTACAATGTTCCAATTTATATTCAACGTTTACAAATTCTAAAACTTTTGAAATTTAGAATTAATTCTCCATAATTTCTATTGAAATACTGAAATCCATCATCAAAATTTCGTAACATTCATCATTTTGAATTTAAAAACATTTTAATCAACATTTTACACCATCCGTTATATTTATTGCGAATTTATATGAAATGGTTGTTAATACATTTGCAAGGAATATGATTTCTGGGGAAAGATGTTATAAATTAGAATAAAAATCTCGCAGATTCCATTGATCTTTACAATTTATGAAAAGTCTAGTAATTATATTAAACAATTCTAATGAAAATTTTGTAATTTCCAATTCATTGCAGTTTACAAGCGAGATATTTCAATGATTATTTTTTGACGTTTCTCAAAACCAATGATATATTTCGATTTTTGTCATATTGATACTTCTGGACCAATCCCGTCATTATTATACTGGGAATATTCTCGAGAGATTATTATAGTGGGAATAATCTCGGTAGCTAGGTTCACTCTTGTCAATCAAAATATTTGTCAAATTATTAATTTATCAATCATATTAAAGTGTCATACAAAATGAATAAAAGTCGCTTTAGCTGCGTTTCGCATACTGAAATTGATAAAGAAATACTAGAAAGCAAAAAACCTCAAAAAATAATCTAATCAAATATAACTCGAGAGTTCGATAAATTAGAAAATAATTTGACAGATTATGTCTCAAACTTGTTGCCATTTGGCAATAGTCACTCGAGCCCTTCGGGCTCTCGTGACTATTGCCTGGCAACAAGTTTTCGACAATCTGTCAAATTATTTTCAATTTATTCTCACTCTCTTGTTATATTATTACTGATAATTTTAAGGTTTGGTGAACCTGCAAGTTGTAATAAAATATCAAAATTTGTCATTTGCAATGAAAACTTCATAGCTTCTCTTTGTAATTTTGTACATAATTTTGTATTTTGCATTAATATTTTTGCAAATTTCCATCAGAATATTAATAACTTAGTGAGTTATATGTTTTGAGGATAAAGTTTTTTATAATTTATACAAATAATTTCAAATTTTATTTTAACACTGAAATTTATAATTAATATTTTCGTATTTACTATAAGAATTTTTTAATTTCCAACTAAATTCTAACATTTTAATCAACATTTTACACCATCCATTATATTTTTTGCGAATTTCTATGAAATGGTTAACACAATTGCAAGGAATATGATTTCTGGGGAAAGACGTTATAAATTAGAATAAAAAAACTCGCAGATTCCATTGATCTTTACAATATATGAAAAGTCTAGTAATTATATTAAAAAATTCTAACGATTATTTTGTGACGTTTCTCAAAACCAATGATATATTTCGATTTTTGTCATATTGATACTTCTGGACCAATCCCGTCATTATTATACTGGGAATATTCTCTAGAGATTATTATAGTGGGAATAATCTCGGTAGCTAGGTTCACTCTTGTCAATCAAAATATTTGTCAAATTATTAATTTATCAATCATATTAAAGTGTCATACAAAGTGAATAAAAGTCGCTTTAGCTGCGTTTCGCATACTGAAATTGATAAAGAAATACTAGAAAGCAAAAAACGTCAAAAAATAATCTAATCAAATATAACTCGAGAGTTCGATAAATTAGAAAATAATTTGACAGATTATGTCTCAAACTTGTTGCCATTTGGCAATAGTCACTCGAGCCCTTCGGGCTCTCGTGACTATTGCCTGGCAACAAGTTTTCGACAATCTGTCAAATTATTTTCAATTTATTCTCACTCTCTTGTTATATTATTACTGAAAATTTTGTAATTTCCAATTCATTGCAGTTTACAAGCGAGATATTTCAATGAGAATCTTATGGTTTGGTGAACCTGCAATTTGTAATAAAATATCAAAATTTGTCATTTGCAATGAAAACTTCATAGCTTCTCTTTGTAATTTTGTACATAATTTTGTATTTTGCATTAATATTTTTGCAAATTTCTATCAGAATATTAATAACTTAGTGAGTTATATGTTTTGAGGATAAAGTTTTTTATAATTTATACTAATAATTTCAAATTTTATTTTAACATTGAAATTTATAATTAATATTTTCGTATTTACTATAAGAATTTTATAATTTCCAACTAAATTCTATCATTTTAATCAACATTTTACACCATCCATTATATTTTTTGCGAATTTCTATGAAATGGTTAACACAATTGCAAGGAATATGATTTCTGGGGAAAGACGTTATAAATTAAAATAAAAAAACTCGCAGATTCCATTGATCTTTACAATTTATGAAAAGTCAAGTAATTATATTAAACAATTCTAATGAAAATTTTGTAATTTCCAATTCATTGCAGTTTACAAGCGAGATATTTCAATGAGAATTTTATGGTTTGGTGAACCTGCAATTTGTAATAAAATATCAAAATTTGTCATTTGCAATGAAAACTTCATAGCTTCTCTTTGTAATTTTGTACATAATTTTGTATTTTGCATTAATATTTTTGCAAATTTCTGTCAGAATATTAATAACTTAGTGAGTTATATGTTTTAAGGATAAAGTTTTTTTATTATTTATACTAAAATGTCAAATTTTAATTTAAAATTGAAATTTATAATTAATATTTTCGAATTTACTATAAGAATTTTATAATTTCCAACTAAATTCTATCATTTATCATGATAACTTTGTTATTTCATTTGAGTTTTGGAATTTATAATTTAAGTTTTTTACTTTCATGTAAAAATTCAAATCAAGTTTCAAGTTCATTTTCATTTAGTAAGTTTTTATTTTTAATTTTTATGTGTATATTATACAGGTTCTCCCGCTAGTAAATATTATTATTATTATTATAATTTTCAATATAAATTATATAATGCAAATGACGATTTTGTGTTTTGATTAATATTTATTTACAATTTAAATTATACTTTGTACTGTAAAATTTGTAAAAGTAATAATGTTGAAAATTACATTTAAATTTTTTTAATTATTAATTTTTTTTCTTTCATGTTCAAAAATTTTCTGCAAATAACATTTTAACAACTTTGTGAGGGATATGCTTTCGGGATAAAACTCCAATAATTAAAAAAAAAATGCCGGGTCTAATAAAACTTTGTAATTTTAATGAAGATTTTATAATTACAATTAAATTTTCTTAGTCAAAGCATGAATTCTAATTACCTAATCTTTTCATATTTTATTTAATATGATTGAAATCAGTACAGTAATCGCACACTTTAGGAACCTCTGTATTAATAAATAAATAAGTATTATGAAAAACTTAGGGTATTAAATTTTATATTGTTTTTTTCTTTATGGGGAGTACTTTCTCTTAGTTATGCAATCTTTTTATTTGATGTTCTTCACCCAACTTGTCTCGGCTTTTATTAGCCATCCTCAGAGGTGTTATGTCTCTGATAATACGTTTTAATATATTTTAAAAATAAAAATAATATATTCAATTTTAAATTATTTATTGTAAAGTATTTTTGATTTTTACATATTTGTCAAATTTTGAAATATGATTATTATTTTGATTATATGGTATTATTGCAGTTTTATGTGAATGCAAAATGGGCCGATAAAAGTTTGTTCCCGGGCCGCTTGTATGTTCCCCATCCTCCCCTGGAGTAGTGTATATTGTTGTGGCACCTGAAAGTATTTTATATGTGTATTCCGACATAAAGTTTTCAGGTCAGGATTATGGCTAGGTCTTATAATTGATTTGAAAATATATCTGATTTTTTTTATCATTGTTCGGATAAATTGCAACATCTCCAATGTCTAATAATAATAATAATTTATTGATGTCTCTGACACTAGTATGTCTTACACAGTTCAAATTTACACATTATATAGTTTGATATATTGTTTAGATAACAATTTTAGTGATCGTCTGCAGCCCATTTATGAAATATTCGCGTAATTTTAGTTGAGGTGAATAAATCATGCGTTCGCATTTAACCGGCACATAATTAGGCTTTATGGTTTGTAAAAGGTAATTTGCTTGAAAAATTACATGAGATATTGGTACTTTTATGTGGCACATTAACGTTATATTTGAATTTATCTTTTTAATTAGTAATTACGTTTTACTACCCTTGAGAGGGTTGATAAATTACACATAGCGCTAGTTTTTATGTTCCACTTCTAATAACTAAGTATTTTACTGCTATTGTAGCACCGAAATATGATTAGCCAATAATAGTGGCTCAAAAAAACTCTCAAACTTATATCTCCAATAGTATACATATTTTGTATTAAACTTTTACGATAATACTTGCAGTTTATTACTCGGAACAGCTTGATTATTCCCTCCATAAATTTTATTGGCAGTTAAAACTAAATCTACGGCCGTAATTGCAAATCTACTTTATTAGATCCCGACGGTATTATTGAATTTTCCCAATTTAAGAAAACAATTCTGCCCACAATAACTGCGGCTGGAAGATGTAGTGCGTCATTAAGTATTCTTCTGTCGGCGGTTGAATCAGTGTCATCGCAATATCCAGTCACGTAAGAGGAATAGATAATAAACGACAGAGGAATACGTGATGTAGCTGAGGGTGGATCCCGCATGAGTTACGTTCATACCACTGTTTTTGCTCGGGCGATTGCACTGTCCCATTTTACACCAAAGTAAAACGACCCAAAGACTTGACGTTACAACGAAATTGTTGGTTTTCATGGGTGAGTTTTCATACCTTTATAAGCGAATGGCAACATAATTGCAGCTGACGATTTCTGTATTAATTTTAACAGGATCATCCGGGATTTATCCATCAAATCCGGGATAAAATAGACACCCGTATTTTTGATAATAATTAAAAATTGTAAGTCAAACTTGATATTCATTTATCTGTGATGGGTGGGAAAAACAGTATAAGTCGAGAATTCGCATTTTAAGGAAGCGTCGACTTATACCTTTTTCCCTCCAATAATCGTAGCATTTAAAGTTGTACTAAAACTGCCAACCTATTTAAAAGCCTTAACTGAATAATGTGACAGATACTATTTCAAACACAATGTACAGCATCACTTTCTGAAATATAATTTGACTTAAACTCATTTGCCCAAATTTTCTACTTATACTATACTGTTTTTCCCACCCATCACAGTTATAATGCTTTAATTTACACAGCTTTCCGCCGTAAATACTACATACTAACTTAATACTAATTGGAACAGAGATTTTTATAATATTATACATTTTTATTGTGTACATATGTATGATTGGTGGCATATCGTTGGACCAAATTCGATTCATTTATACTCATATTAATTTATAGCAATACGAAAGCTAATAGTTAATAATAAAGCACAATCAAGAAAAAAAGTTATAATTAAGTTTGATAATCATTAAAGTTTGGTAGGTCATAATCGATATTCATTTATTTCAAAAATGGCAGCATTCAATTATTTTAGAAATGACAGTTCATAGTTAATAATAGAGCACAAGCCGACAAATAAAATATGTTGATTAGTTTTTTTTATAATCATTAAAAATTGCACGTACCTACCTAAAATTTACACCTACACTAATTGGTAGAAGGTGTAATGATAAATATATATATATATATATATATATATATATATATATATATATATATATATATATATATATATATATATTAAAAATTGCGAGTCAAAATCGGTTTCATTTATTTCAAAAATTAGACAGTTAACAATAAAACACAATTGCCACAAGTATTGTACTTGATATTTTCAGTTTACAATTCTGAGAAATATTTATTCAAAACTGTACACAAAGAATAAGACTTATTGATCGACAGAAAGAAAACGTATGCACTTTTTACAATCATCCACGAAATTGCTGCTATAAAACTTTATACGTTATTACCAAAAACATATACACTCGTAGTTTATGTAAATGTATTGTATCCCAGAAGAGGACCATTGTTTCTAAACAAATTTGCTCTCTAATAAAACGCACTTGTAAGTGTGTAGAAAACAAAGGGAGAAATTTGATATCACATATATAATCCACAGTGATATCATTTACACGTTGGCTGTTGCTTAATCAAAAACATTGATAGATATCATTAGTAAGGAGGCGTAATTTAAATGCAAGCAAATTATTGTCAATTATCGATTGATATTAACAGTAAATAGCGGACGAAAAGTGTTTGCGGACAAAACATAAAATTTTCATCTGTTGCTAAATCAAAAACATTGATAAATATCATTATTAAGCAGGCGTAAATTAAAAGCAACTAAATTACTGTCAATTATCGATTGACACTGATAGTAAATAGCAAACAAAAAATGTTTGCGGACGAAATAAGTAACACTATTTTCGTCCGCAAACATTTTGAAACACAAAGAAGTTTGTGAAAATTTATAATATGCAAATTTGATATTAAATTCGTATAAAGTACACCTAAAACTAATTCTGCTGAAAATTTGACATAGTTTTAGACTTAAATAAGGGAGAAAATCAAACATAAATCTTTCTGCATTCACAAGTATGAGGTAGCTATTACTGAAATTTCTAAAATTTTATAATTTTTAAATTTTATATTAGATTCATCTATAGTATACCTGAAACTAATTGTCCTGAAAATTTGACAAAGTTTTAGACTTAAATAAGGGAGAAAATCAAACATATAACTTTCTGCATTCACAAATATGGGGTAGGTGTTACTGAAATTTCTGAAAATTTAGTATTTGCAAATTTAAAACTAGATTCATGTACAACACATCTGAAACTAATTGTCCTCAGAATTTGACAAAGTTTCAGGATTAAATAAGGGAGACAATCAAACATATATCTTTCTGCATTGACAAGTATGGGTTAGCTATTCCTAAAATTTCTGAAAATTTATTATTAGCAAATTTATTATTAGATTCGTATTCAGTACATCTGAAACTAATTCTCCTCAAAATTTGACAAAGTTTCAGTATTAAATAAGGGAGAAAATCAAACATATATGGGTGATATATAACTTTCTGCATTGACAAGTATGGGTTAGCTATTCCTGAAGTTGCTGAAAATTTATTATTAGCAAATTTGATATTAGATTCATATGCAGTACATCTAAAACTAATTCTCCTGAAAATTTGACAAAGTTTCAGTATTTAATAAGGGAGAAAATCAAACATATAACTTTCTGCATTGATAAATATGAGTTAGCCAATACTGAATTTTTTTTAAATTTATTATTTGCAAAATTGATATTATATTTGTGTTGAGTACACCTGAAACTAATTATCCTGAAAATTTGACAAAGTTTCAGTATTTAATAAGGGAGAAAATCAAACACTTCACTTCCAGCATTTACAAGTATGGGTTAGCTATTCCTGAAGTTTCTGAAAATTTATTATTTGTAAATTTTATACCAGATTCGTGTACAGTACACCCAAAGAGAATTCTTCTGGAAATTTGACAAAGTTTCAGTATTAAATTAGGGAGAAAAGCAAACATATAAGTTTCTGCATTGACAAATATGTGTAAGCTATTACTGAAATTTCTGAAAATTTTATATTCGTAAATTTGGTATCATATTCATGCACAGTACACTTGAAACTAATTCTCCTGAAAATTTGACAAAGTTTCAGTATTAAATTAAGGAGAAAATCAAACAGTTAACTTCCTGCATTGAAAAGTATGGGTTAGATATTCCTGAAGTTTCTGAAAATTTATTATTTGCAAATTTTATACCATATTCGTGTAGAGTACACCTAAAGATAATTCTCCTGAAAGTTTGACAAAGTTTCAGTATTAAATTAAGGAGAAAATCAAACATATAACTTTCTGCATTGACAAGTATAGGTTAGCTATTACTGAAATTTCTGAAAATTTATTATTTGCAAATTTGATATTAGAATCGTATACAGTACACCTGAAATTAATCTTCCTGAAAATTTGACAAAGTTTCAGTATTAACTTAAGGAGAAAATCAAACATATAACTTTCTGCATTGACAAGTATGGGTTAGCTATTTCTGAAGTTTCTGAAAATTTATTATTTGCAAATTTGATATAAGATTCGTATACAGTACACCAGAATCTTATTCTCCTGAAAATTTGACAAAGTTTTAGTCTTAAATAAGGGAGATAATCAAACAAAAAAAAATCTGCATTGACAAGTATGAGTTAGCTAATACTGAAATTTCTGAAAATTTATTATTTGTAAATTTGATATTACATTCGTCTTTAGTACACTTGAAACTATTTCTCCTGAAAATTTGACAAAGTTTCAGTATTAAATAAGGGAGAAAATCAAACACTTAAATTCCTGCATTGCCAAGTACGGGTTAGCTATTCCTGAAGTTTCTGAAAATTTATTCTTTGCAAATCTTATACCAGATTCATGTACAGTACACCTAAAGATAATTCTCCTGAAAATTTGCCAAAGTTTCAGTATTAAACAAGGGAGAAAATCAAACACTTATCTTCCTGCATTGACAAGTATGAGTTAGCTATTTCTGAAATTTCTGAAAATTTATTATTTGCAAATTTAAAACTAGATTCATGTACAACACATCTGAAACTAATTGTCCTCAGAATTTGACAAAGTTTCAGAATTAAATAAGGGAGACAATCAAACATATATCTTTCTGCATTGACAAGTATGGGTTAGCTATTCCTAAAATTTCTGAAAATTTATTATTAGCAAATTTATTATTAGATTCGTATTCAGTACATCTGAAACTAATTCTCCTCAAAATTTGACAAAGTTTCAGTATTAAATAAGGGAGAAAATCAAACATATATGGGTGATATATAACTTTCTGCATTGACAAGTATGGGTTAGCTATTCCTGAAGTTGCTGAAAATTTATTATTAGCAAATTTGATATTAGATTCATATGCAGTACATCTAAAACTAATTCTCCTGAAAATTTGACAAAGTTTTAGTATTTAATAAGGGAGAAAATCAAACATATAACTTTCTGCATTGATAAATATGAGTTAGCCAATACTGAATTTTTTTTAAATTTATTATTTGCAAAATTGATATTATATTTGTGTTGAGTACACCTGAAACTAATTATCCTGAAAATTTGACAAAGTTTCAGTATTTAATAAGGGAGAAAATCAAACACTTCACTTCCAGCATTTACAAGTATGGGTTAGCTATTCCTGAAGTTTCTGAAAATTTATTATTTGTAAATTTTATACCAGATTCGTGTACAGTACACCCAAAGAGAATTCTTCTGGAAATTTGACAAAGTTTCAGTATTAAATTAGGGAGAAAAGCAAACATATAAGTTTCTGCATTGACAAATATGTGTAAGCTATTACTGAAATTTCTGAAAATTTTATATTCGTAAATTTGGTATCATATTCATGCACAGTGCACTTGAAACTAATTCTCCTGAAAATTTGACAAAGTTTCAGTATTAAATTAAGGAGAAAATCAAACAGTTAACTTCCTGCATTGAAAAGTATGGGTTAGATATTCCTGAAGTTTCTGAAAATTTATTATTTGCAAATTTTATACCATATTCGTGTAGAGTACACCTAAAGATAATTCTCCTGAAAGTTTGACAAAGTTTCAGTATTAAATTAAGGAGAAAATCAAACATATAACTTTCTGCATTGACAAGTATAGGTTAGCTATTACTGAAATTTCTGAAAATTTATTATTTGCAAATTTGATATTAGAATCGTATACAGTACACCTGAAATTAATCTTCCTGAAAATTTGACAAAGTTTCAGTATTAACTTAAGGAGAAAATCAAACATATAACTTTCTGCATTGACAAGTATGGGTTAGCTATTTCTGAAGTTTCTGAAAATTTATTATTTGCAAATTTGATATAAGATTCGTATACAGTACACCAGAATCTTATTCTCCTGAAAATTTGACAAAGTTTTAGTCTTAAATAAGGGAGATAATCAAACAAAAAAAAATCTGCATTGACAAGTATGAGTTAGCTAATACTGAAATTTCTGAAAATTTATTATTTGTAAATTTGATATTACATTCGTCTTTAGTACACTTGAAACTATTTCTCCTGAAAATTTGACAAAGTTTCAGTATTAAATAAGGGAGAAAATCAAACACTTAAATTCCTGCATTGCCAAGTACGGGTTAGCTATTCCTGAAGTTTCTGAAAATTTATTCTTTGCAAATCTTATACCAGATTCATGTACAGTACACCTAAAGATAATTCTCCTGAAAATTTGCCAAAGTTTCAGTATTAAACAAGGGAGAAAATCAAACACTTATCTTCCTGCATTGACAAGTATGAGTTAGCTATTTCTGAAATTTCTGAAAATTTATTATTTGCAAATTTGATATTACATTCATCTACAGTACATCTGAAACTAGTTCTCGTGAAAATGTCACAAAGTTTCAGTATTAAATAAAAGTGAAAATCAAACACTTAACTTCCTGCATTGACAAGTATGGGTTAGCTATTCCTGAAGTTTTTGAAAATTTATGATTTGCAAATTTGATTAAATATTCGTATAAAGTACATCTGAAACTAATTCTCCTGAAAATTTGACAAAGTTTCAGCATTATATAAGGGAGAAACTCAAAGATATAACTTTTTGCATTGACAAGTATGGGTTAGCTATTCCTGAAGTTTCTGAAAATTTATTATTTGCAAATATGATATTAGAATGGTATACAGTACATCTGAAACTAATCTTCCTGAAAATTTGACAAAGTTTCAGAATTAAATAAGGGAGAAAATCAGACATATAACTTTCTGCAATGACAAGTATGGGTTAGCTATTACTGAAGTTTCAGAAAATTTATTATTTGCAAATTTGATATTAAATTTATGTACAGTACATCAGAAACTAATTTTCCACAAAATTGGACAAAGTTTCAGTTTTATATGAGAGAGTAAATCCAACATATAATTTCCTGCATTGACAAGTATGGGTTAGCTATTACTGATATTTCTAAAAATTTATTATTTCCAAATTTTATACCAGAGTCTTGTAGAGTACACCTTAAGCTAATTTTCCTGAAAATTTGATAAAGTTTCAGTATTGAATAAAGGAGAAAATCGCACATATAACTTTCTGCATTGACAAGAATGGGTGAGCTACTACTGAAATTTCTGAAAATCTATTAAATGCAAATTTGATATTAGAATCGTATACAGTACACCTAAAACTAATCTTCCTGAAAATTTGACAAAGTTTCAGAATTAAATAAGGGAGAAAATCAGACATATAACTTTCTGCAATGACAAGTATGGGTTAGCTATAACTGAAATTTCTGAAAATTTATCATTTGCAAATTTGATAATATATTCATGTACAGTACATCTAAAAGCAATTGTCATGAAAATTTGACAAAGTTTCAGTATTACATAAGGGAAAAAATCAAACATATAACTTTCTGCATTGACAAGTATGGGTTAGCTAATACTGAAATTCCTGAAAATTTATTATTTGCAAATTTGATACTAGATTCATGTGCAGTACATCTGAAACTAGTTCTCCTGAAAGTTTGATAACGTTTCAGTATTAAATTTGGGAGAAAATCAAACATATATCTTTCTGCATTGACGAGTATGGGTTATTTTCAAATTTTTAAATTTTGTTTCTGGTGGGGTCACATTTTTATGTAAATTTAATTTGTAGTACTGTTTTGTATGTTTTAAAACATAACTATAATAATGTTTAAATAAACTTCTTTTCATTGTACAATTGGACACCGAAATTTGGAAATTTAGAAAATTTAGATAAATAACTATGCAGATAGAATTTAAACACTTAATATATGAAGTTCTCGAAATTAATAAGCCAAATTTTCTTACAATCACATGATACAAGTTACAATGTTAGAAATTGTATGCGAGTGCAAGTTTGTCGCCGAAGTTTATGACATCCCTTTATGAGACGTTTTAATAATATCAATCTTCGTTATTTCTTTAAGGCATTAGTTAGTGTTACAAAAAAAAACAGAAAACAAACATGAGAGTCAATTACCTCCCTAGAATTGTGAAATAAAACGTTAACAGTCTCGCCAATACCTGTTACATTCAAACGGAAACAAAATGAAATGAAAAATTTCCATTTAAATTGTACCGGACTAATTTTCCAATGCATTGTCCCATTTCATTTAAACAAGTATGTTCCAATGGGCAGCTTGGACTTCCTGAATGGGATCGCGAATTGACCGTGCAGGATTCCTGCGGCGCGCAGCTTGCTTGTGCGAGCTGAAGGGGCATTCTAAAAGTTTTTTAATTAAACGTCGAAAGAATAATAAGCGGATGTGGGCAAGTCGGCGTTAAATTCGCTCTAATTTGGCGCCTGCAGAGCACTGCACGTGTAACCTAATAGCCCTTTTTTGCCTCCTTTGCGACCTATTTACCTTGCTCAATCATCAAACGAAACGAATTTCTATGGGTGCCCGTTGAAAGCATTCATATTAAAAATATTTCAATTCAGAGCTTTTCAGAATTAAAATGTGCGAAAGCTTTTATTATCGACAGTAATAAATCACCACATTTAGAAATTTTTGCTTCCTATGCAAAATCCTTAGATTTTTGCTTCCTATGCAAAATCCTTAGATTTTTGCTTCCTATGCAAAATCCTTAGATTTTTGCTTCCTAAGCAAAATCGTTAGATTTATGTTTCATAAGCAAGTTTTTTAAATTTTTGTTTCATAAGCAAATTTTTTAAATTTTTGTTTCATTAGCAAAGTCCTTAGATTTTTGCTTAGGAAAACTTAGTTGGTTCTTTAATGTCAAGCACAATATAAAATAATACAGTTTTGCACAATTCAACAAATAACAACAACAAAATTACTTGTACAATCGTCATTAATGAGTAGTTTGTAAAATTTACAGATTTTAATAATGCTGTTATGACATACTACTATAAATTACCAAATTGATTTGTAGTATTTTATTCTGCAATATTTATTACTGCGAATTATAAACATCGTTCATATTGGAACAATCTATTGTGTATTTGCTGTAATTCCGTATTGGAGCAATATGCTGAATCGAATCTAGCTCAATACACCGTGAATCCCGACGAGTATCACTAATTTAATTAAACCGGCGGTATTCGTCGCCAGATTTGATTGTATTGGGACGTTAACATGTTACTGGAGAGATGCCCAACAATAGAATTTGACGTTATAGAAAGCGTTGATAAACCCCGGCCGTCGTAACGTAAATCAGAGCCTACAAATTATCACATTAATCACATCCAGTGAAAGTTGTGGAGGGTGTGGAATACCTCTACAATTTAATAATTACGGAATTGGAGAATATGTTATTTCGAATTTCATTGTAATGGTTTCCCTTAAATTCTCTTTAAACGTTTTTATGCATAGTTTATGAAAGTAGTAAGTATGTTCTGTGCAGGACAGTTCAGCAAAATTTAACCCAGGCGTTATGTTTTGGCACCTATGTGCCAATACTTTAAAAACCTATTTTTTTTAACAATTCCATCGATCAAACTGAACATTTGTAGCAATTACGTTTAAACGAGTGGTATTCAAACTTTGAGTCAATGCGAAGCCTTTTCAAAAGAAAGCAACAGCAAAACTCTGAAAACCATAGGGATGGTGTTGCTAAAACCACTTATATCCCTCAAAACCATATTAAAACCATTATGGCAAAGTTAATAATCTTAACCATAAAAAAACCATAACGGTGGTGTTGCTGAAATGAATTAAATCCTTCAAAATGTCAAAACCATATTAAAATGGTAATTGCAAAGTTAATAGTCTTAAATAGGAACGTCAGACACAAGTTGAATAATCCTATTGATAATTGATAGCTGGCATTGAAATTTTACTATAGAATATTTTTGATAAAAATACTAAAATGTATAGCTTTCAGTCACAAATTTACAATTTTCAAAATAAGAAATCCATGGAAGAACATGCAATACAGTAATCAGTAAGAAACATTGAAAAATAAAACTTAAATGTAGAGTTTTCAATCACGTATTTACAATTTTCAAAATAAACTCAAGGAAGAACATGAAATAGTGAATTCACATGGAAAACATTGAAAAATAAAACTTAAATGTAAGGGTCTGTGAATATACCCTGTAAATGACACTTACTAATTTACCGTTGGAGGGTAGTAAATCAACCCTGAATAATTCAATATTAATGTCGTGTAGTTCTTACTAAAAAAAGTCAATCGAATAACGAATACCTGAACAAATGTAATCAAGAGGATATAAAATTGAACCATACATACAAACCACAGTGAATTTTATATAAGTAAATTCGAGTCTGGAAATAAATTGTCAGCAGCGCACATTTCATTGTGCTACCGCTAGCAATGCAAAGCCTTTCCGCATCTCAGCTTAGTTATCTTCACCACCGCAAGCACTTTTTCCCATTTTTTTTTTGTTGGGGGAGGTCCCATTTTTCTTATTGATTCTGCATCATCAAATGAAAGATATTTGTAATCACGAGATTTGAAATTTTGAACAAAAAATACACAATGCAAATTATTGATGCATCGTTACATGACTTATATCTGATAAAATCTGAATATCTGTTATTATAAACTAACAAAAATTTAATTTGAATGTTCTTTTGTTACAATGTAATGGTAAATGATTCTATGCATAATTTTTGCATATCAGATGTAAGCAATATTTGCTAACTGACAATAGCTTCTGAAGATGGTAGATAATAGCTGACGTAAGCAAACCCTAGTTATCCGTCTAAAGAGGGCAAACGTGCGGTGTAAATTATTGGCCGTCCCATTCCACAAGTCAAGAGCAGGAGCTATTCATTGATCGAGCACTTTGGACGGATTGTTGATTTAAAATTCTAGTCTCTGGTTCATGCTCGCTGCTTGACTATGAGACCTTTTGCTTAATAAACGCACGCATTCACCACTGTTACCAAATTTATTAATTCCAGCTGATATCTTAAAATTTCGACTCGATTCTAACTTATAATGTTAGAATATACAATTCAATTTTGAAAATTGCCCTGGATTAGCCCGAGTTCTGTTAAAATTATAGATCAAATTTGATACATTTTATAGTTACCATTAGTAAAGATTGTAACCTCCGATAGGAGTTGGAATTTTAAGAAGAAAAAGTTACCACTTAGATTAGATAATATTAATAGAGATAGTCATTAGAATTCTGAGATAATTGTCAATATTATAGAGAAACTGTCAATATTATACAAGTAACTTTCAATATTATAGAGAAACTGTCAATATTACAGAGAAACTGCCACTATTGCAACTGCTGACTGCAAATTATACATAAAATTTGATACATTTTACTGTTACCATTAGTAAAGATTGTCATGACGATATCCAACCTCCGATAGGAGTTGGAACTTTAAGAAGAAGAAGTTACCACTGAGATTTGAAAATATTAATAGAGATAGTCATTAGAATTTTGAGATAATTGTCAATACTATAGAGGTAACTGTCAATATTATACAAGTAACTGCAAATATTATAGAGGAACTGTCAAAATTATACAAGTAACTTTCAATATTATAAAGAAACTGTCAATATTATACAATTAACTGTAAATATTATAAAGAAACTTCCAATATTGTAACTGCTAACTGCAAATTATAGATAAAATTTTATACATTTCATAATTATCATTAGTAAAGATTGTCATTATGATATTCTGAACTTTCAGAAGAAGTAGTTACCACTGAGGTTTGATAATATTAATAGAGATAGTCATAAGAATTCGTCAGTTTCTGTTGTAATTACAAACAAAATTGTTCACCTTTAAACAATTAAAAATTTAATGGTTAAAACTTGTTCATTCTTACTGGAATTTGATAGTTTCTGAAATAAAATAAATCATATTTGTTAAAATTTAAAAATCACGATTAAATTTTACATACTTCTAAGTTTCAGAAATAAAATCCAACATATTTGTTAAAATTTATAACATTCTTACTGAAATTTGATAGTTTCTGAAATAAATCCATTATGTTTGTTAAAATTTAAAAATCACGATTATAATTTTACATACTTCTAAGTTTCTGAAATAAAATCGAACATCTTTGTTGAAATTTAAAAATCGCGGTCATAATTTTACATATTTCTACTTTTTACTTACTATTTTTGATTTAATTTTGACTTACTACTTCTACTTATCTGTAAATTAGCGAATTACAGCTAAAAATTGAAAATTGCCTTCAAATCTGATAATCTTTCATAAAACAGAACTTAGTTCAACAAATTTTTCTCGAATTGTTAAAATTTTAGGGGACATTTTATATTAAAGTTACCATAAATTGATAATTTTAATAAAATTTTAGAAGATATTTGATAATAAAATTGCCGTTAAAAATTGATAATGTAAATATAATTTTATAGCTATCATTCAAATGTGACAATCCTCATTAGAATTTTAGAAATATTTGATAAAATTTGTGACAAAGCTTGTCACTTGCCATCAGAATCAGATTGTTTGATGATGGGCAACAGTTTCTGCAAAAAACTTATAGATAAAGATACATTTGATAATCTTCAATAATCACAGTCATACTTCTACTTTTTACTTACATACTTCTTTGAAATTAGCGAATTACAGTTAAAAACTGAAAATTGCCTTCATATCTGATAAATTATCAAAAAACAGAACTTAGTTCGACAAATTTTCTCGAAATTTTAGATGACATTTTATAACAGAGTTACCAAAAATTGACAATTGTAATAAAATGTTAGAGCTATTATTGAAATGTGATAATCCTCATTAGAATTTTAGAAATATTTGTTAAAATTTGCGACAAAGTGTATCACTTGCCATCAGCTTCTACAAAAACTGATAGATTTAACTTTAATAATCACACTGCCAGTTTTTACTTACATCTTCTAAATTAGCGAATTACAGCTAAAAACTTAAAATTGCCTTCAGATCTGATAAGTTTTCATAAAGCAGAACTTAGTTCAACAGATTTTTGTCGAGTTGTTAAAATTTTAGGTGACATTTTATATTAAAGTTACCAAAAATTGATAATTTTAATAAAATGTTATAGCTATCATTGAAATGTGATAATCCTCATTAGAATTTTAGAAATATTTGTTAAATTTTGCGACAAAGTTTGTCACTACATTTGTGAAACTTTAATAATCACACTTCTACTTTTTACTTACATACTTCTTTGAAATTAGCGAATTACAGCTAAAAACTGAAAATTGCCATCTAATCTGATAAGCATCTATTAAACAGTACATAGTTTGACAAATTTTATCGAAATGTTAAAATTTTAGATGAAATTTGATAACTGGCGTTAAAAATTTATACTTTTAATTATATTTTATAGCTGTTATTCAAATATGATAATCTTCATTAGACTTTTTAGAAATAGTTGTTGAAATTAGAGACAAAGTTTGTCACTTGCCATCAGAATTCGATGATTTGATGATGGGCATCAGTTTCTGCGAAAACTGATAGATAAAGATACATTTGTTAATCTTTAATTATCACAGTCATACTTTTACTTTTTATTCACAAACTTCTTTGAAATTAGCGAATTACAGGTGAAAACTGAAAATTGGCTTCAAATGTGATAAGTTTTCATAAAACAGAACTTAGTTCGACAAATTTTCTCGAAATTTTAGATGACATTTTATAATAGAGTTACCAAAAATTGACACTTTTGATAAAATTTTATAGCCATCATTGAAATGTGATAATTCTCATTAGAATTTTAGAAATATTTGTTAAAATTAGAGACAAAGTTGGTCTCTGTGAAAATTAGAGACGTCTGTCACTTGCCATCAGAATTCGATGGTGTGATAATGGGCATCTGTTTTTACAAAAACTGATAGATGAAGATACATTTGTTGATCTTTAATAATAACAGTCATACTTCTACCTTTTACTGACATACTTCTTTGAAATTAGCGAATTACAGCTAAAAACTGAAGATTGCGTTCAAATCTGATAAGCTTTCATAAACTTGAACTTAGTTCGAGAAATTTTCTCGAAATTTTAGATGACATTTTATGATACAGTTACAAAAAGTTGACAATTTCAATAAAATTTTATAGCCATCATTGAATTGTGATAAACCTCATGAGAATTTTAGAAATATTTGTTAATATTAGAGACAAAGTTTATCTCTGTGAAAATTAGAAACGTCTGTCACTTGCCATCAGAATTCGATGGTTTGATGATGGTTATCAGTTTCGGCAAAAACTGATAGATAAAGATACATTTGTTAATCTTTACTAATCACAGTCATACTTCTACTTTTTTACTTACATACTCCTTTGAAATTAACGAATTACATCTAAAAACTGAAAATTGCGTTCAAATCTGATAAGCTTTCATAAAACAGAACTTAGTTCAACAAATGTTTCTCGAATTGCTAATTTTAGGTGACATTTTATATTAAAGTTACCAAAAATTGATAATTTTAAACAAAATTTAGAAGATATTTGATAATAAAATTGGCGTTAAAAACTGATAATCTAAATATAATTTTATAGCTATCATTCAAATGTGACAATCTTCATTAGAAATTTAGAAAAATTTGATCAAATTTGCAACAAAGTTTGTCAATTGCCTACAGAATCCGATGGTTTGATGATGGGCATTATTTCTGCAAAAACTGATAGATAAAGATACTTTTGTTAATCTTTAATAATCACAGTCATACTTCTACTTTTTCCTAACATACTTCTTTGAAATTAGCGAATTACAGCTAAAAACTGAAAATTGCCATCAAATCTGATAAGCATCCATTAAACAGAACATAGATCGACAAATTTTATCGAAATTTTAGATGACATTTTATAATAGAGTTACCAAAAATTGACAATTGTAATAAAATTTTATAGCCATCATGAAATGTGATAATTCTTATTAGAATTTGTTAAAATTAGAGACTAAGTTTATCTCTGTGAAAATTAGAGACGTCTGTCACTTACCATCAGAATTCGATGGTTTGATGATGGTCATCAGTTTCTGCAAAAACTGATAGATAAAGATACATTTGTTAATCTTTAATAATCACAGTCATACTTCTACTTTTTACGTACATACTTCTTCGAAATCAGCGAATTACAGTTAAACAAATTTCAAATGTGATAATCCTTATTATAATTTTAGAAATATTTGATAAAATTTGACAAAGTTTGTCACTTGCCATCAGAATCCGATGGTTTGATAATGAACATCACTTTCTACAAAAAAAAACTGATGGATAAAGATACATTTGTTAATCTTTAATAATCACAGTCATTATCACTTTCAAAAATCACTTTTCACTTACATAATTCTTTGAAATTAGTGAATTACAGTTAAAAACTGAAAAATTTGAATTCTGAAGTTTTCATAAAACAGAACTTAGTTCATCAAATTTTTCTCGAATTGTTAAATTTTAGATGACATTTTATATTAAAGTTACCAAAATTGATAATTTTAATAACATTTTATAGCTATTATTGAAATGTAATAATCCTCATTAGAATTTCAGAAATATTTGTTAAAATTTGCGACAAAGTGTATCACTTGCCATCAGCTTCTGCAAAAACTGACAGATTTAACTTTAATAATCACACTGCCAGTTTTTATTTACATCTTTTAAATTAGCGAATTACAGCTAAAAACTGAAAATTGCCTTCAAATCTGAAAAGCTTTCATAAAACAGAACTTAGTTCAACAATTTTTTCTCGAATTGTTAAAAGTTTTAGGTGACATTTATATTAAAGTTACCAAAAATTGATGATTTCAAAATAATGTTATAGCTATCATTGAAATGTGATAATCCTCATTAGAATTTTAGAAATGTTTGTTAAAATTTGCGACAAAGTTTGTCACTACATTTGTGAAACTTTAATAATCACAATTCTACTTTTTACTTACATACTTCTTTGAAATTAGCGAATTACAGCTAAAAACTGAAAATTGCCATCAAATCTGATAAGCATCTATTAAACAGAACATAGTTTGACAAATTTTATCGAAATGTTAAAATTTTAGATGAAATTTGATAACTGGCGTTAAAAATTTATACTTTTAATTATATTTTATAGCTATCATTCAAATGTGATAATCCTCATTAGAATTTTTTAGAAATATTTGTTAAAATTAGAGACAAAGTTTGTCACTTGCCATCAGAATCCGATAGTTTGATAATGAACATCACTTTCTACAAAAAACTGATGGATAAAGATACATTTGTTAATCTTTTATATTCACAGTCATGCTTCTACTTTTTACTTACATAATTCTTTGAAATTAGCGAATTACAGTTATAAACTGAAAAAATTGAATTCTGAAGTTTTCATAAAACAGAACTTAGTTCATCAAATTTATCTCGAATTGTCAAAATTTTAGGTGACATTTTATATTAAAGTTACCAAAATTGATAATTTTAATAACATTTTATAGCTATTATTGAAATGTAATAATCCTCATTAGAATTTCAGAAATATTTGTTAAAATTTGCGACAAAGTGTATCACTTGCCATCAGCTTCTGCAAAAACTGATAGATTTAACTTTAATGATCACACTGCCAGTTTTTACTTACATCTTCTAAATAAACAAATTACAGCTGAAAACTTAAAATTGCCTTCAGATCTGATAAGCTTTCATAAAGCAAACTTAGTTCAACAGATTTTTTTCGACTTGTTAAAATTTTAGGTGATATTTTATATTAAAGTTACCAAAAATTGGTAATTTTAATAACATTTTATAGCTATTATTGAAATGTAATAATCCTCATTAGAATTTTAGAAATATTTGTTAAATTTTGCGACAAAGTGTATCACTTGCCATCAGCTTCTGCAAAAACTGATAGATTTAACTTTAATAATCACACTGCCAGTTTTTACTTACATCTTCTAAATTAGCGAATTACAGCTAAAAACTTAAAATTGCCTGCAGATCTCATAAGCTTTCATAAAGCAGAACTTCAACAGATTTTTGTCGACTTGTTAAAATTTTAGGTGACATTTAATATTAAAGTTACCAAAAATTGATAATTTTAATAAAATGTTATAGCTATTATTGAAATGTGATAATTCTCATTAGTATTTTAGAAATATTTGTTAAAATTTGCGACAAAGTTTGTCACTACATATGTGAAACTTAATAATCACACTTCTACTTTTTACTTACATGCTTCTTTAAAATTAGGGAATTACAGCTTAAAACTGAAAATTGCCTTCAAATCTGATAAGCTTCCATAAAACAGAATTTAATTCGACATAGTAGTAGTAGTAGATCAATCTTTAATGGGCTATCGACCTAACTGGTCTTTCCGCCGTATAGTTCGACATATTTTCTCGAAATGTTAATATTTTTTAAATGTTTGTATGTATTTTTCAAATTTAGTTCCTCTTGATTACATCTGTTTAGTTATTCGTAAAAATGCATTTTAATGACTGAATTATAATAGATTCCTACAATTTGTTTATTTCATGCCGATTTGTATACAGTTTCACATCTGAAGATAATTCTCCTAAAAATTTGATGAAGGGAATCCGTTTTAAATAAGTAAGAAAATCGAGTATGTAACTTTTTGAATTGACCAGTATTTATCAATCAACGAAATTTCCCAAAATTTCTTTAATGCATATTTTGTATATTTCATGCCAAATTTATACATAGTTTATCTAAAGATATTTGTCCTGACAACATTAGTTTAAAACATAATTATTTTGTGTAAGTCCGGATGGCAAATAAAACTTTTAAAAATGTTTATTTCTACTGCTGCAGTAGAAAACTAGTAACTTTGAGTACTGTTTATATAGCGGCTGTAAATGTAGGTGCCGTTAAAGTAGACACTGCATTTTCATGTCCCCGGCATTATTTTGTTTACCCGCTCACAGTGTCGCAGTACAAATCCCAGACGTCTCGCATTATCTTATAGGATTTCCCATATTGCCATACATTTCGTATAAACTTCTAGAAAACGTGGGTAATAAATTTGAGAACTTTCACTGTATTAATTCTTAGTGGTTGAACTAATTTTTGTTTGCACCATTTATTTCTAATGAAATTATAATGAAATGCTAAATTTGAGAACTTTTATTATATTCGTTCCTGATGGTTAAACTAAATTTTTGTAGATACCATAGATTGTAAGTAGTGAGGCAACAAGAGTTCGGGGCCATTTTCCCCATATGAAATACATGGACCGATTTTTCGCTACATACTTCCGGTCGAGCGAGCCGTTGCTCTTTTGCCCCTCCGCCCTTCAACCGATCCGCCCCTCAGCCCCTCCGCCCCTCCGATCTATTGTAGATAATTTTTGTAGATTTTGTAGATTGTAGATTTTATCTCTGATAAAATTATAATGAAATCCTAAATTTGAGAACTTTCATTGCATTTATTACTGACGATTGAACTAAACTTTTGTAGATACAATTTATCCCGCATAAAATTATAAACAATTAGAAAAATGCACGAACATTGATTTTTGATGGCTGCCAGAGACGGATATTCGCACCTACCTTATAAAAATAAAAGGAATTGATCCCGTTTCCGACTGGGTTCGATGTGCTCGGCAGGTTGAAGAAGGGTCCGTCGGATCCATTGATTCCTGCTGATGACTGTGAGCCATGGCCCACGGGCTGCTGCAGCAGGTGCTCCAGTGACGTCGTCTCAGCGCTGCTGTCGTTGTACCTGATGATGACGTCCATGAACGGGACCTCGAGCAGGGGAATTCCGCTCATTGCGCCTGCTAATTATTTTCTTGATTCATTAGTCCTCGGCTTTGCGATCTTATACGTCTCTGATGCCTCCACAGACATTTTACAAACACCGCCACTGTATTAGCGCCAGATCACAGCCACGAACCGATTGCAACCACACTTTACGGCATTTTTATCCAACACTTGTTGCTTTATCACCTGTAACAATGAAATAAAAATCAGCATTTTCCTATGTTAATATACAGTGTGCTTGAATGTGTTAACCTTGATATTTAAAGGATCATCTTTTTTGACTATTCATTTGTTTGAATTGGCTTTTGTTTTAAATGACAGAAGCATCAATTTTATTTTAAATGACACATGTCAAAGTGATCAGGAGCAAACTATCATGGATTGCTTGTTTTCCCCCATAAAATTTCATACGTTGCTTGTTTTTTTTGTATTTTTGTATTAAGTAATTGACAATTTTGTAATAAATTGTCTTTGACACATGTCAAACTGATCAGGAGCAATCTATCATAGATTGATTGTTTTTTCCGATAAAATTACATTCATTGCTTGTTTTTAATTGTTTTTTTCCACAAAGGAATTGGCAATTTGGTTTTAAATACCACTTGTCAAAGTGATCAGGACCAATATATCATAGATTGTTTCTTTTTTGCCATAAAATTTCATACATTGCTTCTTTTTTTCATAAAGTAATTGCCAATTTAGTTTTAAATGATAGATGTCAAAGTGATCAGGAGCAATCTATCATGGATTGCTTGTTTTTTCCAATAACATTTCATACATTGCTAGTTTTTTTTTTGTCCATAAAGTAATTGACAATTTTGTTTTAAATGACACATGTCAAAGTGATCAGGAGCAATCTATCATGCTATGCATTGCTTGTTTTGTTTTGGTTTTTTGTTTGTTTTTTCCATAAAGTAATTGACAATTTTGTTATAAATAACACATGTAAAAGTGATCAGGATCAATCTATCAAGGATTGCATGTTTTTTTCCCATAAAATAAATGCATTTGTATCACACTCATTCTAATGAAATGTATGCAAAGTGATGTCTTGGCGACAGGCTTGCAATGGGACGTAGGTTATATCATTATAAAGTCAATCGTGCAATCGGCTCTCTGCCAAGTATAATGGAACTCGTACAATTAATTAATAAAGTTGCCTGCAGATAACATTCAGTTGGCGAGGGATACAAATAGTAGGTTTTACATGAAAACTTTCGATATACACTATAAATTATCTTATTATAAAATTAACCTTTGAAAATTTACAGTTATCTCAAAAATATTGACAGTTTCTCTATTTTGGCAGTTACTTGCATAATATTAACAGTTTCTCTATAATATTGGTAGTTACATGTATAATATAGGGAGTTACTCATATAATATTGGTAGTGACTCGAATAATATTAATAGTTTCTGCATAATATTTGGCAGTTACTTGTATAATATTGATAGTTGTTCTATAATGTTGGCAGTTACTTGTATAAAATTTACAGTTTCTTAATAATATTGGCAGTTACTTGTATAATATTGACAGTTTTTCTATAATATGGGAAGTAACTTGTAAAGTGATCCTCCAATTTGGCAAATATTTAAATAACAATATCTAAAAAACCACCGTAACAATATCAATTTAATTGATGTATGTTAGAGTATGATATACTGGCATTGAATGAGTATAATAACATTTAAATCCAATGGTGGATTCTTTACATATATCAATTTTTCATTAAAATATCGAATATTTACAGATGTTTCTCAATTTTTTCATACACAAATAATGGAGTCTCAAAAACTAGCGTACCAATATAAATGTAATTTTGTAGTAATGCAAACTGATATATTAGAAAAATACATCTGCAATTTAATAAATATACAAAAATATGGACTTGAGGTATATCAATTTTTCTTTGAAAATACCGAATATTAAATTATTTTAAGTGAATCTCCAATTAGGCTGTTATTTAAATAACAATATCTCAAAAACCACCGCATCAATATAAATTTAATTGATGTCTGTTATAGCGTGATATACTGGCATTGAATGTGTATAATTACATTTAAATCCAATGATGGATACTTGAGATATATCAATTTTTCATTGAAAATATCGAATATTCAAAGTTGTTTTTCCCTTTTTTTCATACAAAAATAATGGAATCTCAAAAATTAGCGTACCAATATAAACGTAATTTTGTAATAATGTAAACTGATATATTAGCTTAATATATCTGCAATTTAATAAATATCCAAAAGTACAACCTTAAGATATAGCAATTTTTCTTTGAAAATACCGAATATTAAATGTATTTTAAGTGTTCCTCCAATTAGGATGTTATTTAAATAACGATATCTCAAAAACCACCGTATCAATATCAAGTTAGTTGATGTCTGTTAGAGTGTGATATACCGGCATTAAATGATCATAATTACATTTAAATCCAATGATGGATACTTGAGATATATCAATTTTTCATTGAAAATATCGAATATTCAAAGTTGTTTTTCCCTTTTTTTCATACAAAAGTAATGGAATCTCAAAAATTAGCGTACCAATATAAACGTAATTTTGTAATAATGTAAACTGATATATTAGCTTAATATATCTGCAATTTAATAAATATCCAAAAGTACAGACTTGAGATATAGCAATTGTTCTTTGAAAATACCGAATATTAAATGTATTTTAAGTGATCCTCCAATTAGGATGTTATTTAAATAACGATATCTCAAAAACCACCGTATCAATATCAAGTTAGTTGATGTCTGTTAGAGTGTGATATACCGGCATTAAATGATCATAATTACATTTAAATCCAATGATGGATACTTGAGATATATCAATTTTTGATTGACAATATCGAATATAATATTGGAAGTTACTTGTATAATGTTGACAGTTTCTCTATAATATTGGCAGTTACTTGTATAATATTGGCAGTTACTCATATAGCATAACAGGTTCTGTATAATATTGGCAGTTACTTTTCTAATATTGATAGTTTTTCTATAATGTTGGCAGTTTCCTGTATAATATTGACAGTTTCTTAATACTATGGGCAGTTACTTGTATAATATTGACAGTTATCCCTGCAGAAAACTTTAGTTTTTCAATAATATTGACAGTTACTTTTATAATATCAATTTTTCTTTGAAAATACCGAATATTAAATTATTTTAAGTGAATCTCCAATTAGGCTGTTATTTAAATAACAATATCTCAAAAACCACCGCATCAATATAAATTTAATTGATGTCTGTTATAGCGTGATATACTGGCATTGAATGTGTATAATTACATTTAAATCCAATGATGGATTCTTGCGATATATTAAATTTTCATTGAAAATATCAAATATTAAAAGTTTTTTCGAGTTCCCGCTGCAATTTCTGAAATTTTGTCCAATGAATATTTTGAAAATTTTATGCCAGATTTAGATACAGTATATCTGAATATATATCCTCTAAAAGTTTGACGAATGTTATGAAGTAAATAAGTGAGAAAATCGAACACATAACTTTTCAAGTTGACAGGCATCGCTATATCTGTCACTGAAACTTCTGAAAAGTTTTCTAATGGATATTTAAAAAAAAATATGCCAGATTTGGATACAGTATGCCTGCAGATATATCCTGTGAAAATTTGACGAAGGTTATGAAGTAAATAAGTGAGAATATCGAACACATAACTTTTCAAGTTGACAGGCATCGCTATATCTGTCACTGAAACTTTTAAAAAGTTATCTAATGGATATTGTGAAAATTTTATGCTTGATTTGGATACAGTATGTCTGAAGATATAAATATCCAGGATATAATATATCCTGTGAGAATTTGACGAAGGTTATGAAGTAAATAAATGAGAAAATCGAACACATATTTTTCAAGTTGACAGGAATCGCTATATATGTCACTGAAACTTTTGAAAAATTGTCTAATGGATATTTTGAAAATTTCATGCCAGATTTGGATACAGTATGCCTGAAAATATATCGTGTGATAATTTGACGAAGGTTATGAATTAAATAAGTGACAAAATCGAACATATAACTTTTCAAGTTGACAGGCATCGCTATATCTGTCACTGAAACTTCTGAAAAATTGTCTACTAGATATTTTGAAAATTTTATGCCAGATTTGGATACAGTATGCCTGCAGATATATCCTGTCAAAATTTGACGAAGCTTATGAAGTAAATAAGTGAGAAAATCGAACACATAACTTTTCAAGTTGACAGGCATCGCTATATCTATTACTGAAACTTCTGAAAAGTTTTCTAATGGATATTTAAAAAAAAATATGCCAGATTTGGATACAGTATGCCTGCAGATATATCCTGTGAAAATTTGACGAAGGTTATGAAGTAAATAAGTGAGAATATCGAACACATAACTTTTCAAGTTGACAGGCATCCCTATATCTGTCACTGAAATTTCTGAAAAATTGTCAAAGGATATTTTCACAATTTTATGCCAGATTTGGATACAGTATGCCTGAAGATATATCCTGTGAAAATTTGACGAAGCTTATGAAGTAAATAAGTGAGAAAATCGAGCACATAACTTTTCAAGTTGACAGGCATCGCTATATCTGTCACTGAAACTTTTAAAAAGTTGTCTAATGGATATTGTGAAAATTTTATGCCTGATTTGGATACAGTATGTCTGAAGATATAAATATCCAGGATATAATATATCCTGTGAGAATTTGACGAAGGTTATGAAGTAAATAAATGAGAAAATCGAACACATATTTTTCAAGTTGACAGGAATCGCTATATATGTCACTGAAACTTTTGAAAAATTGTCTAATGGATATTTTGAAAATTTCATGCCAAATTTGGATACAGTATGCCTGAAAATATATCGTGTGATAATTTGACGAAGGTTATGAAGTAAATAAGTGACAAAATCGAACATATAACTTTTCAAGTTGACAGGCATCGCTATATCTGTCACTGAAACTTCTGAAAAATTGTCTCATGGATATTTTGAAAATTTTATGCCAGATTTGGAGACAGTATGCCTGAATATATATCATGATAAAGATTACGCTTCCGACGTTAATTTCGAATAGTACAAAGGGTTTCATAATACCAATTAAATTTCAGCAGAAACATTATGCTGGTTCGTAATCCCTGTAAAACTGAGTATTTGAGCAGCTGAAATTGACTGAAGTTTGAACACCTTTATAACGCGATATTATAATGGTCTGAGGTCTCCATAGGGCCGTTGAAATGTGATTGAGGGTTCGTGTGTAGCGACCGTGATTTGTAATTAAATCTAACAGCAGTTAGTGAAGGGATATCGAGTGTCGCGATGTGTTGCCGCAATTTGTATTGCACGCCCACAACTCTATTCATTCGAATGTACACACGAACATAAATAAAAGCGGCTCTTAGAGCGCTTAACGGCTCTCTGGCGGAGGTATTTTCATGCATTGAAAACATTTAGCAAAACAGGAAATTGAGTTAAGTATTTCAGGGATCTAGGCGGCCGGCAGCTGCCTAGCCCTAATCGAATTTTAAGGTCTCGTTAAAACTTGAGTTCGGCGCCTCTTTTCTCTTTGCGCTCTTTCCACGCGAAATTTATCTACGGTGGCATCCGTTCCAGTTTTGGGCCAGGAATTTATTATCGCGCCGCAATAAAAATGACCGGTTCTAATTTTAATTCGATTATCTGCAGGGTCGTCCGGCCCAAATGCGTACGCCATTCTCTGCACATGGCGGATGAAGTAATCGCAGAATTTGTGACAATGAGAGATACGTCTGCAAAATCGTCCGCTTCGTATCTCTTGTAACGTTTAGCGGCCGCATATTTACAAGAGCGCCAGGTTATTTTTATGGCACGTGAAAAATCGACTACGACCACGCCGTAAATTTGCGTGGGCCTCGGCTTGAGGATGTTTTTGATTAATACCATGTAAAATGGGGTACAAAAAATTAACTATAAACAAAGAAATACGGGTGTCCTAAATGTAGTAGGATTGCATTGGTATCTTTCTTATTTTGAAAGCTAGAGATCTGGTTAAATTGGCAATGTCATGCAGTTTTGTATGCTGGTTCAGATTATGTTAAAAAAAAATTCAAAAGTCCGAGCACTTTATAAATTATTCTAAAAAATTGTGATTAAAAAAAAAGTTTCAAACTAACAATAAAACTAAATAAACTAATGAAATATCAACGTTGGTCAGTAATATATGAAAAGTAATATATAATCACAAAAAAGCTCTATCAGCCACAAATTGAACTGGCAAAAAAGAACGGAAACGGTCATTAAATAGCAACATCTAATAATCCACTGAAGACAACCTGGAATATAATAAATAGTAGTCTAGGGAAGTCAGTAACCAGAAATACACAAATTACTATCAAGCAAAATAATCATGAAATAACGAATATAATTGCAAATGTACTAAATGAGTATTTCATAAGCGGTGCCAACGTCATAGCTTCAAGTATAGAAAATTCTATTATGAATGAAAATACCTTAAACAATGCCACAAATTTCTCCATGCTTCTAATAAAAGCAAATGAGAAAGAAGTAGAGGAAATCATAAAAACCATATCAAAGAAAATGTCAGCAAGGCCAGATGGTGAAAAAAGAACGCAAACGGTCATCAAATAGCAACATCTAATAGTCCAATGAAGACAACGTGGAATATAATAAATAGTAGTCTAAGAAAGTCTAAAGAAAGGAGGAAAGTCAAGCAAAATAGTCATGAAAAAACGAATATATTTGCAAATGTACTACATGTGTATTTCATAAGCAGTGCTAACGTCACAGCTTCAAGTATAGAAACTTCTATTATGAATGAAAATACCTTCAACAATGCCACAAATTTCTCCATGCTTCTAATAAAAGCAAATGAGAAAGAAGTAGAGGAAATCATAAAAAACATATCAAAGAAAATGTCAGCAGGATCAGATGGTGAAAAAGAACGCAAACGGTTATCAAATAGCAACATCTAATAATCCAATGTAGACAACCAGGAATATAATAAATAGTAGTCTAGGAAAGTAAGTAACCAGAAATGCGCAATTACTATCAAGCAAAATAATCATGAAAAAACGAATATATTTGCAAATGTACTACATGTGTATTTCATAAGCAGTGCTAACGTCACAGCTTCAAGTATAGAAACTTCTATTATGAATGAAAATACCTTCAACAATGCCACAAATTTCTCCATGCTTCTAATAAAAGCAAATGAGAAAGAAGTAGAGGAAATCATAAAAACCATATCAAAGAAAATGTCAGCAGGGCCAGATGGTGAAAAAAGAACGCAAACGGTCATCAAATAGCAACATCTAATAATCCAATGAAGTCAACCTGAAATATAATAAATAGTAGTCTAGGAAAGTCAGTAACTAGAAATACACAAATTACTATCAACCAAAATAATCACGAAATAACGAATATAATTGCAAATGTACTAAATGAGTATTTTATAAGCAGTGCTAACGTCACAGCTTCAAGTATAGAAAATTATATTATGAATTAAAATACCATCAACAATGCCACAAATTTATCCATGCTTCTAATAAAAGCAAATGAGAAAGAAGTAGAAGAAATCATAAAAACCATATCAAAGAAAATGTCAGCAGGATCAGATGGTGAAAAAAGAACGCAAACGGTCATCAAATAGCAACATCTAATAATCCAATGAAGACAACCTGGAATATAATAAATAGTAGTCTATGAAATGTACTAAATGAGTATTTCATAAGCAGTACTAACGTCACAGCTTCAAGTATAGACAATTCTAAATTCTCTTAAATAAATGGGTTTTTTTGTGAAAAGGGGTTAATTCGTGTTTTAATTATACTAATCTGGTAATCCATAGTTATGTCTATTATTGGAAGAAAGTGTAATTTCTTCTTTTAAATTTTATACTTCCTATAAATAATTCTACTACCATTTTCTACTGTGCTTATCCCGTATTGTTATCGTAGTATTCTTATGGCAGCGTGAAAATAATAAGGTCACAAATTAGCATTAGGAGATCGTTACCTCACGTCGTTAGAATAATTTCAAAATCGCGTTTCCCCAAGATGGTAATGCTTAGACAAGGTAACTTCCTTGTAATTGACAATAAATTTCGGAAGTGTTCACGAACACGCATCAAAGCTTTCTATAAAATAATATCACATGCCACTAATTCTACTCTTATAAAATGATACGGATAGCAGAGAAAATGACATATTTTAGTTACAAATTTAAACCAGAAATCCATACCCATAAAATTTCTATAAATATAGGAAAATAATAGATAAAATGAAATATTTTAGTTACCAATTTAAACCAGAAATCCATACCCATAAAATTTCTATAAATATTGGATGAAAAATAATAGATAAAATGAAATATTTTAGTTGCCAATTTAAACCAGAAATCCATAGCCATAAAATTCCTATAAATATTGGATGAAAAATAATTCTCCCTCTCGTTGTTTGTGTGAATATCGAGAGACCATTTTTCATGTGGGTATAGATTGATAGGGTAGCTAATGATTAATGAACAATGAAGTGTGTGACTGTGATTGAGTTTTATTAGACAAGCTGATCATAATTAACCGCACCTGTTCGAAAAATTACAAATACCACATGCACTGTTCACTGTGTAGTATTATAAATAGCTCGCCCTCTTTCAGGAGCAATATTTTCCAATTAGAGGCTGCGCATTCATCATAACAATTTTTAAATGACTGAAATACACACTTAAAAATGTTCTGCAATAGAATTTTTCATAAAATATTCCAGTTTCATACAAATTATATTGATATATACGACATTGAGAATTTTTATGTATTTTTCTAGTTCGTCATTGTTTTTGTAGAATTTTGATTGCATTTTCTGGTTTTTTATACATTTTTTATGCAACGTTCCAGTTTTCAGCAAATTTTAGAAAATATAGAAAACATAGAAATCATAGTAAACATAAAAAGAACAGAGAAACAACATATAAACTTTAATTATAAGAAAAACATTAAATAATTATTAAAGTAGACATAGATATAGTCATAGAAACATATAAACATTGAAACGTAGAAAAAACCAAAATAAACACATAGAACACATAGAAGACATAAAATATAGAAAACTGCAGGTTGATAGCCATTTTTTTTTTATATTACATACTACTAGATATTTGTAAAATCCTGAATCCTTCAATTTTTATGTATTTGTTATGGAGTTTTCCAGTTCCCTAACATATTAATATAGAAATTTTATATACACGATATTTTCAATTTATTTTGCAAATTTTCGGAAGTTAGTTCAATTTCGATGGAATTTTATGGTTTTAGAAACCCTGATAACATTTTATGACTTCCACCAATGTTATACTTATATTTTTTTCACAATTTCATGGTAGTTTTTGATTAGAATCTAGGTAGTAGTTTCAAGTCTCATGCAATATTTATAGATAGCCAACGGATGCAACCTTATATGCATATCATATTTAGAAATCTCATACAATTTATAAATTTGCAGGAAACCAGAAAATATTACCCGAATTCTACTGTAATACATATGTGTACTATGAACAATATTTTATTTCAGTAGTTGTTGCATGATTTAGTAATCCATTGAATTTTATTGTATCGGTTTTCTTGTTGTACCTTCAATTACTAATTTTGGATTTAGATTGAGGAATTAGAATCAGGAAATTAAACTTCCATTCCTGTTAATATTCTAGAGATACTGTCAATAGAGTATAGCGGCAACTGTCAATATATTGTAGAGATAACCAGATTTTCCACAAATTTTTTCAGAAGATAATTTTCTGGAAAAATCGTCAATTCAGTAAAAATATCAATACATTTTAACTATGAATAAAATTTTATTTCAGTAGTTGTTGCATGATTTAGTAGTCTATTGATTTTTATTATATCGGTATTCTTGTTGTACCAACCATTAATAATTTTTTATTTTAATTGACGAATGAGAACCAGAAAATTAAACTTCCATTATATATCCTATTAATATTCTAGAGATACTATCAACAGTATAGCGGTAACTGTCAATATTTTAGAGATAACTAGTTTTTCCACAGATTTTATCAGAAGATAATAGAAAAAAAACATGAATTCAGTAAAAATATCGATACATTTTCCCAAGTTCACTTTTGTAAAGATGAATGTTAATCTTTTCGAGATAATGGTTAATGCTGTATAGATAACTGTCCATATTTTAGAGGTAACTGTTATTATTATTGAGGTAACTGTCAACGTTCTAGAAGTACCTGTCAATTTTCTAGATGTAACTGTCAATATTTTAGAGACAACTGTAGCTTTTCAGACGACAATTTTCCATAGATTGACGCGTTCTCTGGAAAATTATCTTCTGATAATTCTGAAAAGCTACAGTTGTCTCTAAAATATTGACAGTTCCAGATAATTTTCCAGAGAAACCGTCATATTTAGTAAAAATATCGACACATTTTCTGAAGTTTAGTTTAATAATTTAATAAAGATGAATGTGCATAACTTTGAGACAATGATTGTCAATATTATAAAGATAACTGTCAATTTTCCGGAGGTAACTTTCAATATTATAAAGATAACTATCAATATTTTAGAGATAACTGTTAATATTTTAGCGATAGCTGTCAATATTAAAGAGGTACCTGGCAATATTCGATATAAACTCGAATAGTCGATATTTTAGAAACAACTATAATTCTTTAAGGATAATTTATTACAAGATCATTTTCCAGAGAAATCGTCAATTCAGTAAAAATATCGACACATTTTTTTGAAGTTTAGTTTAATAAAGATGAATGTGAATGTTTATGAGATAATTATTGTCAATATTATAAAGATAACTGTCAATTTTCCAGAGGCAACTTTCAATATTATAAAGATAACTATCAATATTTTAGAGATAACTGTTAATATTATAGCAATAGCTGTCAGTATTATAGCCGTAACTTTCAATATTGTGAAGAAACTGTCAATATTTTAGAAACAATTAAAATTATTCAAGCATAATTTATCACAAGATCATTTTCCAGACAAATCGTCAATTCAGTAAAAATATCGGTACATTTTCTGAATTTTAGTTTAATAAAGATGAATGTGAATGTTTTTGAGATAATAATTATCATTATTATAAAAATAACTGTCAATATTATAGAGATATCTTAATATTTCAGCAATAGCTGTCAATATTATAAAGATATCTTAATATTTCAGCAATAGCTGTCAACATAATAGACGTAACTGTCAATATTTTAAAAATAATTTCAGTTTTTCAGAGGTTAAATTGATCAGAACGTAATTTTCCAGAGAAATCCTCAATTTTCGGTAAAAATATCGATACATTTTCTCAGGTTCACTTTTATAAAGTTCAATGTGACATATTTTCGAGATAATTATCAACACTATAGAGACATGCAGCCAATATTTAAACGGAATTTGTCAATAGAGATAAGTGTTAATATTCGAGCGGTAACTATCAGTATTATTGAGATAATAATAATAATAATAATAATAATAATAGTTTACTCATGCTATGCGCAGAATGGGTTACATAAGAGAGATATACAAAATGAAATAACCGTAAGGCACCGTAACTGTCAATATTATAGAGATATATTCCAATACAGAGCGCTCAAGAAAGTGTGCAGTGGCAACTTTTCCAACTAGTTCCAACGAAATAATGACAAATATGACATAATCCTATAAAATGACAGTCTTGTATCGTAAGACACATTTCAGCAATATTGGAAAACATATTTGATTTGCCAAGTGAACAATGACATACTTTAGTATTGCTGGTAAATGTTGACCCCACCATCTTGAACGCTCTGTATTATAGTAATAGATATCAATATTATATAGAAACTGTCAATATTGTTATAGATAGCTGTAGTTTTCCAGGGGATAATTTTATTAGAAGATTATTTTGCAGAGAAACTGTCAGTTCAATAAAAATATCGTTACATTTTCTTAAGCTTTCTTAAGAGACAACTGTCAATATTATAGAGATAACTGTCAATATTATACAAGTAACCGCCAATATTATAGAGAAACTGTCAATATTATACAAGTAACTGTCTATATTATAGAGAAACTGTCAATATTATACAAATAAATGCCAATATTATAGAGCAACTGTCAATATTATAAAATTAAATGTCAATGTTATAGAAAAATTAGGGTTTTCTGCAGGGATAACTGTCAATATTATACAGGTAACTGTCAATAATATACAAGTAACATCCTATATTATACAAGTAACTGTCAATATTTCAGGGAAACTGAAAATATTTTAGAGATAATTGTAATTTTCCAGGGAATAAATTTATTAGAAGATTATTTTCCAGAGACACTGTCAATTCAATAAAAATATCGGTACATTTTCTAAGGTTTTCTGCAGAGATAACTGTCAATATTATACAGGTAAATGTCAAAATTATACAAGTAACTGCCAATATAATTGAGAAACTGAAAATATTTTACAAATAAATGCCAAAATTATAGAGCAACTGTCAATATTATACAATTAACTTCCAATATTATAGAGAAACTGTCAATATTATAAAATTAAATGCCAATGTTATAGAAAAATTAAGGTTTTCTGCAGGGATAACTGTCAATATTATAAAGGTAACTGTCAATATTATACAAGTAACTGCCTATATTATAGAGAAACTGTAAATATTATACAAGTAACTGTCAATACTTCGGGGAAACTGAAAATATTTTAGAGATAATTTTAATTTTCCAGGGGATTAATTTATTAGAAGATTATTTTCCAGAGAAACAGTCAATTCAATAAAAATATCAGTACATTTTCTAAGGTTTTCTACAGGGATAATTGTCAATATTATACAGGTAACTGTCAAAATTATACAAGTAACTGCTGATATAATTGAGAAACTAAAAATATTATTGAGAAACTGTAAATATTATACAAATAAATGCCAATATTATAGAGCAACTGTCAAAATTATACAATTAACTTCCAATATTATAGAGAAACTGTCAATATTATAAAAGTAACTGTCAATATTATCGAAAAACTAAAGTTTTCTGCAGGAATAACTATCAATATTATACAGGTAACTGTCAATATTATACAAGTAATTGCCAATATTATTGCAAAACTGTAAATATTATAGAAATTTCTGCCAATATTATACAAGAAACTTCCAATATTATAGAGAAACTGTCAATATTATAAAAGTAACTGCCTATATTATAGAAAAAACTGTAAATATTATACAAATTACTGCCAATAATATAGAGAAACTGTCTATATTATACAAGTAACTGCCAATATTAAAAAAAAAACTAAAGTTTTCTACAGGAATATCTATCAATATTATACAGGTAACTGTCAAAATTATACAAGTAACGCCAATATAATTGAGAAACTGTAAATATTATAGAGAAACTGTGAATATTATAAAAGTAACTGTCAATATTATTGAAAAACTAAAGTTTTCTGCAGGGATAACTGTCAATATTATACAAGTAACTGCCAATATTATTGAGAAACTGTAAATATTATAGAAATTTCTGCCAATATTATACAAGAAACTTCCAATATTATAGAGAAACTGTCAATATTATAAAAGTAACTGCCTATATTATAGAAAAAACTGTAAATATTATACAAATTACTGCCAATAATATAGAGAAACTGTCTATATTATACAAGTAACTGCCAATATTAAAAAAAAAAAAGTTTTCTACAGGAATATCTATCAATATTATACAGGTAACTGTCAAAATTATACAAGTAACGCCAATATAATTGAGAAACTGTAAATATTATAGAGAAACTGTGAATATTATAAAAGTAACTGTCAATATTATTGAAAAACTAAAGTTTTCTGCAGGGATAACTGTCAATATTATACAAGTAACTGCCAATAGTATTAAGAAACTGTCAATATTATACAGGAAACTGCCAAAATTATAGAAAAACTATCAATATTAGAAAAGTAACTGCCAACATTATACAGAACCTGTTATGCTATATGAGTAACTGCCAATATTATACAAGTAACTGCCAATATTATAGAGAAACTGTCAATACCATACAAGTAACTTGCAATATTATAGAGATACTGTAAATATTATACAAGTAACTGCCAATATTATTAAGATACTGTCAATATTATACAGGAAACTGACAACATTATAGAAAAATTATCAATATTAGAAAAGTAACTGCCAATATTAAACAGAAACTGTTAATATTATACAAGAAACTGCCAATATTATAAAAGTAACTTCCAATATTATAGTGAAACTGTCAATACCATACAAGTAACTTGTAATATTATAGAGAAACTGTCAATATTATACAAGTAACTACCAATATTATTAAGAAACTGTCAATATTATACATGAAACTGCCAACATTGTAGAAAAACTATGAATATTAGAAAAGTAACTGTTAATATTATACAGAAACTGTTAATATTATACAAGTAACTGCCAATATTATACAAGTAACTGCCAATATTATAGAGAAACTGTCAATACCATACAAGTAACTTGTAATATTATAGAGAAACTGTCAATATTATACAAGTAACTACCAATATTATTAAGAAACTGTCAATATTATACATGAAACTGCCAACATTGTAGAAAAACTATGAATATTAGAAAAGTAACTGTTAATATTATACAGAAACTGTTAATATTATACAAGTAACTGCCAATATTATACAAGTAACTGCCAATATTATAGAGAAACTGTCAATACCATACAAGTAACTTGTAATATTATAGAGAAACTGTCAATATTATACAAGTAACTACCAATATTATTAAGAAACTGTCAATATTATACATGAAACTGCCAACATTGTAGAAAAACTATGAATATTAGAAAAGTAACTGTTAATATTATACAGAAACTGTTAATATTATACAAGTAACTGCCAATATTATACAAGTAACTGCCAATATTATAGAGAAACTGTCAATACCATACAAGTAACTTGTAATATTATAGAGAAACTGTCAATATTATACAAGTAACTACCAATATTATTAAGAAACTGTCAATATTATACATGAAACTGCCAACATTGTAGAAAAACTATGAATATTAGAAAAGTAACTGTTAATATTATACAGAAACTGTTAATATTATACAAGTAACTGCCAATATTATACAAGTAACTGCCAATATTATAGAGAAACTGTCAATACCATACAAGTAACTTGTAATATTATAGAGAAACTGTCAATATTATACAAGTAACTACCAATATTATTAAGAAACTGTCAATATTATACATGAAACTGCCAACATTGTAGAAAAACTATGAATATTAGAAAAGTAACTGTTAATATTATACAGAAACTGTTAATATTATACAAGTAACTGCCAATATTATACAAGTAACTGCCAATATTATAGAGAAACTGTCAATACCATACAAGTAACTTGTAATATTATAGAGAAACTGTCAATATTATACAAGTAACTACCAATATTATTAAGAAACTGTCAATATTATACATGAAACTGCCAACATTGTAGAAAAACTATGAATATTAGAAAAGTAACTGTTAATATTATACAGAAACTGTTAATATTATACAAGTAACTGCCAATATTATACAAGTAACTGCCAATATTATAGAGAAACTGTCAATACCATACAAGTAACTTGTAATATTATAGAGAAACTGTCAATATTATACAAGTAATTGCCAATATTATTAAGAAACTGTCAATATTATATAGGAATATTATTATTATACACTGCAAACATTGTAGAAAAACTATCAATATTAGAAAAGTAACTGTTAATATTATACAGAAACTGTTAATATTATACAGAAACTGTTAATATTATATAGAAACTGTTAATATTATACAAGTAACTGCCAATATTATACAATTAACTGCCAATATTATAGAGAAACTGTCAACATTATACAAGTAACTTCCAATATTATATTCGATATTGTCAATCAAAAATTGATATATCTCAAGTATCCATCATTGGATTTAAATGTTATTATGATCATTTAATGCCGGTATATCACACTCTAACAGACATAAACTAAATTGATATTGATACGGTGGTTTTTGAGATATAATTATTTAAATAACAGCCTAATTGGAGGATCACTTAAAATAAATCTAATATTTGGTATTTTTAAAGAAAAAATGATATATCTTAAGTATCCATTATTTGATTTAAATGTAATTATGATCATTTAACGACACTATATCACACTCTAATAGACATCAACTAAATTGATATTGATACAGTGATTTTTGAGATATCGTTATTTAAATAACATCCTAATTGGAGGATCACTTAAAATAGATGTAAAACTCGATATTTTCAAAGAAAAATGTATGCATCAATTGCGTCATTTCGATTATGAAGCTAATTATAGATTATCTATGAATTCCAATTTATCGAGACTTCGATAAATATAGCAACATCTTGACCCAATACTGGAGATGTCCATAGAACGCTAATTGTGCAGGCCTCATATTTGTATCGAATTACAATTTATCTTACATCCAGCCAATAATATCATCTGGCACCACTCAAATTGTTTACATTAATGTTCAATATGACGGGAGATCCTGTAAAGACGTCATCCTTGTCAAGCGGATAACTTAGTAAGCAGGTATTTGATACTGCACATGCTAGAATTAAAAAAAAAAACTGATGTTGCCATCACATGTTTACAAATAAATAAATTTTATCTTAGACTTTACCAACATGCGAGCAATTATGTTCTATAACATTTAATTTGATGATGTATAGGTGAAGTAAAACAAATTTGGCACTAATAAACTATTTATTATTTAAAGAAATAAAATTTAGAGAAAACACAAAAAAAAATGATTTTCACTATGCGAAGTGAACTTTTCACGTTAAAAAAAACATCATTGAGGTAGGTAATTTACTAAGCCAAATTAAGAAACAAATATACTACAATATATAATACATAGTTAATTGTTTTTGTAATTAAAATTAACTATTATATATTGTAGTATTTGTATTTTCTTAATTTGGCTTAGCACATTACCTACCTGAATGTATTTTTTATCAACATGAAAATTATTCTTAACACATCCGCCTTTGTTTGTCCTAGTTTTGATGTAAATCACTGTTAATGATGACATTGAATAATTTCCAATTGAAGACATAATGAAATTGATAAATTACTAAATAACCAAGAAATATTTATACTACAGGAAATACATTCCTAGTTTTTGCCTAGTAATTGATTGATTTAGTTAACTAAACGTCATACAATTGTTTAGTTTTTACCAATAATTTACATAAGTCTTCTGCATTCGTTGTTTAGTTCTGCATAAGTTGTTTATTTATAACATACACAATAAGTTAGTTTAGATAATTGACCCATCACAAATTTGTTGATGTGTAAATCCTGTAAATAAAAATTATGACCTGTGCCGGTAAAAGTCACTTGAAAGTTGTAAAATTTCTCGGAAAGCAAACATAAAATAGTGGCTATAAAATGGGCGACAAAGAACAGTGAATCCGTTTTACGATGCCCGCATCTGAATTACACAGTTTAAAATTTGTTGGTACGTAAACTACACTAAATGTCTAAACCGACGCAGCGGACTCATAAAAATAATCCTCCGAGCTAATATATGCTAAGTTAAAATATACGTAATTATCAGTATCTGTCTATTAAATTATTTCTTCTGTACTTCTGTAATTCAACGGCGACCACAGAATTGTTCATAGAAACATCTACAAATAATTCCGTGAAAATATTTACCTGCATTTATTAACACAAATTTTACAGTATTAAAAAAACTTACAAAAAACTTTATTATTTTTGAATTATCGGTATGTATAAATTATTGCGAATACGTAAGGTATCTGAATTGGTGATCAATCAAAGTAGCAAACTCATTAATTCCGCGGTGCCGCTATATTCAAAAGCGCCAAGAGAAATAAAGCGACAATACGAATTAACGCAAACTCGATAATGAAAATATTTAGCCATAATTATACGGTCGCCCCTATAATTTTGAAGCGGGACTTAGAAAACTTGGTGCAGCAACAATTCATTATTAAATTACGTATGGAAATTATCCCCGCCGTGCCAATCAAGTGGGCCGTGATTTATTCCCGCTGGAAATTGAGTGGGCCGTGAGGTTTTAATTAATTCCCAATATATTCCGAAGCGCACCAAATCACGTACGGTATTGACCTCCGCAAATTAAATTTCAAATCTAATATTGAAAGAGAATTTTTTTTGAGTAGTTATTTTTAGAGTTTTATGTAAAATACAATGTTGTGTGTCTTGTAAGGACGTAATCCATATTTAATATTAATTAAATACAAAAAGGCGTAAATTAAGATCCGCGATGGGCTGGGAATTCGTGTATACTGACTACAATTTAGTTTTTTACTTCACGATACATAAGCGAGAAATATGCGTAATTCGATGACTCATATGGGATTGAGTCACTTTGTGTCAGATTTTCATTGGTATGGGGATGAGGAGTGTAAACCCTATAAATTATTGCTGAATTGCTGAACTTAATAAAATTTAGTAAGAACTGGCAATCCAGACTACGCAGATCGTTACTCTGCTCTACGAAGACCTGATTTTGAGCATTAATTTCTTGAGTAATTATATACGCAACGGAATGAAATGTACACCACACTAACAATTCTAAAGTCAATTATCCATAATAATGTAACCTATCTAGTGACATTGCACCTCCGCGCCGCTTGCAAAGAGCAAGCCCTTATAAGAATAATTATTCTCTTAAATACCAAAATTTTTTGTTAACTTAAAAAAAAACCTTGGAACAAAATTTATAAAGGAAGAAATGCAGGTTCCTATCGCCGAATACTGCGTAGTGGATCGAACCTAACTGCATTTCATATCTTATCCTGACAATATTTTCAACGGACAGGAGAATATTACAAAATTCCTTCCTATCCTTCGTCGCAAAACATTTGATAATCATTGTGTCTTTATTAATTTATAATATAGGATTATAGCTTTGGATTCAGAAAAATAAGCTCTACCAGAAAAAAAAAAGAAAATATATGTAACCATCTGAAAATAAAAGTTGACTATCGCTGAAATGAAAGTTGACTTTGCAAAAAAACAAAATTAGGGCCCCTTTGTAGAACATTTCATCTTGTTTTTGTTTTTTTGAAATCGGCCAATAAATAAAGTAGTTATTGTCAGCGGCGTTTTTAGGAGACACCCTGTATAAAGTTGCAAAATAATTTAAATCTTGATAAAAATTATTGAATAGTTTACAGTAATCATTGAGGTAATCATAAGATTCAATCATTATTAAATTAAATCTATTCAAAATTTTGAATAAATATAATTAATTGGTTGTATGATTGTGGTATGTTGTGTGCCTCCTCAACTTTTAAAAATTGAGGATGTGAAATATAATTAAATAAATAATTTAGTTTAAGGTTTTATCCACAATTACAAGTAATTAAATATATATAACTGGTAATTATGGATAAATTCTAACAATGACATGCTTTTTCGAATAAAGAATCGCGATTTCTATGCTCGTTCGCATGCTTAAGGTAAACGTAGTAGAGTGATATGAAAGATAAAACATATGTCGAATTCCGGAAATATCGAACGATGAGTCATTGTCACCTCTCAGCAGCTCTACTGCAGATAAAATTATGATGGAATAATTACAAAATAATTTAAATCTTGATAAAAATTATTGCAAATTTTACAGTAATCATTGAGGTATGCCAGAATAGTTTAAATGTTTACACAAAATAAATCAGAATTTGACAGCAATAATTAATTTTTTTATGAAAATAATTGAATGCTTGCGTACTAATATAAATTGAAATTTTTCCAGAATTCCTTGAAAATTTGACAATAATTATGAAATATTCGAATGTACAGCCGTTTCCTTCTTTCACTTTTTGTCTCAATGTGACTATGACAATTACACGCTAATTTAACTTTGTAATTCTAATAGTAGTATTACAGTTGTATTACAGTAGTATTAATAATTAACTCTCAACTCGGTTTTCAAAATAAAATAAACCATTCAAAGTCAAAGAATATAAATAAAGATTCAATAATTATTAAATTAAATCTATTCCAAATTTTAAATAATTATAATTAATTGGTTATATGGTTGTGGTAAGTTGTGTTCCTCCTCAACTTTTAAAAATTGAGGAAGTGAAATATAATTAAATAAATAATTAAGTTTAAGGTTTTTTCCACAATTACAAGTTATTAAATATATATAACTTATAATTATGGCCAAATTTTAACAATGACATGCTTTTTCGAATAAAGAATCGCGATTTCTATGCTCGTTCGCATGCTTAAGGTAAATGTAATAGAGTGATATGAAAGATAAAACATATGTCGAATTCCGGAAATATCGAACGATGAGTCATTGTCACCTCTCAGCAGCTCTACTGCAGATAAAATTATGATGGAATAATTGCAAAATAATTTAAATCTTGATAAAAATTATTGCAAATTTTACAGTAATCATTGAGGTATGCTAGAATAGTTTAAATGTTTACACAAAAAAAACAGAATTTGAGAGCAATAATTATTTTTTTAATGAAAATAATTGAATGCTTGCGTACTAATATAAATTGAAATTTTTCCAGAATTCCTTGAAAATTTGACAATAATTATGATATATTCTAATGTACAGCCGTTTTCTTCTTTCACTTTTTGTCAATGTGACTATGACAATTACACGCTAATTTAACTTTGTAATTCTAATAGTAGTATTACAGTTGAATTACAGTAGTATTAATAATTAACTCTCAACTCGGTTTTCAAAATAAAATAAACCATTCAAAGTCAAAGAATATAAATAAAGATTCAATAATTATTAAATAAAATCTATTCCAAATTTTAAATAATTATAATTAATTGGTTATATGGTTGTGGTATGTTGTGTTCCTCCTCAACTTTTAAAAATTGAGGAAGTGAAATATAATTAAATAAATAATTAAGTTTAGGGTTTTATCCACAATTACAAGTTATTAAATATATATAACTTATAATTATGGCCAAATTTTAACAATGACATGCTTTTTCGAATAAAGATTCGCGATTTCTATGCTCGTTCGCATGCTTAAGGTAAACGTAGTAGAGTGACATGAAAGATAAAACATATGTCGAATGACGGAAATATGGAGCGATGAGTCATTGTCAGCTCTCAGCAGGTCTACTGTAGATAGATTTATGATGACATATTTGCAAAATAATTTAAATCTTGTTAAAAATTATTGAAAATTTTACAGTAATCATTGAGGTATGCCAGAATAGTTTAAATGTTTACACAAAATAAATCAGAATTTGACAGCAATAATTAATTTTTTTATGAAAATAATTGAATGCTTGCGTACTAATATAGATTGAAATTTTTCCAGAAATCCTTGAAAATTTGACAATAATCATGTACAGCCGTTTTCTTCTTTCACTTTTTGTCAATGTGACTATAACAATGACAAGCTAATTAAACTTTGTAATTCCAACAGTACTATTAATAATTAACTCTCAGCTCCGTTTTCAAAATAAAATAAACCATTCAAAGTCAAATAATATAAATAAAGATTCAATCATTATTAAATTAAATCTATTCCAAATTTTGAATAAATATAATTAATTGGTTGTATGGTTGTGGTATGTTGTGTGCCTCCTCAACTTAAAAAAATTGAGGATGTGAAATATAATTAAATAAATAATTAAATTTAAGGTTTTATCTATAATTACCAGTCATATATATTTAAGGTTGTTTTAAGAAGTACTTAACGGTATTTTCAACAAAGCCAACTTATTATACATCTTTGGATTCAGAAAAATAACCTCTACCAGAAAAAAAAAAGAAAATATATGTAACCATTTGAAAAAAAAGTTGTCTATCGCTGAAATGAAAGTTGACTTTGCAAAAAAACAAAATTAGGGCCCCTTTGTAGAACATGTGGAGCCATTTAATCTTGTTATTGTTTTTTTGAAATCTGCTAATAAATAAAGGAGCTAATGTTAGCGGCGTTTTTTAGGGGACACCCTGTATAAAGTTGATAATGATTTCTTCGAAACGAAACGTTGTACTGAAAATTTAAAAAACCCTGTCTTGTAAAGCTACAAAAGTGGCGATCAGAAAGTACTTTTTGTTTTTTATACATTTTCACATAACTTCAGCAAAACATAAAAAATCGCAAAATTTCGGATTTTGTCGAATATCTCCGTAAGTAAGCCGAACTTGCTGGTTTTCTCAACAGAATATTACTGACCACATTATGACACTAATTTAACCGCCTTCATAACTTTTACAGTTTCCGAGATCCTCATGCTGTTCATCCTTATCTTGGACACCCTGTAAATAAATCTACTACAAATTATTTTTAATTCATATAATATGCAGATTCAATTACTAGTAATTCATAGCTTTCTTCAAAACCAATATTTTTTTATCATACCTGCATCATAATCTTTGGTTACCGAACTAATAAGCGCCGTTAAAATCTCTTATGCACTTGTATTATATGTTAATAATTCCGCTCATATAGATATGCATATCACTATATTAACAATTACTAATAAGCACATATAGTTGTAAATAATTTAATTTATTTAGTAAGCAGTTTCAATTATTATGCATTTCATGCTCATAGATGAGCCGTTTATTTTGAAAGTGGCTTAAGTCCATTTTCATCTTTTATCAAGTTGGCACTTGTGACATTTATAATTTATGCTGAACTGTCAAAAAAATAAATCGGTATTGAAATATACTTAGTACATTTGAAAATTTTATATCACGTACATTTTCAAAATAATATAAATACTGAAAATCCTAATTTTTAAAGTGACCTAAGTCCACTTTTTATTGATGATGTCAAAAAGTGCGGCCCAAAATGTTGAAAGCAGTGATGAAGGTAATTTAAATTACGTATTGATATTAAATTGAAATTTAAAAAATAATATTTAATTTAAAGAAATTATTAAACCCATGGGAAAGGATAAAATAACAAGATTTCTTGATTCTGAAAGTAAAGAGGAATTAAACTCATACAACAGATTTAAAAAAAGAAGTAGAATTTTAGAAGTTCATTCTTCAACAGAGGAAGAGGAAGTAATTGAGAATGAGAATTTACAAAACAGCACCTTCAAAGAAGGATTCAGAGAACACAGAAGTGGCACTTATATTGAGAAAATTCGTAAAATTAAACGGAATTCAGGGAAAAGATACGATACACAATCGGGAAAAATTATTCCTGCCAAAGTTTTTCAAAATTAAGATTGCCAATGCCGAAAAGACTGCTTGAAAAATTTAAATGAAACAGAAAGAAAACGTATTTTCGAAATGTTTTGGAACTTAGGAGACTTTAATAAGCAAAATATATTGCTATACGAAGCGACCGGACGCAGTGTTGTAAAAAGAAGACGTCAGAGAAACGGAAAAGGTTCATGTAGAAATGAGAGTTTTACGTATTGGTTAAATTCTAAAACAGGCAAAGTTGCTGTTTGTAAAAAAAATTTTTAGATACTTTTCAAATAAGCGAAGGACGATTGAAACATGTATTAAAATATAAAAACGTTGGCAACGATTTACGTGGGCGTTTGCCTGGATCGTCGAGAAAAATATGTGATGAAGCAAATATGATTGTTCAAAACCATATTAACAGTTTCCCGAAATTTGAATCCCATTATACTAGGGACCATAATCCCGACAGAAAATATCTTCATCCTGAACTGACTATAAAAAACATGTTTAATTTTTATGAGCTTCACTGTGAAGAAAATAATTTAAAAGCAGTTAATGAATGGACTTATAGAAAAATATTCAAAAAGGATTTTAATCTACATTTCCACCAACCACGCAAAGACACATGTCAAAGATGTGATCTATTAAACATTAAAGTCAAAGCATCAGAAAACCATGAAGAACAGAAAAAACTTATGGAAGAACGTGATATTCATTTGAAGCTAGCAGAATCGGCTAGAAATGCGTTAAAATAAGATCAAGAGCGAGTATCAAGTAATCCATCTCATTATTTTGGCTTTTCATTCGATTTGCAGAAAGCGTTACCATTCCCAAAGTTAACTACTTCAGTAGCTTATTATAAATGTAACATGTATATTTTAAATTTAGGCATACATAATTTCCACAACGATAATGTATACATGTATGTTTGGGGTGAAACAAAAGCTTCTAGAGGTTCCTAAGAAATGGCTTCATGCCTCTTGAGACACCTAAAAACCCTGAAAGGTGAAAAACATATCATTGCATATAGTGACATGTGTGGAGGACAACACCGAAACATCAAAATATCTTTAATGTGGTTAAAAATTCTATCGATGGGAAATATTGTGGAAATCATAGACCACAAATTTTTAATATCAGGGCATTCATTTTTACCTAATGACAGAGATTTTTGCGTTATAGAAATGTCGTTAAAAAGAAATCAGTAATTGTATGTGTGCCACAAGATTATTATAATATAATTTAAAAATGTAGAAAAGGTAATACTTTCATACTAAATGAAATGAAACAAGAGGATTTTATATCAACAAGACTCTTGGAAGAAGCAGTTTACAAAAAATCCAAAAATACCAACGGAGAAAAAATAAACTGGCTTCAAATATGCTGGATGCGATTTTTAAGAAATGAACCATATAAAATTTTATACAAAACAACCATGGATGAGAACGCAGAATTTAAAATTCTTGATTTATTGCCACGTCGGGGTAGACCTAAAAAATTTGGGAATATTGTATTGCCATCGTTATATAAAAGTATAAGAAGCATCACATCACTAAAATACCGACACATGATTGACTTATTGCGGTATATACCTCCGGAACACCATAACTACTTCAAATCACTACCGCATACTGAGAATGTTAACGAATAACTTGTTACTAAATTTAGTTCTATTATCTAAAAATATAATTTAAATGTTTTTTTTTCTATTTTTTAAGCTATATGTAACGGACTTAAGCTCTTTCACTTTTTGTAACAAAACAAATTTTTATTTTGAAAGTGACCTAAGTCCTTTGTGAAAGTGACCTTAAGGTCATATTATACACTTAATAATAGCGACTTTTTAATAGTATGTATAAAATTAAATCCCTTAAATGCGATTTAACATTGCAAGTCAACCATATATCTTACGTATATTTTTAATTTTGTAAAAACGCAAAACCTTAAGTATTTCAAATTAAAGATAAATGGACTCAAGTCACTTTAAAAATGAACGGCTCAGATGGCGATGAGCTCACCCTAACAGAAAAAATATCAATTATTAGCAAAACAAATCTGATATCGCAAGCACAATTTAGTTTTTATTCTAAGTAATTTCGGTTTAATAAAAATATGTTTTATAATTCAGAATGGAGCAGAAACTGAATTAAACATCTACGGATATAAAATCATTTTCCTGGCTTCCATTTGCTCTGCCAGTAATGAAATTTATTATGATTTTCACTTTCATCAAGAATACCTACGCACGTAATCATTAATATATCTATGCAGGCTTGAAATACGAAAGTGTGCCTAATTGCACGCCAGATATCTTTAATGAAGTGTGAAATATGCGACATCCCTCTGGAGAGCGCAGTAATAATAGGACAAAGACGCCACTACAAGAAAAAACCGCCTGAACAAAGAAGAATCGATATTGTGCAATCTGAGGCTAGCTACGGTTCCGATCTCTGCGGGGATCGCAGGAGACATGTTATTATTATAATTATACGGTCGCCTAGACAGTTTCATATTTATACAGCTCATTGTAATTATTATGCCGCCGGCAGACCTCTGCATGGATCCCGTTTGATAGGCTCGGATAAAAATAAAGGAATCGGCGCGTGCGGCACACTTCATCAGATGAATGATGTAACGTGAATCGGCCGGAATGTGTAATTGATCATAAATAAAAACGACACCTCGTCTTACACACCTACGGAACAATTATCTTTGGATTTGAGTGATATGCCCACTTCAGCGGTTCCCAACACTTTTTCGGACATTTTTAATTGCGACCCCGTATAATTGGGTACCCAGTATCTTATTGCGAGAAAATTTTGATTGCGCTAGGTTATTTGACTCACATAAATTCCGATAAGTAAAAAACAAATATATCTGGAATTGTTATTAAATATTACTTTATTTGAACAATACCTATTTATGTTGATATGGCTAATTACCTTCATCAAGTATCTAACTACCTCAAGGAGTCATTTGGAGCCAACTCCTATATACAGTCAGTGTAAAACGTTTAGCAACTTCTGCAGAATAGTTTCCAAAAAGGTCATGCAAAAATGTTTAATAGTATATTTCATTACGAGTCTAGAAATAAGGACATTTCCGTGCGCGGGTGACAAATTCTCGTGTGAGGCGAAACAAACACGGGAAGTCATGCAAGCACAGAAATAGTATATTACATTACGATTTTGGAAATACAGGTTTTTCCGGCGGGCATTCCGTGCGTCATGCAAGCACGGAAAAAAACATTTCTGGACGTGTAATGAACGATACTTTTGTGCAACGTTATGTGACTCACATAAATTCCGATAAGTAGAAAACAAATATATCTGGATTTGTTATTAAATATTAGTTTATTTAAACACTACCTATTTATATTTCTATGGCTAATTACCTTAATCAAGTATCTAACTAACTCAAGGAGTCACTTGGAATCAACTCCTATATATAGTTACGGAGATAATTTAGTAAAACCGTTAGTGTTAAACTTTTAGCAACTTCTGCAGAATAGTTTCCAAAAAGGTCATGCAAAAATGTTGAATAGTATATTTCATTATGAATCTAGAAATACGAATTTTTCCGTTCGCGCGTGACAAATTCTCGTGTGAGGCGAAACAAAAACGGGAAGTCATGCAAGCACAGAAATAGTATATTTCATTACGAGTCTGGAAATAAAGGTTTTTCCGGCGCGCATTCCTTGCGTCATGCAAGCACGGAAAAACCATTTCTAGGGGTGTAATGAACGATACTTTTCATTATACTTCATTTATTGTTATCTTTATCAGAAATAACCTTATCGTTTTGACAATGACGGAAATGTGCCATATTCTAAACACGGAAAAGTGCATTTTCCTATGCGCTGTTCAGAAAATGTCACATTTCCGAATAGTCAAAACGTATGGAAACAAGGTTATATCAGATAAGTACAATAAACTGTTCTGAAACTGTAAAGAAAACTGTTTCAATTCATCATAAATCAAGATATTTAATATGAACATTTTTCATTTGTTTTAAGAAACTTTCTGAGTACCTTTAAGATTTTGGCCATTTTTTTTTTTTGTTAAATTGTAATTTATGGAAGAAACTTCGTAAATTTCATATAACTCTTCTTTTTCTATACATCATAAATCATGATATTTAGCATGCTTTTTTAAATTTTATTAGAAAACTTGTCGAGTTCGTATATTATATTCTTTTAATTTTTACTTTTAAGTGAAAAGTAATTAAAGTGAAAAGTAAAGTGTTATACGAATTAAAATTCCTGCTTGGTCTGAAACTACCAGTTCAGTTATTGAAACTTTGATTTATTTATACAGGGTGTTACAAAATAACAAATTTTAAATCTTATTTTGACACTTATATATTTATTATTTGCCAAAGGAATTTAAAATTACATTTAGCAGCATTACAGAAAAAGAAAATCATTCAAACAATCCCACAAATGCAGAAAGTGATACTGAAAATTTAAAACGTAGCCTAAGAGAAGCATTTGCATCAATAACTATTGAAGAAATCTAAAACAGTCTTCAGGAGTTCCATACTAGGCTTGAACTGTGTAAATAAAATTGTGGGAGATTGTTTAAATGATGTTATTTTTCATAATTATTTGACATAAAGTGTCAAAATGAAATCTTTTTTTTTTATTTAGCCAACACTCTGTATAAATAAATCAGTGTTGTCATTACTGAAATGGTAGTTTCAGACCAAGGAAGAATTTTAATTCCTATAACATTTTTACATAAAAGTGAAAATTAAAAAATAATCCCTCTTGTAAACTCAATCCGGGGACATACTGTATATTGACCATTTATTTTTCATTAAATAGTAATTTCTGAAAGAAACTCTGTACATTTCATACAACCTTTCTCTTTCAACTCATCATATATCAGGATATTTAGCATGATTTTTTGAATTTTATCAGAAAACTTTTCGAGTACGTATTATATACTCACCATGTTTTTAATTAAATTGTGACTTCTGGAAGGAACTTTGTAAATTTCATACAAAATTACTTAATTTTGGAGGAATCTTTTCAGATTATCATAAATCATGATACTTAATATAAATCATACTAATTTAATCAAGAAACTTTCTAAATTCATCTTAATCTTCGGCAATTTTATTTTAAAATATAATTTCTGGAAGAAACTTCGATAACTTGACAATATATTTCTAATGTTGAAGGAATCCTTATCAATTTGTCCAAAATGATGGTTTTTAGCATGAATTCTTTCAATTTTATTAAGAAACTTCTTAAACGCGTTCTCAATTTTTACCAATTTTCTATGAAATTTAAACTTATGGAAGAGACTTCTTAATTTTAGTATTAATTTTCAAATTGTAATACAATCTTTTATAATTGGTCCTAAATCAGTATATTTAGCATGAATCTTGATGAAAAAAATAATTATGAAATTTTAATTTCTGCAAGAACTTCCTAAAATTATCAATGATTTGCCTAATTTTAAATGAAGCTTTTCAATTCGTCATAAATTAAGGTATTTCGCAAATTATTTTTTTAATTATATCAAAAAACCTTCTAAATTTGTTTTATATCTTGACCATTTTTTATTAAATTTATATATTTATTTATTTAATCAGCCGCCTTTCTACCTTTCGGTGTACGGTTTTATTAAATACTGATGAAATATACTGAATACTTATAGTACTGATGGAAAATTTATAAATGGTTAATTTGGATCCCCAACTCACTTAACAATATCTCTAATCCGTACCTAGTCCTAAGTATTAATTTATACACCACCATTTTGGGTTTGTATTTATACACTTATTTTATGTTTTATATGTGTATTATGTCTATGTTTATACTTATGTTTTTTGACCATTTTTATGTATGACGTGTGTAAACTTATAACAAAAATGAATATTTTTCATTTGTTTTAAGAAACTTTCTGAGTATGTTTAATATTTTGACCAGTTTTTTGGTTAATTGTAATTTCTAGAAGATACTTTGTAAATTTTATACCACTCTTATTTTTCAATTCATCATAAATCATGATATTTAGCATTATTTTTTTAATTTTATCGTATCATATCATCTGTAGGTACTTGGCACAAATAAATAAATAAATAATCGAATTAAAATAATGTAATTGATTCTTAAAAAAAAAAACGATTCTATAAATATACACGATTCGCGAATTCAACGATATGTATTTGTAAAAAAATGATTCACGAATTCTAAGATTTGTCTAAATATCATCAACGATTCGCGAATCAAAATTGTAATAGTAATAAAGTCGAAAAATTGGCAATATAAATTTTGAAAATGTTACCAAAATATTCAAAAGCTTTGCACTAGTTTTATGGCGCTCTTTTGTAAATTGAGCTCAAATAAGTTTTATAAGTTTTCCGTGAGCTATTTGGAAAATGCCACTAGCGCCCGGAAAAAATTGTAGATCTGGAAAAGTTTTCCGAGCACTGTTCTGAAAATACCACCTTTATGTCATTGTAAAAACGGATGAAAAGTAGTTGTTTTCAGATAAGTAGGTATAATAAAAAATATAATTTAAGTACGTGTTTTTCGAGTTTATAGTTACATGTGTACTGAAATATCAATATATTTTATGTATTCATAAATAATATTTAATTTGCATTGTTAACAGTTCAAAACCCATAAAAATAATAACTGCATTATATGAATAATAACATGCACATCCTGTAACTCACTGGTGCATCTGAAATGATGTACACTTCTGGACAAAATTCAGGGACCACTAGTAAAATTCTAAATAATTTTAAAACCAGATAACGACATTTAATGAACCGAATAAATATACATATAAATGCAAGTGTTTTCTAACAAATAAAAATAGTGTTTAATAAACGTTAATTTATGACATGTGAAAAATCTATTGAAAACAACTTATAAATTGGAAAAGTTATTTTAAGTATATTTGGTGGTCCCTTGATTTTGACCAGAAGTGTATAATACATAGCAATTTTATTGGTAAGTTGAGTATGTGCAGAATATCGCGAATAAAATTATTAATATTATAAATTATTTATAATAATTATCATTATCGTTATAAATTATTTATAATCATTATATACCTACCTACTTACAATAATTTTACAGGTTAATTAAATAGTAGTAGTATTAAATTTCTTATAAATCAAGATACAGATTCGGTTAAATGGATCATTTTCTGCTGATTGATATTCTGATTAGAATATCATAAACATCGAATGCCGAAACGAGAAATTGCGTCTTTTTAATAATTTGTTGCTTAATATAAATTATTCAATATTGAAACCTCAAAATTTTTCGGAAAACTTACAAGCATATCATATAAATATTCTAGAGTACAATTATAAAATGTTATTATTAAATTAATAAAAAATATACCAGTTTCAAAGCTCACAGAATCAAAATTTACATTTTTTAACAAAAAATAAAATCAGTTGTATATTATATTGTATATTGTATAATATTCTATAAAAAAAATCGTATGCAGAAACAAGAAATTGCATCTTTATATTAATTTATTGCTTAATACAAATTATACAATATTAAAACCTCACAAAATACTTAATTCAATTTTTTTCGAAAAACTTACAGTCATATCATATAAAAATTCTAGAGTAAAATTATAAAAATTTATTATTAACATTTCGTCGGCTTAATGTTACAAGGTTGTATGTGCAAATTTGTAAATTTGGGAATCAATATTTTAAATATGTTTCCTATATCAGAAAATGACAAATTTTGCACTGTCAATAGATATGTTTTTATCACAGGTTCCTAATGCTCCAATTTTAATCTTCCAACAAGTTGAAAGCTCCCATATCGAAAACTTAGAGCCTGGTAACACTATAGACCTAAAATTTGAAAAAAATGTTACATGCAACCTTGTAACACTAAGCCGACGATTTATAAAAAATATACCAGTTTCAAAGCTCACAGATTCAAACTTTACATATTTTTTTTTACAAAAATTAAGATCAATTGTGTATTATATTGTATATTGTATAATATTCTATAAAAAATGTACACACTGAATTTCCCAGTTGCAAATTTATAAAAAAATATAATTAATATTATATAAAAAGTTTTTTTTTGCTTTTCGTTGATAAGTTTTATATTCTAATTAGAATATTATAAACATCGGGTTCCGAAATTATCTGCGACAAACGAGAAACAGCGTTTTTCTTAAATTTATTACCTCATACGTATATGAATTACCTACATTAAAGGCTCACAGAATACTTCATTCAAAATTTTGAAATTAAAAAAAAAAACTTACAATCATAAAAATTTGCGAATATTCTATGAAATTTAATAAAATATTACCAACATTAAAAAATATATACAATTTTAAAACCTCGCTACACAAAATTTAGAAATTTTATATACTTTTATTATCCTGGTATTGTTTATTGTTTTACAATCTTGTAAAATTCTACAATAATTTTCAAAAAATTCGGTCATTGCTACATGATATTTTTAACATAACTAAAAAATCGTACAAACGTTACAATATTCGATATTCGAATTTTTCAGGTGCAATTCAAATTTCTACGAATGTATGATAATTTTAGAAAAAAATAGTACCTACACCATTATAATTCAGATGCATCCCCAGAAGTTTCCATAGAAAATATACGAAACTTTAGAAAAATTGCTTCAATATTTATAGCAGTTTATCAGCATATAATACAAATATCATAATATGCAAAATGCACATAATTCTGCATGAAATGTATGATTTTTTACAAACATTTTCTTACGAATATACAATTTTAAAAGATCGCGAGCCAAAATTTAGAAATTTTACATACATTTATAATCCTGGTATTGTTTATTGTTTTACAATCCTGAAAAATTCTATAATAATTTACAAAAATTTCGGTCATTGCTACATAATATTTTTAACATAACTTATCATTCAGATGCATCCCTAACCCAAGAAGTTTCCATAGAAAATACAAGAAACTTCAGAAAAATTGCAACAATATTTATAGTAGTTTATCAGCATTTAATACAAATATCATAATATGCAAAATACACGTAATTCTGCATGAAATATATGATATTTTACAAACACCAAATACAAATTCTGCTGAAAATTTTGGCAAATATCACACAAATCTTCATACTTTTTTTGAATTTAAATTTAGAAATTTCGAGAAATTTTACGACAATTTCATAAACAAAAATCAATATTGCGATTCAACATTAGAAATGTAATTATTATTATTGGGTACGTACTGGTACTTACTTACCAGTAATAATATAATATAGTAATAATATATAATAATAAATAATAATACCTTAAATACATAACTTGTAACTTATGGATAAAACCTTAAACAATTTTTAATATTGTGGAGTAAGACGTAAATAGTACTTTGGCCAGTAAAATTGACTACATAGTTTCCATGAATAAATCCATATAAAATTAATAAAATTAAACATAAAACAAATCATAAATTGAATCGGAAGTATGTTCTGGCAACTCACTACATAGACAACATAAGACTGGTTTCGACCTAGTTGGGTCTCATCAATTCAGTAAAGTCAAAGTGTAATTACCAAAACGCACAACCAAAAGACTTATAACTGGAGTGCAATATTACTAAATGAGAGAGGTACCAAACACCCTATGGTGTTTGGTACCTCTCTCATTTAGTATTAAAAATAAGCAAAAGTTATACTGTAATGAAAAACTCACATTTTCGTTAACGCCAATTTTGAAAATCCTACATAAGGTTATAGAAAAAATTATTCCTTTCTACAAAATTAAAAATTTTAGCCGTAAGCATAGATTTGTCACACAAAATATGACTTCTATAAAATTTAGACACCAGTAAAATATAGCAATTTACTTATAAAATCATGAATCGCTGAAGGTGCAGATTCTGAGAGAAACTTATTGTAATATGTAATACATTATTTAATACAAATTTTGAAAATCCTACATAAGGTAATTGAAAAAACTATCCCTTTCTAGAAAATTAAAAATTTTAGCCGTAAGCATAGATTTGTCACACAAAATATGAATTCTATAAAATTTAGACACCAGTACAATATAGCAATTTACTTATAAAATCATGTATCGCCGAAGGTGCATATTCTGAGAGAAACTTATTGTAATATCTAATACATTATTAGAGCATATACAGCATATAACCCTGTATATCATACACACGCAAATATATTATTTTCTCTATATTATCAGTGACGTAAGATAATAAAGGTAATAAAGTGTACCAAAATCGGTTTTAAAGTCACCCATTATCATAATAATTAGTAATGAGATAATAACGAGTAGACATGTTGTTTCTTTTTTTTTAAATATAATAAGTAGTATATTATGATAGTATATTGTATATTATGATAGTATATGATAGTATATAGTAGTATATTATGATACAAGTGCATAAGAGTGCGGAGTGCTTTTAACGGCACAGTGTCTTTCAACCCTTATGCACTTTTATCATACGCTGTTTTTTTCCATGTATTTCGGAATATGTTACAGAGTAAATTAACAAAATTCAGAATTACCTCACAAATATGCGATATAATTGTTGGATTTCTTAATTCACGTCTTAAATGTTTTAATGAATTTTGTAATGTTATTCTAAATTTCGTAATCAATATAAGAATTTCTTAATAAAACTTTGAATTTCATAACAAATTATAAATATATACATGCACCACAATGTAGAAATTAGAGAAAATTAGAAACATTTAGATTCACTTTACAAGGAAGGTCATTTTTAATGGTTGACATAAAAAGGATTGTATTTGTTGCATTGAATTTGCTATAGACGTCAATGTTATCAACGAAATTCTGAAGGTTGAAACTGGTAGTTTCTAATAATAAGAAGTAGGTATGAAACTTAAGGTGTCTAGTTTTCGGATTTCTAACAATAGTAAATGTACCTATATTTAATATTCATTTAAATAAAAATTAGAAACGCCTAACATTTATTGATGTTAAAACTTTAAAATACGCCGTGCTTGAAACAGGATTTTCGCACGCTTATTAGTTCGATTGCTAGAGATTATGATTCAGGTATGATAAAAAAATATATTATTCTTTAATTACTGAGAAAAGTATCATAAATTTGCTCTTTTGACTTCCTGTATAAACGCTAAATACTGAAATGTAATCTGCAGGATTTTCTTTCGGTATGCCCTTAATTAGCTTTTACATTTGTGATTTATAATCAACCGTTTCAAATGGAATTTTCATTAAATTGCAATCAATTTTTGCCGTAATAACTTATCGGTTACTTCCGACAGAAACGTTTATTTGAACTCTTGTCACGTTTGTTTTAATTTGAATCTAATATATCAATGCGTCAAGAGTCTGGATGCTTCTTGAGGAGCGTGATAGGATTACTCAACGTAATACATAGGTACTTACATATTAATTCAGTGCTGTTGGATTGTTATTTTCAGCTAAATATAAATGGTAGATCTATAAATACTTTTTTAAATTACTAAATCTACTGAAATATAGTATGTGCAATATTTATTTATATGTACAGATATTCAGTAACAATGTGAACGAATGCTGAAATTATTGTAAACACTTGAAATAAAAGTAATAGTATGTCGTTTCTAGACCATTTCAAATTAATTTTAATAAATGCGAAGACATTTCCACTATTAGTTTGTATAAAGTATACTTGTGTATCTTAGCTTTTAATAAACAGCAATTTATATTCTCTATGTATTAAAAAGTACCTTCAAAGAAAACAGAGCATTACATAATACATTTTATATCATCAAACGCGCGAAATAAAATAATGCTGGCAGCGATCCAAAATAATATTACCTTTTCTTTCAGAAAAAGTTTGTCGGTAAATTAATATAGTCTAAGGCTAATATTTAATTTCTAATATGAATTATTAGTAAATTATTATTATATTTTGTACTTTTTTTTAATTTATCAATTTTTTATTTGTTTTTTTTTTTGTTTTAATTCCGTTATTGGTATAGGTATACAGGGTGGTCACTTTTACGACGCCCACCATTAGGATCTATTAAACGGAAATATATACAGAGTTGGTCAAATGGGAGAAAAGTTTCTCATCTTTGTGCCTTTTAATATTCTGAAAATAAATCCGGGATATCTTGCACAGTTCCTGAATAATCTCTGAAAAACGAAAATTTGGGCATCGAGTTGGCCCAGAAAATATGTGGCCCTGTCATCAGAAAGCTCACGTCTAAAAATGTAAGAGTGCCAAGTTTCGTAAAATTTCCTTCATAAGTAAAAAAGTTACAAAAGAAGAGGAAAAGGAAAATGCACTTTTTCTAGAACCACTCATAAAACCAGAAAAGGCACGAAATTACAAAATATAGTAGGAAATCAAAACGATTACAATAAATATTATATGAACTGTAAAAATCCAAGGTGATAACATTATCACAATTCTGATACCTAAGTAGCACATGTAGAATCACTCATAAAACCAGAAAAGTTACGACATTCCGAAATATTGTAGGAAATCAAAACGATTTTTTTTAATCACCCCAAAACTTAAAATATGCAAAGGAATTCTAAATACTTAGATGCATAGTCATAACATTACAATAAATATTGTATCAAACTGTAAAAAGCCGTGAAATATATATAAAATTTACAGGAAACTAAAATGTCTACAAAAGTTCTATAAAACTTGCCAAAAACCGAAAAAAATACCAAAATCCTGATTCCTAAGTAGCACATGTGAATCACTCATAAAACTAGAAAAGGCACGAAATTCCAAAATATAGTAGTAAATCAAAACGGTTACAATAAATATTGTATGAACTGTAAAAATCCATAAAAAAATCTATTAAAATTACTGGAAACTAGAAATGTCTATAAAAGTTCTATAAAAGTAGCCGAAAACAACAAAAAATAAAAATTCTGATACTTTTGTACCACAAATAGAATCACTCATAAAACCAAAAAAGTTACAACATTCCGAAATATTGTAGGAAATCAAAATCATATTTTTTTTGTCACCCCAAAACTGTAAATTTGCAAAAGAATTCTGAATCCTTAGATGCACAACCATAAAATCACAATAAATATTGTATGAAACTGTAAAGATCCATGAAAAAATCTATAAAAATTGCATAGGATCTATTAAACGTAAATATATACAGAGTTTGTCAAATGGGAGAAAAGTTTCTCATTTTTGTGCCTTTTAATATTCTGAAAATAAATCCGGGATATCTTGCACAGTTCCTGAATAATCTCTGAAAAACGAAAATTTGGGCATCGAGTTGGCCCAGAAAATATGTGGCCCTGTCATCAGAAAGCTCACGTCTAAAAATGTAAGAGTGCCAAGTTTCGTAAAATTTCCTTCAAAAGTAAAAAAGTTACAAAAGAAGAGGAAAAGGAAAATGCACTTTTTCAGTATTTCAGCGATATTTCAGGAACTATGTAAGATATCCTGGATTTCGTTTCAAATCATAATGGTGGGCGTCGTAAAAGTGACCACCCTGTATAATAACAATTATAATAATGAAATAAATTTAAAAAATAATGCATATTGTATTGCATCTTAAAGATTAGATGTATTGTAATCCCTTATTACATATATTTCAAAATAAGAATCCAATAGAAGTAAATTAATTTGTATGTGATATTTCGTTCGGCGATCCAATTAAATCACAAAAGAATCATCCAGACTCTGGGAGGCGTTGATAGATTACATTCAAATTAAAATAAACGCGACGAAAATTCAAATAAACGATTCCGTCGTGAGAAAACGATAAATTATTACGATAAGAATGAATCGGAACTAAGTGAAAAATCCATTTGTGATAGATCGTAAATTTAAAATCTAATTAAAGGCCTGCCGAAAGAAATTCACACGGATTAAATTTTAGTATTATCATGCACAATAATACTTTAAGGCACTTAGTAAGTACTAAGTACTACTAAGTACTAAGGCAAGTTAGTTAAGGAAGTACACATTTTACAAACCATAGAAAAACCTTAATATGAAATACCTAAGTAGGTAAAATATTATTTTTCCAATTCGCATTATTAAAATGCTCATTATGAATATTGAATTATCGTTAAACCACACTTTAATCGAATGGGTGAATAAATTGTTTACATTTTCACTTTATTCACTATAACCATTGACAACGTGAATAAAGTAAAAAAATAGGTAAATTCGCACCTTGAAATTTTCGTTATCACCTGACAATGTGACACTTCACGCAAATTCTTCAGTTCTGATAACGAATTGGTTAATTCGTTATTAAATGGTTAAATCGGAATTGATAACGAAAAAATCTTGTATGATACACGTGAATAAAGCAATTTTATTCACTTATACCATAAATAGCTATTGTTAACTTTGTATTAGGTTACAATATTAACAGATTTGTTTATAATCCGTCTTATTATTTTAAATTAATTATAATACCTAATTTATTTTTATAGAAAATTTATAGGATTTATAGGATTTATAGAAAATTGATAGAATTTATAGGATTTATAGGATTTACAGGAAGTTTTTATTAAATTAATATGTTAGAATTCATTTACTTTGGAATATAATTTCTATATTTGGGTTTTCTTCTCTAAACGAATTAGTTAATAATAATCATGTATGCATTTATTTTTATTTATTTATTTATTTGTTTAACGGAAAAAGACTCAATTTTTACATATATTACAATTAATTGATAAAGTGTACATACCACTACCACTACAACGCTAAAATAACTAAAATAACAATAATTTATAATAAGAAACCAATATTCAATTTGAATTATGCGACAGAATTAATATGTTTAATTACACCTTTGCCATCAATTACAACCCAAACTGCGGCTGACGTGTCTTTATCCAGGGCGATTTCCTTTTATTTGCTCGTCTCATGCAACATTGACCTTTACTCGAAACAATGGACCCATAACGCTAGCCTTTTTTGTAAACATCAGTAATCCCCGAATCTCGCCTTTTAGGTACAATTAAACCTGGCAATCACAGGCCATATTTGGCACTACCGTTAACAATCGATCTTTTATATGAACAAGTAGCTTCGCACATCCTTGATTTAAAAATTGTGCAATCCTCAGTTTAATACGCACGTTAGTCCAGCCAAGAATATTTTGATCACACCTAAAAAGGACCTTGTAACATTGTCCTGGCCAATGTAACATTTTTACGTCCAAATATTTGCAATTATCATAATTTCTTGAGATCTTGATTTTAATTTGTTTACGGATAATTAAATTAAATTAAATAAATAATTCACAAGTCGATACAAGCACATATAAAAATAATTAAAACCCATGATGAAATAATTCAAGTAGTATTAAATTTTGTAAGTAAGTTCTGAAAAGTTGAATTTGAGTGAAAATATTTTTTCATATAAAAAATGTAGGAAACATTTATTACGAAAAATTTGAACCTTAAAAAGTAGTACATATATGGTGTACCTATTACTATATTAAAAATTAAAATTGTATACTTTATAATATTGTAATATACTCGAGAATTGTGTTTCCATTAAAGTATTTTGCTGTTAGCTATAAATACATTTTCTCTCTTCTGCCAATAATAGCAGCAGTAAATTTAATAACACATCTTTTTGCCGCGTTCGATGGAGTACAATTATGTGAAACCCACACCGAGCGAATTAAATTGCAGGAGCCGTTTGAAGGGTTCTAGACGGTTATATGATTTAATACTCGCAAGGGCAATAATGTCGAGTTTTTCAACGTTAATGGACGTTAATTTGCGGCAGCCGCTTGACGTTAAATACATGGTAGCCCGACAGATTGCCAATGAGAGTGAACAGCAACAAGAAATCCTATTAAAAACGATATGATGTGCACGTTTCCGTCTCCTGCTCTTGGACTCGATGTGTATTTTTTCGTTTCATAGAACACCCGTATATCAATTCGAGGCGAGCCCCATCAGGTATCGGCTGGATCCAATGAATTATTAATGTTCCGCTAAAACAATGTTATCTACGGATATGTTTCATTAATATTCGAGTGGGGTAATTGTTCTAATCTGTACGAAGTGCCAATGAAGTCCATATTGAATATACAATACCAAACGCTTGTATTATTGATTAAATTTAAATTGTAGGATTTGCAGTCAACATTATATTGTTATTTTCCGTTGCTCTATTTCAATTATTATAATTGTTTTCGTATTTTTTCTACTTTTGAGAATTTGCATAATAATATTAATAAATATGTCTCTTTTCGTACGAAACAAAAAGGAACATAATATAATATATACAACTCGTATAATAGATGAAACTATAATCAAAATAATAATAATGAACAATAACACCCTGCAAAGTTCAAACCTCTGCAACTATTGATAATACTACCAATGTAAATATGTTTTTTTTCAATTTTAATATTTAAAATATTTACATTTCTTCGTGACTCACCCTGTATATACAGAATACTTAATATGCGTATTGACTCTGGGTTTCAATATTAAAGCGGTTTATCGTTGCAAACTTATGCTTCAGATTATTATCGAAAGACGACATGATTTTACCATTAATAACAAAATTGCCTTTATTATTTGTGAACAATTATTAATCCTTAGATGTATTACATTTTGCATATTTTTTGCGGTATCATCGAGATTTTTTTTATTAGGTTTATTTAACAACGGCCTATTTCTGCTGCTATGGCTAATTATCAAATTCACACTGCACACATTTCGGTGTATCAGACAAATAATAAAGAAAACTTCACATTTCTAAGGTTAATATAACTTCACAAAGTCTTCCCAAGAAAACAATCCTCTTTTATGAAATCATTAAAACAGTCTAAAAATGTAAGTCTTCGGAGTGGAATTTTCAAATTAGTAAAACGAAAATCAATAATATTTTTGTAAAATTTCAAATAGACTAGAAAATTGAGTTATATTTATATCGTTTTATTAAGCACTTGTTCTTAAATTTCATGGAACTTGTATCTAAGCTACTTACAATTTGAATTATGATAATACAAAAAAAACTATAACTTCATTTTTATACATTTCAAATTCCAAAATGAAAAATGTTTAAGAAAACCAAAATATCGTTTTATCTTGCAATTGTTCTTAAATCTCATGGAACTTATATCTAAGCTAGTTACAATTTGAATTATGATAATACAAAAAAAATTTAGAACTTCATTTCTATACATTTCAAATTCCATAATGAAAAATGTTTAAGAAAACCAAAATATCGTTGTATTATGTAATTGTTCTTAAATCTCATGGAACTTGTATTTAAGCTACTTACAATTTAAATTATGATAATTCTGAAATATTTCATAACTTCATTTTTATACTTTTCAAATTCCATAATGAAAAATGTTTAAGACAACCAAAATATCGTTGTATTATGTAATTGTTCTTAAATTTCATGGAACTTGTATTTAAGCTACTTACAATTTGAATTATGATAATACTAAAATATTTCGTAACTTCATTTTTATATTTTTCAAATTCCATAATGAAAAATGTTAAAGAAAACCGAAATAGTGTCAAAATTATAGGAGAATTCGACATTTTCAGGTTTTTCTTAAATAATTTTGAATAAATGTTTCAATAGGCATGCCGAACTTTTATGAACTTAGCAGAATGCCAAAATGGAAATTTCATAGAATACAATTCACAATTTGAATTAAAGTTATAAGTACAAAAAATATTTTAAATTTTTAGGAAATATTTTAGGAAATCTAAATGGTTCATAATTTTTTTTTAAATCGCACCAAAGCTGAAAATTTGTAAAATAATTCTGAAAGTTTAGATGCATAGCTATAAAATTACAATACATATTGTATGAAACGGTAAAAATCCATTAAAAAATCTATAAAACTTGCAAGAAATCTAGTCTACAAAAGTTTTATAAATTTTGCCAAAATTTGAAAAAAATATCAAAATTTTGATACCTAAGTAGCACATGTAGAACCACTCATAAAACCAGAAAAGGCACGAAATTACAAAATATAGTAGGAAATCAAAACGATTACAATAAATATTATATGAACTGTAAAAATCCAAGGTGAAAACATTCATCACTCATAAAACCAGAAAAGTTACGACATTCCGAAATATTGTAGGAAATCAAAACGATTTTTTTTTGTCACCCCAAAACTGAAAATTTGCAAAGGAATTCTAAATACTTAGATGTATAGCCGCCATAACATTGCAATTAATATTGTATCAAACTGTAAAAAGCCATACAAAATTTATAAAATTTACAGGAAACTAAAAATGTCTACAAAAGTTCTATAAAACTTGTCAAAAACCGAAAAAGTTATCAAAATTCTGATACCAAAGTAGCACATGTGAACCACTCATAAAATCAGAAAAGGTACGAAATTCCAAAATATAGTAGGAAATCAAAACGATTACAATAAATATTGTATGAACTGTAAACATCCATGAAAAAATTTATAAAAATTACTGGAAACTAGAAATGTCTATAAAAGTGTTATAAAATTTGCCAAAAACCGAAAAGATAATCAAAATTCTGATACTTAAATAGCACACGTAGCATCACTCATAAAATCAAAGAAGTTACAACATTCCGAAATATTGTAGGAAATCAAACTCGTACTTTTTTTTAAATCACCCCAAAACTGAACATTTGCAACGGAATTCTAAATACTTAGATGCATAGCCATAAAATTAAATAAACATTGTATGAAACTGTAAAGATCCATAAAAAAATCTATAAAAATTTCATGAAACTAGAAATGTCTACAAAAGTTTATAAAAATTTGCTAAAAGCTGAAAATATTATCACAATTCCGATACCTAAGTAGCACATGTAGAATCACTTATAAAATCACAAAATTAGAATCACAAAATATTACAATACATATTGTATGTAATTCATAAAAATTCATACAAGAACTGTAAAAATTCATTAAAAAATGTATAAAAATTGCAGACAACTAGAAATTTCTATAAAATATGTTGGAAAGGCCGTTTTTTTTTCAAAATTTATAAAATTTGACTAAAACTTTTGCATACAATAGATGCATAGCCAAAACATTACAATACATATTGTATGTAATTGATAAAAATTCATACAGGAACTATAAAAATTCATAAAAAAATCTATACAAATTGCAGAAAACTAGAAATATCTATAAAATTTGCCGGAAAGCCGTAAAAATTATCAAAATTTATAAAAATTTACTGAAACTTTACATACTTAGATGCACAGCCAAAATTTTACAATACATATGGTTTGTAATACATAAAAAATCATGTACGAACTGTAAAAATTCATAAAAAAATCTATACAAATTGCAGAAAACTAGATTTTTTTATAAAATTTTCCGGAAAATCTGGAAGAAATCATCTAAATTTATAATATTTGACAAAAAAATTGCATACTTAGATGCGTAGCCAAAATATTACAACACTTCTTGTATATAATTCATAAAAACTCATACCTTAACTATAAAAATTCATAAAAAAACCTACAAAAATTGCAGAAAACTAGAAATTTCTATAAAATTTGCCGGAAAGCCAGAAAAGTTATCAAAAACATATAAATTTTCAATATAAAATCTATAAAAATTGCAAAAAACTAGAAATTTCTATAAAATTTGCAGGAAAAGCCGGAAAATTAATCAAAATTTATAAAATTTGACTGAAAATTTGCATAGTTAGATGCATAGCCAAAATATTACAATACATATTGTATGTAATTCATAAAAATTCATACAAGAACTGTAAAAATTCTTTAAAAAATGTATAAAAATTGCAGAAAACTAGAAATTTCTATAAAATATGTTGGAAAGGCCGTTTTTTTTTCAAAATTTATAAAATTTGACCAAAACTTTTGCATACTTAGATGCATAGCCAAAACATTACAATATATATTGGATGTAATTCATAAAAATTCATACAGGAACTGTAAAAATTCATAAAAAATACTATACAAATTGCAAAAAACTAGAAATTTCTATGAAATTTGCCGAAAAAGCCGAAAAAGTTATCAAAATTTATAAAATTTGACTGAAAACTTGCATTCTTAGATGCATAGCCAAAACATTACAAAACATATTGTATATAATTCATAAAAATTCATACAGGAACTGTTTAAATTCATAAAAAATCTATAAAAATTGCAGAAAACTAGATATTTCTATGAAATTTGCTTACTTAGATGCATAGTCAAAACATAACAATACATATTGTATGTAATTGATAAAAATTCATACAGGAACTATAAAAATTCATAAAAAAATCTATACAAATTGCAGAATACTAGAAATTTCTATAAAATTTGCCGGAAAGCCGGAAAAATTATCATAATTTATAAAAAATTACTGAAACTTTACATACTTGATGCACAGCCAAAATATTACAATACATATGGTATGTAATTCATAAAAATTCATGTAAGAACTGTAAAAATTCATTAAAAAATCTGTCAAAATTGCAGAAAACTAGAAATGTCTCTAAAATTCGCCGGAAAAGCCGGAAAAATTATCAAAATTTATAAAAATTTACTGAAACTTTACATACTTAGATGCACAGCCTAAATATTACAATACATATGGTATGTAATTCATAAAAATTCATTAAAAAATCTATACAAATTGCAGAAAACTAGAATTTTTTATAAAAATTTCCGGAAAATCCGGAAGAAATCATCTAAATTTATAATATTTGACAAAAAATTTGCATACTTAGATGCGTAGCCAAAACATTACAACACATCTTGTATATAATTCATAAAAAAACATACGTTAACTATAAAAATTCATAAAAAAACCTACAAAAATTGCAGAAAACTAGAAATTTCTATAAAATTTGCCGGAAAGCCGGAAAAATCATCAAAATTTATAAAATTTAACTGAAAATTTGCATACTTTGATGCATAGCCAAAACAGTACAATACATATTGTATGTAATTCATAAAAATTCATACTGGAACTGTAAAAATTCATTAAAAAATCTATACAAATTGCCGGAAAACTAGAAACTTCTATAAAATTTGTCGGAAATGCCGGAATATTTATCAAAATTTATCAAAATTTGACTGAAAATTTGCATACTTAGATGCATAGCCAAAACATTACAATTTATATTGTATATATTTATAAAAAATCATACAGGAACTATATAAATTTATAACAAAATCTATAAAACTTGCAGAAAACTGGAAATTTCTATAAAATTTGCTAGAAAATCCGGAAAAGTTATCAAAACCATATGAATTTTCTAAAAAGTAGAATAGAAGTCTGAAGACTTCTATAAATAAATCTGATTATAATCGTACAATTTCTGAGTAGCACATGTAGAATCACTTCTATAAATAACAGATAATAAATAAATCTGTTCTTCAATCAAAATCATAAAGCGATAATACTTAAGCCATTACAAAAGTATGTGTAAATTGCTATTAACTTTTCCAATGCATCTATTGTTTTCTATAATCAATTACACATAAGTTACAATATGCTTGTGGATTTTATACTCGTCATTCATTGTTCAATTTATAATTAGAACGTACAGATTTCTAAAAATCTTAATAAAAGAGCTTAAGCTCAGATTGAAATGAAATCTTTATAATAATTAGTTGGCTAAATACACACAAATTTTTTTGTTGATTGAAATTAGTGAAATTGTCTTCACCAGATTCTCAGAAGTAATGTTATTAACAATGTTTAATAATTGCCACTGACTTATTTAACACATTATTGTTTACTGTTTTTTAATTATGTATTTTTTTTTACGAAATTTGTGTTTACAAGGGTATGATCTATTTTTTTTATAAATCGTCCTATGCCTACAGATAATAATTTTAAAAAATAGTTTTAAATTCATAGAATTCTCACGTGTTTTTTGTAATGTCGTTGAATTTCCTTTTCAACAACGTCGAAAACAAAATTCAACAAAATGGCAAAAAACTGAAAATTCCACAAATTTAAAACTAAACTTTATGTTTTTTATTATCTGCAGGTACCTATAGGTTGATTTATAAAAATTTTAAATCATACCCATGTGAACACAAATTTTGAAAAAAAAAGCTGTACGACCGATATGGCTGAAATTTTATCGGCTCATGAGGGTCCTAGTACAAGCAAAATGTGAAGTATGTGGAAATGTATGTAGTTACCTATAGGTTGATTTATAAATTTTTGTAATCATATCCATGTGAACGCAAATTTGGAAGAAAAAAAATGCTGTACGACCGATATGGCTGAAATTTAATCGGGTCATGGAGGGTCCTAGTACAAGCAAAATGTGAAGTATGTGAAAATGTGTGTAGGTACCAATAGGTTGATTTATAATTTTTTTAAATCATACCCATGTGAACGCAAATTTTGAAAAAAAATGCTGTACGGCCGATATGGCTGAAATTTAATCGGGTCATAGAGGGTCCTAGTACAAGCAAATTGTGAAATGAATTTTGAATTTTCTGATGGTTTAAAAATTAATAATTGTATTAATTTGAATGAATAACAAATTTAACAAAAATCCAGAATTAAACTCTTATATTAATTATGTATAAGAGTCAAATTGTAATGGCCTATGTTATTACGAAATGGGCAACTAATTTGTCTATTTAAGAGGGCCATTATCACCTCCCATCAACTCTTAAGAGCCCATTCTGCTTGAGCACTTGGCGGCCGATCGGCTGTAAATGCACGCTTACGTGTTTAACCGTATAAGGAGGTAATGACTCCTCGAGATTAATTGTCTAATTACACTCGCGACTCGAAGAGGAGCCGCAGAAACTGGAAGAGCGCGTCGAAGTAATTCGACTAGTTCGATAGTAATTCGACAATATTACATTTGAATGCAGCAGAGGTGCGATCATCGTTTGACTTCCTGCACAATATATATGCGCGATGAATCATTGAACCTCAAAATCGAATAATGCGTCGTAAACAGATATAAATAAGTCCCATAGTTCCATGTTCCATCGCCGAACTTTCTCCCGGCCTGTGATTTTCGGGCAATGCCGTGGTAAGCACCACTACTTAAATTATCATATTTCTCCGAAAATGTGTATAAATTTAAATTAATCAACCAACTGTTGCCGAAAATTTATGTTTTATTTAAATAAGCCAATAAATCAATAATGCCTCTACATAATTTTACTTCAGTTTCTGGAACATTTATTAGAATGAACTTATTTTAATATTACAAGAACAATTGTAATACATAAAATGTCTTAATAATATTAGTACAATAATATTAAGTCGACTAATTGTAGATCAATAGAAAAATTACATTGTAAGATTATTCGATTCCTGTACCTTCAAACTGATATTTCCATGGGTAATTATAATACGTGGTGTTCTCATTATCGATAATGATTTTATAAATACTAAGAATTTTAATCCCAACGACGAAAATATATCGAGTCATTTTCCAAATATTGGGGTTAAAATTAGTGGTATTTATTACTCTGCAATATAAGCATCCATAGTAAATATATGTATTTGAGATGAATATAATTACATGTATTTTACAATATAGTAATATCTCGAAGGGGCAACGATCCTTAAGTGCTTTAAGCATCCAATGCAATGTCAAAAATACAATGTCTAAAGTATTTACATCAAGTAATGATATGAATTTTAAATTATAATTTTGTCCACGTATGTAAATTGTTTTGTAATATTTGTAAATGTATCAGTAATTCATGCAGCTTTGCCAATTACGTGCATATTTACACAAGATCAATTTTTAAGGTAATTGGCACGACTCAGGCGTAAATACGTAAATTATCCTTCAATTGAAACCGTTCACCTCGTGAAACTGTTTAACTGGAATCAATAATCATTTGCCTCAATCGCCGGTATGAGAGAAAAAAAAACCCTCTACCCTTTTACGGACTAACACGTTAATAAAAGACGCAGCTTTCCCCCTGGTAAATGCCTTCAACCATCACGAGGGAGATCTTATCAATGCGAACATTATTGTTCTGCACGACCAATTAGCGAGATTATGCGTCGGATTTATTTGACATGAATTACTTTAGGCATGTATGACAAATGTGCCTCTCTGGCTGCAATAAATAATTGGGCCCCGATATAGATGTCGATAATCCCACGAAATCGATACGGGGATAAATCACGACTGGATTAGTGCAATCACTGCCCGGACATGCCTCATTTAGAACATGAAATACATTGCGCGCTTAAGTAGGACTAATTAGTTAACTATGAATGATGGTCAATTAAGAAGTAGGCGACTCAGAAAACGCCCACAGAGTTACAATTGATTTAATTACAGTTTCAGAATTATTTGAGATAATTAGGTGTAATGCGTATCCAAAAACGTTAACAGTAACGTGTACGTTATTTGACTTCATCACATTCAAATATCAAATGCTAATATGCCATAATTGCATTTGACATTTGAATGTGATGTTGAGGTGTATTCCGTATCAAAAAACGTTAGCACTATCAGTACGTTAATTGACATCATCACATTCAAATATCAAATGCTATTATATCAAATTTTCATTTGACATTTGAATGTGATGCTGTGAAGTAACGTAAACGTTACTGCTAACGTTTTTTGATACGCAATGCACTTGATTGTCACATAACGTACACGTTACTGTTAAGTCTTTTAAATACACAATACTCCTGAAATTAGAATCTGGCAATAACGGAGATAGTTTGAGATCAACGATCAGATTAACGTGATGAATCCTCAATTGGAATTATTAAAAAAAAATACAAAATAGTAAAAAATGCGGATATTATATGAAAATTCCGAAAATTTGCCGAAATGCCTTCGGCATTGCCGAATACTCTATTCAAATTCATAAATTGAAACGTTGGAAATTTTTAATCATGTAAAAGTTTTCCAATGTAAACTCAAAAATTATAAATTATGCACGAACATTCATAAATTGCGAAATACAATAAAAATGTATACAAAAGATAATAAGCAATGTTGATGTTTTATTAAAATTCAAAATAGGATCATAACATATACGTATTTAAAAATTTGATTAAAAAATATTAAAGTTATACATTTCTTTAATAATAAGAATCCATAATTCCTAAAATAGCACAAAAGCTACGAACTTATAACTGACGAAAAGGACAAAAATAGAACAACAATAATAAAATAACTTAAATAGGGCAATGCAATAAAAATCCTCAAATTCACAGACCTGCCAGTAGATAGCTATGAGAGTTCTGCGGCAATTTCTCATAAGGATTTACATAGGGGTAAAAAAATACTTTTTCCGGTCGTCGAGTTATCAGAGCGATATTTGTACAACCGAACACTTCTAACACCCTCCCAGCACCCTCCCAATACTCTCCCAATACCCTCCCTTACCAGCCCAATACAGGTGTGAGATGGATGTGAGACACGTGTGAGACGGCTGTAAGACACCTGTGAGACACCTGTGAGACCGTTTTACATTGAATATATATGCAGGGGTGTGAGACAGGTGTGAGATATCTGTGAGACAGGTGTTAGACAGGCGTGAGACATGTGAGCTGGTAGCTGGACGGTATTAGGTAGGGTATGGGAGGGTATTGGAAAGGTATTATAAGGGTATTATTATAAGGGTATTATTATATTATAATTATAGTATAAGGGAAGTATTAGGAAGGTACCATTGTACAAATATCGCTGTCCCAACTCGACGACCGGAAAAAGTAATTTTTTACCCCTATGTAGATCTATATGGCAAATTGCCGCAGATCTCACATAGCTTATCTACTCCTGTGTTAATATAATTTATTTTAAAAATTCCAAATATCTGTCAAAAAACTCGTAAATTTTTGGTGAATTTTGTGAAATTATGAAAAGTAATACACGATTGGTTTACGTAGTAACTAACTAATAATTTTAAAATGTGACTAAAATTTAAAAAAACGTTAGTCTGAATTTCTAACATTTCCTCATTAAAGGTTAAACTTATGTATTGATAAAATAACCTCAAATACGGCAAAATTATAAATTATTCTTTAACGTTATGATAAATATAACAACACAATTCCTAAAATTTGTCGAATATTTTTCACATTTCTGTTAAAGTTGCAATTGTTTAATAATTGTTTGTTGCATGTAAGATTTACCTTTTGAATATTATATAGCTTTTCTGCTAATAAATATTCTTTATTATTATAATAAAAATATTGGGAAATTTTCGATGTTTGGTAAAATTCTAAAATTCTTATTCTAAAAAATGTTTTAGGTACGATATAATTATAATTCTTAAATGTGCTGAAAAAACGTTTGACACTAAGTATTGGGATAATAATTGTTTTCGATATGTGTAATAAAAAATAATGAAAACGTTTGAAAGTAAGAATTCTCAGAAAATTAAATTCAAATATTCTCAAAATATCTTTAAAAATAACAAATATAAGTATTATTTAAGAAAATATTAGGAAATACATTAAAAAAAATTGAAACTTACAGTACTGTCTGAAAATTTCTCTTAAAATTGCAATTGTTTTATACAAATTTATGAAAATCCAGAGAAAAACTATAAAACTATTTCATTAAAAATGTTACGACGATCAAATCCGAATACGAAATTCTCGAAAATTATAATTTTAGATACTTTTAAGTTCATGTAAATTACTGTTGTATCTTAGATAATATTCAAATACTTATATAAAAAGTTGCTCCTCAAAAATATAATTTATCAAATTCATATCAAGTTTTTTTTTTAAACTATACCAATAAAATATAGAGAAATCATATTACTTACAAAGCTATTAAAGAATATTTCATAGAAATTTGCAAAAAATATAATGGTAGGTGTATTAAGTTGACGATAAATTGTTTTAAATTTACTACATACTATAAATTTTTTGTCATTTTGATTACAAATTTCAAAATTAAAAAAAAATGTGAAAATTCGGATATGTCCACAAAGAATATCACTCACTAAGTTCTAATATTTTAATAGAAATCTGCAAAACTTTTAATTGAAAATATAAAAGTTTTATTATAAATTAAAAGTTTAAATAGAAATTATGACATTTTCGTTGCAAATGACAAATTTTGTCGGCACATTTTCTACGATTTCGTTACAAATTACGGAATTTGATTACAAATTGCAAAAATTTCATCAAACCATACCATTCTCATTAAAATTATATCATATCGATTGTGAAATACAATTAATGTTGCACATCTATTAGAAATTACAAATTTTTCATTAGAATTTTTATTATAAAAAACCAAATTTTCTTAAATTATAAAAATTAATGGTACCTGTCAATATTTAGTCGCAAATTGTAACGGCTTTCCCCAAAAATTATACCCCTTGCAAAGTTATTAAAGATTATATAGAAATTTGCAAAATATATAATGGGAGGTGTAACAAAATGTTCATTATATATTTTTTAAATCAGTCGAATAATAATTTCTACTGATTTAAAAAATATATGATCGAATTTTCGTCATTTTCATTACAAATTACAAAATTTCTTCGAAAACCCCATAAATAGTGATAACATTACAATGAATATTGCGAAATTTTCATGTTGGATTGCAATATTTCGATAGAAATTATGGAATATTGATTATAAATTACAAAATTTCTGTGAAATATGTAAAATATTGACTATAAATTGGAAGATTGTAGTAAAAATTGCCAAATTTTCATTACAAATACAACATTTCAATGAACATAGAAAACAATTATTAGGTAATAAATAAGTTTTATTGGAATTATGTAATTTTCGTTGTGACTTGCAAAAATTTGAATGAACATTGCAAAATTTGTATTCTAAATTACAAAAGTTCAATAGCTTTATGAAAATTTTACTGTAAATTGATAAATTTCACTATAAAATGTAAAATATCATTGGCAATTCCAACATTCGTATTATAATTTACAAAATTTCACCAGCGATTATGAAAATTTGATTGTAAATCGCCAAAATATCACTGTAAAATGCAATCATTGGTTGTTAAGTTGTTAAAATATTCATAGTTATTTGTAGAAAATTTAATGAAAATGCACTTAGTTGGAAATTACAAACTTTTCATTGCAGATTACTATATTTTCATTAGAAATTATGAAGTTGTTATTCTAAGTACCAATATTTTAATTATAAATTTCAGAATTTAATTGAAACCTGAAATATTTTATGGAAATTATAAAGGATTTATCCACAAAGCATATCACTCACTAAGTTATTAATATTACTTCAAATTGAAAATATCAAATTTTAATTATAAATTTAAAAAAAATAGTGGAAATTATAAAGGAAATATCCACAAAGCATATCACTCGCTAAGTTATTTATATTTAAATAAAAACTTGCAAACTTTAAGGGAAAATTAATCAAAATATTTGAACTTCAAATTGAAAATATCAAATTTTGATTATAAATTTAAAAAAAAAGTGGAAATTATAAAGGATTTATATACAAAGCATATCACTCACTAAGTTATTAATATTTTAATAAAAACTTGCAAAACTTAAGGGAAAATTAATCAAAATATGAGAACTTCAAATTGAAAATGTCAAATTTTGATTATAAATTTAAAAAAAATAGTGGAAATTATAAAGGATATATCCACAAAGCATATCACTCGCTAAGTTATTTATATTTAAATAAAAACTTGCAAACTTTATGGGAAAATTTATCAAAATATGTGAACTTCAAATTGAAAATATCAAATTTTGATTATAAATTTAAAAAAAAAAGTGGAAATTATAAAGGATTTATCCCCAAAGCATATCACTCACTAAGATATTAATATTTTAATAATAACATGCAAAACTTAAGGGAAAATTATTCAAAATATGTGAACTTTAAATTGAAAATGTCAAATTATGATTATAAATTTTAAAAAATGTAGTGGAAATTATAAAGGATTTATCCACAAAGCATATCACTTACTAAGTTATTAATATTTTATTAAAAACTTGCAAAACTTAAGGGAAAATTAATCAAAATATGTGAACTTCAAATTGAAAATGTCAAATATTGATTATAAATTTAAAAAATGTAGTGGAAATTATAAAGGATTTATCCACAAAGCATATTACTCACTAAGATATTAATATTTTAATAATAACTTGCAAAACTTAAGGGAAAATTATTCAAAATATGTGAACTTTAAATTGAAAATGTCAAATTTTGATTATAAATTTTAAAAAATGTAGTGGAAATTATAAAGGATTTATCCACAAAGCATATCACTTACTAAGTTATTAATATTTTATTAAAAACTTGCAAAACTTAAGGGAAAATTAATCAAAATATGTGAACTTCAAATTGAAAATGTCAAATTTTGATTATAAATTTAAAAAATGTAGTGGAAATTATAAAGGATTTATCCACAAAGCATATCACTCACTAGGTTATTAATATTTTAATTAAAACTCGCAAAACTTAAGAGAAAATTAATCAAAATATGTGCACTTCAAATTGAAAATATCAAATTTTGATTATAAATTTAAAAAAAAATGTGGAAGTTATAAAGGATTTATCCACAAAGCATATCACTCACTAAGTTACTAATATTTTAATAAAAAATTGCAAAACTTTAGGGAAAATGAATCAAAATATGTGAACTTCAAATTGAAAATATCAAATTATGATTATAAATTTAAAAAAAACTTAGTGGAAATTATAAAGGATTTATCCACAAAGCATATCACTCACTAAGTTATTAATATTATAATAAAAACTTGCAAAACTTAAGGGAAAATTATTCAAAATTTGTGAACTTCAAATAAAATGTCAAATTTTGATTATAAATTTAAAACATGTAGTGGAAATTATAAAGGATTTATCCACAAAGCATGTCACTCACTAAGTAATTAATATTTTAATAAAAACTTGCAAAACTTAAAGGAAAATTAATCGAAATATGTGAACTTCAAATTGAAAATATAAAATTTTGATCATAAATTTAATAAAATGTAGTGGAAGTTATAAAGGATTTATCCAAAAAGCCTATCACTCATTAAGTTATTAATATTTTACTATAAACTTGCAAAACTTAAGGGAATATTAATCAAAATATGTGAACTTCAAATTGAAAATATGAAATTATGATTATAAATTTAAAAAAAACATAATGGAAATTATAAAGGATTTATCCACAAAGCATATCACTTACTAAGTTATTAATATTTTAATGAAAACTTGCAAAACCTAAGGGAAAATGAATCAAAATATGTGAACTTCAAATTGAAAATGTCAAATTTTAATTATAAATTTTAAAAAAAATAGTGGAAATTATAGAGGATTTATCCACAAAGCATATCACTTACTAAGTTATTAATATTTTAATAAAATCTTGCAAAACTTAAGGGAAAATTAATCAAAATATGTGCACTTCAAATTGAAAATATCAAATTTTGATTATAAATTTAAAAAAAAAATGTGGATGTTATAAAGGATTTATCCACAAAGCATATCACTCACTAAGTTATTAAAATTTTACTAAACACTTGCAAAACTTAAGGGAATATTAATTAAAATATGTGAACTTCAGATTAAAAATATCAAATTTTGATTATAAATTAAAAACATCAGTACAAATGAATTTTAGCTGCAAGAGACAGATTTTATAAGCAAATTTTCAACATTTTCTTTGAAAATTACAAAATTTTATTAAACATTGCAAAAAGCTCATCAAACCACAAAATTCTCATTGAAATGATATCATTTCGATAGTAAATTACAATGTAATGTTGCATCATTTTTATTGGAAATTACAACATTTGCATTAAAAGTTCTCATTATAAATACCACAATTTACGATTAAAAAACAAGATATTGTTCACATCTGTCAAATCTGATTGAGTTGAGCTGACAGATTTAACAAAATGCATACATCAAAATCGTGTTTTGCGTAGTGGTCGAAAAAGTTATAATTTACATTTTTATCAATAACTCTATAATATATAGATAGATATTTTATTCATCATAATTAAGAGTATAAGTAAGTATTATAACGAGGGACGAACGAAAAATGTTCCACCCTTAATTTTCAATAATAATAGTTTATTGGTGCAATAACAGTAATGTAACACAAGTCAATACAATAAAGAAGAGTACATAATAAATTTGTTTTAGCCCCCTGAATCAAATCCCAAAATGTCTCTTTTGAGACACCATACAGGACATGTAGATACAGACACCCTTTTGTATACAGGGTGTAAAGTATACACCCTGTATACTTTAATTTGTTAGGACTGTCAATTTAATCAAAATGAAGCCCCATCAGTTAAATCAAATAAATTTGAATGTATAATTACGGCTGGGCAGTTTTACATTGCCTGCATACAGAGTAGATGGAGGCATTAGCGATGCACATGTTATGATTTGTAAAGCGGCGAAATACGGCTGATGATTATATTCTCGTGTAAACGATTTTGCCCGTCAGATGCACTTTGCTCGACTAAGAGGCTGCTCCAAATACGTCAAAATGCGGCAAGTTTCCTGATTAACCAGGAGAAATAACTTACAAACCAATAACATTCTATAAAAGCCAGAGCTCGTAAATTTGCGTATAAGTTTATGAGTGAAAGTGAAATAATTGCATTAATGTTCAGCTCATGCCCATTTATTATCCGGTAATTTCATTCAACATTTTCAAATATTTTTTTTTTGCAGAATTATATTTATTAAATAAATCGATATATTTTGTGCAATATGTTGCCACTGCTATGATATAGTATGTTAGTAGAAAGTGAAATAATTGGATTCATATTCAGCTTATGGCCATTTATAATTGATTGAATTTAATATGATTGAAATTATGTGTATCAGAGAGAAAAAATCTAAAAGGATTTTTTCAGATTTAAAAAAACTAAATTTTAAAAGTTATGACGTCATTAATGTTTTTTTAAATGACAACCTACAGTTTTTATTTTTAATTTCGGTAGAACTTTTTAATGTGTTTTCAACCATACAACATTTTGAATATCAGTAACAGATTTTTTTATCAAAATGTAATCTTTGACATACATTTCAATAGAATTAAATTATTGGCAGTTTACCATTGTAATTTTGATAGTAATAATTGTAATTTTAACAACAATAATTGCTATTTAGACAGTAACAATTGCTATTTGGCAGTAAAAATTGCTACTTTAACAGTAACAATTGCTATTTTGACAGTAATACGTGCAGATTTGATGTTATATTTAAATTTTGTTATAATGACAGAACAGCATCAGTAACAGTAACTGACATTTTATTAAAAATGTAAATTTTAACATTTTAATAGAATTAAAGTATTGGCAGTTTGTCATTGTAATATTGATAGAAACAATTGTAATTTTTACAGCAATAATTGTCATTTTTACAGTAACAATTGCTATTTTGACAGTAATACGTACAGCTTTGAGGTTATAATGGACATTATGTCATTCCAAATTGAAAATAGTCGAAATTTTAAGACAAAGTTATAACTGAACCTTTACCAAAAATTTGCCCGTAATCTTTAAATTTGCAATGAATAGTTTGACGAGTAATCAATGCAATTTTGAAAGAAATAATTTAATTGTTTACAGTAATTCATGAATAGAGATTAGGACAATAATTGCTATTTTGACAGTTATACGTCCACATTTGATGGTAATAATTGAAATTTTATCATTAAACATTGAAAATTGGTTTTGAAATTCAAGAAGAAATATCTCAAATTTCATCAAAAATTAAAATTTTGCTCTAATCATTGAATTTGCAATTAAAACTTTGAAGACTAAGCATTTTAATTTTAACAGAAATAATTTAATTGTTTACAATACTCCTTGACTAAGGATAACGATAATAATTGCTATTTTGACAGTAACAATTGCTATTGTAATAATAATACGTGTAGCTTTGAAATTATAATTGAAATTTTATCTTTTTTTTTAAATTTTAAAAGTATTAACTCAAATTTTATCAAAAAATACAATTTACCAATAGTCTTTGACTTTGCAATTAATGCTTTGACAAGTAAGCATCTACCCTGACAAAAACTGATCAAAAACATTTAAAAAAAAAAATCAAATAAATCATGTTAAAGAAAAATAACAAATAATCCTTTTTAACAACGACATTTATTTCGCTAAATGTACATTTCAACCACTACTTGGTCATCTTCAGTAGACATTTGTACTGAAGATGACCACGTAGTGGTAGAAATGTACATTTAGCAAAATAAATGTCGTTGTGAAAAACGATAATTCGTTATTTTTCTTAAAGTGTTAATATTTAACAAGCTCCAACCGATTATTTTACAAAGAAATCAAGGTTTATTTGATTTTTTGAATTGATGTGATCAATGATTTTTGATTAAAAAACTAATATTTATTCGAACCCTGTTTTCGATGCTTTAATTCTATCGAAATGTTGACGATATATTTTTTAATTTGAACAGGAATAACTGAAAAGATACAAAACATGATAATTGTAATTTAAACAGTAATCATTGCAATTTTGGCAGTAATCACTGCAAATTTGGCAGTATTATTTACAATTTTTACAGTAATAAGTACAGCTTTGACAGTAATAATTGAAATTTTAACCATAACACTTGAATACAGTCTCTGACATTTTAAGAGTAATAACTGAAATGTTATTAAAAATTTAAAATTTGCCATCTTTGAACTTACAATTAAATATTTGGCGATCAATTATTGCAATTTTGACAGAAATAATTTAATTGTCTACAGTAATCATTAAATCAACAAGAATTGAAAACAATACAGATATAATCATTATTAATTGATCAATATTAATTGAACGAGAATAACTGAAAAGATTCAAAAAATGATCATTGTAATTTAAACAGTAATCATTGCAATAATAATTGAAATTTTGATTATAAAACTTGAATGTAGTCTTTGGCATTTTCAGAGTAATAACTCAAATTTTATTAAAAATTATAATTAGCCATCTTTGAACCTACAATTAAATATTTGGCGATTAATCATTGCAATTTTGAAAGAAATAATTTAATTGTCTATAGTAATCATTAAATCAACAAATATTGAAAACAATACAGAAATAATCAAACATTTTACTGTCACAATTAGAATTTTCAATTGTTTCAAACATTTATTCCAACCCTACTTTCAATGCTTGAATTCTATCGAAATGTTGATGATATATATTTTTTTTAGTTGAACACAAATAACTGAAAAGATACAGAAAAATGATCATTGTAATTTAAACACTAATCATTGCAATTTTAGCAGCAATCACTGCAATTTTGGCAGTGATAATTACAATTTTGACAGTAATAAGTGCAGTTTTGATAGCAATAAATAAAATTTTGCCCTTAAAACTTGAATACAGTCTTTGACATTTTAAGAGTAATAACTTAAATTTTATTAAAAATTAAAATTTGCAATCTTTGCACTTACAATTAAATATTTGGTGATTAATCATTGCAATTTTGACAGAAATAATTTAATGGTCTACAGTAATCATTAAATCAATAAGAATTGAAAACAATACAGAAATAATCAAACATTTTACGGTGACAATTGAAAATTCTAAATAACAGGCCCAGCCTGGTATTAGTATTATTTTGTGATTTGTATTTAAATTCGTTCGTAAATGTGTTACTAATTCTAGATTTTATTTTTCTGTTAATTATTTTGATTAGAATTTCTTAAGAATTTCTCTTAAGAGTATAGCCAAATTCCAATAATAATCGTATAAAGTTGTTGTATAGGTAATTATATTTATAAAAGTAGTTACTGGTAAATATTTATTTTTATTTTATATTATTATTTATTTATTTTATTTCGCCTGACCAGGTTCGTTTTTTTTAACAGACTGATGATGTTTTATTTTTAAACCGAAACTAGTCGGGCGAAATAAAAAAAAATAATAAAAAATAAAATATTTACCAGTAAGTACTATTATAAATATAATAATATAACAACCGTAAATACATAATTGGTAATTTATGGATGTAACTTTGATATTTATTTATTTTAATTACGAGGGTTGCTTTAGAAATACCACAAATCAGAAGGGTTCCGAAGGCAATGAAAGGTTGAAGAACCCTGATCCAGAGTAATAACAATCCTTATTCAATACCTTTACTTTTAGAAATCACTGGATAGAAGGTTGATAGCTAAAGTGATAACTTTGATAAGCCAGTTATTGATAATACGTATTCGTAACAAATATGTACACTATTACTATTTTGTTAAATATTTTGTATATATGTTTATTTAACGGTTGCCTAGCTATGGCTATTAGATAACAAAAGATGCCAGCAAATATAAATAAAACATCCATATTTACCTCTTCCTCGTGGTTGTTGCAAACTAACGATTTTCGCTCTATTTTTTTTTTATTTCTTAAAAAACAAATTTTCACAACGAAGTTTGTTGTTTGCGATTGCGGTTATTCTACAAGTCGCCGTTTTAATTCGTACATCATCACAGTTGTGGACGCTGTGGAATTTCGGGGCACATTTATTTCGCCGGTTTTCGCTGGTGGAAAAGGCGCGCGTCGCGACGACTGCCTGCCGTATACTAAAGTGTAATATCACAGAATGAAATCGCAGACCCGCCCCCAAAGCACGCGCCACTCTGTTGAGCCGCGGATAACCGGATACTGGATGAGTGTACGTACTCACCGCTACCGGCTAATTATCATCTCGTACGTACTCGCGACCCGTCCATTACCAAGTCAAGTCGCGGACGCTCCAAGTACCTTCAAGAAGTTCCCATGCGTCCTCCTCATCGGATACTTCAGAAAAAACCAACCGCGAAGTCCACCGCTTAATTATAGGCATTATAATGCTATTATCCGATTCTGCAGCTTCGAAGATATTATCTTTGGAAATTGATTATTGATTCAAGACATAGTTCCACTGTATTTTTAAGCAAGCAACATCTGGTTCACGCACTTAGTCCTGCCTCAAGGAATCCTGCTTAAAAATATATGTTGTGTAAATTATTGCACAAACTTTTTCCATTCGTTTCTATTCGTTGCAATCTATTTGCCTTTATCCAAGGTTTCCCCCCTTTTCTGCAAAATTTATCCGAAATTTCATATCCGAATGTCCTGGCCCATCGTTCTTTTGTGTCCTCTTCATTATTTTGGCTTGCCACTCTTTTCCATCTGATCTTGTAGTTTCCATTCGTTGTAGATGCCCCCACCAACTAGGTAATATTTTAGTTATAAATTCCATCATTGCTTCCATTTGTAGGTCTTCTCCTGAAATTTATACTTCTGGTTATAAGTTCAGCATCTAACTCCAACTTACAATCACTATAAGGACCGAGGTTCATTTTTGTGTTCTTAATGTTATCTTTTCTTGTGACTCCTTCTATTCTTCTTATCTATCTCATTTCACTCATGCTTCACTCATGCTTCTTCGTCTTCTTCTCTTCTTTCTCTCATGCTTCACTCTTGATTTTTCTTCTCTTGTTTTGAATTTTTGATACCTGCATGTAATGGTCTGTGTACAGCTCCAGCCCTCTTCTTACTCTAGTGTCTGTTCACTTTTTCATATTTTCTCTTTGTAATTGAGTAGGCTATTTCAGCTTCTTGTCTTAAATTGCTCTCTATAACCACTCCTAGATATTGGAATATCCTGAACTCTTAGAATGTGTAGAATTTTCAAGTTCATCATTTTGTGTTATTTCCACATTATTAAATTTTCGTTCCAAATCTTCTCTATCTTCTGTGCTATATTTATAAATTTAAAAGATCTAATTGTTTCAAATTCCGCTATTTTTCTATCCGTTAGGAGTAGGTACCACATTTATGCTGTTTGTATTTTGCTCTTTGTTACGCGTCAATAATTTCGATTTTCCTGTATCTACCCGCTTTGCTCCAGTAACGTTTATTTACACAAGTCAGCGCATTCTTGTGCGTCCTCGCTACAGTCGAAGGGGCCTCTGTAGGGGACCGGGCGCTTATGTCATTCATTAGTACGTATTTATCCAGCAAGCCGATTAGTTCCTCATAGCAGTAAATAGTGCCTGTAGTTACGTAGAATTAAGTAATGTAAGTACACCTTCGTAGATTGCACGGTAGAATAAGGTAGAAAAACTAACAAGTAGAGAGACATAAATGCCATCGTCGTATATGGGATCCTGCACTCTACAATTATGAATCGTACATATGTTGCGGGATGTGTCTAGGAGGAGGTTGGGGACGCCGGTGTTATTGCCAGCTATTTTCGGATAGTAAGACCCCATCTCTTACTCCTGGCCGGGCATAGGTTCCGTCCTCATGGGGTGAGTTTGAGTAGTCCCTGAGGAGCATTCGATTATGGCAATATTGCCCACCGTGCATATGGGATCCCCAACTCTACATTTATGAATCGCACATTGTTGCGGGATGTGTTCAGGGGCATCTTGGGGTCAACGGTATTTTTACCTACTATTCATGGATAGTAGACCCTAATTTTCATAACTCCTGGCCGGGCATATGTTCCGTCCTCAGGGGTGAGTTTGAGTAGTCCCTGAGGAGCATTCGTTATATGGCAGTCTCAATAGGTATATATGATTGCAGGATGTGTTCAGGGGCATCTTGGGGTCAACGGTATTTTTACCTACTATTCATGGATAGTAGACCCTAATTTTCATAACTCCTGGCCGGGCATATGTTCCGTCCTCAGGGGTGAGTTTGAGTAGTCCCTGGGGAGCATTCGTAATATGCAGTCTGTGTACATGTATATGTATATGTAGATATGTATGTGTATGTGCATGTATATATTCATCACTTCTTCGGAAGGGTGCTTACTGAGCTTTGGCTCAGGAATATCTTCTCTTCGTTACAGAATCGTGCCGCTCCCGCCAAGCCTTGACACGTCGAAGCCCACCTATGTGCCCCAATTATATTCATTTAATAATAATTAATGTATTTTAATAATAAATATGTTCTAAGAGTTCGTCTTGTGTTAAAGGCGTATTAAACTTGCTCTTAATCACGTTCCTTTTCACCACTCAAATTATCGGCCTGACATCTTTTAGTTTCTATGAAATACCCATCATTCACTCTTGATTTTTTTTTGATGTAATGATCTGTATACAGCTTCTTACTCTAATGTCTATACAATTTCTTATATTTTCTCTTTGTACTAATACACAGAGTGTCCCAAATTTAGTAGCCTACCGTATCTTCTTATAGTTACCTCGAAAACTGCTATTTGAATTTAATTTTGACATATTTTGATACAAGAAACTTTTGTCTGAAACATTTCTGCATATTTTTTTTATATGCAGGGTGAATTTTTCATTTTAAGCATTGGGATCTCGGAAACCTTAAAACATAGAGATTCGGTTAACTGAAGATAGAGTTGTCGTTTTAAGAGCTTATGCATGATATACTTTTGTTTTTTGAAAAAGACCACCGTTTTTCTGGTATAATACAAACTTTATTTTTTTTAAATGGCGGTCATAGTTGGCTTTGACATTTTTAAAAAGGACAATTTCTTCTCTTTATAGCGATATAATACTATACTTGCTATACTTTGCTATACTTCACTATACTTACTTTGATAAATAAATGCCATCTTCGAAAATTAACTTTATGACAATTTTTACTTACTTTGACAAATAAACACGATACAGGACTATTTCTATTATACTCAGTTACAGAAATACTTATAATACTTTCAGATATATACTTTCTATTTACAGAGAGTAGCAAAAACAAAGTTTGATATTGAAAAACATTATTTTTCCTCCTACTACGAGAATTCTATTAATTCTAATTTCACTAAATTCTATTCAAATTATACAACGAAAATTCCTGCTTCTCATTTATTTATAAAAGTAAATACAGCAAACCTTATAGCGTTATAAAGAGAAAAAAATGTCCGTTTTAAAAATATCAAAGCCAACTAGACTGTCATAAAAAAAAAATTAAGTTTGTAACTCAAAAACTCTGTTTTTTTCAAAAAACAAGTGCATGTCTTGCATTAGCTCTTAAAATGACAACTCTTTCCTCATTTAACCGAATCTCGTATGTTTTATGGTTTCCGAGATCCCAATCCTTATAATGAAAAAAACTCAGCCTGTATATAAACAATCTATTATTTCTATTACTTCTATTATTATTATTATTTATTATTTCTATATTTCCAAAATATTTTACTTGAAATAAAATTGCAATTTTCAGTTTTTTATTATTTTTTTAATAATAACCAAACTGTTGGATTTTTTGAAACTTTCTAAATAGCATACACGTATTTTCCATCGCTCAAAATTGCACATTGCAACGTTGCTAATTTAAGCCAACTTCTATTATATATGTTTCTATTTTTAATTATAAGAAATATATTAATGGTACATTTCTTATAACTAAGAATAATTAGTATTATATACAGGGTGTCTCAGAAATTGTATCCATCCTTTATATGTCATATACTACTAACCAGTATGACTCTAAATCCACAAACAAAATTGACAAATAAGTTAGCCAAGATGAATAAGTAGTAATTACTTTCAAGGCCTGGGCTATAATAACATAAAAGTAGGTACTTACGTAAGTACTTCCACAGTTGTCAGATGTGCTCCTGCCTTAAAAAAAATTTAAAATACCAATTATTTTCTCAAAATTTGTGGTAAAAAATTGTATTTAACTATTTTTTTTAATTTAATTTTGGACCCTTTTAAATAATTGACACAGATTTTTTTATAAAAAAAAACATTATAAAGAGAAATTCTCCATACGCAACTTCATACACTTATAACTTTAAAGATAATCATCACAGGAAAATGTTGTTTGTTGATTTAGAGACATATTGGTTGTTAGTATGTGACGTATAAAGGATGGACACTAATTTTGAGACACCATGTATAATTAAGTCTACTTAATTTGGGATACCCGGTATAATCAATAAAATGACTTTTCTATTTACTCTTTTGTTCTCTTGTATATTTGTGTATCTCCATGTGCTCAAAAAATGTATTAATTACCATTAAGTTGCGCATTAGTGTGAAAATTATTTGCAAAAAAATCCATAACATGGATCCATACAAGAAAATTCCATTAAAAAATCTAGAAATTTCCACCAAAATTCTATAATATTTCATAATAACCATGAACTAAAAAAAAAGCCTTGTAATACTAAAATCCTGTACATCATTTAAATTTTGCTGCTCCAGTTTATATGAAGAATGTAGAAGAAGAATGTAGAGTTTAAGTTAAACGGAAAACTTTCAGTATCTTAAACGAAAAATCTTGAAATATTGTTCAATATTTTGTATTTTATGTAAACCAAGACAATTCCTAAAATGATTTATAAAATGCAAGAAATCTGAAAACTATAAATATTGTAAGATACTGGATAATTCCATTAAAAAATCTAGAAATTTCCATCTAAATTCGATAATATTTCATAATAACCATGAAATTCTATAAAAAATGCCTAGTAATTCTAAAATCCTCTTCATAATTTAAATTTTGCTTCTCAAGTTTATATGTAGAAAGTAGAATTTAAGTTAAGAGAAACACTTTCAGTATCTTAAACGAAAAATGTTGAAATGATTTTCAATATTTCTATTTTTATGTAAATCAAGACAATTTCTAAAATTATTTATAAAATGCAAGAAATCTGAAAACTATAAATATTGTAAGATACTGGATAATTCCATTAAAAAATCTAGAAATTTCCATCAAAATTCTATAATATTTCATAATAACCATGAAATTCCATAAAAAATGCCTAGTAATTCTAAAGTCCTGCACATAATCTAAATTTTTCTGCTCCAGTACGTATGTAGAATGTAACATTTAAGTTAAAAGGAACACTTTCAGTATCTTAAACGAAAAATCTTGAAATGTTGTTCAATATTTTGTATTTTTATGTAAACGAAGACAATTTCTAAAATTATTTATAAAATGCAAGAAATCTGAAAACTATAAATATTGTAAGATACAGGAAAATTCCATTAAAATATCTAGAAATTTTTACCAAAATTCTATAATATTTCATAATAACTATGGAATTCTATCAAAATTCTATAAAAAAAGCCTAATAATTCTAAAATCCTGCACATAATCTAAATTTTTCTTCTCCAGTACGTATGTAGAATGTAAAATTTAAGTTAAAAGGAACACTTTCAGTATTTTAAACGAAAAATCTTGCAATGTCTTAATATTTTGTATTTTTATGTAAACCAAGACAATTCCTAAAGTGATTCATAAAAAGTTAGAAATCTGGAAACTATAAATATTTTAAGATACAGGAAAATTCCATTAAAAAATCTAGAAATTTTCACCCAAATTCTATAATATTTCATAATAACCATGAAACTATAAAAATTGCCTAGTAATACTAAAATCATGTACATAATTTAAATGTTTATATGTAGAATGTAGAATTTACGTTAAAAGGAACACTTTCAGTATCTTAAATGAAAAATCTTGGAATGGTGTTCAATATTTCTATTTTTATGTAAACCAAGGCAATTTCTAAAATAATTTTTAATATGTAAAATGAAAATTATAACAAGATAAAAAATGCATATTTCAAAATATCGACTTTATCCATAGCATTTCTACAAAATTCACAATATACTAGAAAAATCTATAAATTTTTCAATCATCTCCATCAACAATTGTTGCTGTACAACATTAAATATTTTGTGAATCTCACTTCAATTTTGTTTTACTTATATACTATAAATTTTTATAAAATGCCTATAAGAACTCCAAAAAGTTTCATAAACTTTCCATAAACGTTTCTGAAAGCAAGAATATGTAATGAAAGTTTCATAAGAATTGTAAAACTGTAAATTGTATAGGAATTCTCAATATCTGCATACCTTGAATTTCTGCATATATGAAAACACCATGAAATCATGCATCTATAAATATTGTGTTACTGAAAAATTGCATAAAAATCAATAAAAATTGCAGGATACCATAAATTCATCAAATCAATTCCACAAGGGCAGCATTCTATTCATTCGTTCATTTGCTGATTTAAATATCGGGTACATCCGTACAATTTCGACAAATGATCTATGAATCAGAAAAAGTCCATTAAAAAAATCTAGACATATACACGAAAATTCTATAACATTTAATAATATCCATGAAATTTCATCAAAATTCTATAAAAATTAAAGTTGAACAAATCTATCAGAATTAAATGGTTCATGAAGTTCAGGCATCCAACCAAACCATACACACTGCGCCGTATTCAGTACGATGCGTATGCTTAGCTGCCTAAACTTCAGTACTGTTTATTCTTGGACATACGGTACTACTGGAATTATTGATGCACATATGCCTGTACTATCAGGAGTCACCTTGGTTGCCTAAACTTCAATACTGTTTATTATGGCGCATACTGTACTACTGAAATTATTGAGGCACATATGCCTAGACTATCAGGAGTTACCTTGGTTGCCTAAACTTCAATACTGTTTATTCTGGCGCATACTGTACTACTGGAACTATTGATGCACATATGCCTGTACTATCAGGAGTTACCTTGGTTGCCTAAACTTTAGTACTGTTTATTCTGGCGCATACTGTACTACTGCAAATATTGATGCACATATGCCTGGACTATCAGCAGTTACATTGGTTGCCTAAACTTCAGTACTGTTTATTCTGGCGCGTACTGTACTACTGAAATTATTGATGCACATATGCCTAGACTATCAGGAGTTACCTTGGTTGCCTATACTTCCGTACTGTGTATTCTGGCGCATACTGTACTACTGGAACTATTGATGCATATATGCCTGTACTATCAGGAGTTACCTTGGTTGCCTAAACTTCAGTACTGTTTATTCTGGCGCATACTGTACTACTGAAATTATTGATGCACATATGCCTGAACCATCAGGATTTACTTTTAATAATTTTTATTCATGTCATATTCACTTCATATTAATAAATTTGAATTTTTGTTGTATGTTAGTTAACATAACAAATAACACAGCTTAACAAATAACTTAACAACAGTTTATTTATACCGTAAAGTAATCGGTATTTTATGTTACTTTGTATTAACATAGTATCGTATTTTATGGTACTAGTACGTAAAACTATTTTTTCTGTTAATTCCATGGTAACTATATTAATTACTTTATTATCATGGTATCGTATTTTATGGTACTAGTACGTAAAACTGTATTTTCTGTTAATTCCATGATAACTATATTAATGACATTATACTATGATTTAACAAAAATAATTTTTGAGATTTCATTTATTTATCGGATTTCTGAGGCTGATACATCATGAAATTCCATGTTAATATATAAATAACTTTTTATGTATTACTTTTATTTACCTATCATATTAACAACAGGACGTTTAGAAATGAGAAACTAACGATGACAGTTTTTATTTTTGAAGTTTTTCAAGTTGGTGATTATTCAGATTTAATTGTATAATTTGATATTAATGTGCAATATTTTTTACGCTATATATTATATATACATTAAAATTAGATTTAAATAAATATGATAACTGTAGATTTCTTTCGGAGATTTTATTTCGGTTTTAAAATGAGCGTCTGCCCATCCGCATATATAAATAAAAATATGTATAAATACAATGAAGCGAATGATACATGGCAATGGAATGCTATAAGTTATTCTATCGCCAGTGCGATAAAATCAAGCTTCGTTAGTTTTGCCATTATTTGAATAAATAATTGTTTATATATAAAATATTCAAGTTGTTGATACTCAAGAAGCCATAACGTTTCTACCCTATATACTCCATTTATTAACTTGAACAGGCCGGCATGGTTGCATGCCATAGATAATGAAAACACAATTTACGAGCTCTTGCATTTCCGTCAACATTAGCGCGTATAATAGAACATCCTAACTTACTATCTACCAATATTCTGCAAATGGTTACAGTGTATTACCCACACGACTTACAAATACACAGAATTGTGTACAGAATTGTATGGCCTTAGTAAACCTGACGTAGAGGATTCCAGCTAAGATAAAAATCGGTAATCAATTAAGCTACTAGTTTGCGGACAAATGTCGCTGCCGTGCTTCGGATCGTTGCCTTTTACTGCCTCGTAATCGCGAAGACATTGTTGGCCCTCGGGTGTCAATATCAAGTAGGAAGGTAAAAAAAAATTAATTGCCCGAGCGGTCATTAATTAAGACATTAAGGATTGTTATAATTAATTATACGGACGATTATATCGTGAGGTCACTCATTTTCTGTTGAAAGAAACTTATACGTTTGCGTTACATTTATCTTTTGTACAAAACAACACTGGCGCAGTAATTAGCGATTATTGTATTAATTGGAACTAAATTAATATGCATTTTGAATAATATTGAATACTATTTGATGTATGATCTGTCAAGTATCACATATCGTTGAAAAAACGATAAAATTTAAAAAAAAACAAAAGCTTGACAGATTAAGCTGTACAGATGGTTAGCAATATATGCCATAGAAGTGTCATGGTGGCGTAGCCGTCAAAACCGGCAGATGGTATGCGATACATTGCTCGAGTCCCTGGTTTAAATATCGTAATGCGAAATTTAAATTATTTTGAAATTCTTTACACTACTTTATAAAAGTCCAAATGACATTTCTGTAGTGAAAAATAATAATAATCACTGCTGGAAGTGATTTATGGATGTAGTAGAACATAAGTAGGTATAATAAGTGTAGTATGAGATTCGTGGACAAGACACTTGATCGTAAGAGCAACAAAAAGTTTAGTCATGGACAAGACACTTAAATGTATGTACAACAAAAAGTTGCATGGAAAATGTATTTTTCAAAATTTCTATTTGAATTATAAAGAAATCAACCACGGGAAACTGATTGTTCAGTATGTTTCAGGTTTTTTCAAAATATCTGCAGAATTTTGCAGATTTTTTAAATTTAGCATAGAATTTGTCAAATTTAGACCTACTCTCTACTTTATTTCTAGACACTTAAACGTATGTACAACAAAAAGTTGCATGGGAAATTTATTTTTCAAAATTTCTATTGGAAATATAAAGAAACCAACCACGGGAAACTGATTGTTCAGTTTGTTTCAGGTTTTTTCAAAATATCAGCAGAATTTTGCAGATTTTTAAATTTAGCATAGAATTTGTTAAATTTAGACCTACTCTCTACTTTATTTCTAGACACTTAAACGTATGTATAACAAAAAGTTGCATGGAAAATTTATTTTTCAAAATTTCTATTTGAATTATAAAGAAATCAACCACGGGAAACTGATTGTTCAGTTTGTTTCAGGTTTTTTCAAAATATCAGCAGAATTTTGCAGATTTTTAAATTTAGCATAGAATTTGTTAAATTTAGACCTACTCTCTACTTTATTTCTAGACACTTAAACGTATGTACAACAAAGAGTTGCATGGAAAATTTATTTTTCAAAATTTCTATTTGAATTATAAAGAAATCAACCACGGGAAACTGATTGTTCAGTTTGTTTCAGGTTTTTTCAAAATATCAGCAGAATTTTGCAGATTTTTAAATTTAGCATAGAATTTGTCAAATTTAGACCTACTCTCTACTTTATTTCTAGACACTTAAACGTATGTACAACAAAAAGTTGCATGGGAAATTTATTTTTCAAAATTTCTATTTGAAATATGAAGAAACCAACCACGGGAAACTGATTGTTCAGTTTGTTTCAGGTTTTTTCAAAATATCTGCAGAATTTTGCAGATTTTTAAATTCAGCATAGAATTTGTCAAATTTAGACCTACTCTCTACTTTATTTCTAGACACTTAAACGTATGTACAACAAAAAGTTACATGGGAAATTTATTTTTCAAAATTTCTATTTGAATTATAAAGAAATCAACCACGGGAAACTGATTGTTCAGTTTGTTTCAGGTTTTTTCAAAATATCAGCAGAATTTTGCAGATTTTTAAATTTAGCATAGAATTTGTTAAATTTAGACCTACTCTCTACTTTATTTCTAGACACTTAAACGTATGTACAACAAAGAGTTGCATGGAAAATTTATTTTTCAAAATTTCTATTTGAATTATAAAGAAATCAACCACGGGAAACTGATTGTTCAGTTTGTTTCAGGTTTTTTCAAAATATCAGCAGAATTTTGCAGATTTTTAAATTTAGCATAGAATTTGTCAAATTTAGACCTACTCTCTACTTTATTTCTAGACACTTAAACGTATGTACAACAAAAAGTTGCATGGAAAATTTATTTTTCAAAATTTCTATTTGAATTATAAAGAAATCAACCACGGGAAACTGATTGTTCAGTTAGTTTCAGGTTTTTTTAAAATATCTGCAGAATTTTGCAGATTTTAAAATTTAGCATAGACTTTGTCAAATTTAGACCTACTCTCTACTTTATTTCTAGACACTTAAACGTATGTACAACAAAAAGTTACATGGGAAATTTATATTTCAAAATTTCTATTTGAAATATAAAGAAACCAACCACGGGAAACTGATTGTTCAGTTTGTTTTAGGTTTTTTCAAAATATCTGCAGAATTTTGCAGATTTTTAAATTTGGCATAGAATTTGTCAAATTTAGACCTACTCTCTACTTTATTTCTAGACACTTAAACGTATGTATAACAAAAAGTTGCATGGGAAATTTATTTTTCAAAATTTCTTTTTGAAATATAAAGAAACCAACCACGAGAAACTGATTGTTCAGTTTGTTTTAGGGTTTTTCAAAATATCTGCAGAATTTTGCAGATTTTTAAATTTAGCATAGAAATTTAGACCTACTCTCTACTTTATTTCTTTATTTTTTCACGGAGATTCACCAACTTTCCACTTATCTTCTAAAATAAACGAGATGGAGTTAAGGCCCAATTTGAAACACCCTGTATATGTTATCCCGACTGTTCCGAATTTTGCATGGTTACGTCAGCCTATTGCAAGCACATAATTTATTTCACGATTTTAAAAATTTGCCATCGAGAGCAATCTACAAGTAATTGCAAATTTTGTGATTGCTTATTGTGGACATTCCTTATTCAAAGTCTTTGAGTTCACCATTACAATATCTTAAACATTTGTATGGTATCCAATTAGCGACTGAAAATAATATCCCCCATCAGAATCGTGCATCTGTTGGAAGCGCAGATCATGAATCATCGTGATTTTCCTTTAAGTACTTTCAACGTTTGGCTATCTAATTTTTATGCTTATCCTTGAATGCAAATCTCATGCCATATACTACAACATCAATTGATTAATGTATTGATTTTATCTCGTTATCTTGACGCATCTGGCAGTACATTTTTAGAGTAACAAATGTTTTCAGGACACAACGAAAACCGTTATGGAAGAAATACTGTCCCTGCCCCATGTAACGGGAACTTATAAAACTTGCTAATAATTTAAGGATCTCCATTTCGCCAAATAGTAATTCGCGAGTGGCTATAAAATCGAGATTTACGAGTACGGGTGTAATTATAATTAATTTATAATCTCCAGATATAAATTCATACTATAGCTAAGACATTAAATTTATTTCCAGAATCTACGTCACGAATTACTTATGCTGCACGTGCAGTATAGCTACTTAAATTATAACCATCGTATAAAGTTATTACTCTGTTAACATCCCTTATCAATGCAGAATGTTGCATAGACATATTATCAAATTCCATTCCGAAAAACTCATGGCCTATTATGACTTGCATTTGAATTGAGAGAGTTTGTGTAAATCGCTGCTCAAATTTTGTAATTTATAATAAGAATTATTATAAATTTCCAAAATTTCAAAATTGCAAAATTTTCATTATAAGTACATTATTTCAATGAAAATAGTAAACAATTATTAGGTAATAAATAAGTTTTATCGGAATTATGTAATTTTCGTTGTGACTTTTAAAAATATCAATCAATATTGCAAATTTGTATTCCAAATTACAAAATTTAATTAGCATTATAAAATTTTTATTATAAATTGATGAAGTTCACTATAAAATGTAATATATCATTGGTACTTCCAACATTCGTATTATAAATTTCAATATTTCAGCAGCGATTATGAAAATTTTATTGTAAATTTCCAAAATTTCACTGTAAAATGGAAATTATCATTGGCATTTTCAAAATTTGTATTAAATTGTTAAAATGTTCATAGTTATTTGTAGAAAATTTAATGAAAATGAATTTAGTTGCAAAGTAGGTACGAACTTTTCATTAGAGATTACAAAATTTTCATTAGAAATTATGATATTCGTATTATAAATACCAAAATTTTTATTATAAATTTCAAAGTTTAATTGTAACCTGTAATTTTTTGTGGAAATTATAAAGGATTTATCCTCAAAATATATTACTCACTAAGTTATTATTAGTAGGAGTAGTATTAACATTTATTCCATATACAAATCTACAGCATACTTAATACATATAATAATATGATATACATAACTACATTGATATCTGTTGTCATACATGACATATGGAATATTATATATATATATATATATGGAATATTTTAATGGAAATTTGTAAAACTGTTAAGGGAACATTAAAAATGTAGATTATATTTTAATTTTCCCTTAATAGTTTTACAAATTTCTATTAAAATATTAATAACTTAGTAAGTGAAAAATTGCAGGTTTCGAATAATCTTTGAAATTTATAATCAAAATTTTGATATTTATAATAAGAAGTTCACAATTTTTAACAAAAAAATTGTAATTTCTAATGAAAAGCTCGTAATTTCCAAACTAAATTCATTTCCATAATTTTTTTTACAAATAACTATCAACATTTAAACAACTTAATACGAATTTTGCACATGCCACTGATATTTTGCAATTTTCAATGAAATTTTGCCAATTTACAATAAAATGTTCATAAACGCTGCTGAAACTTTGTAATTTATAATACGAATGTTGGAATTGCCAATGATATTTTACATTTTGTAAACAAAATTTGTAATTTCTAATGAAAAGTTCGTAATTTCCAAACTAAATTCAATTCCATTAATGTTTTTACAAATTACTATCAACATATTAACAACTTATTGCGAATTTTGCACATACCACTGATATTTTGCAATTTTCAGTGAAATTTTGTCAATTTACAATAAAATTTTCATAAACGCAGCTGAAACTTTGTAATTTATAATACGAATGTTGGAATTGCCAATGATATTTTACATTTTGCAGCGAAATTTATCAATTTATGATAACATTTCATAAAGCTATTGAAATTTTGTAATTTAGTATACAAATTTTGCAATATTCATTGATATTTTTAAAAGTCACAACGAAAATTACATAATTCCAATAAAACTTATTTATGACCTAATAATTGTTTTCTATTTTCGTTGAAATATTGTATTTATATTGAAAATTTTGCAATTAAAAAAAAATCCTCCTTGTAAACTCAATCCGGGGACACACTGTATATTCTACATTTTAATGAAAATGACGAAAATTTCGTAGTTTCTATTGATTTTTTTAAATATATAGTCAAAATTTTACACCTACCATTATATTTTTTGGAATTTTCAATAAAATGTTGTAATTTGTAAGGAAATGTAGAAAATTTGCTTTGTCATAAAGCTATTGAAATTTTGTAATTTAGTATACAAATCTTGCAGTATTCATTGAAATTTTTGTAAGTCACAACGAAAGTTACATAATTCCAATAAAACTTATTTATTACCTAATAATTGTTTTCTATTTTCGTTGAAATATTGTATTTATATTGAAAATTTTGCAATTTAAAAAAAATCCCCTTTGCAAACTCAATCCGGGGACATACTGTATATTCTACATTTTAATGAAAATGACGAAAATTTCATAGTTTCTATTGTTTTTTTTTAAATTTATAGTCAACATTTTACACCTACCATTATATGTTTTTGGAATTTTCAATAAAATTTGTAATTTGTAAGGAAATGTAGAAAATTTGCTTTGTCATAAAGCTATTGAAATTTTGTAATTTAGTACACAAATCTTGCAATATTCATGAATTTTTTGTAAGTCACAACGAAAATTACATAATTCCAATAAAACTTATTTATTACCTAATAATTGTTTTCTATTTTCGTTGAAATATTGTATTTATATTGAAAATTTTACAATTTAAAAAATATCCCCCTAGTAAACTCAATCCGGGGATACACTGTATATTCTACATTTTATAAATTCCACCAAAATTTTGAAATTTACAATTAATATTTCATAAATTCAATCGAAATATTCAAATCCATTATCAACATTTCGCAATATTTATCGTAATGTTGTTACTATTTATGGGATTTTTAAAGAAATATTGTAATTTGTAATGAAAATGACGAAAATTTCATAATTTCTATTGAATTAAAAAAAAATTATAATCAACATTTTACACCTTCCATTATATGTTTTTGCAAATTTCTATGAAATCTTTCAAAACTTTTTACGTAATATTATTTCTGGAGAAAGCCGTTATAATTTCCAACTAAAAACTGTTGTTTTTAGAAACTGCATGTTTCATTAATATTTGTCATTTATGCAAATTTTGGTATTTATAATAAAAATTCTAATGAATTTTTTGTAATTTCCAATAAAAATGCATCTTCATTGTAATTTACAATCGACCTTATATGATTTCAATGACAATTCGCTGCTGAAATTTTGTAATTTATAATATGAATATGAATTGCCAATGATATTTTACATTTTACAGCGAAATTTATCAATTTACAATAAAATGTTTATAAAGCTATTGAAATTTTGTAATTTAGAATACAAATTTTGCATTTTCATTAAAAAATTTGTAAGTAAGAACGAAAATTACATAATTGCAATGAAACTTATTTATTACCTAATAATTGTTTTCCATTTTCGTGAAATATTGTATTTGTAATGAAAATTTTGCAATTTTCACTACAATGTTCCAATTTACATTCAGCATTTTACAAATTCCTCAGAAATATTGTAATTAACAAATAATATTCTATAATTTGGAAATATTGAAATCCATCACAAAATTTCGCAATATTTATCGTATTGTAATCACTATTTTTGAGGTTTATGAAGAAATTTTGAAATTTGTAATGAATATGACGAAAATTTCATAGTTTATATAGATTTTTTTAATTTATAGTCAAAAATTTTACACCTACCATTATATTTTTTGCAATTTTCAATAAAATTTTGTAATTAGTAAGAAAAATGTTGAAATTTGTATGTAAACTTTGTCGTTGCAACGAAAATTTCCTAATTTCTATCGAAGTTATTAATTCATAATGAAAATGTGGTATTTTCTCTTTAAAGTTTTGCAAATTACTAATAAAATATTAATAACTTAGTGAGTGATATGCTTTGTAGATACATTCTTTATAATTTGCACTAAAAATTGCAGCTTTCAAATAAACTTTGAAATTTATAATTAAAATTTTGGAATTTATAATAAGAATCATCTAATTTTTAATGAAAATTTTGTAATCTTTAATAAAAAGTTCGTAATTACCAACTAAATTCATTTTCATTAAATTTTCTACAAACGACTATGAAAATTTTAACAAATCAATAGAAATTTTCCAAATGCCAATAATATTTTCCATTTTACAGTGAAATTTTGGCAATTTACAATAAAATTTTCGTAATCGCTGCTGAAATTTTATAATTTATAATACGAATATTGGAATTGCCAATGATATTTTACATTTTATAGGGAAATTTTACAATAAAAAAAAATCATTAAGCTACTGAAATGTTGTAATTTCGAATGCAAATTTTGCAATACTCATTATTCATTCAAATTGTTGCAAGTCACAATGAAAATTACATAATTGCAATGGAACTTATTTATTACCTGATAATTGTTTTCTATTTTTATTGAAATATTGCATTTGCGATGAATATTTTGCAATTTTCACTACAATGTTCCAATTTATATTCAACATTTTACAAATTCCGCAGAAATTTTGTAAGTTACAATTATTATTCCATAGTTTCTACCGAAATATTGAAATCCATCATCAAAATTTGGCAACATTTATCGTAATGTTATCACTATTTATGGGGTTTTCGAAGAAATTTTGTAATTTTTAATGAATATGACGAAAATGTCATGGTTTCTATTGATTTTTTTTTTTTAATTTATAGTCAAAATATTAGACCAACAATTATATTGTTTGCAATTTTCAATAATATTTTGTAATTTGTAAGCAAAATGTAGAAAATTTGCATGTAAACTTTGTCGTTGCAACGAAAATTTCCTAATTTCTATTGAAGTTTTTAATTTCAAATGAAAATGTGGTATTTTCTCTTAAAAGTTTTGCAAATTTCTATTAAAATATTAATAACTTAGTGAGTGATATGCTTTGTAGATACATTCTTTATAATTTGCACTAAAAATTGCAGGTTTCAAATAAACTTTGATATGTATAATTAAAATGTTGGTATTTATAATAAGAATTTCATAATTTATAATGAAAATTTTGTAATCTCTAATAAAAAGTTCGTAATTTACAACTAAATTTATTTTCAATAAATTTTCTACAAATAACTATCAACGTTGCAATTTTTTGTATTTTGCAATTTTCAGTGAAATTTAGGCAATTTAAATCTCTTAAATCTTAAGAATCACTTAATTTTTAATGAAAATTTTGTAATCTTTAATAAAAAGTTCGTAATTTCCAACTAAATTAATTTTCATTACATTTTCTACAAACGACTATGAACATTTTAACAACGTAATACAAATTATGCAAATACCAATGCTATTTATCAATTTCCACTGAAATTTAGGCAATTTACAATAAAGTTTTCATAATCGCTGCGGAAATTTTGTAATTTATAATATGAATGTTGGAATTGCCAATGATATTTTACATTTTACAGCGAAATTTATCAATTTACAATATTTTTTTTATAAAGCTGTTGAAATTTTGTAATTTAGAATACAAATTTTGCAATATTCAATGAAATTTTTGCAAGTCACAACGAAAATTATGTAATTCCAATAAATCTTATTTATTACCTAATAATTTTCATGTATATATTGTATTTGTAATTAAAATTTTGCAATTTTCACTACAATGTTCCAATTTACATTCAGCATTTTACAAATTCTCAGAAATATTGCAATTTATAAATAATATTCCATAATTTCTATCGAAATATTGAAATCTACCATCAAAATTTTGCAATATTTATCGTAATATAATCAGTATTTATGGGGTTTTGAAGAAATGTTGTAATTTGTTATGAAAATTACGAAAATTTCATAGTTTCTATTGATTTTTTTTAATATTTAGAGTCAACATTTTACACCTACCATTATATTTTTTGCAATTTTCAATAATGTTTTGTAATTTGTAAGAAAAATTTAGAAAATTTGCATGTAAACTTTGCATGTAAAGAAAATTTCCTAATTTCTATTGAAGTTCTTAATTTATAATGAACCACATTTTCATTATAAATTAAAAACTTATATTTTGTCTTAAAAGTTTTGCAAATTTCTATTAAATTATTAACCTAGTGACTGATATGCTTTGTAGGTACATTCTTTATAATTTGCACTAAAAATTGCAGGTTTCATATAAACTTTGAAATTTATAATTAAAATTTTGGTATTTATAATAAAAATGTCATAATTTATAATGAAAATTTTGTAATCTCTAATAAGAAGTTCGTAATTTTCATCTAAATTAATTTTCATTAAATTTTCTACAAATAACTATCCACTTAGTAGATAAAACAAGGACAGTTCCAACGCAGGTTAGGTTAGATTTCGATTAATTTAATCCGCGGTTTCATTCGCGGATTAATCAAAATCAGCGGGCGGTAACAATGGGTTGATTGTGGAAATTGCGAGTAATTCGACCAGTACCTGTATTTATAATTATCCTATTGTAAATGTTGTAATTTTAATTAGAGTACTTGCAATTGTCACAATTATTCTTTTGTTAATGTTGTAATTGTAATTAGAGTAATTGTAATTGTCGCATTTGTCCGATTGTAATTGCCCGCGGTGATTAGCCCGCCGATTAAACCGCCGATTAAAACCGCAGATTAATTTAATCGAAATCTCTGCTAGTAGTGCTTTTGAATCCCCACTGTCTACTAATTTGGCATTTAAATCAAAATTTGATAATATATTCATAACATTTTCAGATTTTAGCATACCTTCGTTAAGTTTTGACAATTTTTAAGATAAGATGAGATAATATCGCTAATGGTTTTTTTTGAGAATTTTATCAAATGGGCCAATTGGTCGAAACCGGTACCCAGTTGTCCACAAAGTTACAAATATAATTTTTAAAATTGTGATAATCGGACTGAAATGTTATAGATTACATATAAAAATGAAACATGTCACAAAAATCTCAAATTTGGTAAAAATATTGCCCCCGAAAGATCGCGAATGGTGTTTTTTTTTTGAAAATTTTATAAAATGGGCTAATAAAATCAAAATATTTACAATACTCTCATACAATAAAATTCATTGTTCATTTACGATCTTTCAGTGGAAATATTTTTTCCAAATTTGAGATTTTGGTGATACTTTTCAATTTCATACTATAAGATAAGATAAGATCGTTAATGGTGTTTTTGTTTTAGAATTTTATAAAATGGGCTAATCAAACAAAAATATTTTCATAACTCTTAATCAATAAAATTCATTGTTGATTTGCTTTCTTTCAATGGACATATTTTTACCAAATTTGAGATTTTTGTGATACTTTTCAATTTCATACGATAAGATTATCTTATCATGGTAAATGGTGTTTTTTTTAGAATTTTATAAAATGGGCTAATGAAATAAAAATATTTTCATAACTCTTATTCAATAAAATTCATTGTTCGTGTGCGATCTCTCAGTATACATATTTTTATCAAATTTGAGATATTGGTAATAATTTTCCCTTTCACACGATAAGATAAGATAAGATCGTTAATGGTGTTTTTTTTTGTGAATTTTATAAAATGGACTAATCAAATCAAAATATTTTCATAACTCTTAATCAATAAAATTCATTGTTGATTTGCGATCTTTCAGTGGACATATTTTTACCAAATTTGAGATTTTGTTGATACTTTTCACTTTCATACATATTTTCATCGAAACATGCACGTTTTGTGGAACCTTTCTCACTTCGGTTCAATTCGTTGTAACACTTTAGATTTTCACGAATTTTCGGTGGTCCCAAATAATTTATAGTTAATAATTAATGATAATTAATAATTATAATAATTTAAGTCATGAATTAAAATTTTCAGATTTTTAGCGTAATTTGGGATTTCGGTAATACTTTTGGCTTGTAAAGGCTAGATAATTATTTAAAGTCATAAGTTAAAAGTTTTTTTTGCAAAATCTCTCATTTTGATAATTCTTCATAGAATACCTCATAGATTTCTGTAAAAAATATAATCTTTATCAACAAAATTTTATTGTATAAAACTATCAACCTCCGTTTCATACAAAAATAAGTATTATTGGATTAACTTCTTTAAAATTCTAGCACCCAAAATGTTGCATATTATTACGGCAAATCTCACCATTTTGGCGATTTTTGCTAATAGATGGCAAAAATAGATGCCATCTATTATGGCATCTTATGAAATAGATCGCTATTTTATACTCACATCTGAATTATGTATCAAAGAATAATTTACTCTAATTAAAACCATTGGGTTGATTAATTTTGTGAAAATTGTCACGCCTCCACTTTTTTGGTATAGATATTTTTAATTAATCATTAATGCGAGATTTATTAATTGATGAATGTATTTGCATGTGAAAGCATACATAGCTGATGTATGGGCACGCAACATAGCACGTGAGTGCGTGCCTGTGCGTGTCTATGATGTGTATACGCAGGCATGTGGATGCGCCATTAGTTACATCTATGTCTTTGAGCACGTGCCATTCATCATTTTCCGTTTCCTCCCTGGTATTGTGGCCCACACATTACAATTAGAATGAGCCTACTGTCTCTTACAAAAACATGTAACTAATTAAATACGTTTCCACACATTTTTCCTCCAGGTATGAAATTATTAATTATTAATTAATTACATTTGGATCAAGAATCGTAAAGTAATTATGAATTGAGATTACTTACAAATTTAGTTCAGGTTCAGATCAGGTCAGGTCAGGTTCAGGTTCAGGTCAAATTACAGCAGCAGGTAAAGATGGGACCTTTTATTGGATTCTTACCTAAATGAATGACAATTCAAAATTTAATTGATTTTTTATTATAAAAAAGAAGTAATTATTATAGGTAAAGAAGCAAATAAAGTATAAAATAATAAATATATACCAAATGATGTATTTTTGGAGATAACATATCGTTGGTATATAGGTGAAAGTGCCCAAGTCCATTATTCATCATTTCATGTTCATTTTATCTCCTGTACAATTAATTTAAAAATGGGCTTGGTCAATTATAAATTTACAGAAAAAAGTACGATTTTCCTAGAACAAATGATAATTCACAAATTATTGTGAAGAAAACTTAAATTTGGTGATGGGAGTTTGTGAAAGTTTTTTAAAATTAAAATTCCTTATATTTCTTTTTTTAAAGGTTTTAACGAGGTTTTTTGTAAAAAATGAAATCTGAGTTTTAATTTAAGATAAGTGTTTTCATTTGGAGATAATGACTGCAAAATTGCTTTTAAAATCAAAGTTGTAGACGGCTCCCACCCACCCCACTCTCCGACATCGATAGCTAGTGGCCCTCCTCGTTATTCCAAACGAATAACAAGCACATGAGTGCCCTACAGGTACGTCCACCTTGCCAGATATTTTGTCACTTTTCACATAAAACAGAAGTCTCTCGTCTCGGATAATCTCGGATCTTGGATTATCGATAGTCGACAACAGAAATTCGTTTGAGCTCGTTTAAAAGTACTGCTTTTAGTATTTGTGGTCTTGAGGACTGAATTCCTGTGTGCAGTTTTCAATGCATTTTAATGTATCGTGTAAGTTTTGCAGGATCGTGTGCTTCAAACGCTTCTCTCCTGCCTATTTTCTTTCGTTCTTGACCAATCAGTATTTACTGTTTATTCATTTGAAAACTCTTTGACTGCCTTTCATCGATTGAGTTTCGTTTGAGATAATTGTTAAGGGGTGAGTGCCTCTGTTCAGTTCATTTCGGGCAATCGCCCCCTTTTGTAGCTTTTTAATTAAAAATGCCGGGTTCACGAAATGTCCCCTGGAAAATCAACTGGGCATCGGGAAATAATCGGAAACTTGCAAAATGGTGCATCGCCGGTTAATTATCATGCCAGGAAAGGCGCTGCTAATTAGCCATTATTATTCTAAGCTCGCAAGATCGTTTATGGGAAAATATTATAATTAACGATTGTAAATATTCTTTTGCCGTCGTTTTTCAACTCTTGGTGATACCACAATGGAAACGTGAATCACGATTTCGACAAAACCAATTGCCACGTAGTCATGTATGTGTTTATGACAACAAAGGTGCAAATTATGCTAATTAATTGATTATGGCAAAACAATAGATGCATTAGAAAAGTTAGTAGCATTTTACGCATACATTTGTAATGGCTTATTACCGGTTTGTACCACGAAATCTTCATTATAAATCACGAAATTTTCATTCACACAAATACCATAAACTTCATTATAAATTACAAAGTTTAATTGGACCCTGCTAATTATATGTTGAAAATTATAGATTCCAGAAGAAATCGCTCGCAAAGTTCTTAAAATATTCATAGGTATTTGCAGAAAATGGAACGAAAATGAAAAATTTTGCTTATGATTAAAAAATTATAAGGTAATTTTTAGCATTGGTACTACAAATTTGTAGTATTGATCATAAAAATGGTTAAGCCATGGTTTAACGGTGGTTTAATGTTAGTAACCTTGGTAACCCTTTGTAAAACATCGCTAAACCACGGTTTAAATTTTTATAAATAACAGTTGAATTTTAAATTGCAAAATGTTAATCAGACCACAAATTTCTCACTCGAATTATACAATTTATATTGAAAATGATATTAATAAAAATGTGTATTAATGGAAAAAGCAATATAATATACAGCAAATTAAATAAATATAAAAAAAAACTAAATTACAGTGAAATGTGTTATTTAGAATAAGTTTGTGTTTTAAGTACGTATGTGTTTTATTATGTGTATTTGTAAATATATTAATAAGCCGAAATTAGTTAGCTAGTAATAAAAATGGTAAAATTTTATATAAACCAAAAATCTATACAGGGTGTCTCAAAATTGACGCCCGTGCTTTTGGAATTGCATTCACGGAGCTAAAAGATATAGAAAATTAAGAGTGGAAAATTTTTGGTTTGTCCCTCGTTACAGACTTATTGATAAAAATGTAAGCAATAACTTTTTCGGCCACTATTCAAAACTCGATTTTGATTTATCAATTTTGTCGTATCTAGAGACACAGCTGTCAGATTTGACAATTAGTTTGACAAATGTGGACAATATCTTGTTGTTTAATTAATATTTGTTATTTGGTTTTTTAATATTATTAGTTAGTACATTATTTTGATTTATACATGTTGTCAAATCTAGAGACATAACTGTCAGATTTGACAATTAGTTTGACACATGTGGATAATATTTTGTTTTTTAATATCATTAGTTAGTACAAGATTTTGATTTATGCTCTTTGTCAAATCTAGAGACATAATTGTCAGATTTGACAATAAGTTTGACAGATGCGTTTTACAGTTCTTTTTTATCAATAACTGTATAACGAGGTAGAAATATCTTGTTTTATACTTTTATTAGTTAGTACGATTTTGATTTATTTATTTTGCCAAATTTAGAGACATAACTGTCAAATTTGACAATTAGTTTGGCAGATGTGTTTTACAGTTTTCTTATCAATAACTCTATAACGAGGGACACATATCTTGTTTTATAATATTATTAGTTAGTACACGATTTTGATTTATTCATTTTGTCAAATCTAGAGACATAACTGATAGATTTGACAATTAGTTTGACAGATGTGGACAATAGCATAGAATAGAATAATTTATTTACGTGCTATTATACACATTACTACTATATTATACAGATAGCATCTTGTTTCTCAATCATTATTTGTTATTTGTTTTTAATATTATTAGTTAGTACACGATTTTGATTTATTAATTTTGTCAAATCTAGATATATAACTGTCAGATTTGACAATTAGTTTGACAGATTTGTTTTACAGTTCTTTTTTATCCATAACTGAATAACGAGGTACAAATATCTTGTTTTATACTTTTATTAGTTAGTACGATTTTGATTTATTTATTTTGTCAAATTTAGAGACATAACTGTCAAATTTGACAATTAGTTTGGCAGATGTGTTTTACAGTTTTCTTATCAATAACTCTATAACGAGGGACACATATCTTGTTTTATAATATTATTAGTTAGTACACGATTTTGATTTATTCATTTTGTAAAATCTAGAGACATAACTGATAGATTTGACAATTAGTTTGACAGATGTGGACAATAGCATAGAATAGAATAATTTATTTGCGTGCTATTATACACATTACTACTATATTATACAGATAGCATCTTGTTTCTCAATCATTATTTGTTATTTGTTTTTAATATTATTAGTTAGTACACGATTTTGATTTATTAATTTTGTCAAATCTAGATATATAATTGTCAGATTTGACAATTAGTTTGCCAGATGTGTTTTATATTTTTTTTATCAATTACTCTACAACGAGGGATTATTATCTTGTTTTATAATATTATTAGTCAGTACACGATTTTGATTTATTCGTTTTGTCAAATCTACAGACATAACTGTCAGATTTGACAATTAGTTTGGCAGATGTGTTTTACAGTTTTATTATCAATAACTCTATAACGAGGTACACATATCTTGTTGTATAATATTATTAGTTAGTACACGATTTTGATTTATTTATTTTGTCAAATCTAGAGACATAACTGATAGATTTGACAATTAGTTTGACAGATGTGGACAATAGCATAGAATAGAATAATTTATTTGCGTGCTATTATACACATTACTACTATATTATACAGATAGCATCTTGTTTCTCAATCATTATTTGTTATTTGTTTTTAATATTATTAGTTAGTACACGATTTGGATTTATTAATTTTGTCAAATCTAGATATATAATTGTCAGATTTGACAATTAGTTTGCCAGATGTGTTTTATATTTTTTGTTATCAATTACTCTACAACGAGGGATTATTATCTTGTATTATAATATTATTAGTCAGTACACGATTTTGATTTATTCATTTTGTCAAATCTACAGACATAACTGTCAGATTTGACAATTAGTTTGACAGATGTGCTTTCCACGTTTTTTTTACATATAACTCTATAAGGAAGGACAAACGGAAAATTTTCCACTCTTAATTATCAATTTGTTTTAGCCCCCTGAATGGAAACCCAAAAGCACGGGCGTCAATTTTGAGACACCCTGTATATAGGGTGTCTACGCTAAACCGTTCGTTAAAAGTTTACGGGGTTGCTGTTGTACTAAAAATTTCAAAAAAAATCCTAGTCACACGGTTGAATCACCAAATGTGTATTTCCATTAAAAAAAATTGAATAACGAGATATTTAAGATTGCACTTAGATATTGACATTTTATGAACACTTTTTATCAAAATTGACAGTTTTCACTTATTATACTCATAGAGGCATCATCTAGGTACAATTCGAGATGTTGCTTATAATTTTATCTTATTCCTAAGAGAAGTTATAGACAGATTTCAGGCTACCTTTTAGAGGTAAAAATTTTTGAAAAACATTATTTTCTTGAAAACTAAAAGAGATAAGTGTACATACGTTCCTACAAAATATGTCCCAATTTAAGCGAGGAATTCAAAAATAATATAATATTTGGGGTGTTTTATTTAAAATAAGAAAGTTGGTGCTATTTCCGGTGGAACCGTAAGTGATAGAAACTTGAAAATATTTCACATGAGGATGACTGCTTCAACCGTTTGACGGGGATTTTTTTTTTAAATTTCTAGTACTTGAATTGAATTTTTTGATTTATTGAACTTAATACGAACTTTCTGCAATAACTATGCATGGGTTAGGTTCAAATTTTTATATATTTCAAGAGTATTAGTATTGCATTTCTTCATTAACTTTAAAGCAAATTCGGGAAAAACTGAAGCAAAGGAATAATTTGAATTTATAATAGTATTGTAGAGGATGGTTTAGGCTATAATAATGGGCATAATTAAGAGGCATAGTTAATTTTTAGGGCGTGGATTTAAAAAAAATTACTAATTCTCCAGGATGGATCGTATATATTTGGCCTATTTTCGTATTTTAGAACACTAATTTTTGAATTTTAGAGACATAATTGAGCTGTTGAAAACCAGAGTGATACATCTATCTCATGTGTATTTCTGGACTTAGCTGAATTGAAAAAAAATGGACTTTCGTTTTCCAATGACAAAAATGGAGTTTCCACTCTGGTTTCATTTTTTTTAAATTTATGTGCTCATTTAGACATGGATTAGGTATGTCACAGTTAAAAAAACAGTTTTCACAGTTCACAGGTTTCAATATCCCAATTGATGAAAATATTACATATTTTCCAATATGAGAGCTTTGATTGAACATTTGGCCAATTTTGGTATTTTAGTACACTAATTTTTTTAATTTTAGAGATGTAATTGATAAAAATGTGTCTTTTTCGATATTATAGTAGTGACAAGTAAACATTTCTTAATTTTGCAATTGTAAAATAAGTTAATCAATTTCGGAATGTGGGATCATTGATATCCAAAAATTGATATTTTAGAACACTGATTTTTGAAATTTAGAGATATAATTGATAAAAATGTGTTTTTTTTCAATATTATAGTAGTGAATAGTAAAAATTTCTTAATTTTGCAATTGTAAAAAACTTTAATCATTTAACCATACGTTACATTGATTGGGTATGTCACAGTTAAAAAACAGTTTTTACAGTTCACAGTTTTCAATGGTCCAATTGATGAAAATATGTCAGATTTTCCAATACGAGAGCCTTGATAGAACATTTGGCCTATTTTGGTATTTTAGTACACAGGTTTTCTGAATTTTAAAAATGTAATTGATAAAAATGTGCCTTTTTTTCAATATTATAGTAGTTAATAGTAAAACTTTCTTAATTTTGCAATTGTAAAAAAATATTAATCAATTTCGGAATGTGGGAGCATTGATATCCAAAAATTAATATTTTAGAACACTGGTTAGGTTTTAATTTTTATATTTTCAGGAGTATTTGTATTGTATTTCTTCATTAACTTTAAAGCAAATGCGGGAAAAACTGAAGCTGAAGATTAATTTTAATTTCATATCTTCTTAAATATATGCTTTTTTAAATATTTGCGTAAAGTATGAACTCAAACGAAAACTGAAAATTGCAGCAAAAAAATTAAATAAATAAACATTATGTGTATTTGGTCTCCAACTTTACATAAACATTCTGAAAAACCTTGCATAGTTTTACAAGTAAAATGTTGTGTGTCATTTATTGAAATTTGACGTCAATAAATGCACAAAACATTGAACTAATACTTTAGGTTTTCTCCTAGATTTAAAATAAAATATCAATTTGATTGCTTTTCGAACTCTAGATTAAAATGCTGAAAAAATACGTCTAAGGTATTTTTATATATTTCTGATTTTTAACGCAGAAGAAATCGTCTTCTGTCTTACTGTCTAACTGTCTTCAATTTTAAATACAAATTTTGGAAATGCGAATGCTAATAATACCCCTCAAATTTTGAAGCATTTTCTATAATTGTGTGAAATATGAGCTCAAACAAAAACTGAAAATTGCAACACATTTGGGATATTACTTTGTTTGTATTGCATTTCTTCCTCTAACTTTCTAAGCAAATTCTAGAAAAACTGAAACTGAAGCTTGGATTGCAAATTTTCTTAAATATATGTATTTTTATATTTGAGTAAAGTTTGAGCTCTAATGAAAATGAAAATAGCAAAACCAAAAAATTCTTGTGTATTTGGTTCCAAACTTTACAGAAACATTGTCAAAAACTATGCATGTTAATTGTTATATTTTCTGAATTATTAGAGTTTTGCAAGTTGTTCAGTGAAATTTGTAGTCAATAAGTCTATAAAAATTTGCAAGAAAATTTTAGATTTTTTCCAATAATTAAAATAAAAGATCAATAGGATTGCATCTCGAAATATAGATTATAATTTTGAAAAATTATTTTAAATTTTTTACATTTTTACATATATTACATTTCGAACTTTAGATTAATATGCTGAAAAAAATATGTCTGAGATATTTTTATATATTACTGATTTTTAACGCAGAAGAAATTGTACCTACTGTCTACAATTTTAAATACAAATTTTGGAAATGAGAATGCTAATAATACTCCTTATTTGATTTCTACATTTTCTTAAAATTTGAAGCATTTTCTATAATTGAGTGAAATATGAGCTGTCGTCAATTTGACGTCAATAAATGCACAAAAAATTGAACTAATATTTTTGATTTTCTCCTAGATTTAAAATAAAATATCAATTTGATTGCTTTTCGAACTCTAGATTAAAATGCTGACAAAAATATGTCTGAGGTATTTTTATGTATTTCTGATTTTTAACGCAGAAGATATTGTCTTCTGTCTTACTGTCTTACTGTCTTCAATTTTAAATACATATTTTGGAAATGCGAATGCTAATAATACCCCTCAAATTTTGAAGCATTTTCTATAATTGTGTGAAATATGAGCTCAAACAAAAACTGAAAATTGCAACACATTTGGGATATTACTTTGTTTGTATTGCATTTCTTCATCTAACTTTATAAGCAAATTCTGGAAAAACTGAAACTGAAGCTTGGATTGCAAATTTTCTTAAATATAAGTATTTTTTATATTTGAGTGTAAAGTTTGAGCTCAAATGAAAATGAAAATAGCAAAACCAAAAAAATCTTGTGTATTTGGTTCCAAACTTTCCAAATTGCTCGAAAAACAATTCCTCGAATGCAGAATTGCTCGAATGATTAACTTAACCTAACCTAACCTAAGAAACATTCTCAAAAACTATGCATGTTAATTGTTATATTTTCTAAATTATTAGAGTTTTGCAAGTTGTTCAGTGAAATTTGTAGTCAATAAGTCTATAAAAATTTGCAAGAAAATTGTAGATTTTTTCCAATAATTAAAATAAAAGATCAATAGGATAGCATCTCAAAATATAGATTATAATTTTGAAAAATTATTTTAAATTTTTTACAGTTTTACATATATTACATTTCGAACTTTAGATTAATATGCTGAAAAAAAAATGTCTGAGACATTTTTATATATTACTGATTTTTGTACCTACTGTCTACAATTTTAAATACAAATTTTGGTAATGAGAATGCTAATAATACCCCTTATTTGATTTCTACATTTTCTTAAAATTTGAAGCATTTTCTGTAATTGAGTGAAATATGAGCTGTCGTCAATTTGACGTCAATAAATGCACAAAAAATTGAACTAATATTTTAGATTTTCTCCTAGATTTAAAATAAAATATCAATTTGATTGCTTTTCGAACTCTAGATTAAAATGCTGACAAAAATATGTCTAAGGTATTTTTATATATTTCTGATTTTTAACGCAGAAGAAATTGTCTTCTGTCTTACTGTCTTACTGTCTTCCATTTTAAATACAAATTTTGGAAATGCGAATGCTAATAATACCCCTCAAATTTTAAAGCATTTTCTATAATTGTGTGAAATATAAGCTCAAACGAAAACTGAAAATTGCAACACATTTGGGATATTACTTTGTTTGTATTGCATTTCTTCATCTAACTTTATAAGCAAATTCTGAAAAAACTGAAACTGAAGCTTGGATTGCAAATTTTCTTAAATATAAGTATTTTTTATATTTGAGTAAAGTTTGAGCTCAAATGAAAATGAAAATAGCAAAACAAAAATGTTCGTTAAATTTGGTCCCAAACTTTACAGAAACATTCTGAAAAACTTTGCATCTTAATTGTTATATTTTCTGAAATATTAGAGTTTTGCAAGTTGTTCAGTGAAATTTGTAGTCAATAAGTGTATAAAAATGTGCAAGAAAATTTTAGATTTTTTCCAATAATTAAAATAAAAGATCAATAGGATTGCATCTCGAAATATAGATTATAATTTTGAAAAATTATTTTACATTTTTTTCATTTTTACATATATTACATTTCGAATTTTAGATTAATATGCCGAAAAAAATATGTCTGAGATATTTTTATATATTACTGATTTTTAACGCAGAAGAAATTGTACCTACTGTCTACAATTTTAAATACAAATTTTGGAAATGAGAATGCTAATAATACCCCATTTTTGATTTCTACATTTTCTTAAAATTTGAAGCATTTTCTATAATTGAGTGAAATATGAGCTCAAACAAAAACTGAAAATTGCAACAAATTTGGGTTATTACTTTGTTTGTATTGCATTTCTTGATTAACTTTAAAAGCAAATTCTGGAAAAACTGAAACTGAAACTTGTATTGTATTTGTATTGCATTTCTTCGGCAACCCCGTAAACTTTTAACGAACGGTTTATTGTAGACACCCTGTATAATAAAAATACCTACCAGTAAGTACTAAAGAAGAATATAAAGAAGAAAATATGAATAAAATCATTTGTAATTTTATTACATATAAACTGGTTACATAATCGCGAAAATTTATCTAATTTCGTAAAATTATCACCATTCCTACCAATTAATGACCATCATATTATGGTGTTATCATCATATTATGTATTATGGTATTATTACCATCATACCGCCCACATTTACGTACCTCTGCTACTTCCTTCTTTTATTGAAAGCTCAGAACTTAAAAATCGGCTACGGTTTTTATTGAATAAACTGCAGCCTTTATGCGAATTGAGAAAGTCAGCGCGATAAAATGTCGTTTGTACCTTTTAAAACATTAATTGGAAGACATGAATTCATCCATTTGCCTCTTGAAGTTGCTCATGGCCAATAAATTCAACCTCTGCAGCCTGAAATTGCACGCAATAAAAAATACATTTCCCCTAAATTATTTATAAACATACTGCATTTACCGTATCTGTAGATACCAAATATGAATTCCGACAAAAGTTATCTGAATTATACAGGGTCCGTCATTTCACCTCCCGTCTTCTATAGATCAGTTACTAATTGAGTTAGGATTTTGATATTATGCAGACTTTACTTGCATTCTGGGGTGTATTTCAGGAAAATATTTTTGATTATACAGGGTGTCCCAAAAAAGTGTGACGTCATCATGATGTATATTTTTAGATTGCATGGTATATTCTTTGTTGCTTATTTGGGTGCCTTTTATGGGTGCCTACATACCCATAAAATTTTATTGAAATCAGTTTAGTGATTTTAACACAAAAAAATAAAAACTGAAAAAAACAGTTTTGCACCATTGGCTAAGAAAATTAATAACGGATAAAAATAGTGCCTTGTTATTAAAACCATACAAGGTACTCATTAAATAAGGTCTGGCAGTTGCGTTAAGCAAGTTTTTTTGATATGCATTATACAGAGTGTCCAAAACTTAGTGTCAAACTTTTAAAACTTTAAAGCACTTTATTTTTCTTATTTTAAATTGGAAGCCCTGTATATTTTTATGTAATTCCATGTGGAATTAAAAGACAATCATTTTTCCTAATTACAACCCTGTCTCAACTCCTAACATATTAAAAGATGTTTGCAGAGAACTCGTTTGAGAATGCTTTACTGGCATATTTCTCAAATATTGTTTCAACAAATGAAATCTTCGACTGTATGGTCTCAGTATTCTATGGTAAGAGCCATGTTATGCCATACATTAATAAACCATTGGCTTTTTTATTTTTGCTGCCGAAAAATATTTTTCGGATTAGGACGAAAAAGACCGTTACCTAGCAACTATGGTCTTTAGCAAAATGATGGCCTTTTCGTCCATATTTTCATACCGAAAAATACTATCTTATTATGCAATCGAATAAAAAATAATTTTGGTATTTTGGGTATAAAGACCTTAGCTAAAAACGCTTTTAATGTTTTATATTACTACAGTCAACATTGGCTCTTGTCACTTTGTTAACCTTTAATGTCAATAAATTGTTCTTCAAACCCACCTTCGATTTTGATTAATTAAAATGACCATTGGAATTGTTGATAAATCGAGTTTTCTGCCCATAACTTTTAATGTGTTAGGAATTACGATAGAGTTGTAATTGGGAAAAATGTTTGTCTTTTAATTCCACATAGAATGACATAAAAATATACAGGGGCTCCAATTTAAAATAAGAAAAATAAAGTGCTTCAAAGTTTGATACTAAATTATGGACACTCTGTAGAATGCATATCAATAAAACTTGGTTAACGCAACTGTGAGACCTTATTTAATAAGTACCTTGTATGGTTTTATTAACAAGGCATATTTTTATCTTTTATTAATTTTCTTAACCAATGGTGCAAAACTAATTTTATTCAGTTTTTATTTTTTGGTGCTAAAAACACTGAACCGATTTTAATAAATTTTTATGGGTATGTAGGCATCTATAAAGGGCACCCAAATAAGCAACAAAATATATACCATGCAATTTAAAAATATACATCATCGTGACGTCACACTTTTTTGGGACACCCTGTATAATCAAAAATATTTTCCTGAAATACTCCCCTGAATGTAAGTAAGGCCTGCAAAATATATCATGACGTCACACTTTTTTGGGACACCCTGTATAATCAAAAATATTTTCCTGAAATACGCCCCAGAATGTAAGTAAGGCCTGCAAAATATCAAAATCCTAACTCAATTAGTAACTGAGCTATAGAAAACGGGAGGTGAAATGACGGACCCTGTATATAAATTGAGTAGGTAAATGCAGCTAATTTGTATACATTATTGTGGTGAGTGAAGAAATCCGATAACTGCATCATCGATTTTTAGTGCTAATTTCTGCAAAGTAGTAATTTAGAATTTTCAATTGCATGACCAAATTTTGATGCTAATGACTTACAGCGTTATTCATAAAAATGAAAACCGTAATTGTCAAAACTTGTCATATTTGTAACTGTGACTGTTAAAACTTGTCATATTTTCTACTGTGGCTGTCAATATTTCTTCTATTTTCAACTGGAATTGTCAAAATGTATGGAGACTTTAATCAGTCGTGAAAAACTCTAAGAGCGTTATTCATAAAAAAATTAAGCCGTTGTTTACCGGTGGTTTCGCGCTGTTCAAAGGGTTACCAAGGTTACTAAGGTTAAACCACCGTTAAACCGCGGCTTAAATTTGTACGAATAACACTGTTAGAATTTTCAACATTTCATTATACAGGGTGTTAATACTAAGTTGTAACACCCGAAAATGGCAGTTAGAACTCATTGAAACAAATAACTTTTCTTAGTTAAAATTTTTGAATTGGAGCCCCAGTTCATAGTTAATGGCGTTCTTTTGTTTTTTCGAAAAATCGTCATTACTCCCTTATTTTAAGAAATATTTAAAAAACACAAAAACGTTCAGCATGCGCTATCGTTTCTCTAAAACATTTGTATTTACCATTATTTTCTATTTTATCAAATATCAAAATGGCGACCGAAGAAAAATTTCGAAACAAGATATTTTGAAAATCACTCGATTGATTTTTGAAAATAAAACATTTATAAAATCCTTAAACTATATTATAACATTTGTCTCAAACATTTTTTTCGATCTGTCCAAAAAAGTTATTATTCAAATTGAATTACAAGATGAATTTTAACAAACTGCAACAATCATTTAAAACAAAGTAGGCTAACCTTAAGTTAGGCCATTAAACAAGTTGAGGCACGTGTTTTCTAGTTTGTACGTTCAAATTTAAATACTTTTTGATCTTGTTCTTCAGAAATTTCAGCTTCATCTTGAAAAGTTTCTGTCACGTTTATCATTTGTGTGCGTATTTTGCATAATTTCTGTATAAAAATGCATAATTATCAAAACAGACAAATGTTATAAGATAGTTCCAGGATTTTATAAATGTTTTATTTTCAAAAATCGATCGATTGGTTTTCAAAATATCTTGCATAGAAATTTTTGATCGGTCGCCATTTTGTTATTTTATAAAATAGAAAATAATTGTAAATACAAATGTTTTAGAGAACCGAAAGCGCATGTTGAACGTTTTTGTATTTTTAAAATATTCCTTAAAATAAAGGAGTAATGACGATTTTTCGAAAAAACAAAAGAACGCCAATAACTATGAACTTGGGCTCCAATTCAAAATTTTTAACTAAGAATAGTTGTTTGTTTCAATGTGTTCTAACTGCCATTTTCGGGTGTTACAACTTAGTATTAACACCCTGTATTCTGGGGATGTTGAGAACAAGCAAAAAAGGCAATATTTTCGATATCAATTACAGAAACACAGAACACACTATTTAAACCGTGGTTTAGCGATGTTTTACAATGGGTTGCCAAGGTTACTAAGGTTAAACCACCGTTAAACCGTGGCTTAAATTTTTATGAATAACACTGTTAGAATTTTCAACATTTCATGATATTCTGGGGATTTTGAGAATAAGCAAAGAAGGTAATATTTAAAAAAAATAATCACAGAAACAAAAATATGATAAGAATAATGACGCTGAAATGTAGATTTTGTTCTACAAACCTTAATTTCAAAATTTTATTCAATTGCCTTGAGCCGTTTTCGACTTATGGTGCCCACAAAAAGTTATCACACCCAGAGACAGATATTTTTCAGAAATCGTCTTATTGAACTTTTGACTACTTTTGGTATTAACTATTATGCAATTTATTTAAGAAGAATAATTAATAAAAAATTAGGGCTGATCAGAATATCTAATTTGGATTTCGCAAAATTTCAAGAAAACAATACCTTTCGCATATTACGTAGGTGCTAATGTAGAGAAAGTAAATAAAAATATTTCACATTACAATCTCGCCAACTTACTCATTACGTTCGATGGGGCATTAATGGCTTCACATTGGTGGTAAATCCAATCCAAACGTGTTATGAGACCAAGATCTAATTTTGCGCAGACGTGATTCAATTTATGTCTGCCAGGCGGTCACAGCAGGTCTGTAATTATATTATATGAAAAATAGTAAGTGGCAGGTAATTTTGAATTCTGTTGGTTTTTGTTGACAAGCTCGAAACGGGCACGTTTGAAATTATTAGCAGGTAATTGCAAATCATTACCCAAGTTTTTGCAGTAATTATGAAGTAATCAAATAAACTGCGCCGCGAAATTACAATCAAATATATGAGTTGGTACGAATTTATTTCAGCACGTTTAGAAATTTTTCATCAATATACATTACATTTACGAAAAACGTTTATAAAGCAGCAAATATAAGTTAAATCATGAATATAATTCATTACCTGGTGAACTTGGCGTATACTTTATTACAGTCCATGACATTTGTGCGAGAGTTCATTTTATGATATAAGAATTCGGGAAAATGGTACACATCGCTCAAGAAAATGTTGTCAAAAAAAATTAGTAACACCAATGATAAATATCTAATTATTGACTTATCTTAATTTCTGATATTTCCTCGTGTGGATTCCTTATTAATTTATTATCATTTTTAATAAAACCACAGAGCGAACATAAGGTTCAATCCGAATTCCACCGCGCAAACTTTTCGATTTACTTTATTATGAACGTGCTGTGTTAAAATTAGTGAAAAGTTTACTCGTTAATCCCCACAGAATATCGTTGCTGTGAGCGAGTCATTCATGCAAATCTGCGTACAACAAACTTTAGTTTCGGCGGGTTTTAGACACAATAATTTCAAAGGGAAGAGCCTGTCCATTCTGCGGACCAAAATTGCAAACTGATCAACGCCTTTATATAATCTACAGAATTCGCCTGAAGTTTGTTTTGAGGCTCTCTAAATTAACGTTTTGTGACAGGATTTCTGTAGAATCAGTTTGAATGGTTAAGAAAATTACACCATATACAGTGTGTTCGATAAAAAGCGCCCAAGACTATAGCGACTTCATTATTTTGTTATTTAATCCTCAACAAATCACATATATTGTTAAATGCGACAGTTTAAGCTATACATTGGTGACAAAAATCTTAATTAAACAGTCATTAATTTGTTGTGACGTCAACGAAATTTTTTTTAAATGGCTCGGTATAATTATTTTGGAATAAGCTTGTAGAGCATTTTACTTACTTTCCCCCGGTCAAAATTTTTACTAGGGTAATAATATGAAAATTTTGCAAAATATGTGAAAAATTGATTTGAGCTAATAAGCTGTTCAATCTTAAATTCACTGGAATAAACAATTGGTTTTAAAATTATATTTAAAACCATAAACTCAAACTCAAACTCAAAATTAACCCCTTACTGCATGGTATGTTTTGATAACTTTTATGTCAGATTCTAATAATTATTTGGATACATTTACGACTGCTTTTGGGGGTCGGTCTTTGATAGTACTGATAAAGTTGCGGATAATTATCTTACAGTTTATTGTTTATTACAGTCATTTATTTGTTTTTTGATGTAATCTTGTAGAGCATTTTAGGTACTTTTCAACTGTCTAAATTTTTACTAGGGTCATAATATGAAATTTTTGAAAAAAATCTGAAAAATTGAACAGCTAGTAAGCTGTTCAATTTTAAATTCTCTGGAATAAACAATTGGTTTAAAAATTATATTTAAAACCATAAACTCAAACTCAAAATTAACCCCTGCTTTTGGGGGTCGGTCTTTGATAGTACTGATAAAGTTGCGGATAATTATCTTACAATTTATTGTTTATTACAGTCATTTATTTGTTGATTGGTGTAATCTTGTAGGGCATTTTAGGATTTTTTTTGAAAAAATCTGAAAAATTCTCTGGAATAAACAATTGGTTTAAAATTTACATTTAAAACCATAAACTCAAACTCAAAATTAAGCAATTACTGACCGTTTTGGGAACTTTTATATGACATTCTAATAATTATTTGGATACATTTGGGACTGCTTTTGGTGGTTGGTCTTTGATAGTACTGTTAAAGTTGCGGATAATTATCTTACAGTTTGAAAAACCCCTAACGAAGATAAGAAAGGTACTGAAGAAATTGCGGACAATTATCTTACAGTTTGAAAGACTCCTAATGAGGACAAGAAATAAGTACAATTCAGGTACTTTACAACACTGTAGGTATATCTCACCAGCAGATAACTAATTGGCACTCCTTGTGAAGTGTTCAAAAAATCTTCAAATGCCCACAAAATGCTTCAAATTTCAATAATAAACGTCGAAATCTGCAAAATTCAAAGGCACAACTAATAAACCTTAAAATCCCCCCAAAATGCTTCAAATATCAATAATAAACGTCGAAATCTGTCAAATTCAAAGCTACAACTAAGAAAACCTGTCAATTTTCCCCTCAATCCCTCGAATGAGGGATTCCCTCGAATCCCTCATTTGTTTTTTATCAAATGTACCAAATATGTTAAATTTCTGTCTGAAACAAATATAATCTGTCGCATTTTTAACTTCAACTGTTAAAATCTGTCAAACTTCCAACTGAAATAGTCGAAATCTGTTAAATTTTTAATTGCAACGATCTGTTTTTGTTAAATTTTCTAGTGAATCTGTCAAATTATCAAATTTTCATTTGCAAATATTAAAATCTATCATTTTTTTTAATTGCAGCGCTATATTTTTTGTAGAATGTTCAAATGCAACTGTCTAATATTTAATTACAACTGCAGGAATCTATCAAACTTTCAAAATCTGTCATATTTTCATATTTAAATATCTGTCAAATGTTTAATTGCGACTATACAAATATCTCAAATTTTCAATTGGCACCGTCAAAATTTGACTAGTTTTCAATTGCTTATGTAAAAATTGTCCTATTTTTGACTGTAACTGTCAAAATGTGTAAAGTTTTTTTCACCACCTATGAAATTCCGTACAATTTCTAACTGTAACTGCCAAAATCTGCCAAATTCTTTACATTTACAATAGCGACTGTCATATTCTGTAAAATTCAGGTACCAGGTGTAAAAACTAGTCACATTCATAACTAGTCATAAATTTAGTAGTGAATCTGTCTAAATCTATCAAATTTACATTTGCAAAAATCCAAAACTATAAAAAAAAATAATTGCAGCTATAATTTTTTGTGAAATGTTCAAATGCAACTGTCTAATATTTAATTACAACTGCAGGAATCTATCAAACTTTCAATTTCTATCAAAATCTGTCATATTTTCAATTTTAAATATCTGTCAAATGTTTAATTGCGACTACACAAATATTTAAAATTTTCAATTGGCACCGTTAAAATTTGACTAGTTTTCAATTGCTTATGTAAAAATTGTCATCTTTTTGACTGTAACTGTCAAAATGTGTGAAGTTTTTTTCGCCACCTATGAAATTCCGTACAATTTCTAACTGTAACTGCCAAAATCTGCCTAATTCTTTACATTTACAACAGCGACTGTCATATTCTGTAAAATTCAGGTACCAGGTGTGAAAACTAGTCACATTCATAAGTAGTCATAACTAGTCATAAATGTTGTAGTGAATCTGTCTAAATCTATCAAATTTTCATTTGCAAATGTCCAAAGCTATATTTTTTTTAATTGCAGCTATAATTTTTTGTGAAATGTTCATTTGCAACTGTCTAATATTTAATTACAGCTGCACAAATCTATCAAACTTTCAATTACAGCTATCAAAATCTGTCATATTTTCAATTTTAAATAAATGTCAAATGTTTAATTGCGACTATACAAATTTCTCAAATTTTCAATCGGCACCGTCAAAATTTGACTAGTTTTCAATTGCTTATGTAAAAATTGTTATCTTTTGGACTGTGACTGTCAAAATGTGTTCAGTTTTCTTCACCACCTATGAAATTCCGTACAATTTCTAACTATAACTGCCAAAATCTGCCAAATTCTTTACATTTACAATAGCGACTGTCATTTTCTGTAAAATTCAGGTACCAGGTGTGAAAACTAGTCACATTTTCAACGGCTACTGTCAGAATCTGTATTCTTCCAAATCCAGGTGCGTTCGACTATGTGAAAGTATCTCAAACTTCCTACAGAAACTGTCAACATATGCCATTTTTAACCGCAACTGCTCAAATATGTCGAAACAAAGCAAAACATAAACAACGAAATCGAAGAAATCTCAAACAAACGTGGTTCTGTTTCATATAAAATTTAACAGTTTAACAGAATATATGTGAAATATTGACAGATGTAGTTCAAAAGATAGGAAAAATTTAGTCATGTTGAAACTACGACAAGGTTTGACAGTTACAGATGAAAATTTAACTAATTTTGACAGTTGTATTTGAAAATAGCACCAATTGTCTGTTCCAGAGAATTTACAATTCTAATAATCTAATTGGAAATAAAAAAAATAGTCATGTTGAAACTACGACAAGGTTTTATAGTTACAGATGGAAACATAACTAATTTTGACAGTTGTATTTGAGAATAGCACCAATTGTCTGTTCCAGAGAATTAACAATTCTAATAATCTAATTGGAAATATTCTTGCTAAATATTATAATTGTAGCAAATATTAATGCTAATTTATGATTTAGGACAAATTGAAAAAGATTCTTTCACAATTAGAAAATTGAATGCTGAAATGACTCTTTCTCTTTCAATAATTGAAATTTCGTTGAAAATTTGAGAAAATTTAACACGACGATTTTGTCTTATTTCGAAGTTAAAAGCAATATTTCATAAAATTTTAAATATTCTTGCTAAATGTCAAATTAAAAAAGATGCTTGCAAAATTAGAAAATTAAATGCTAAAATGAAGAAGTCTATTCTAGAAATTGAAATGGCATTGAAAATTTGAGAAGATTTAAGACGAATTCTACTTATTTCAAACTTCAAAGCAATACTTGATAAAATTGGAAATATTCTTGCTAAGTATCAATTATTATTTTGGGACAAACTGAAAAATAAAATCTTTCAAAATTAGAAAATTGAATGCTAAAATGACGAAGTCTCGTCCAATAATTGAAATTTCGTTGAAAATTTGAGAAGATTTAACACGATGAATTCCTCTTATTTCGAAGTTAAAAGCAATATTTCATGAAATTGGAAATATTCTTGATAAATATTATGATTTTAACAAATATTCATGCTAATTATTATGATTTAGGACAAATTGAAAAAGATTCTTTCAAAATTAGAAAATTAAATGCTAAAATGACGAAGTCTTCTTCCAATAATTGACATTTAATTGAAAATTTGGGAAGATTTAACACGACTAATTCTTCTTATTTCGAAGTTAAAAGCAATATTTCATAAAATTGGTAATATTCTTGCTAAATATTATGATTTTAGGAAATATTCATGCTAATTATTATGATTTTTAGGACAAATTGAAAAAGATTCATTCAAAATTAGAAAATTAAATGCTAAAATGAGGAAGTCTCTTCTAGAAATTGAAATGGCATTGAAAATGTTAAAAGATTTAAGACAAATTCTTCTTATTTCGAAATTTAAAGCAATACTGGATAAAATTGGAAATATTCTTGCTAAATATTATGATTTTTACAAATATTCATACTAATTATCATGATTTAGGACAAATTGAAAAAGATTCTTTCAAAATTAGAAAATTGAATGCTGAAATGACGAAGTCTCTTCCAATAATTGAAATTTCATTGAAAATTTGAGAAGATTTAACACGACGAATTCTTCTTATTTCGAAGTTAAAAGCAATATTTCACAAAATTGGAAATATTCTTGCTAAATATTATGATTTTAGCAAATATTCATGCTAATTTTTATGATTTAGTACAAATTGAAAAAGATTCTTTCAAAATTGGAATATTGACTTCTGAAATGACGAAGTCTCTTTCAATAATTGAAATTTCATAGCAAATTTGAGAAGATTTAAAACGATGAATTCTTCTTATTTCGAATTTAAAAGCAATATTTCATAAAATTGGAATTATTCTTGCTAAATGTTATGATTTTAGCAAATATTCATGCTAATTATTATGATTTAAGACAAATTAAAAAAAGATTCTTTCAAAATTAGAAAATAAAATGCTCAAATTATGAAGTCTCTTCCAGAAATTGAAATGGCATTGAAAATTTGAGAAGATTTAAGACGAATTCTACTTAATTCGAAGTTCAAAGCAATACTGGATAAAATTGGAAATATTCTTGCTAAATACCTATTATTATTTTGGGACAAACTGAAAAATAAAATCTTTCAAAATTAGAAAATTGAATGCTAAAATTACGAAGTCTCTTCTAATAATTGAAATTTCATTGAAAATTTGAGAAGATTTAACACGACTAATTATTCTTATTTCGAAGTTAAAAGCAATATTTCATAAAATTATAAATATTCTTGCTAAATATTATGATTTTAGCAAATATTCATGCTAATTATCATGATTTAGGACAAATTGAAAAAGATTTGTTCAAAATTAGAAAATTAATTGCTAAAATTATGAAGTCTCTTCTAGAAATTGAAATGACATTGAAAATTTGAGAAGATTTAAGACGAATTCTACTTATTTCGAAGTTCAAAGCAATATTTCATAAAATTGGAAATATTGTTGCTAAATATTATGATTTTAGTAAATATTCTTGCTAAATATTATGATTTAGGACAAATTGAAAAAGATTCTGTCAAAATTAGAAAATTGAATGCTAAAATGACAAAATCTCTTCCAATAATTGACATTTCATTGAAAATTTGAGAAGCTTTAAAACGACGAATTCTTTTTATTTCGATGTTAAAAGCAATATTTCATAAAATTGGAAATATTCAAGCTAAATATTATGATATTACCAAATATTCATGCTAATAATTATTATGATTTAGAACAAATTGAAAAAGTTTCTTTTAAAATTAGAACATTAAATGTTAAAATGACGAAGTCTCTTCCAGAAATTGAAATGGCACTGAAAATTTGAGAAGATTTGAGACGAATTCTACTTATTTCGAAGTTAAAAGCAATACTGGATAAAATTGGAAATATTCTTGCTAAATACCTATTATTATTTTGGGACAAACTGAAAAATTAAATCTTTCAAAATTAGAAAATTGAATGCTAAAATGACGAAGTCTCTTCCAATAATTGAAATTTCATTGAAACGACGAATTCTTCTTATTTCGAAGTTAAAAGCCATATTTCATAAAATAGGAAATATTCTTACTAAATCTTATGATTTTAGCAAATATTCATGCTAATTATTATGATTTAGGACAAATTGAAAAAGTTTCTTTCAAAATTAGAACATTAAATGCTGAAATGACGAAGTCTCTTCTAATAAATGAAATTTCATTGAAAACTTGAGAAGATTTAACATGATGAATTCTTCTTATTTCGAAGATAAAAGCAATATTTCATAAAATTGGAAATATTCTTGCTAAATATTATAATTTTAGCAAATATTCTTGCCAAATATTATGATTTAGGACAAATTGAAAAGATTCTTTCAAAATTAGAAAATTAAATGCTAAAATGACGAAGTCTCTTCTAGAAATTGAAATGACATTGAAAATAGAAGATTTATGACGAATTCTACTTATTTCGAAGTTCAAAGCAATACTTGATAAAATTGGAAATATTCTTGCTAAATACCTATTATTATTTTAGGACAAACTGAAAAATAAAATAATTCTAAATTAGAAAATTGAATGCTAAAATGACGAAGTCTCTTCCAATAATTGAAATTTCATTGAAAATTTGAGAAGATTTAACACGATGAATTCCTCTTATTTCGAAGTTAAACGCAATATTTCATGAAACTGGAAATATTCTTGATAAATATTATGATTTTAACAAATATTCATGCTAATTATTATGATTTAGGACAAATTGAAAAAGATTCTTTCAAAATTAGAAAATTAAATGCTAAAATGACGAAGTCTCTTCTAGAAATTGAAATGGCATTGAAAATAGAAGATTTATGACGAATTCTACTTATTTCGAAGTTCAAAGCAATATTTCATTAAATTGGAAATATTCTTGCTAAATATTATGATTTTAGCAAATATTCATGCTAATTATTATAATTTAGGACAAATTGAATAACATTCTTTCAAAATTAGAAAATTGAATACTGAAATGACGAAGTCTCTTCCAATAATTGACATTTCATTGAAAATTTGAGAAGATTTAAAACGAATAATTCTTTTTTTTTCGAAGTTAAAAGCAATATTACATAAAATTGGAAATATTCTGGCTTAATATTATGATTTTATCAAATATTCATGCTAATTATTATGATTTAGGACAAATTGAAAAAGATTCTTTCAAAATTAGAAAATAAAATGCTAAAATTAAGAAGTCTCTTCCAGAAATTGAAATGGCATTGAAAATTTGTAAGATTTAAGACGAATTCTACTTATTTTGAAGTACAAAGCAATACTGGACAAAATTGGAGATATATATATATAAACAATCTTTATTGGGCTATCGACCCAATGGGATATTTGGAATTGGAGATATTTTTGCTAAATACCTATTATTATTTTGGGACAAACTCAAAAATAAAATCTTTCAAAATTAGAAAATTGAATGCTAAAATGATGAAGTCTCTTCCAGAAATTGAAATATCATTCTCCCCACCGCTTTTCCGTTTTTCAGTTCCTTTATTGCCGTTTTCACTACTTCTTCTCTTATATCTTCTCGCTTTTCTTTATCTGTTTCTCTCCCATTTGTCTCTTTGTTCTCCTCCTCTTCATCTTCTGTGGTTCCCAATAGTTCTTCAAAGTATTCCTTCCATCTTTCTGCTATTTCTATTTCTTCCCTTAGTACTTCTCTGTTTTTGCTTTTTATGACCCTCTCTGTTGCTTCTTTGTCTTCCTTTAGTTCCTTTATTGCTGTTTTCACTTCATCCTCTCTTATATCTTCTCCTTCTTCTTTGTCTGCTTATCTCCCATTTGTCTCTTTGTTCTCCTCCTCTTCATCTTCTGTGGTTCCAAATAGTTCTTCAAAGTATTCCTTCCATCTTTCTGCTATTTCTTTTTCTTCCCTTAGTACTTCTCCATTTTTGCTTTTTATGACCCTCTCTGTTGCTTGTTTGTTTTGTCTGTACGTTTTGATTACGCTGTAGAATAGTTTTTGGTTTTCCGTCCTATTTCTTTCGAGTTTATCTCCAAATTCTACCCATGTCTTCTGTTTGTTCTTGAGTATTATCTGCTTTACTTTGTTTCTTGCGTTTTTATATTCTTCGCATTTCTCCCTTGTTTTGTTGTTGAGGTATTTTTTCCATGCCTGTTTCTTTGTTTTTGCCAGGTCTCTTACTTCACTTGACCACCAGGCTGTTCGTTTTTTGTTTGTTTCTTTGTTGCTGGTTCCGCATATTCTACTTGCCGCTTTTATTATGCTTTCTTTGAGTTTTTCCACATTTGTTCTAAATTTTCTGTTTTCGTTGCTTTTTGTGTTGTATTTTTTTGTAGTTCTCTCTCCATTTCTTCTTTGTATTCTGTTTGCGTGTCTTCGTTGTTCAGCTTATTATGGTGCATACTGTCGTTCTCTTTGTTTGCTGTTGTTTTTGTTACGTTGTTGTTGTTGACTGCCCCATTTAATAATATATATTGTTACATTTTTTTATTGCCCCACGTTGGCTGCCAAATGTTACGTTTTTATATTGCCTGCCCCACGTTCGGGACTACAAAATGTTACGTTTTCGTTGCCTCAACTTCGGCGCCAAATGTTACGTTTTGTATATTTTCTCTGCCTATTTTATTAGTGTTGAATATTTAAGCATTTACTTGTTTTGTAACTTTTTGTTCTTTCTCTTATCTCAGGTTCAATAGTAGGTTCAATCATAACTAAATAGAGTTTTGTTCAAATACTTTAATGAATTGAAAATAACCAAAAATATTAAAACGTCTAATATAAACTGAACTAAACAAACCAATCAAAAACAATAGAAAACAAAATTATTAAATACATAATAAACTATGGCCAACATTAACAAAATAAATCCTATATACGCAAGCCAACTTATGTGATAATATGACTCTTGCACTTTACGCAAACTTTCTACTTGCAGTTATCTTCTTGTGGTTCCTTGATTACGTCGTCCTCTTGTTCCTGCTTTCCCGTCTGATCCGTTGTTGATTCCCACAAAAGTAAACAGCTACTTTTGTGTGCGAAGTTGAGCGGCTTGAAGTCCTGATTTTTGAATATCTCCGTCACGGCTCCTATCTTGTTGAACTCCTCTCCTGGTTGACTGTCTTCTTCCAGCAATATGTCCAATCGTTGAAACCCCGTTAATATTTTGTAATGTATTCGTATTAGAATCGCAACATCTCCACCCGCGATCCACACGCGTCTCTCCCACTCGTCAAACTCTTTGTTGATTATTTTCGACTTTCCATTATTCAATTCCCCAAGCGTCTATGCACGAAGTCACCTGTCACCCGTGGTAACCAATCAACAACCTTCATCCGCGGATTGCTTTGTATGTTTGTGCATACTTGTTCATATTCACATTTACAATATTTACAATAATTTTTGTTAGCTTGTGCCCTGAAGATTATAATTCTATCTAAAACTTATATAATAATAACAATAATTCTATTCTAATTAATCTAAATAAATACTACAAATACCATCACAATATATGTTTGTTGATGGTTACATAACAATTGAAGTCGCAAGAGTCTTGGGCACTTTTTATAGAACACACTGTATACACAGACAAGCCCTGACAGTTTATAAATATTATCCATGTTTGTATGTATGTTAATATTTTTGTTATATTATGAAAAATATTTAATAATTTATAACCCTATACGGGCATGCCCAGTTATTTCTTGGTTAATTAATATACGAATTATTTCATACCTGAGATATTAATATGCAGCTACCGTAGTGTCATATTTGTAAATCTTTACAAGTAATAAAATTGTAAATGCAGCCGTTAAATGCTGAGGTAATAAATATTTAACATTATTACAGACGCTAGAAAATTAACATTTAATTAACAACGGACTTCCTATTATAGGTAACCACATGAAATAGTATGTGCTTTTTATTAAAAAAATTGCTAAACAGGTTTGACTGTATGGACTTTATGTAGTGCCATAAGAGAAAATTATATTAATTCGTATTAAACGTGGCCATTAACTTCCCAACTTGGTAGATTATTCAGTGGCTCTTAGATAAAAATAACTTTTGCGAGAACTGCTCTCAGAAAGGATGATTGCCAAGTCGGCATTTAAAAGTGAAATTATCTTTTGCGCCCGAGTTAACGCGAATTATATTTTAGGTCAGCGCAGGCGAAGTTATTACCTTCAGGCGGAAATCCCAATTAGCTAATTGATGCATTTATTTTCGCCAATTACGGGTTCATTGAAACAGCATCCGAAGAATTCAGCGTCCGGCTGCAAAAACTGCGATAATAAAATGGCGACATTCTTATGCCAAATTCCCTATTAGTTATACGTCGAGCTGCAAAGGACGGCACAAGAAACGCACGTTCTTTGATCAAGCGCCATAAAAACTCTCAACACCATTAAATAACAAACGGAAGGACGGGTTGTTCGCGTTAGAGGACATCTGCGTCGCCAATTTATGTGAATTCTGCGACATCTGTACTCGTGGAAAATCGGCGGGGAGTAATTCAATTTTCTCCGTCAATTTTAATTAAGCTGCGGTTAAGTTAATTGTCACATGGTTCATTAGGATATTGATTTACGAGAATATCGGCACACATTCAAATTAACTTTGTAACTATCGTCAAATTTTCAGAGGATATATCTTCAGGCACACTGTATCCAAATCTGGCATAAAATTTTCAAAATAGACAACTTTTCAGAAGTTTCAGTGACAGATATAGCGATACCTGTCAACTGGAAAAGTTATATATTCGATTTTCCCACTTATTTACATCATTTCTTTCGTCATTTTTTTAGAGGATATATCTTCCACACAATTGAAGGAACTTTTTTGTTTCTGATTAAAAAAAAACAATATTTTTTATGAATAATTTTGCAAGTTGCAAAAATGACAAAACGTTGCAAAATTTGGCTGCCACGTAATCACGACAATTAATAAACCAAATGCTTTCGCATAACTGAATATTAGCTTGATCGTGATGGATGCCGGACAGGACGTTAACCGCTGGCATTAAAAGTAAACGACTACTTCCTAAGGGTTCTGTCAAGAATGGAGAGCAACCGCGGGCCTCAAATGGTCAGTGATTTATAGGCGCGTATAAATAAAGCGGACTCCTTATAATTTACAAGAAATTAATAACGCCTGGCATACTCGGTATTACGCCTGATTAACGGCGCGCCTGTTGCTAAATAAATTAAAGAACAATACCCCGGGTGTTGAAAGATGTAATTAGCCATGTGGTTATTAATTACCCCAATTAATTAAACTATCGGCGTTTGGTTTCTCGTGTAATTAACTTTCAACAATTTCAGAAATCAAAGTGAATCTTATATTTACTGCTATTGTTATTTTGTAGTTAATTCTTTAATTGCAATAATATATATCTATATTATTTAAAGGAGCATTTCCCAAACTGTGGGATAGCCAATGCTTATAAGCAAATATTAGTTTTGTAGAGATTTATTTTTTTGGAAAAAAACCCTGCAAATTAACTATAGACATCTATCGATTCAATTATTACTTTTGTAGTCGACTAGCTTCACAATGCTTTATTTGTTATAGAGAAAATCATGCATAAGCACCTTCTTTATGACATTGTGCCGTAAAGTGTGCCATAAATTAGCACATTAATAAGTGTGATATTAACAACAAAATAAGCACAGTTACCACAGTTACCATAGTTACCGTAAACAACAGCTTAGTAACCGCATAAATCAGATCATCATAGAAAAACTATGTCGGATTATAATCCGGAATTATAAACGAATTTCATACACTATTTTGTAGTTGACTAGAGCATTATTATAAATTTCTGATAAATAATTGTTCAAACTAATCCGCGTATAAGAAACTGATAAGAGGTGGCTTATAAGTTTTTTATACGTGGAATAGTTTTGAACAATTATTGATTAGAAATTTATAATAATGCTCTAGTCAACTACAAAATAGTATATGAAATTCGTTTATAATTCCGGATAATAAACTAATTTCATAATATACTATTAAATTATATCATATTTAAGGTTGTTTTAATGAATTGAATTGTATTTAAATAAGTTCAGGATATATACACATTAAATACATATGCCTCTGATGATGGTTTCTTATAACTGAAACTAGTCAGGCAATAAAAATAAATAATAAAATAAATAAACAAATACCTAATTAAACAACCTTAAATATATATAACTGGTAATTATGGATAAAACCTTAAACATAATAATATATATTTTCGGAATTTTGTAAAATTATGAGCATTTTTGGTTGGCACTAGTAGCGTTTATAAAGAACTGGCAATAATTTAATTTAATGTTTAATCACGTTTTCGAACAAAAGTATTAATTAGTTAAAATATTATCGTATTTTGTATAAATTATCACATTTAAAAACTTAACTTTAAGATTTCCATAAAATTCATTATTTTGGCTTCTCCAAGATCAGAATATTTCTAAGACAACTGGCAATAATTTAATTTAATATTTAATCAATTTTTAGGACAAAAGTATTAATCAGTTAAAATGTGCAAAATGAGCATTTTTGGTTGGCACTAGTAGCGTTTATAAAGAACTGGCAATAATTTAATTTAATGTTTAATCACGTTTTCGAACAAAAGTATTAATTAGTTAAAATATTATCGTATTTTGTATAAATTATCACATTTAAAAACTTAACTTTATGATTTTCATAAAATCGTAATTTTACCTTCTCCAAGATCAGAATATTTCTAAGACAACTGGCAATAATTTAATTTATTTTTTATTCAATTTTTAAGACAAACGTATTAATCAGTTAAAATATTATGGTATTTTGTTTAAATTATCACATTTAAAAACTTTAAGATTTCCATAAAATTCATTATTTTGGCTTCTCCAAGATCAGATATTTCTAAGACAAATAATTTAATAATTTAATTTAATTTTTAATCAATTTTTAGTTCAAATGTATTAATCAGTTCAAATGTTATCGTATTTTGTATAAATTATCACATTTAAAAACTTAACTTTAGGATTTTCATAAAATTCATTATTTTGGCTTCTCCAAGATCAGAATATTTCTAAGACAACTGGCAATAATTTAATTTAATTTCTAATCAATTTTTAGCACAAAATTATGAATCAGTTAAAATGGTGTCGTATTTTGTATAAATTATCACATTTAAAAACTTAACTTTAAGATTTTCATAAAATTCATTATTTTGGCTTCTCCAAGATCAGAATATTTCTAAGACAACTGGCAATAATTTAATTTAATTTTTAATCAATTTTTCAGACAAAAGTATTAAAATGTTATCGTATTTTGTATAAATTATCACATTTAAAAACTTAACTTTAAGATTGTCACAAAATTCATAACTTTGGCTTCTCCAAGATCAGAATATTTCTAAGACAACTGGCAATTATTTAATTTTTAATCAATTTTTAGGACAAAAGTATTAATCAGTTAAAATGGTGTCGTATTTTGTATAAATTATCACATTTAAAAACTTAACTTTAAGATTTTCACAAAATTCATAACTTTGGCTTCTCCAAGATCAGAATATTTCTAAGACAACTGGCAATAATTTAATTTAATTTTTCATCAATTTGTAGGGCAAAAGTATTAATCAGTTCAAATGTTATCGTATTTTGTATAAATTATCACATTTAAAAACTTTAGGATTTTCATAAAATTCGTTAGTTTGGCTTCTCCAAGATTAAAATATTTCTAAGACAACTGGCAATAATTTAATTTAATTTTTAATCAATTTTTAGGACAAAAGTATTAATCAGTTAAAATGGTGTCGTATTTTGTATAAATTATCACATTTAAAAACTTAACTTGAAGATTTTGATAAAATTCATTATTTTGGCTTCTCCAAGATCATAATATTTCTTAAAAATCTGAAATCTGATTTTATCACTTCATAAAAACGCAATATTTTCACAAAATTCAATATATTAACATCTCTAAAACAAGAATTTCTTATTATTTCTTGAAAATGTCATTATTTTGTGATATCTTGAAACATAAATAATGTTCACACATCCACATTATGTGTGTGTTCTCATGTGTGGATACACATCTTCCAATAATACCTGCAATTGTACATTTGGATATATTATAGTATATAGAAAATCTATAACAGTAGTGACTGTATTTGTTAGGGACATTATCCCTAACTGGCTATCGACCAACGTGGGTCCTTCTGCCGTGTCTATAACATTATTTTAAAAACTCTTAAAATATTTAACACAAAATCATTGATATATTTACAATCATCGAATTGTTAATACGCAGAAATCGATTGATTTTGATCACGTAAATCGCGAAGCTTTGTCGGAACGTGCGAAGCCTGTGGCATGCTTTTGAAAGATTGGCCCCAGCAATGGCAGAAATAATAGAGAAAAACATCCATCCATTTGTTTCATATATAGTCCTACTTATCGGCTTTTACGTCAGTTTTTCTGGCGTTCACTTCCACCCGTCCGTTGTCCATAAATTTGTCCTGTGTGCTGTATATTTTTGAACGTGTGCGTCTGAACTCAATATGATTTTGCGGCTATCGATCATCAACAATCACGGTTTCGTGATTGAAGATCGTCTGTTATCTATTTAAGTGATAAATGAAGGCTACAAACCCTTATATTTTCATATTATTTGTTATATTATTAAAATTGTGCAATCGTTTTTATTACAATTTTGTACAAATTAATTAATAAAAAAATATAATGAATAATCAAAACGGTTTTAAAGAAAATTACAAATTATCCTTTTTCACAACGACATTTATTTCTCTACATGTATATTTCAACCACTACGTGGTCATCTTCAGCAGACATTTGTACTGTACAACTGTCTACTGAAGATGACCACGTAGTGGTTGAAATGTACATTTAGAGAAATAAATGTCGTTGTGAAAAAGGATAATTTATATTTTTCTTTAAGTAATAATATTTGACAAGCTCGAACCGATTATTTTAATCAAAACGTGCTCTTCCAAGGCAGTGATACTTGATAGCATTGATTCGTTTGAATTAATCAAATGTGCCATCAATCAAGTCATCAATCAAATAAATTGCATTGTAAACATAATCCTTTGAAAATGGTTCAATAAGCCGAAACACGTGTCAGGAAACTGATAAAATATATGAAACAAAACAAGAGTAATTAAACATAATATACATTTATAATAATAAATTAATTATAGCATACTGAAACATTACAATAGCTATTTGTGCAATAAGTTAGCAAATGTATTTTTTCTCCGTACTAGGCATGGTTTTTTGAGCGAGGCGAAAGCCGAGATTCAAAACAAGCCGAGTACGGACAAAAATTGGATTTCCTATGTGTTGCACACATGATTTTATCTACTTTAGTTTACTTGAGTTTGGAAAATATATAAATTTGGATAATTTTAATATTTTAAAATTATTTCTAAATAAAATAGCGGAGTCAAAATTCTGCTTACATTAATGAAGAGATTAACGTAAATAATAACTCTATTTCTACTTCCATAAAGCCCTATTCTGGAATTTCATTCACGAATTGGGAACAGGTTTCTGTTAAGATTTATAATAATGATAAAAAATAACATATACAATTTCAATAAATTAAATTTGGATAATTTTAACATTTTAAAATTATTTCTAAATAAAATAGCGGAGCCAAGATTCCTCTGCTTACAATAATGAAGAAGTTAACGTAAATAATAATCCTATTTCTACTTCCACAAAAACCTGTTCAGGAATTTTATTCACGAATTGTGAACAGGTTTCTGTTAAGATTTATAATAATGATAAAAAATAACATGTACAATTTCAATAAATTGACATAACTTTTAATGTTGAAGCATTATTTCTGCACTTGTAGGAAACATTTCACTTTTCCTAAGTCAAATTAGTATTTTAATGTTAAAATATTATTTCCGCATTTGTTAGGAAATATTTCACTTTTCCTAATTCAAATTAGTACACAAATGTTAAAATTTTCCAAACTCTAGTAGAAAAAAATATATAATTATTTCTTATATTATTAATATTATACAATTGTTGTTATCACTTTTGTTTTTTTTTTTTCACAATCATTTAATCATTATTTAAGATTGTTCTGCATTATTAGTTGTTCTGCATTATCTATTAATTAATTAATTTCATTAATTAATGCATATTAAAACATTACAACAATTTTATAATTAAAACTTAAATATCCAATATTAATAAATATTGCTTGAATGTTCTACACTGCCAGTGGTATTTATTAATATCTAGATCTGAATAGATTACAAAGGGAAAATTAATTAATATTAATTTAATAATACATAATTCCCTTTATTCAACTACTACAATTGGTTGTAAAGGGGTATTATCCTTAATTCTTAATGCTTAATTCAGAACTTTAATACAGCAAAATATTGAATGAATTAATATATAATATAATCTATTTATATATTCACATACCTTATACCGGGTGATCATTTAAATTTCAGTTCGCAATTTGCGAATTTTAAAAAAGTCGCAATTTTCAGTTTTTTATTATATTTTGAAAACTATAAACGAGAGGTCAAATGTCTCTTCAGTTACATACAACTATGCAATTTTACCCCAATTAAGCGGATTTTGTATCTCTTAAGAGAATTTACATCCCCATGTTTAAGCTGGGAAAGCGGACACATTGTATATACAGTGTGATCATTTAAATTTCAGCTCTAGTTAACCATCAAAATTTTCGCAGCAAATATAAAAGCGAGAGATAATAAAAGTTGATGATGGTTCGGAACGAAACGTTGTACTAATAGTTTGTAAACGCTCTCTTATAGAGCTAAACATGTGGCAATGAAAAAGTGCCTTTGGTTTTCTTATACCTTTTCAAATAACTTCAGAAACAAATAAAATCGAATTCGCATAATTGCGGATTTTGTCAAATGTCAAATTTTTAAAAGTGTTCTGTACAATGTCATCATACAAAATAATGATTGAATGTTTTCGTGAGAAATGCATGAAAATTTCGTTTGAGTGAAAGTTTCAAAAAAAAGCAATAATATTTTGATCGAAATTTTTGAAAATTACAGGCAATTTCAAAGTTATACAGCCTTCCTAGCAAAATTGTTTAAATAATCATTGAAAATTAGACCAAAAATGAATAATTTTCACAAAAAATAGTTAATTTTATTAAATATTCTTGGAAATTTCATGATATTTTCGTATTTTTAAAAGAGTTCTGTACAATGTCATAATACAAAATAGTTATTGAAGGTTTTCGTGGAAAATGCATGAAAATTTCGTTTGAGTGAAAGGTTCAAAAACAGCAATAATATTTGGATTGAAATTTTTAAAAATTACATGCAATTTCAACCTTTTACAGTTTTCCTAGAAAAATTGTTTAAATAATCATTGAAAATTAAACCAAAATTGAATAATTTGCAAAAAAAATAATTAATTTTGTTAAATATTCTTGGAAATGTCATATTTTCATAATTTTGAAAGCGTTCTGTGCAATGTCACAATACAAAGTAATTATTGAAAGTTTTCGTTGAAAATGCATGAAGATTTCGCTTGAGCTAAAGTTTCAAAAACAGCAATAACATTTTGATTGAAATTGTTGAAAATTACATGCAATTCCAAACTTATACAGTCTTCCGAGAAAAATCGTTTAAAAATCATTGAAAGTGAGACCATAAATGAATAATTTGCACAAAAAATAGTTAATTTTGTTAAATATTCTTGGAAATTACATGATATTTTCGTGTTTTTAAAAGCGTTATGTACAATGTCATAATACAAAATAATTATTGAAGGTTTTCGTGGAAAATGCATGAAAATTTCGTTTGAGTAAAAGTTTCAAAAACAGCAATAATATTTTGATTGAAATTGTTGACAATACATGGAATTTCAAACTTTTAACAATCTTCCTAGAAAATTGTTAAAATAACTATTGAAAATTAGACCAAAAATGAATAATTTGCACAAAAAATAGTAAATTTTGTTAAATATTCTTGGAAATTTCATGATATTTTCATATTTTTAAAAGCGTTTGTACAATGTCATAATACAAAATAGTTATTAAAGGTTTTCGTAGAAAATGCATGAAAATTTCGTTTGAGTCAGTTTCAAAAACCGCAATAGTATTTTGATTGAAATTTTTGAAAATTACATGGAATTTCAAACTTTAACAGTCTTCCTAGAAAAATCGTTTAAATAATCATTGAAAATTTGACCAAAAATGAATAATTTGCATAAAAAATAGTTAATTTTGTTAAGTTTGTTCTTGGAAATTTCATGATATTTTCGAATTTTTAAAATCGTTCTGTACAATGTCATAATACAAAATAATTATTGAAGGTTTTCGTAGAAAATGCATGAAAATTTCGTTTGAGTGAAAGGTTCAAAGACAGCAATAATATTTTAATTGAAAATGTTGACAATTATATGCAATTTCAAACTTTTGCAGTCTTCATAGAAAAATTGTTTAAATAATCATTGAAAATTAGACCAAAATTGAATAATTTGCACAAAAAATAGTTAATTTTGTTAAATATTCTTGGAAATTTCGTGATATTTTCGTATTTTTAAAAGAGTTCTGTACAATGTCATAATACAAAATAGTTATTGAAGGTTTTCGTGGAAAATGCATGAAAATTTCGTTTGAGTAAAATTTTCAAAAACAGCAATAATATTTTGATTGAAATTTTTGAAAATTACATGGAGTTTCAAACTTCCTAGAAGTCTTCCTAGAAAAAATATTAAAATAATCATTGAAAATTATAACAAATATGAATACATTTGACAAAAATAAATAATTTTGTTAAATATTCTTGGAAATGTCATATTTTCATAATTTTGAAAGCGTTCTGTACAATGCCACAATACAAAGTAATTATTGAAAGTTTTCGTTGAAAATGCATGAAGATTTCGTTTGAGCTAAAGTTTCAAAAACAGCAATAACATTTTTATTTAAATTGTTGAAAATTACATGCAATTTCAAACTTTTACAGTTTTCCTAGAAAAATCGTTAAATAATCATTGAAAATTAGACCAAAAATGAATGATTTGCAAAAAAAATAATAAATTTTATTAAATATTCTTGGAAATTTTATGATATATTCATATTTTTTAAGGCGCTTGTACAATGTCATAATACAAAATAATTATTGAAGGTTTTCGTAGAAAATGCATGAAAATTTCGTTTGAGTCAAAGTTTCAAAAACAGCAATATCATTTTGATTGAAATTCTTAAAAATTACATGGAATTTCAAACTTTTAAGAGTGTTCATAGAAAAATTGTTAAGATAGTCATTGAAAATTAGAATAAATATGAATATATTTGAAAAAAATAATTAATTTGGTAAAATATTCTTGGATATGTAATATTTTCATAATTTTGAAAGCGAAATTTTCATAATTTTGAAATACAAAGTAATTATTGAAGGTTTTCGTTGAAAATGCATGAAGATTTGGTTTGAGCTAAAGTTTCAAAAACAGCAATAACATTTTCATTGAAATTTTAGATAATTACAGTTAATTTCAATCATTTAGTATCTTCCTAGAAAAATTGTTAAGATAATAAATAAAAATTACAGCAAATATGAACTATTGTCATAATTTAAAAAAAGGTTTTAAATACTCATTGTATTCTAGAAAATTTTATTTACTAAAGTTAGTAATATCTAATTTTTTTGTTTAATTCTAGATACTTGCATTAAAATTGATGAAAAAATCTAGATAAATAAATCTAGATTTTTTACTAAATAAATTTATTACTAATTCTAGATAATTCTATTAGATGTTGATTTCAAAATTGTAGAAAATTTGATTTAGCAATATAATTTTATAAATATCTTCTTAAATTTAAATTCTTTCATTTCAATTTTGACGAAAAATGTCAGGAAATTTAATTCATTTTAATGAATTCATTAAAATTGAAAAATTACTTTTCAAATTTAATCATTCTATTACATATTGATTACAAAATTGTAGAAATTTTGATTTAGCAATATAACTTTATAAATACCAATCTTCTTAAATTTAAATTCTTTTATTTCAATTTTGACGAAAAATTTCAGGAATATTAATTCATTTAAATGAATTCATTAAAATTGGAAAATTACTTTTCAAATTTGATCATTCTTTTAGATATTGATTTCAACATTTTAGTACTACTAAGTTTTCGCTGCCTATAAAAAAGATCAGATTGGTGTTCTCGCAATTCTTATTGACTGAAAATTTCCATGGATAACTAGAACGGAAATTTAATTGATCACTCCGTATATAAGAATTAAGAATTCAATATTGGATTGAAATTCCGTTCATAATTATATATTAAATATACTATGTTTTTACCACATTTTATTTACTAAAATTCACACCTCGAGTTTCGACTTTTGTCAGTCATTTTGAAGTAAAACTTAAAATGACCAACACAAGTCAAAACTCGAATTTAGACTAATAACAGTCATTTGCAAGTAAAAATAAAATATGATAATGACTGTCATAAGTCGAAATTCGAGTTGTAAATATTAGTGAATAAAATGTGGTAAAAACGTAGTTCTATGTTGAAAACTATGTCTAAGACATTCTTAGATGCTTAGAGTTTATATATACTCGAGTTTGGACTTATGACTGTCATTTTGAAATAAAAATGAAAAATTAAAATAACTGTCATAAATCGAAACTCGAGTTTAGACTTATGACAGTCATTTTAGTTTTTTACTTCTGTCTATAACTCGAGTTTCCACTTATGACAGTCACTTTCATATTTACTTGCAAATAACTGTCATAAGTCTAAACTCGAATTTAGACTTATGACAGTCATTTGCAAGTAAAAATAAAATATGATAATGACTGTCATACGTCGAAACTCGAGTTGTGAATTTTAGTGAATAAAATGTGGAAAAAACATAGTTCTATGTTTAAAATTATGTCTGAAACATTCTTATGTACTTAGAGTTTATATATATATATATATATATATATATATATATATATATATATATATATATATAAACTCTAAGTACATAAGAATGTTTCAGACATAATTTTAAACATAGAACTATGTTTTTTCCACATTTTATTCACTAAAATCGAAACTCGAGTTTCGACTTATGACAGTCATTTTAATTTTTCACTTTTAGGTACTTGAAATTGACTGTCATAAGTCTATAACTCGAGTTTCGACTTATGACAGTCACTTTCATATTTCATTTTTACTTGCAAATGACTGTCATAAGTCTAAACTCGAATTTAGACTCATGACAGTCATGTTTATTTTTCATTTTTATTTGAGAATAACAGTCGTAAGTGTAAACTCTAGTTTCGACTTATGACGGTCACTTTCATATTTCATTTTTACTTGCAAATGACTGTCATAAGTCTAAACTCGAATTTAGACTTATGACAGTCATATTTATTTTTCATTTTTACTTGAGAATAGCAGTCGTAAGTGTAAACTCTAGTTGCGACTTATGACGGTCATTTTAATTTTTAATGTTCACTTGAAAATGACTGTCATAAGTCTAAATTCGAGTTTCGATTTATGACAGACATTTTCAAGTACCTAAAAGTGAAAAATGAAAATGGCTGTCATGAGACGAAACTCAAGTTGTGGACAATAAAGACTAAATGTGGTAAAAACATAGTAATTTAATATATAATTATTAATATAGATATCGATTGCCTCGTAGTAGCGGTCAAAAAATTTAGATGATTATATCTTATGTGTCTGATAAAACTGTATATAAGTACCTACATTTAAATTCCAAATAGGTGAATTTTAATAGCTAATCGATATTTTTTATTAATTTAATTATACCCAAATCATCAATAATTTGTTTAAATGGCTGCCTTTAAAGCAAATATGAAATCACAGGTGTGATACATTAGGTATATGGAAATTATCTATAAAACTATTTTACTGCCTTTAAAGTAAACACGAAATTTTAAGTGCGATGGTAATGGTTTCTGAACATTTTACGTGATCGATAAATTTGCAAATTGGTGATTTAGCCGCGTTGTTTTTTACAGTCATTTTTTTGCTTCGTCGGTACTTTTAAGGCGAAATTAATTAATATGATTAAGTTTAAGGGTTTACTGGCCGCACTTTATGGTCTATAAATTTAATGATAGGAAACTGCCTGGAATAAATTTATATTATTGTCAATTTAATCAAATTGCACGCGAAACACCTTTCACCTATAATATTTTTAATGCCGGTAAGTGGAAAGCTTGTGCGTATAAAATATCGCAAAGTAAATTGAATGATGTGTATCAGGTTATATGGGAATTCTGAAATACTGTTACTTTCACTATTTACTTAGATATTAAGTTACAGTAACATATCAATTAGGTTACATATCAATTTAAAACTTACTATATAAGAGCAACAAGAATTGAGAAAATTATGAAATTACTAGACCCAAATTATTAAACGTTTTGCAAAAGTGTTGTTATTTTTAAAGTTTACCTCTCCATTTACGATGTTTTTGCGTCAGGGGAGTCTATGAATATCTAGTCATTTTGTTGGTAGTGTTTCGGAAATAACTGAATTCCCCAATGGAACTTGTCAAACTTTTTTAGGTTAAGTTGTTTTCAATTTATGTTATATTTTTTAAATAATATTGTTGCCAGATGTAAAGTTAAACTTATTAATATTTAATAATATTATTAAATAATATTAAGATTAATTTGGTATTAGTTTGTACTTTCTGGTAAAGTTTTTTTTGTGTATGTATTTATTTTTATTTTGCCTTACTAGTTTTGGTTTGTTCAGTAAACCATCATCAGAGGCTTGGTAAGTACAGTCATTTTATATAGCAATGTCAATTTTTTTGTACTAGATGTACAGTCATGCTCACATAAATCTAGTACAAGAAATTAGGTTACAATAGCAATTTTATATAGAAATGTTAAATTTTTTGTACTAGATTTATGTGAGCATGACTGTATGTGAGCATGACTGTGCATCAGAGGCTTTTAAAATTACATCATCAAATAGACATCTATCAAAATTTAAATATAATTTCAAATATTTACAATGATATAAAATCAAAAGATATATACAGCAAAATTACACTTATCAAGCCTCTGATGATTGTTTACAGAACTAACCGAAACTAGTAAGGCGAAATAAAAATAAATACATAATAAAATTAAATTAAAAAAATAAATAAATAAGTTACCAGTAAGTACAAACTAATACTTTAAATAAATAACTGGTAATATGGATAAAACCTTAAACTAAATTAAGATCAATATTTTGACAGAAGTGAAAATTATTTCTAAGCAGTAAAAAAAAAATTATCTTTAAAAGCTAGTAGTGAAAAAAATTATAAATCTGACAATGTGGTAGGAAACAAATGTCTAATAGACATCGACTGAATCACTTTGTCCAACATGACAAAAAGATAACCCAGCCAACTCGGTTGCAACAAGGTTGTGAATGTATAGTAAAAGTTTTCTTTTCTCTAAAAGGCTTGTTATTCTGAAAGTTTAGGTTGAATAACTTTCAAATATCATTTTATCAATATTTTTTATTACAAAGTTTCAATATTTTCAGTTGTATAAAAATGTTGACTGTCATTTATTTGTTTAACAGTTTCTGTAAAATTTTGGCTTTTAACTTGGCATATTTGCCTTATTTGGCTTATTATTTGAAAATGTTCACTGTCTTTTATTTGTTTAACAGTTTCTGTAAAATTATGGCTTATTAACTTGGCATATTATTAATCTTGCCTTATTTGGCTTATTATTTAAAAATGTTCACTGTCTTTTATTTGTTTAACAGGTTCTGTAAAATTTTTGTGTGTCTATAAACATTTGTCTTGTTAATCCAAAAAGTGTCAGTGAATTTTTTCAACTTTTTATTTCATCAGGAATCCCGTTAACTTTTAACCTACGACTTACGTAAGACCCTGTATTTGTTGAAGCCTATATACATATTTAGTACCCTTATTACAAGTATACCGGTATACAGGTACAATACAATCAAATGCAGGTATACATGTATATTATGTTTCGCGAAACATCATCCCCACCATTTATACAATACAGGTATTCAGGTATATTTGTATAGTATGTATATAGCGGAAACAGCATCGCCAGCATATATATGTTGGCGTATTTTCTTGTACACCCTGTATTTGTTCAGGCCGGTATACATATCAATACAATACAGGTATACAGGTAAACTTGTATATTATGTATATAGCGGAGAGCAATGTATAGGAATGTAGGCGTATTTTCTTATACACCCTGTATTTGTTGAAGCCTGTATACATATGTAGACCTCATATTATACATACAGCCATACCGGTGTACAGGTGCAATACAATAGAGGTATACACGTACATTTGTATAGTATGTATATAGCGGAAACATCATCCCCACCATATATATGTAGGCGTATTTTCTTGTACACCCTGTATTTGTTCAGGCCTGTATACATATCAATACAATACAGGTATACAGGTAAACTTGTATATTATGTATATGGCGGATACGAATGTATAGGAATGTAGGCGTATTTTCTTGAACACCCTGTATTTGTTGAGGCCTGTATACATATTTAGTCCTCATATTACACATACAGGTATATCGGTGTACAGGTGCAATACAATACAATAAAGGTATACAGGTATACTTGTATATCATGTTTTGCGGAAACATCATCCCCACCATATATATGTAGGCATAGTTTCTTGTACACCCTGTAATTGTTGATGCCTGTATACATATTTAGTCCTCATATTATACATACATGCATACTCTTGCAATACAATGCAATACCGGTGTTCAGGTATACCTGTATATTATGTATATAGCGGAAACATCATCCCCGCCATGTAAATGTAGGCGTATTTTCTTGTACACCCTGTATTTGTTGGTGCCTGTATACATATTTAGTGCTTATATTATACGTACAGGTATACCGGTATACAGGCACCATACAATACAATACAGGTATACCTGTATACCTGTATATTATGTATATAGCGAATACATCATCCCCACCATGCATATGTAGGTGTATTTTCATAAGGGGTGATTTTTGAAAAAAATAAAAAACACCAAATGTTTTATTACGCCTTGCTGAGTACGCAAATATTTTTTTCATAATTTTGGAGCAAACAATAAGGCCGTAAATAAATAAAACGCGTCGGGGGTTGTGGGCGCATTTGGGGGGGTGGCCGTGCAAAAACAGACCCCGTAGCATTTTCTGCGGACAATTCTGAGTCAGTACCTCAATTTTGGCACCATTCTGGCAATTAGTAACGTTTTAGTCAACATTTTAATTTCGCATGAATTAGTTTTTGATTTTCCAATGTAAATTACTTTGCCTATTTTTTATCAAAACGTGCACACCTGCAGACAAGTCTGTGCAAGATTCAACGATTCATCGCGGAAACGGCCGAAGAAAGGGCCGATCGCGGTTTTCCTCTCCCCGCGGGGTCTAAGGTCTGCTCCAGTGGCCCTCGGATTGTTGCAGGAGGAACTGCTTTTCACGCCGCTCCCGAATTTTCTATTTTTCACCCCCGCAAGAATTGGCCGATCATGGCGGGATTTGCAGGGATGCATTACAAGTCGACGGCCGCCACTTGGCGAGAATTACGAGAAAATCGTCCGACGATTTCCCGGAAATATGGTAATTAATGGTTCGCACAGAGATCACTCGGCATTGTAGCCAAATATGCGCGTCTAGTTTACCTACATTCGACTTACAATTGCACTGAGATCTGATAGCCGCAAAATTAATTCATTTTCAGTTATTCAGTTGATTTCATGGTGCAAGTATAAGAAAATAGCGACGCACCACTTGATTGCATATTTCGCTACAAATGCAATATATTTTATTCCACATATACCGAGTGATCATTTAAATTTCAGCTCTGGTTATCCACGGAAATTTTCGCTGCCAATTAGAAAGGCGAGATCACCAATCTCGCCTTTCCAATTGATGCAAATTGCCATGGATAATTAGAGCTGAAATTTAAAAAATCACTCGGTATGAGGCTCGGTAAATGATCACTTGGTATTAATTCATGATTTTAAATGGGATTGTCGATGAAATACAATTTCATACACTTTACATGCGCACAAACATACCAGCTGAAAACAAAATTTGATATTTTTAAAGTCAGAATATTTATAAGATTCCTTATAGGTTTTGAACAATTATTTATTAATTTGATTAACACTGGAGGTTTTCACTTCGTACATTATAGCCTCTTGATCATGATCCTTATAGCCTTTGAGCAATTATTTATTAATTTTATTAACACTGGAGGTTTTCACTTCGTGATTAATTATGTATTAATAAATATTGCAATTTTTACTTTGTTGGTGTCACACTTGATTAGATTACAGTGACTATTGTTTCGACCCAACACATGGTCATTATCAAACTTATGATTTTGATAATAAGTTTTATAATGACTAACTGTTCGGTCGAAACTACAGTCACTGTAATCTAATTATAATACGTTTGATAATGACTAACTGTTTCGTCGAAACTATAGTCACTCTACAAAGTAAAAATTGCATTATTTATTTAATTATTTATTACATAATATTAATTTTATTTACATTGGAGGTTTTTACTTCGTGGTATGTTATGTATAAATAATGCTACTTTTACTTTGTTGGTGTCACACTTTATTAGATTACACTGACTATAGTTTCGACCCAATAGATGGTCATTATCAAACTTATGATTTTGAAAATAAGTTTGATAATGACTAACTGTTCGGTCGAAACTATAGTCACTGTAATCTAATTATAATACGTTTGATAATGACTAACTGTTTGGTCGAAACTATAGTCACTATACAAAGTAAAAATTGCATTATTTATTTAATTATTTATTACTTAAAATTAATTTTATTAACACTTGAGGTTATCACTTCGTGATACATTATGTATAAATAAACAATGCAATGTTTACTCTGTTGGTGTCACACTTTATCAGATTACAGTGACTATTGTTTCGACCCAACACATGGTCATTATCAAACTTATGATTTTGATAATAAATTTGATAATGACTAACTGTTCGGTCGAAACTATAGTCACTGTAACCTAATTATAATACGTTTGATAATGACTAACTGTTTGGTCGAAACTATAGTCACTATACAAAGTAAAAATTGCATTATTTATTTAATTATTTATTACATAATATTAATTTTATTAACACTGGAGGTTTTCACTTTGTGGTAAATTATGTATAAATAATGCTACTTTTACTTTGTTGGTATCACACTTTATTAGATTACAATGACTATAGTTTCGCCCCAACAGATGGTCATTATCAAACTTATAATTTTGATAATAAGTTTGATAATGACTTAACTGTTCGGTAGAAACTATAGTCACTTTAATCTAATTATAATAAGTTTGATAATGATTAACTGTTCGGTCGAAACCATAGTCACTGTAATGTAATTACGTGTGATAACAACACAGTAAAAATTGCATTATTTATTTTATTATTTATTACATAATATTAATTTTATTAACACTTGAGGTTTTCACTTCATGATACATTATGTATAAATAAATAATGCAATTTCTACTTTGTTAGTGTCACATTTTATTAAATTACAGTGACTATTGTTTCGACCCATCACATGGTCATTATCAAACTTATGATTTTGATAATAAGTTTGATAATGACTAACTGTTCGGTCGAAACTATAGTCACTGTTATCTAATTATAATACGTTTGATAATGACTAACTGTTCGATCGAAACCATAGTCACTATACAAAGTAAAAATTGTATTATTTATTTAATTGTTTATTACATTAATAATAATTTTATTAACACTTGAGGTTTTCACTTCGTGATACATCATGTATAAATAAATAATGCAATTTTTACTTTGTTGGTGTCACACTTTATTAGATTACAGTGACTATAGTTTCGACCCAACAGATGGTCATTATCAAACTTATGATTTTGATAATAAGTTTCATAATGACTAACTGTTCGGTCGAAACTATAGTCACTGTTATGTAATTATAATACGTTTGATAATGACTAACTGTTTGGTCGAAACTATAGTCACTCTACAAAGTAAAATATGCATTATTTATTTAATTATTTATTACATAATACATTATGTAAAATCAATTAATAGTACCTTAATAGTTATTTATGTTACAAGTACGCTAAATAGGTGTTTATGGACGCGGCCGGAAGATTAAATGGCGAGGCGTTAGCCGAGCCATTTAACCGGCCAAGTCCATAAAGACCATTTAGCGTACGTGTAACATACAACTTTTTTTTAATTTGTACACATATTGATTTGAAAATAATATTGAAATATGTTATTTCCAACCATAACAACAGTGTTGTTGTTGACAAATTAAATTTGACAAAATGTCAGATATCGAAGATAATATCGAAGAAGATTATGATTTGCCACCAGAAGTTATCGAGCAAGCTGCACAAGCACAAAGTCGATTGATGCCCGTGAAGTCGGCTGCCATTTACGAAAAAACGTATAAGTTGTTTTGCGATTGGCGCAACAAAATGTCTGTTCGAAAAACTTCGGAACAAGTCCTTATGGCTTACTTAAATGAGAAATCGAAACAAGTCAAACCATCTAGTCTTTGGTCATATTTTTCAATGTTGAAGAAAGTGCTAAAAGTAAAGGAAAAAGTGGATATTAGTAAGTAAGTTCTAATATTGCTATGTATAAATTCAATACTAGATTTGTATAAATTGTTAGATATGCTAGTGCTCAAGAATTTTTGAAAAATATTTCCCGAGGTTACCGACCTAAAAAGTCAAAGGTATTATCTAAAGAAAATGTCATGGCATTTTTGAAAGAGGCTGATGATTTCCATTTTTTATTTGCAAAGGTAGGTAAACTGTATTTCTGCTAGACAAACTGATGTACCTATATCAAATCTTCTCAGCTTGTGGTTCTTTTTGGAGTTTTTGGTGCTTGTCGTCGCCAAGAACTTGTCAATTTGACGGTAAACGATGTGAAAGAGAATGGCTCATTTTTACGGGTGTTTCTTGGAGCGACAAAAACCGACAAAACAAGATCTTTCGTAATTACGAATGATGCTGATGGATTCAACGGTTATATGCTTTACAAAAAGTATTTGTCATTGCGGCCAGGTCATGTTAAAACTACAAGGTTATTTTTAACTTATCGCGGAGGAAAATGTACTGTACAGCCAGCTGGAATACACACAATAGCAAATATTCCCCAAAAAGTTGCCGAATATTTAAAACTTCCGGATTTTAAATTATACACCGGACACTGTTTTCGGAGAACATCGGCCACTTTGTTGGTAGAAGGTGGAGGTGATGTATTTGCGTTAAAAAGTCTTGGTGGATGGCGCTCAACGAGTGTAGCGGAAGGATATATTGAGGAATCGGAGTACCAGAAAATGGAAATTGCAAAGAAAATTACAAATTCGGCGAATAAAACTGCTGATGACATTCCATCTACATCATCTGGAATCGTCTCTAATAGCAATGAACAAACGATTATGAATGATATATGTGACGACGGAAGAATTACGCTTAGTGGACACTTTAATAAATGTACGTTTAATTTCAGTATTGTAAAGAAAGATAAATAATTTGTATGTGTTTAGATTATTATTATTAACTAAATAATAATTAATTCGCAATCTCGTTCTTCTAGTTATATCGTCCTCTCGTATCTCATTCTCTCTATCTCGTTAAACAGAAAAGTCCGCTGTGGCGGTTTTTAACGTCCGTTGCTATAAAACAAAAAATTTAACGTCCGTTGCTATAAAATATTGTAGCATTGCACATAAACGGTTGTTTAGATTGTTTGTTATAACGACGTTAATGACGTCTTTATGAATACAAATTAAAAAAACACATAAATAGTACTATATCGTACGTAGTATATAGTGCTAAATACTACTTACATACTACTAATAGTAATAGTAATATTCTTAATTTTTTTTATTACATTTATTATAACTTGTTATTGTTTTAAACTAAATATTAATATAGATTTTAATTTAAAGATTTATGCACTCTCAGGTATAATAATTATAGTATTGTGAAACTGTGATAATTGTTACACCTGAAAGTGCATAAATCTTTAAATTAAAACCATTTAACTTAGGATTGATCCGTACTTTTGTACAAATAGTACTTATATAGTATAAATAGTACATTTCTACATAAGTAGTAAAATACTTAAATCCCTTAAAACGTTCATTATAATGGTACCTTTAAACAGTACTTTATTATAACTATTTATTGTATTGCAGGTCATCTGAATATGTCAAAGTGCACAGCAGAAATTCATCTCAGGATTTGATACGTCATTAATGCTGTGGATTTCAACAACTACCGATTAAAATGAAGATGCCTGAGGATCAGGAAAAATGGCAGGAGTATATTATGTAAGTGCTAAATGTTTACTTAATAGTTTAGGAGAAATATTCGATTATTAAAATTGTCGACTTCAAAATTAACTGAATTGTACAAAAATTGGTATTATTACATTATTATTATAGTATATTATAGTAGCATTATTAAAATGATATAAAATGATATTACTATAGAATAATAATAATAATTCAGTAAACATAAACGTGTACTTCCTTAATTAAACTTGTAATTAAGGAAGTACACTTTTTTTTACTGAATAATCGAAATACCTTAATATGAGTCACATACAAGATATAATCATTTGTCAACAATAATCAAATTATCGACTTCAAAATTAACTGAATTACAACAATTGGCATTATTATATTATTATTATTATTATTATTAAAGTATATTATAGTAGCATTATTAAAATGATATAAAATGATATCGAAGCCTAGTCGAAGCCTAACAAAGATTGTCTACTAAGAGCTACTAATAATAATAATTTAGTCAACATAAAAAGTACAGGTTTTTTAACTGAATAATCCAAATACCTTAATATAAGTCAAATACAATAAATAATCTTGGTTAGGTTATAAATATTTCTGGCATAATTTCAATTATACTTTCAAAATTGGTTACTGTCAAATTTGCAATAGTTGCTGTCAAATTTTCAGCCATTTCAGTTAAAATATCAATGATAAATACTAAATTTTTAACCATTTTTGTGAAAATTTCAATGACACTGCCAAATGTTTAATGATTGGTCTTAAAATGTCAATAAACACTGTCAGCTTTTCAATTTTGCCAAAATTTCATTATTTCTGTAAAAAAATATATTATTCTGTAAAAAAATTAATGATTGCTGTCAAATTAGTAATTACCTTTCACTAAAACTGTCATCTATACAATGATCTTTGCCAAAATTTCATTATTTCTGTCAAAATGTACATTGTTCATATGAGTCACATACAAGAAATAATCATTTGTCAACAATAATCAAATTGTCAACTTCAAAATTAACTGAATTACAACAATTGGTATTATTATATTATTATTATTATTATTAAAGTATATTATAGTAGCATTATTGAAATGATATAAAATGATATTACTATATAATAATAATAATAATTTAGTCAACATAAAAAGTACAGGTTTTTTAACTGAATAATCCAAATACCTTGATATAAGTCAAATACAAGAAATAATCTAGGTTAGGTTATAAATATTTCTGGCATACTTTCAATTATACTGTCAAAATTGGTTACTGTCAAATTTGCACTAGTTACTGTCAAATTTTCAGCCATTTCAGTTAAAATATCAATGACACTGCCAAATGTTTAATGAACTTAGTCTTAAAATGTCAATAAACACTGTCAGATTTTCAATTTTGCCAAAATTTCATTATTTCTGTAAAAAAATACATTATTCTGTAAAAAAATTAATGATTGCTGTCAAATTTTTAATGATTAGTATTTAACTTTCACTAAAACTGTCATCTATTCAATGATGTTTGCCAAAATTTCATTTTTTTTCCGGCAAAATGCACATTGTTCTGTAAAAAAATCAATGATTATTGTCAAATTTTCTTTTATTTTGTTATAATATCGATCATTACCATCAATTCGAATATAAATGAATTATTTTTAACTTCCTATTGAAAATTTGGGCAGTTGCAATTTGAAAATTTGGCCTATTTCACATTTTTACATTTGGAACAAAAAGATGACAGATTTTGACATATTCAGGCAGTTATTGTTAAAAAGTAGTTGTCAAAATCTAGGAAGTTTATAGCACCAGCTTCCATTTTTAACTTCCAATTGAAAATTTAGACAGTTGCAATTTGAAAATTTGGCCTATTTCACATTTTTACATTTGGAACTAAAATATGACAGATTTTGACAGATTCATGCAGTTATTGTTGAAAAGTATTTGTCAAAATCTAGGACGTTTTTAGCACCAGCTTCCATTTTTAACTTTCAATAGAAAATTTTGACAGTTGCAATTTGAAAATTTGGCCTATTTCACATTTTTACATTTGGAACTAAAAGATGACAGATTTAGACAGATTCAGGCAGTTATTGTTGAAAAGTAGTTGTCAAAATCTAGGAAGTTTTTAGCACCAGCTTCGAAAATCAGTTAAATTCGTTTGTCGAAATCTGCCAAATATTTCAAATTAACTCTTAAGTTGTTATATTTTAAATTAATACTATTATAACCCTGAAATTTCAACTGCATCTGTCGAAACGTGTACAAGATTTAACTATAAACGGTTTAATTAATCAAAATTTGAAAAATGTGAAAATCCTAATTACCTACTCAAAAGAATGATCGCATATTCCAAAAAACATTATTATTTTTTTTAAGTTGCCGATGTGATCCGTGTTTGTAGATAGAAACAAAAAAATTGAAAAATATGCGATAATTCTTTTAAGCTGTTAAGTGTGTGGTGAAATTTTGGACAGTTGCAATTTGAAAATTTTGCCTATTTCACATTTTTACATTTGGAACTAAAAGATGACAAATTTTGACAGATTCAGGCAGTTATTGTTGAATAGTAGTTGTCAAAATCTAGGAAGTTTTTAGCACCAGCTTCGAAAATCAGTAAAATTCCTTTGTCGAAATCTGCCAAATATTTCAAATTAACTCTTAAGTTGTTAAATTTTGAATTAATACTATTAAAACCATAAAATGTCAACTGCATCTGTCGAAACGTGTACAAGATTTAACTATAAACGATTTAATTTTTCAAAATTTGAAAAATGTGAAAATCCTAATTACACTACTCAAAAGAATGATCGCATATTCCAAAAAACATCATTATTATTTTTTTTATGTTGCCGATGTGATCCGTGTTTGAAGATAGAAACAAAAAAAATATATGCGATAATTATTTTGAGTATTGTATTTTATTCTGTCAAATTTTCAATTGCAATATTTCGAAACTGAGTCTTTCACACACTTTTCAAGTGTGTGAAATTTTTAAAATTAGCTGTGAAAATCTGTAACATTTTCAATCCCAATTTTAATAGCAACTATAAAAATTGTTGCTTTTAATAGTTCAGCTAAATATTCCATTAGTGTCTCAGTAAAAGTTTCAGTAGTAAATCTAACTTAAAAAATTCAAAATTAAATTTAAAATTAAAAAATTCAGACCATTATAAATTTACCTTAAACTTTTAAACATTTTAACATTAAACTTAAACATTTTCCCAAAAGTTAATTATTTGGGCACAGACTTTTTAATCAAATATTAATATGTCTCATAATGTTGATAGAACTCTTGCAAATTTGCAACGGTAAGCGTGACTTTTTTAACTTAACATTTTCCCCCAAGTTAATTATTTGGGCACAGACTTTTTATTCAAACATTAATATGTCTCATTATGTTGATAGAACTCTTGCAAATTTGCAACGGTAAGCGTGACTTTTTTAACTTAACAGAAGGATTGGATAGGGTTTTTTTAGTTTGATTAATTTTATTCCTTGTACGGCACTAAAAGAGAAAGGGACATAAAATCCCGTCGTAATATTACAAGCGATGCCACAAGGCATTAAAATTTGAAACAATTAATCAAGTTTTCATTGCAGAAAACTCGTAAAATGCCCCATGCCTAAAGCTTAGCCTTGCAATTGCAATATATTCGACTCAAGCAATTATATGCTCACTGCAGTAAGCACTTTTGCATATACAAACGAATATTAAACAATATTACTAACAAGATTTATAACTTTAAGTGGAGAATTATAGAATCAAATTTTGGAGCTGTATACGATCGTGTATGCCAAAATATTTAACAACTAATTTACATATCAATATAATTTATGTAAAAAAATATATATGTGTGTAATCAGGCACTGAAGTTTGGTAAAAAAAAACAAACTTAAAGAGCATTAAGTTTTATTTTTCAACGTGTAGTTAAATAAGTTTTAGGATAAGAGAATTTTATTGCAAATAATTAACAGGTAAATAACATAATATATCCAATTTTTCATTATACATATATTTATGTATAAAAGTAAATATTTATGCTTTTGGAAGGTTTGAGATCTATTTCTAAGTAAGGTTTTTTTTATATCATGGGATTTTTTGCACTGTCAGGTAAATAAATAACCTTTTAAAGATTTCAGTAGTTACATCGGGACATGTTTCCGCTTGTTCAGATCTTCAGCCTTCAGCCAGATTTTCAGCCAGTACCATATCTACTGAAATCTTTTAAATATTAGTTATTTACCTGAGAGTGCAAAAAAATCCCATGATATAAAAAAAGTTATGCTTTTGTTTATATATCCGATTTGATAATAACATTTGTGACATACGACAAAACAAATTCCATATCAATAAGGGTTATGGATTCCACAGCATATTATGTATGCAACCCTTAGCTTAACATAGATATTTGAAATCCGATAGTAAAATCCTAGAAAATAAAAACTTACTGCGCAGAATAATCACGTCTACATGCCTGAAAACTCACATTTCATGAATCCCCTAATTGCAGTCCCCGGAGCAAATTTTTTTGCGAGTTCTCCGTGTCCTTTCATTCTCGAATGTGTTCGCTATGATAATCGCTCTCTGGGATTTGCAATTTTATAGCCCAGATCGGTTGGCCGATTCTAGCCAAAGAAATAAACATCATCCGGCACACCGGCACCTACATCGTAAATAACTGTCGTGATTGATGATAACTTAACTTTCAAAACAGCACTTTTCCACTCGCACAACACCATCCACTAAATAAGAATTCTTCAGCATTAACGTCGAGCTGCTCACAGCGCAATGAAAACTGCGAATTTATGACCAGAAGGGATAAATTTATGTATTGACTATAAACACGGTTTAAAGGGATTATAAGTGTGATTTCTACATAAAAAACAAGTTTAAAATATTGCAGCGATTAATTTCAATTAATTGTAAGCAATTAGTTGTATGGATTATTGAGAAATCAATATACCCAGGTAAAATAAGACACTACAGAAACTATACTTCTTTATTGCAAAACCACGAGCTCTGTGCCCACATACAAGTTTCCCAAGTTCATTAAGACTATTTTGGAAAAATTGAAAAATGAAAAATAATAACAATCCAAAAAACCTGTATTTTGATAATCATTTACAAAACATCACTCTCACCAGGCATAAAATTTGTCCAACTTATTTAGTTTTAGTTTAGTTGAAATTTCATAGAAAATGAAAAGATTCCCTATTGATTTTTTTCAAAATATTTCTGTAATGTATTCTATTTCCATAGATTTTCATAAGTTTATAATTATGATAAATATAGAAATAATTTTCGCAATATTCTTAAGAACCAATTAAAACATCCACTATTTTGATAATTCATTAATGTTCTCTGTGAAATAAATGTTATTGTCCGATAGAAAAATGGTAATAGATAAATAAAATTATTCCATTTCAATTTTTTTACAGAATAAATAAGAATTGATAATTCATTTTTGACATATTTCTTCTTACCAGTGCTTTTTTTTTAATTTCCAACCTACAATATTTAAAAAAAAAACGATATGTGATAAAAATTAAAATGTGACATCATCATTTCTGATTATATAATTATTTGCCATGTTTTCATGTCGGACTATTGAACTAAGATATCATATTTTCGGATAATAATGAAAGCTAATTCACGTCTTTATTTTTGCCATATGAACAAATTATACTAGTGGTTCCTAAACTTTTCGACTCGCGGCGCCATTTTTGAACTATTTATATTTATTTAATTAAGTAGTTCTTTGTTATAAATTAACAGAACTAAGTAATTCCAATTGAAAATTTAACAAACATTGACACATTTCATATAAAAATGTAGCAGATTTGAGATCGAGTTCAATTATCAAAATTGGTAAATTGGTAGACCATTGGAGTTTAAATTTTTTATAGATTTTCCCAGCTCATGATAAAAACATCAGATTTTGATAGTTACTGTTGAAAATGTGACAAATTTTGACAGGTACTGTTAAAAATATGAGATATATTAACGGCCACAATTGAAAATAATGCAAAAATATTTATAGTTTTAGATTACGTTAGGTTAGGTAAAAATTAACAAATTTTCGTACTCATAGTTGAAGGTATAGTAAATATAGACAGTTACAGTTGGAAATAGTATAAATATAAACTAACACTAACAACTAACAAAAGATCTACTAAGGCACTTACCGACAACAACACACGATCACATTGTTAAAATGTACAACCACTGCCTAAAAAACAGCACACACCCAATAATCTGGAAAGAGGGTATTATTATCACAATCCCCAAGACTGGACTAGATAAATCAAAACCAGAAAGCTATCGACCTATTACACTACTCCCAGTTTTGGGGAAAAACCTGGAGAAAATAATGCAGAACAGGATATGGAACCTCATAGAAGAAAAGATACCCAAATACCAATTCGGGTTCAAACCCGGACTGTCGACCATACACCCCCTTTACATTCTGACGAACAACATACAGACGACGTACTTACAAAACAGACATACCGCAGCACTATTCCTGGACATAAAAAAGGCTTTTGACACTGTATGGCACACAGGACTACTATACAAAATGCATACCCTACAAATACCTAGATCCCTCATCCTATTCATCCACAGCTTCCTGACAGACAGACAACTACGGATAAGAACAAACAATTCATACTCAAGATCATTTTCGCCAGAACAAGGTTTGCCACAGGGTTCTCCTCTCTCGCCCCTCCTGTACAACATATATTGCCATGACATATTAGGAACAGACAACAGGCAGACAGACTTAGAACAGTATATCATACAATACGCCGACGACACAGCATTAATAACACATAAAAAACGACTGGATGACACAATAGACACACTTCAAATACTGACTGACAAAACAATGGACTGGTTCAACAAATGGAGACTCGAACCCAACCCCGCAAAATGCCAACTCCTTATTCCCAACCACAGAATCAATAACAACTCACCGACAATACATGTTAACGGAACAAACGTATACCCCACAACGACGATAAAATACTTAGGAATGACGATTGACAATAAGCACAAATTCGACAAACACTTACGGAACACAAAGACGGAAATACAAAAACGAGCAAAACATTTTAGATGTCTAACATACGGAGGAAGAGGGATATCTATTAGTACAGCAACAAAAATTTACAAATCCATCTGCAGGCCCATGATTGACTACGGCCAGATCATACTAAAAAATGTAAGAAACACCTGCAAACGAATTACGGACGTAACTGAACGGAAGACATTAAGACTTATCACTAAATTAAGACATAAGGACAATCATCTTCATAACATATCAAACATAAATTTATACAAGATCACCAAAATCATACCCATCCAACAAAGACTAGACAAACTACGAAATAAATTTCAACAAAAACAGGACAATAGGACAATACTCGACGAATTGTGTATTAAAAGACAAAACAAACGCACTACAAAATTACATCCGACAAAAACGCTTCATGAATCATATTACACTTCATAACACTCTCTTCACACTATCAAAATAATCACTCATGAATCACATATGTAATGTAATGTATAATGTAACGTACGTATAATGTAATGTATTATGTTAGGCAAGGCGGAAAGACCCTATGGGGTCGATAGCCTAATAAAGATTGTTTATATATATATATATAAACGGTTACAGTTAAAAATATCAAAAATATGCCACTTGGACCACTGGAGTTAAGTTTTTTAAAGATTTTTACATCTGATGATAAAAACTTCAAAGATTTTGACGGTTACTGATCAAAATATGACAACTTTAGAAAATTACGGTTAAAAATTTTGACAGTCACATTTGAAAATATGACAAATTTTGACATTGTAGTTTAACCTAACAAATGTTGATAGTACCAGTTGAAAATAATATAAATATAAACTTTTATAGTTGAAAATATGGATAATATAGACGATCACACTTGAAAATATGACAAATATGCCACTTAAAGTTGAAAATATAACTAATTTTCACAATTACAGGTGAAAATATGACAAATATTTTGACAGTTGCAGTTGAACATAATAAATTTTGACAGTTATAGTTGATAATATAATAAATATAGATAATTACAGGTTAAATATAGAAAATATAGACGGTTATAGTTAATACAACAAATATGCCACCTACAGTAGAAAACACAACAATTTTCGACAGTTACAATAGAAAACATGACGAGTGTGACGTGAAAATATGATAAATTTCAAAAGTTACAGTCACAGATATAACAAATTTTTACAGTTACGGTTGAAAATATGAAAAATATTGACAGCCACATTTGAAAATATGACAAATTTTGACAGTTGCAGTTGAAGATAACAATGTATGACAGTGACAGTTGAAAATATAAAAATATGCACAGTTACAGTTGAAAATATGGAAAATATAGACGGTAACACTTGGAATTATGACAAATTTTCACAATTACAGTTAAAAATGTCACAAATATGGCCACCTTCAGTGGAAAATATGATATATTTGAACAGTTACAGTTAAAAATATAACAAATTTTGATAGTTACAGTTCAAAATATAATAAATATGAACAGTTAAAGTTGGAAATATGGAAAATATAGACGGTTACAGTTGAACCATGCCACTTATAGTTGAAAAATTACTAATTTTCACAATTACAGTTCAAAATATAACAAATGTAGCCACTTACAGTTGAAAATATGACAAATTTTAACAGTTGCAGTTGAACATAACAAATTTTGACAGTTCCAGTTGAAAATATAATAAATATAAATAGTTACAGCTGAAAATATGGAAAATATAGACGGTTATAGTTGAAAATACGTCAAATATGACATTTACAGTTGAAAACACGACAATTTTTGACAGTTACAGTTGAAAACATGACGAATTTGGCAACTTGCAATGGAAAATATGATACATTTAAACAGTTACAGTCATAAATATAACAAATTTTTACAGTTACGGTTAAAAATATGAAAAACATTGACAGGCACATTTAAAAATATGACAAATTTTGACAGTTGCAGTTTAAGATAACAATGTATGACAGTGACAGTTGAATATATAAAAATATGAACAGTTACAGTTGAAAATATGGAAAATATAGATGGTAACAGTTGGAATTATGACAAATTTTCACAATTACAGTTGAAAATACTACAAATATGGCCACCATCATTGGAAAATATGATAAATTTGAACAGTTACACTCAAAAATATAACATTTTGACAGATACAGATAAAAATATAATAAATATGAACAGTTACAGTTGGGAATATGGAAAATATAGACGGGTACAGTTGAAACTTGCCACTTATAGTTAAAAAAATTGCAAATTTTCACAATTTGGGTTCAAAATATAACAAATGTTGCCACTTACAGTTGAAAATATGACAAATTTTTACAGTTGCAGTTAAACATAACATTTTTTGACAGTTTCAGTTGAAAATATAATAAAAATAAATAGTTACAGCTGATAATATATAAAATATAGACGGTTATAGTTGAAAATACGACAAATATGACATTTACAGTTGAAAACACGACAATTTTTGACAGTTACAGTTGAAAACATGACGAATTTGGCCACTTGCAGTGAAAAATATGATAAATTTAAACAGTTACAGTAGTAAATATAACAAATTTTTACAGTTACGGTTAAAAATATGAAAAACATTGACAGGCACATTTAAAAATATGACAAATTTTGACAGTTGCAGTTTAAGATAACTATGTATGACAGTGACAGTTGAATATATAAAAATATGAACAGTTACAGTTGAAAATATGGAAAATATAGATGGTAACAGTTGGAATTATGACAAATTTTCACAATTACAGTTGAAAATACTACAAATGTGGCCACCATCATTGGAAAATATGATAAATTTGAACAGTTACACTCAAAAATATAACATTTTGACAGATACAGATAAAAATATAATAAATATGAACAGTTACAGTTGGGAATATGGAAAATATAGACGGTTACAGTTGAAACTTGCCACTTATAGTTGAAAAAAATAGTAATTTTCACAATTACAGTGCAAAATATACCAAATGTTGCCACTTACAGTTGAAAATATGACAAATTTTGACAGTTGCAGTTAAACATAACATTTTTTGACAGTTTCAGTTGAAAATATAATAAAAATAAATAGTTTCAGCTGATAATATATAAAATATAGACGGTTATAGTTGAAAATACGACAAATATGACATTTACAGTTGAAAACACGACAATTTTTGACTGTTACAGTTGAAAACATGACGAATGTGGTCATTTTCAGTTGAAAGTATGAGGAATGTGTCCACTTACAGTTGAAAATGTGACAAATTTTGACAGTTACTGTTAAATATATGAAAAATATTGACAGTCACACTTGAAGATATGACAAATTTTGACAATGCAGTTAAACATTACAAGTTTTTACTCTTACAGTTGAAAATGTGTTAAATATAATTAGTTACAGTTGAAAATATGGAAAATATAGACCGTTATAGTTGAAAATACGACAAATATGCCACTTACAGTTCAAAATACGACAATTTTTGACTGTTAGAACATCGTACATGACGTACGTGGCCATTTGCGGTTGAAAATATGACAAATTTTGACAATCACAGTCAAAATCATAACAAATTTTGATAGGTCAGATGTTCGCAATCTGACGTTGAAGCTTTGTTTCGACGTATTTGACAAGTTAGGTAAAAAAATAACATATTTTGACAGTTTATGTAGCAAGTGTGACATTTTTCATATTTTCGCACCAGAATCTGAAAAAATACATTTCGAATAGTAGCCGTTGAAACTGTAACATTTTTTCACAGCAGAAGCTTTGAATTTGACAAATAGTTACAGTCGCTATTGGAAATATAATGAATTTGGAGGGTTCATAATTTGGCAGATTTCGGCAGATGTTTCAGTTACAGTTAGAAATTATGCGGATTTTTACTGCAGATCTAAAAAACCTTATGGAGTTGGTCAGTTGTAGTCATCAATATGACCGTATTGTCAGAATCAACTGAAAATGAGTCAGACTTTAACGGTGTTAATTGAAAATTTGGCAAATTTATATTGTTGCAACTGAATATTTGATACATAAATATGACCATATTGTCAGAATCGACTGAAAATTAGTCAGATTTTAACGGTGTTAATTGAAAATTTGGCCAATTTATATAGTTGCAACTAATTATTTGAGAGATTTTTACAGTTGCAATTGAAAACATTTGAACATATTAATTTGAATATAGTACATTTGACATATTTGTTTGGGTAGTTGAAATTGTAAAATTTGCCACATTGGTATACTTTTAATTGAAAATATGACAGATTTTTATAGTATAAATTGTACAAATTTGCACAGTTGCATTTGAAAATTTAACAGTTTTGATTGTTTTAAATAAACATTTAACATATTTTGAAAGTTGAAATTGAAAAAATTAAAAGATTTGGATGTTTGCAATTTAATTCATTTAGACAGGTGTAATAGATAATTTAACATAAATGGACTGTTGCAACTGAAAACTTACAATTGAAAGTATGAAGAATGTGACCGCTTACAGTTGAAAATATGGATAATATTGACAGTCACATTTGAATATATGACATATTTTGAGAGTTGCAGTTGAACATAACAAAATTTGAAAGTTGACAGTATTAAATATGAACAGTTACGAAAATACAACAATTTTTGACAGTTACAGTTGAAAACATGAATAATATTGACAGTCGCATTCGAAAGTATGATATATTTTGAGAGTTGTAGTTGAACATAACAAAATTTGAAAGTTGAAAATATTAAATATGAACAGTTACGAAAATACAACAATTTTTGACAGTTACAGTTGAAACCATGAATAATTTTGACAGTCGCATTTGTAAATATGACATATTTTGAGAGTTGTAGTTGAACATAACAAAATTTGAAAGTTGAAAATAATAAATATAAACAGTTACGAAAATACAACAATTTTTGACAGTTATAGTTGAAAACATGACGAATGTGTCCATTGCATTTGAAAATTTTGACGGTTGATATTATTATTATTTTCAATGTAAATTGTATAATTCAAATGAGGACTCTGATAAAGGTGCATTTTTGAAAAATCACATCTGCTATTAAATAACTTACATATTTGATAGCTGATGTACAGAAAAACTTCCAACTGATATGTGGAAAATCTGCATTTTCCACAACTGATGTATGGAAAATCTACATTTTTGACAACATACATGTGGAAAACTATTATATAAAAGTTTATAAGATTGGGCAATTAAAATGTGACAAGAATAACTATACAATTGATATGTGACATATTTTTTTCTGACTATTGAACTGAGAAATTATTATTGGCGGATACATATGACGTAATTTCATTTCTGACAACATTTTTGAGTATTGAACTATTGAATATAATATTTTTTCTACGACAGTGCGTAAGCTAAGTTTTTACGCAACTGTTCACAGTGCGTAAAGTAACAATTTTTGGCACAAGTGCGTAAAAAAAAATTACCTGTGCATAGAAACATGAACTGTGCGTAAAATAAGTTTGATACAAATAATTTAAAAAAATATATTGTACTTTACATTGAGTTTTAACTGTTTTTCATAATAGCTGTCATTGAAAAAACTTTGTATGATACATTTTCGTAAAGTAGTGCTTAAAAGTATTATTTTACGCACAAGTGCGTAAAAAAAATCATTTGTGCATAAAAACATGAACTGTGCATTTTGCATCAAATTTTAACTGTTTTTCATAATAGCTGTCGTTGAAAAAACTTTGTATGATACATTTTCGTAAAGTAGTGCTTTATGAACTTGTATCATAAATAACCATTTGCTGATAATTAAATATGATGTATCTTCATTTCTTACAATTAATATTTAACATATCTTAATTATATTAATATATTTCTGTAATATCTTCATTTCCAACTCTGATTTCATCTATGAAATTCTTATAGGCGAATGCCTACGTATGACGGATTCTCATTTCAGACAACATTTTTGACTATTGAACATAACATTTTTTCTACGACAGTGCGTGAAGTAAGTTTTTACGTACTGTGAACAATGCGTAAAATGATACTTCTTAGCACAAGTGTGTAAAAAAAAATCACCGGTGCATAAAAACATGAACTGTGCATAAAATAAGTTTGATACAAATAATTTTAAAAGATAAAGTATTTTGCATCAAATTTTAACTGTTTTTCATAATAGCTGTCGTTGAAAAAACTTTTTATGATAAATTTTCGTAAAATAGGGCTTTATGAACTTTTATCATAAATAATCATTTGCCGATAATTAAATATGATGTATCTTCATTTCTTACAATTAATATTTGACCTATCTTAATTATTTTATTATATTTCTGTAATATCTTCATTTCCAACTCTGATTTCATCTAAGAAATTCTTATAGTCGTATACCTACAAATGACGTATTCTCATTTCAGACAACATTTTGACTATTGAACATAACATTTTTTCTACGACAGTGCGTGAACTAAGTTTTTACGCACTGTGAACAATGCGTAAAAAAGTGATACTTTTTAGCACAAATGTGTAAAAAAAATCACCTGTGCATAAAATAAGTTTGATACAAATAATTTTAAAAAATATAGTATTTTGTATCAAATTTTAGCTGCTTTTCATAATAGCGTTCGTAGAAAAAACATTGTATGATACATTTAAGTAAAGTAGTATTTTACGAACTTCATAAATAACTATTTGCCGGTAATTAAATACGATTTATCTTTTTCTGACATTTCTGAATGTTAATATTTGACATATCTTAATTTTTATAAAGTAAACTGTGCATAAAATAAGTTTGATACCAATAATTTTAAAAAATATAGTATTTTGTATCAAAGTTGAGCTGCTTTTCACAATAGCGTTCGTAGAGAAAACTTTGTATAATACATTTAAGTAAAGTAGTGTTTTACGAACTTCATAAATAACTATTTGCTGATAATTAAATGTGATTTATTTTTTTCTGACATTTCTGACAAATAATATTTGACATATCTTAATTTTTATAAAGTACCTTTTCCTACAATATCTTTAGTTCCTACAATGACCCAATTTGTTATTTAGTTCTGCTGGCAGGGCAGTGTAGCATACGAGAACTGTATAAACAATGTTTTGCTACTCCATCATAATTTGTAGAGATGCATTTCCCAACATAAATATATGACCATAATTTTTCAAGGGACGTTAAATTCACGTGCCAAGGAATAGATCTCCATTTGGGAGCTCTATCAAACATTGGATTTACTCTCGCGCTGACACTAAACGATTTACACTACTAAAAACAGCTGATAGTGGGCATCATAACAAGAAAACATTGCTTTAAAACCGTTTAAAATGAAATGACAATCCCTCCCACACGAAATTTGACAAAAAGCCTCGATTTATAGGGATAAGAGCAACGATAATCATGTGAACGTTCGAAATTGTGGCGTCAGGCGTCTGATATGAATTTATGAACGACGTGCTCATATATGAATGCATCGTTCAAAATTAATCTAAACTTTAATAATCGTACTGATCTTATATATAAACTCATCCGTTCAACAAGCAATACATGATTAAGGAGAAAAATAATATTGTGCAAATACGTTGTTATGCTTTAGAAACGTAAATAAATTGGAAATATTATTTTCAATTTAATAATTCTCGTCGAATTTAATGTTATTATGCAATATATGTTTTTTTACAATCATAATAATAATAATAATAATCGCCTTTATTCTTTTAGACCTTTCGGTATAGAATATGTCAGTTACATCAAGTTATACACAATATAAAATATATCATATAATGATAATATCTGCTGACCATACATGTTAACACAACATACAATATCCATTAGAACTATATCTGGGATTTATGCGAAATGCACATTTTGTGAAAATGGCATATTCAATAAATCATTCATATTCAACAAAAATGTCAATCCTTGCAGATGGTACCATTGCAAATTTGAGCATTTTAACACAAACATCTCGATCCTTGTACCAACTGCAAGGATTGCAAATTTGAGCATTTAAAAAAAATATAGTAAAATAATTGAACAAATTTGTTCTGTGACACATTTTCAGTTAAAAACACAAACATCTCAATCCTTTCAGATGGTACCATTGCAAATTTGAGCATTTTAACCCAAACATCTCGATCCTTGCAAATGGTACCATTGCAAATATGAGCTATTTTAAAAAAAATAAGAAAATTATTGAACAAATTTTCTTTCGTAATCTATTTTTCAGTTAAAAACACAAACATGTCGATCATTGCAGGTGGTACCATTGCAAATTTGAGCATTTTGTAAAAATTTCTATAAGAGAAAGATCGAACAAATTTTCTTACCTCTAATAACGAAAATTAGTAATTTTGCTATAAAATAAATATACACTGGCGAAATGAACACGCCCATCCTCGGTATATTCTTGGATGCAAACTAGCAATTACCATCGGCATCCATTCGGCTCGCCTATAATCACACGTTTATTAGCAGTTCACATAATGAGGTGTTTGATAACTTAATGCAGAGACGTAGAGAATGGATGATTAATGGTATCACGTTTTTTTTTTCGACACAAGACGCAAAAAGAGCATTAATCACAAGACCCCGTTGCCTTTTTGCTCGCGGCCTTTGGTCAAGCTGACCGCTCGAATTATAAATCCACATCCGAGCCTGCCCGATAGATCTGCTTTCATTGGCCGATCAATTACAGATCAAGTCCCAGATCGCACATATCAATCCAATTAAAGTTGGAACTGGTGTCATTGCATGGTACAAAAACACTCCTATGCGTTTCTTGGTGCACCTGCACCTTTTCCTGCCTAGTGCCTAGAACAATACATGCTAAATTGCAACATTCAGAAAAAGTGGCAACTAACCAAAAATGGGAATGCTACATCTTTACCGTATTACAGGAAGTGAAGCACGTACAGGCTTATAATCAAACAGGTGCTTAAAATTTGCGGAAAATTTGAAGCAGTAACTATCAATTTAGTAATTTAGAAAAATTATGATTTGCATATTTGATATTAGATTCGTGTACAGTACACCTGAAACTAATTCTCCTAAAAATTTGACAAAGTTTCAGTACGTAATAAGGCAGAAAATCAAACACATAACTTCCTGCATTGACATGTATGGGTTAGCTATTACTGAAATTTCTGAAAAATTATTATTTGCAAATTTGATATTAGATTCGTGTACAGTACACCTGACACTAATTTTTCTAAAAATTTGACAAAGTTTCTGTATGAAATAAGAGTGAAAATCAAACACATAACTTTCTACATTGACATGTATGGGTTAGCTATTACTGAAATTTCTGAAAAATTATTATTTGCAAATTTGATATTAGATTCGTGTACAGTACACCAGACACTAATTTTTCTAAAAATTTGACAAAGTTTCTGTATGAAATAAGAGTGAAAATCAAACACATAACTTTCTACATTGACATGTATGGGTTAGCTATTACTGAAATTTCTGAAAAATTAATATTTGCAAATTTGATATTAGATTCGTGTACAGTACACCAGAAACTAATTCTCCTGAAAATTTGACAAAGTTTCAGTATGAAATAAGGGAGAACATCAAACACATAACTTTCTGCATTGACAAGTATGGATTAGCTATTACTGAAATTTCTGAAAATTTATTATTTGCAAATTTGATATTAGATTCGTCTACAGTACACCTGAAACTAATTCTCCTGATAATTTGACAAAGTTTCAGTATGAAATAAGGGAGAAAGTCAAACACATAACTTTCTGCATTGACAAGTATGGGTTAGCTATTACTGAAATTTCTGAAAATGTATTATTTGCAAATTTGATATAAGATTCATGTACAGTTCACCTGAAACTAATTCTCCTAAAAATTTCACAAAGTTTCAGTATGAAATAAGGGAGAACATCAAACACATAACTTTCTGCATTGACAAGTATGGGTTAGTTATTACTGAAATTTCTGAAAAATTATTATTTGCAAATTTGATATTAGATTCGTGTACAGTACACCTGAAACTAATTCCCCTGATAATTTAACAAAGTTTCAGTATGAAATAAGGGAGAAAGTCAAACACATAACTTTCTGCATTGACAAGTATGGGTTAGCTATTACTGATATTTCTGAAAAAAAAATATTTGCAAATTTGATATAAGATTCGTGTACAGTACACCTGAAACTAATTCTCCTGAAAATTTGACAAAGTTTCAGTATGAAATAAGGGAGAACATCAAACACATCACTTTCTGCCTTGACAAGTATGGGTTAGCTATCACTGAAATTTCTGAAAATTTATTATTTGCATATTTGATATTAGATTCGTGTACAGTACACCTGAAAGTAATTCTCCTGAAAATTTGACAAAGTTTCAGTATGAAATAAGGGAGAAAATCAAACACATAACTTTCTGCATTGACAAGTATAAGTTAGCTATTACTGAAATTCCTAAAATTTTATTATTTGCAAATTTGATATTAGACTAATGTACAGTATACCTGAAACTAATTCTCCTGAATATTTGACAAAGTTTCAGAATGAAATAAGGGGGAATATCAAGTACATAACTTCCTGCATTGACAAGTATGGGTTAGCTATTACTGAAAATTTTGAATATTTATTATTTACAAATTTGATATTAGATTCGTGTACAGTACGCCTGAAACTAATTCTCCTGAAAATTTGACAAAGTTTCTGTATGAAATAAGAGAGAAAATCAAACACAAACTTTCTGCATTGACAAGTATGGGTTAGCTATTACTGAAATTTCTGGAAATTTAATATTTGCAAATTTGATATTAGATTCGGGTACAGTCCACCTGAAACTAATTCTCCTGAAAATTTGACAAAGTTTCAGTATGAAATAAGGGAGAAAATCAAACACATAACTTTTTGTATTGACAAGTATGGGTTAGCTATTACTGAAATTTCTGCAAAATTGATATTTGCAAATTTGATATTAGATTCGCGTACAGTACACCTGAAACTAATTATCCTGATAATTTGACAAAGTTTCAGTATGAAATAAGGGAGAACATTAAACCCATAACTTTCTGCATTGACAAGTATGGATTAGCTATTACTGAAATTTCTGAAAATTTATTATTTGCAAATTTAATATTAGATTCGTCTACAGTACACCTGAAACTAATTCTCCTGATAATTTGACAATGTTTCAGTACGAAATAAGGCAGAAAATCAAACACATAACATCCTGCATTAACATGTATGGGTTAGCTATTGCTGAAATTTCTGAAAGTTTATTATTTGCAAATTTGATATTAGATTCGTGTACAGTATACCTGAAACTAATTCTCCTGAAAATTTGACAAAGTTTCAGTGCGAAATAAGGGAGAAGATCAAACACATAACTTTCTGCATTGACAAGTATGGGTTAGCTTTTACTGAAATTTCTGAAAATTTATTATTTGCAAATTTGATATTAGATTCGTATACAGTACACCTGAAACTAATTCTCCTGAAAATTTGACAAAGTTTCAGTATGAAATATTGGAGAAAATCAAACAAATAACTTTCTGCATTGACAAGTATGGGTTAGCTATTACTGAAATTTCTGAAAATTTATTATTTGCAAATTTGATATTAGATTCGTGTACAGTACACCTGAAACTAATTCTCCTAAAAATTTGACAAAGTTTCAGTATGAAACAGGGAGAATATCAAACACATAACTTTCTGCATTGATAAGTATGGGTTAGCTATTACTGATATTTCTGAAAAAAAAATATTTGCAAATTTGATATAAGATTCGTGTACAGTACACCTGAAACTAATTCTCCTGAAAATTTGACAAAGTTTCAGTATGAAATAAGGGAGAACATCAAACACATCACTTTCTGCCTTGACAAGTATGGGTTAGCTATCACTGAAATTTCTGAAAATTTATTATTTGCATATTTGATATTAGATTCGTGTACAGTACACCTGAAAGTAATTCTCCTGAAAATTTGACAAAGTTTCAGTATGAAATAAGGTAGAAAATCAAACACATAACTTTCTGCATTGACAAGTATAAGTTAGCTATTACTGAAATTCCTAAAATTTTATTATTCGCAAATTTGATATTAGACTAATGTACAGTATACCTGAAACTAATTCTCCTGAATATTTGACAAAGTTTCAGAATGAAATAAGGGGGAATATCAAGTACATAACTTCCTGCATTGACAAGTATGGGTTAGCTATTACTGTATGCTTTCAGTATGAAATAAGGGAGAACATCAAACACATAACTTTCTGCATTGACAAGTATGGGTTAGCTTGTACTGAAATTTCTGAAAATTTATTATTTTCAAATTTGCAAATTTGTAAATTTTTTCATCCTAACTGGTAGTATCTTTGATGATACTGCTTCCCATTTCTCTATTTCCTTTCCAATCTTCTTATGTATGATGCATCCAACTCTTTCTGCTGCTCTATTTTTTACTTCCACTGCGCTATATATTAAATAGCGTTCGTTTTTTCTTGATTATTCCTGAACTTTTCATTCTGAAATTTATAATACAAGAAACAAACTTCACCAGTTTTGAACGAACATTTTGGAAATTGAACTTTTCGCGTTTTCTTTAAATTAACCAAATTATGCAATATAGTTGAACAAACCACACTTTAACATCTGCTATAGAAAAAACTTTTTATTCATGTACAGTATTTGTATTCACGAGACAAGGATTATTAAATGATATTATGTGTTTTCAGAAATCTGCTATGGTTGCGGATCTCCACTACCCACTACCTACGATTTCCTACGCTACGCTACGCTATCGCTATGGGCATTTTCAACAGCGTTTGATGTGCGATGAAAATGCCCATAGAGATAGCATTGTCAGAGCGTAGCATTGCGTCGCGTAAGAAATCTATGAATCAGCCTTAAGAGGTCCCCCCAAACATTCTGTTTTCACTATTTCTGGCATTCACTATTGGAAGCGAGCGTTTGCGATCCTTTCTCTAAAGGCTTGAGTAGACATTATTAGATGGATTCCAGAGAAAAATAAAGTAAGTTTCAACTTAATAATACCACGTTGAATAAATGCCTACTAATTTTGAAATCCTGCGTTTATTGTTAAACTTGTAGTACGACCAAGTATATGGAAACTACAAATCATTAAGCCTTCATAAATTAACAGTATCCTGCAATCAATTCATAGTTCATTTACGCAATGTTTATACAATTATAGTTTATTAGTTTATTATTCTCTTAGATATATACTCTTAACTCCGCTGTGACCGGTCCCAAGCCCGGCTGTGAAAGGAGGAGGGTTGTTCGCAGGGCTAGCAACCCTGCAACGTAAAAGTTTGCGTGCTACGGAAAGTGCTACGGAAAGTGTTAAAGTGTAAAGTGATTAAAGTAAAGTGAAAAAAAAAGTGATTATGTGGAATGCATTTTTTTATGCAATTTTACGTGCAATGGATTAAATAAGTAATAATATTCACGAGTGATGATTAAATTTTCTCTTCTATGTTTCAGGCCATTTGGACTTTCCCAAGGTGAATCATGGGAGGATGATCTTATATTTGCGTTTCATCCTAATTCTGCATATACCACCGCTTCTGGGCCAACCAGGGTTTGGTTGAATTTTGGTATATACACTTTTCAAACAAATTATCGTATATTCAAAAAAATATATTTTTATAATCCCATTGACATGTACTTCAATGTTTTAATTTTACATTCAATGGATTAAATAAGTAATAATATTTACGAGTAATGATTAAATTTTCTCCTCTATGTTTCAGGCCATTTGGACTTTCCCAAGGTGCATCATGGGAGGATGATCTTATATTTGTATTTCATCCTAATTCTGCATATGCCACCGCTACTGGGCCAACCTGGGTTTGGTTGAATTTTGGTATATACACTTTTCAAACAAATTATCGTATATTCAAAAAAATACATTTTTATAATTCCGTGAACATGTACTTGTAACATGTACTATTTAGTCATTTCAATTAATAATGGATATGCGATAATGTTTTTGAGCATTGTATTTTATAATAACTAATTTGTAATTTCTTCCAGAAAGTTGTCAATTCGCGATAAACTTTGGGATCACCTTCCCGAGTCAAACGTATACTTTTTAGTGTTTTCTTTGTCTTGTCTTCAATAAATAATTAGTGAAAGTATCTTGAGCAGTTCAGATTACCTTCTGACGATAAATGTCATTTTAAAGCCAGTGTGTATAGTGTCGAAAGTTCTGGTATGGTTGAACCTGAGGATTGTTGCGTTTGTTGCGTGCTTTCCTCACCCCCGCCACACCGTCAAATTTCGAACTCCGATTTGTTTTCGGAGTTCGGAGTTGCAGGGTACTGGATCTTCGCCAATACAACTTTAAAAGTAAATTTTAAGGTAAGTCTTTTTTTTTGAGATGAGCTCCAAGACGTATCGCAGTGAGTACAATTTTTATGCAATTCCCCCCTGTTAGGGTTTCTCTCCTCTGTTTGGAGAGGAACCAACGCCCACGCCTAGATCTTCCCTCTTTTACTTGCGCACGTTTGCTTCAGAGCGTGTTTCATAACAGCTCTGTTATAGAGTCACACAGTACGCCGCCTGAGTGAGCAGGGTTTTTCTTACAGTTGCGCCATTTGTATTTGTGTACTGTCGGCGCATATTCTCACTCTGGGCGACCTACTTATATATACGATTAGGGTTTTTTTTTGTCACTGAGCACACATCACTGTCGAAACAGTAACGAGCAGGGTTTTTATTACTATGTAAACAGTACTTGTTTGTTGCAAGTACTATTACTAAGTAAACGGTACTTGTTTGTTGCAAGTACTATTACTATGTAAACAGTACTTGTTTGTTGCAAGTACTATTACTAAGTAAACGGTACTTGTTTGTTGCAAGTACTATTACTATGTAAACTGTTCTTGTTTGTTGCAAGTACTATTACTATGTATAGGCGCCTCAATTTTCCCATTTTGTCGGCGCATATTCTCGTTCTGTAAGACGTACTTATTCGATGTGCATTCAATTAGAACCGAGATATTGCGCCCATGCATCAAACAGGGTTATCCTCTTCAAGTACAATCTTTTAGCTACACATAAAGTTGATGCATGTAAAACTGCGCCTCTATTGGGTTCCTCTAAACAGGTTCTCTTAAATTACTATATTATTCAGTACTTGTTTTTGCATGTACGAACAATAGCATTTTCTCTATCTGGTACTACGGTACCTATATTGGGTTCCTTTAAACAGGTTCTCTTAAATTATAATATTAAGTGCTTGTGTTTTGCATGTACGAACAATGGAATTTTCTCTTCTGGTACTACATAAACTGCGCCTATATTGGGTTCCTCTAAACAGGTTCTCTTAAATTTTAATGTATAGTACTTGCGTTTTGTATGTACGACAATAGAGTTTTCTCTTTCTGATACTATATAAACTGCGCCTATATTGGGTTCCTCTAAACAGGTTCTCTTATATTATAATGTAAAGTACTTGCGTTTTGCAAGTACGACAATAGAATGTATCTTTCTTATACTATATAAACTGCGCCTATATTGGGTTCCTCTAAACAGGTTCTCTTAAATTATTATGTATAGTACTTGCGTTTTGCAAGTACGACAATAGATTTTTTTCTTTCAGGAACTTTAAGTGTTTAAAATTGAATATAGAAGAGGAAACTTTCCGATAATTTTTTTAGAAGAATTTTGGATTTAGCTGGAATCAAGAAAAACAAAGGAATGGAACCTACATGAGTAAAATAGGGCTACATGCGAGATCTCTCATGTATAAAATAAAAAGATAACGGCATCAGTGAATTGGGCGGCCTTATTTACACGAACATTAGAGGAATCATTATGAACCAAGAGGTATTTTATTGTTGATTGGTTCAGTTGTATTGTAAGTCAGGCCCTCCGTTCACAGACAGTACCTCTAATGTGTAGCACTTTGCAGAATATTCTGGAAGTGCTGCAGTTTTAGGTGATGCAGGAAATCTGTCAAATGCATATTTTATTGAGTAATATCTAAAGTGTACTTAATTTTGATGCCAATTAGGTACCACTTACTCATTAAAATGTGAATCAACAAAATATTTTTCATGGCTTTGGGAAGTATTTTGATTTTAAAATTATTTCATAGTTTGCAATCTTCAAAATTTAATTATAATCCAGAATCATCAGTCTTACCCTCACAAACAATGAGGGCTAATTAGGTATCACTTACTCTTTAAAATGTGAATCATCAAAATATTTTTCATGACTTAGGAACATATTTTCATTTTTAAATAATTTCATAATTACTAAAATATTTTTATTTTAAAATAATTTCATATTTTGCAGTCTTTAAAATGTAATTATAATCTAGAATCATCAGTCTCACCCTCACAAACAATAAGGGAAATTGGATTTTGGCGCAATCTAATAAAGAGTATTTCTAACACCTCTAAGATAGGTTTAATTTTAGTTTCTAAAAGAAAATTAAAACTGAACTACAATTGTGCCTACAGTTGTAAATGCAACACATAAGTTTTCTATGCCAGTAGATAAAAGTTTTCTATGCCAACAGACGAACGTTTTCTATGCCAGTAAACAAACAACATAAAATACGACTTACGTAGTAATAACTAATATTTCTAACTTCTATTCCAATGGTAATGGACGCAAAATTCCTTCAAACTTTTGGGAACTGCTAAAGCATCACGTTAACTGAATAACTGTGAACGTGAGCAATTATACTTTCTCGAAAACTATTAAGTTTTTATATAAAGGAAGCTATAAACCAATTTTTCCTGTCAATAAGATTTTTAGTGTTACTGACGTGTTTTAATTATTATAATTAATTATGGATTGTGGCCAAATCTGTTTTATTGAGTTTTTTTAACGCAAGCGCCTCTATTAACTCGTGCCGATTATTATACTGGTCCGGATGAGTCCAATTAAGCATTTAAGTAATTATATTTTTGCGACAGTTTGCAATCACTGTTTTTTTTTGTTCAACAATTGTTCAATTTGTATCATCTACATTTTGCAGGGTTTTTTTAATACAATTATACATATTGGCTATGTATACTTTTATAAGAAAAACTTGTTTTATGTACTAGTCGTTCAAATAAAATGTAACTGCTGATGTACTGCTGATAACTGCTTATAACTACTGAAAAATAACATCTTATATACTGCTCATACCTGATAATATACTGCTGATATACTGCTGATATACTGCTGATATACTGCTGAAATATAACTGCTGATAACTGCTGATATACTGTTGATAACTGCTGAAAAATAGCTTCTGAAAAATAGCTGCTGATATACTGCTGATAACTGTTGATATACTGCTGATAACTGCCCATAACTCCTGTAAAATAACTGCTGATAACTGCTGAAAAATAACTGACGATAAAATGCTGATAACAGCTGATAACTACTGAAAAATAACTGCTGTTAACTACTGAAAAATAACTGCTTATATACTGCTGATAACTGCTGAAAAATAACTGCTGATATACTGCTGATAACTGTTGACATACTGCCGATAACTGTTTATAACTCCTGTAAAATAGCTGCTAAGAACTGCTGAAAAATAACTGGCGACAAAATGCTGATAACAGCTGATAACTACTGAATAATAACTGCTGATAACTACTGAAAAATAACTGCTCATATACTGCTGATAACTGCTTAAAAATAACTGCTGATAACTGTTGACATACTGCTGATAACTTCTGATAACTCCTCATAATAACTGCTGATAAATGCTGATATAACTGCTGATACCTTCTGATATAACTGCTGATAACAGTGTTGCAACATATACATGTTCTTTGGAATCTAAGTACAGATACAGATATTTTAGAAAAAATGTATCTAGATACATATCTAGATACAAGTTTGAAAATGTATCTAGTTACAGATACAGATACATTTGAACATACAGTTACTGCTGAAAATAACTGACGATATACTGCTGATAATAGCTGATAATTACTGAAAAATAACTGCTGATAACTGCTAATATAGTGCAGATAACTGCTCATAAATGCCGATATACGGTTGATAACTTCTGAAAAATAACTGCTGTTATACTGCTGATAACTGTTGACATACTGCAGATAACTGCCCATAACTCCTGTAAAATAACTGCTAATAACTGCTGAAAAATAACTGACGACAAAATGCTGATAACAGCTGATAACTGCTGACAACTACTGAAAAATAACTGCTGATAACTACTGAAAAATAACTGCTGATAACTGCTGATATACTGCTGATAACTGCTTAAAAATAACCGCTGATAACTGTTGACATACTGCTGATAACTGCTGATAACTCCTCAACATAACTGCGAATAAATGCTGATATAACTGCTGATAACAGTGTTGCAACAGATACATGTTCTTTGGAACCTAAATACAGATACAGATACTTTAGAAAAAATGTATCTAGATACATATCTAGATACAAGTTTGAAAATGTATCTAGTTACAGATACAGATACATTTGAACATACAGTTACTGCTGAAAATAACTGACGATATACTGCTGATAATAGCTGATAACTGCTGATAACTACTGAAAAATAACTGCTGATAACTGCTAATATAGTGCTGATAACCGCTCATGAATGCTGATATACTGTTGATAACTGCTGAAAAATAACTGCTGTTATACTGCTGATAACTGTTGACATACTGCAGATAACTACCCATAACTCCTGAAAAATAACTGTTGATACCTGATGATATACTGCTGATAACTACTGATATAACTGCTGATAACAGTGTTGCTACAGATACATTATATCATTATCTAGATTCATTTTTATCTAGATACAGATACAGATACTTTAGAAAAAATCTATATACATATCTTGACACAAGTTTGAAAATGTATCTAGCTACAGATACAGATACATTTGAAAAGTATCTGGATACTTCTAGATACATTTCAGATACATGGAAAACCAAACCAAAAATTGTTTTCTTTTTACATACGCATTTTACATGCTAAAGAAAATGCTCATAAATATTTAATAAAATGTGCAAAACTAAATTTATTTTTTATTGTCTGCTTATAGTTATTTTTATACTCGTCCCATCCTGACAATGACTCATCGATCCATATTGCATGAATTCGACATACGTTTCTAATTTCATTGCATTCTATTACATTTAGCTTAAGCACACGAACCAACATTAAAAACGCGATTGTTTATTCGAAAAAGCATGCGTCATTATCAACTTTCGATGGCCTACTATACGTAATAGATACGAGAATAATACACAATGAAATAGCAAATTACTGACTCAAACTTAAGTTAAATACGCGAAAATTAACTGCTAATAACTGCTAATTACTGCTGATAACTGCTGAAAAATAACTGCTAATATACTACCGATAACTGTTGACATACTGCTGATGTATGTCAACAGTTATCGGCAGTATATCAGCAGTTATTTTTCAGCAGTTATCGTTATTTTTCAGCAGTTATCAGCAGTATATCAGCAGTTATTAGCAGTTAATTTTCAGTAGTTATCAGCCAGTGTGAAAAATAACTGCTGATATACTGCTGATAACTGTTGACATACTGCTGATAACTCAAAATAACTGCTGATAACTGCTGAAAAATAACTGACGATAAACTGCTGATAAAGGCTGATAACTACTGAAAAATAACTGCTGATAACTGCTAATATAGTCCTGATAGCCGCTCATAACTGCTGGTATACTGTTGATAACTGCTGAAACATAACTGATGTTATTCTGCTGATAACTGTTGACATACTGCTGATGTCAATAGCTCCTGAATCTCTCCTCATAAATCCTGAAAAATAACTGTTGATAACTGCTGATATACTGCTGATAACTGCTGATATAACTGCTGATAATAGTGTTGCAACAGATACATTTTTTTGTATCTGGTTACAGATACTTATACTTTAGCAAAAATGTATCTAGATACATATCTAGATTGAAAAATTACTGCTGTTAACTGCTGATAACTGCTGACAACTCCTTAAAAATAACTGCTGATATAACTGCTGATAACTGCTCATAACTGCTGAAAAATAACTGCTGGTAAACTGCTGATAATTGCTGATAACTGCTGATAAGTGCTAAGTGCTGAAAAATGACTGCTGATCAAAATGGAATGTAGTATTGAAAATACAAATCAAGACTTACTCAGTTTGCCACATTGAGGAATTTGTTATATTTCTATAATTGACCGCACATGTGTTTTTTTTATACAGGGGTTATTTAAATTCGATGATCACTATAGAGATATGGAGAACGGTCAGAGATACGAAGTCGGTTAAATAGTGATAAAGTTCCGTAATCATATTGGGAATAATAATTAATCAATAAAAATTATTTAAAAAATTCAATGTTTACTGAGATTTTTTTTTAAATTGAAATTTTCGAAAATCTTATTTTTTCACGTCGTTACATGAAGATATATTAAAAGAAAAATAAAGACGTTTTCATTTGTCACTTTTTCTCATCGACAACAAATGAATATTAGATTTTCGATCAGACGTTTCATGTGAGTGCAATCAAAAAAATAAAGACCTCTGAAGATGGCTGAAAGATAGTCGAAACTAGTCAGGCGAAGTAGACATAATAAAAATAATATAAACATAATAACATCTTTATATCTAAATATATAAACTACCAGTAAGTACTCCAATAAAGAAGGAAGAAAAATATAATAAACATAATAATAACTAGTATCCTAAGTGGATGAAACTATAACAAAAATAAAAAATAAAATGTAATTTAAGGAAATAAAAGCCCCAATATCATTAGAAAGTATGGCAATCTCTTTGAACATTTATTATAAAAGTATTATTAATTATTGTAACACCTATAATTCGTGTTTAATTGTTAGATTCTATTTAATTTATATTAAATTTATATTTATAATATAATATAAAGAAATTATATATATATACATATATATATATATATATTTTTTTAATAATTTTAATTTAGTATTAATATTAGTATGAATTATACTGATATATTTTCTTGTTAAAAACTTAGTGTTGCATAAAATCCAATTTAACTGTTTGTAACAATATTCCGATTGTCAACTATTTTCATGGCAATCTAGTTTATATTTTTGATTTTCAAGTCCAGTTTAGTGTTATTTGTAGATATTTATTTATTTTTATATAAAAAAAAGTTATCAAAACCTCAAGTGTTGCACACTATAGTATTAACAAGTAGAACACAAAACTAAAATAAAAAATGCAGGTCCGTGTTTAAAAATTTAAACTTGATAACGGTTGCACTCACACGAAACGTCTGATCGAAAATTTAAAATGAGCGTATTAGTGTAGTCTATCTGGGAAAATTTTAGACGAGGATTTTGAAATTTTGGTAAAAGCAACGATACCCATAGAACTTATTTGTAAGTTGTTTTTGACAAGAATTGCAATTTTTTACAAAAGTATTAAATATTTCTAGAAATTTAAAATTAACGTATTAGGGTAGTCAATCTGGGAAAATTTTAGACGAGGATTTTGAAATTTTGGTAAAAGCAACGATACCCGTAGAATTTATTTGTAAGTTGTTTTTGACAAGAATTGCATTTTTTTTGCAAAAGTATCGAATATTTCCAGCTAAAATTTAGTTAGTTTTTATTTTTGTAATATGGACTACCTACACTCAAAATTGTGTCCAATTTTGTTGAGATTTGGCCGAATTTGAATAACTCTGTATAAATGGTGATCATTTTTTTATTGACCTTAGGAATGAAGATTAGCTACGTACGATTAAAATCTGCAATTAGTTAACTATAAGCGTACATTTGCAATGAATTTTTCTAATTGTCACTATTAGAAATGACAATTAGGTCAAAATTGGTGTTATTGGAAATAACAGTTAGGTAAAAATTGCCATTATTGGAAATAACAATTAGGTCAAAATTGTCATTATTGGAAATGACAGTTTGGTCAAAATTGTCAATATTGGAAATGACAGGTCAAAATTGTCATTATTCGAAATGACAATTAGGTCAAAATTGCCATTATAAAAAATGACAATTATGTCAAAATTGTCAATTGTTAAGCTCATTGATATAATTTAATATTATATGGGTAATTGAAGAAAGAGCTTTTCTAACACCGTAACAATTAGATTTGAACGACTTCTGTCGAGGGCAGCGCCCACTTCTAATTAAGACACGGCGAGAGCTGCAGACGGAGAAGGAATATTACACACTGCCATGGCAACCTGTGGATCCGGAATTCGCGTAGTTAATATAATTCGCTGTTGAGGAGCAGTCGGACGAAATTGGAAATTAATAGAATTAATGATAACATAATTATACGCCAGTGATTTATGCCGAGAGGAACGCCTGAAGGTGTCGCGAAAAGGTTCGCACCTCTGAACGGCCCCGTTTCGGCGATAATGATAGCTCAAAAAGTGAATTATGACGTGGGAAATCAAATTCCGAAATATTTTTTTTTTACTCGTTCACGATTTATATTTCTATGGTTCATTGGCACCTCGCAGAGAATCGATTGTACTATGAGGCGACGTACACTTAATATAATAATATAATAACATATTGAGAAGCGAAGGCGAGACTGTAAGGAAGTGGAACAAGAATTGACATGCAAAAGAGCGAAATTTATTTTCTAAAAATTATCATTTACAAATAACTAAACAAAAACAAATGAATGTGTTATTAATTTTTCATATTTTAACGTCAGAATATATAAAGATATAATAAGAGATTGTGTAACTTAAATACTAAACGCGCGTAATTGATAATGGTGTTGGGATTGCTCGTTCATTCATTACACGGCTTCTAGGATGCCATTAAATATTTCCGTGTTTTCAAAGCACATCTGGTCCTTAACTATGTTCCCTGTAGCTTTCTTGACTTCGAAAATTTCCAATAGATCTAATCTTCTTCCTCTGTTGCCATAATGGAGCAGCGATAATCCTTATTAAATCCTTAATATCCTTAACAAAATTAAAATTGTACAAATTTATTCGGAACGTTTAACATCCCACTTTTCGAAAAATGTGTATCAATAAAAGCGCATTTACGTCTTATGCAGTAAGAAGCAGCTATTAATTAAGGCGATGAAAACCTGCACATGTTTATTACCCCATAAATCATCATTACTCGATTTAAAATGCTAAATGACGTTTCGTTTATGTTAGGCAGGAAATATTTGCGTACACGATGTAATTTCCTTCACTTCGCAAGTGTTCAAACGCACCGTTAATTAACACTCCGACCAAAGGCATGAAAATAACTTAAAATAACGCAATAAATTTTATGCGCATACATTAATTATACTCTTGGATGAAGCACGTCTTCTGGAGAACGTCCGACCATCAGCAGGAATTTAAAATCCGGCCTGTAAAAGTTACTTGAAAATTTAAATTTTAGACGATTTGAACGGAAAATTGCAAATTTTACGTTTTCCGACAGGCCCAAATAATTAAACTTGCTTTTTACATTATTATAAGAAATACCAAAAAAAATCTTCGTTTCTCTTCATGTGCAATATGCTTCTTATAACTCTTATATAATATTATATATTTTTGGAATTTGGTAAAATTATAAGCATTTTTGGCTGGCAGTAGTAGCGTTTATAAAGGCAACTGGCAATGTTTTAAGGGTATCTCAATTTTCAGAACAAAAGTATTAATCAGAATATTATCGTATTTTGTATCAATAATAGTCACATTTAAGAAGTTAACTTTAAGGTTTTCATAAAATTCATTATCTTATTATTATATTAATTTTCTACCGTTTTCTGAGAAAATGTGATTTTTTATAGAATTTGTTTCATTTGTATGGATTTGTAGTATTTGTTTGTTTGGTATTAGGCAGCTATAGAAACCAAAATGCTGTAGCTCTATTCATTTTGTTAATTGTAGAATATTTTAGTATTATAATTATATCTTGCAAGTGAAAACAATATATATACAAGGTGTTAATACTAAGTTGTAACACCCGAAAATGGCAGTTAAAACTCATTAAAACAAACAACGTTTCTTAGTTAAATTTTTTGAATTGGATCCCAAGTTCATAGTTATTGGCGTTCTTTTGTTTTTCGAAAAATCGTCATTACTCCCTTATTTTAAGGAATATTTAAAAAATACAAAAACGTTCAACATGCGCTTTCGGTTCTCTAAAACATTTGTATATACAATTATTTTCTATTTTATCAAATAACAAAATGGCGACCGATCAAAAATTTCTAAGCAAGATATTTTGAAAATCAATCGATCGATTTTAAAAAATAAAACATTTATAAAATCCTTTAACAATTTTATAACATTTGTCTGTTTTGATAATTATGCATTTTTATACACAAATTATGCAAAATGCGCACACAAATGATAAACGTGACAGAAACTTTTCAAGATGAAGCAGAAATTTCTGAAGTACAAGATCAAAAAGTATTTAAATTTGAACGTACAAACTATAGAACACGTGCCTCAACTTGTTAAATGGCCTAACTTAAGGTTAGCCTACTTTGTTTTTAAATGATTGTTGCAGTTTGTTAAAATTTATCTTGTAATTCAATTTGAATAATAACTTTTTTGGACAGATCGACAAAAATGTTTCAGACAAATGTTATAATATAGTTTAAGGATTTCATAGATATTTTATTTTCAAAATTCAATCGAGTGATTTTCAAAATATCTTGTATCGAAATTTTTCTTCGGTCGCCATTTTGTTATTTGATAAAATAGAAAATAATTGTAAATACAAATGTTTTAGAGAACCGATATCGCATGCTGAACGTTTTTGTATTTTAAATAATTCTTAAAATAAGGGAGTAATGACGATTTTTCGAAAAACAAAAGAACGCCAATAACTATGAACTTGGGCTCCAATTCAAAAATTTGTTAAATTAAAGTCTTGAAATTAAAAAAAAAATGAATTACATTAAAAAAAAATGTCACTGACGTTTTTGTTAGAAATATGTACGAACACATATGTCTGAACACTTCAGAAAAGGAAAATTTTCCCTATCTTGATTTTCCTAAATTTTTATAAACTATTCTCTGTATTATTGTTTTATGAATATTAATTTTAATTAACTTTTGTAGACGTCTCAATTCTCTTTACAGTTTTTTTTTGCAAAAATACTTATCCTTCCCTTTAAAAGGTGAAGTTTTTAATAGCAATGTTTTTATTAATTTTACTATCTAGAAAAATGTGTCTCGAATGTGCTGATTTTTGTTTTAAAAAATTTAAAAATATATATTTTTTATATTAAAAAAATTACAAAAACAATCAAAGCAACTCGATCATATGTTAATGTTAAATTAAATTTTCGAACTGCTGTTCGAAATTACTTTTTGCTTTTGCAAATAATTTAAACAATTTCTAAAAGATCAATAGAAAAATGATAGATTCAATAGAAATGTGAATAAAAAATTTATATTTAAAATACCGCTTTTAACAGGAAAGGATAAGTATTATAAAAAGTGAATGTAAAGAGAATTGAGAACTCTTCAAAGAGTCGTGAAATAAAAAAAATGAATTCCAATAAAACAGTGTCACTGACGTTTTTGTCGTTAAAAATATGTACGAACACATATGTCTGAGAACTTCAGAAATGGAAAATCTTCCCTATGTTTGTTCTCCAAAATTTTAAACTAGATTTTAAACTAGAATTCGATTTTTTTATTTCATAACTTTTGTAGACGTCTTAATTCTCTTTACAATTTTTTTTTTTTGCCAAAATACTTATCCTTCTCTTTAAAAAGTGAAGTTTTTAATAGCAATGTTTTTATTAATTTTACTATCTAGAAAAATGTGCCTCGAATGTGTTGATTTTTGTTTTAAAAAATAAAAAATATATATTTTTTATATTAAAAAAAATTAAAAACACAATCAAAGCAACTCGATCATATGTTAATGTTAAATTAAATTTTCGAACTGCTGTTCGAAATTACTTTTTGCTCTTGCCAATAATTTAAACGATTTCTAAAAGATCAAAAGAAAAATGAAAGCTTCAATAGAAAAATGAATAAAAAAATAATATTTAAAATACCGCTTTTAAGAGGAAAGGATAACAGCCCCAATAAACTACTTTAAAACGCTTTAACAAAAGTGAACTTTAGGTAAAAGCAAGCTTAAACGCTACTTAAAGTTTGGTCCGTTTCAATGGCCTTCACATTAAAGTCAACTTTAAACGATACATTTTTGTTATGAAACGCATTTTGAAAATTAAATTGTGCTTTAAAATTTAACGTCACTTTAAATTTATTATGAAATTGGCTGTAAGAATTAAAAGAAGTGAATGTAAAGAGAATTAAGAGCTCTTCAAAAGTCATGAAATAAAAAAAAATTGAATTCCATTAAAAAAACGTCACTTACGTTTTTGTCGTTATAAATATGTACGAACACATATGTCTGAAAACTTCAGAAATGGAAAATTTTCCGTATCTTTGTTCTTTAAAATTTTCATAAACTATTCTCTGTATTATTGTTTTATGAATATTAGTATTAATTATATTCATTCAAAATCATTCATTAACTCAAGTATCTTTGTTAAAATCGAAAAATGTTTTTCATTTGACTGAAATTTGTGTTGTATTTTGTGCGCATGATTTCATTAGTTTGAACGAAAATGTATTTTTTATTACACCATTTTACCTATTACCTATTACCTATTACCTATTTTATTAGGTATTTATTTACTTATGGCACATTTCTGATGCTTCGACCAATTATACTCACCAAACTATGACCTACAATAGTTTTGCCCCATTTCTCGAGTTTTAATTTGCTGGTTTCAATAATATGAGAAAACAGTTATTTGACATAATACATAACTCAAGTATCTTTCTTAAAATCGAAAAATGTTGGTCGTTTGACTGAATTTTGTGTTGTATTTTGTGCTTTTCATTAGTTTTAATGAAAATGTATTTTTTATTAGGTATTTATTTACTTATGGCACATTTCTGGTGCTTCGACCAATTATACTCACCAAACTATGACCTACAATAGTTTTGCCCCATTTCTTGAGTTTTTATTTGCTGGTTTCAATAAATAATATGAGAAAATCGTTATTTGACATAATACATAACTCAAGTATCTTTTTCAAAATCGAAAAATGTTGATTATCTGACTGAATTTCTGTTGTATTTTGTAATCATGAATTTATTAGTTTAAATGAAATGGAAAATTTCAAGACAGAAATAGTAAAAATTACGAATATTTGCTACTTTATTTGCTATACTTATTTTTTTATTTTGAAATTGCTGGTTTAAGTAACATGCAAAATAGTAATTTAAGAAAATATATAAATCATAAGTGTCTACTGCAAAAATCGAAAAAAAAAGATCTCGCATGTTTCACTTCTCTAAGATCCGAATTTCTTAATTTTTCTTAAAAATCTGACTTTATCACTTTACTTATTTTATTTATTTATTCCTTTGCCTATCTTCCTTTCGGTGTAAGGCATACATTAAGTAAAAACACATGAGTAACTTTTCTTCCATTAAAACTTAGATTTCCATTTTTATTGTTCAAACGTAGATTTCACATATGCGAATATCTTCAGTATTTATTTATTTATTTATTTATTTATTTATTTAATTATTTATTTATTCCTTTGCCTATCTACCTTTCGGTGTAAGGCATAAATTATTAATTTTTATTGTATTCTCTCGACTTCCTCCTATCTTTTGTTAATGGCTTTATATTCTCTTTTCTTGTTGCCTCTTATTTTATAGCGCTGTTGCAATATTTTCTCGGTCTTCCTCTCTATTGTTTTCCTGTTGCTATTGTCTCGTATATTATCTTAGTGTTTCTTTCTTCTCTCATTCATCTCATGTGTCTATACCACCTCATTTGGCCTTGTGTTATTTTTCCTGTACTGGTTTTATTTTTAAGTTTTTCCTCTTCGTCTCGTTCCTTATCCTGTTTCTTCTTGTTTTGTTTTCTATTTTTCTTAGGAATCTCATCTCCATGGCATGTATTATTTTTATTTGTTTTCCTGTCATCGTACATGTTTAGCTGCTGCAAGTTAGCGTTGTTTTTTTTACTATTTCTTGATATCTCCTTCATGCTAAAAATCTTCTATTTTTTTTTTGTTTGTATGTATCTTTTCCATTTCTCTTTTGTCTTTTATCTCCTTTTTGACTTCCTCTGTCCACCAGTTTGGCTTTTTCATTTTTCTGTTTTCAATTTTTGTTGTTCCGCAGGTCTCTTTTGTCTCTTTTTTTCTAGTATATTTCTGTTGAATGTTTTTTCATTTTCTTTCTATGTTTAGCTTTATTTCGCTCTCTCTGTTTTTTTTTTGTAGTATCTCTTTGTATTTCTCTCCCACAGGGGAATATGGGTTATTTTATAAAAATACTAAACCACCTATCAGATGAATGGATACACCTAAATGATGTTCATTTTAAAAAAACTTTTATTTCATATTTAAAATCAAAATCATTTTATTCAGTTGAAGAATTTTTTAAGGAAATTATAATCTGTACAAATTAGTCTTGCTACTTTCTATACACTTATATTTTGTGACCTCACGTACTGTAACGTCTAATAAAGGATTTATTATTATTATTATTATTATTATTATACCGATTTTTTTTTCTTGAGATTTGAGATCTATTGAGATCTATCTATTGATATCTATTTGAGATTTTGCTTGTCTATTGAATTATTTGCATTCTCTTGACATAATAAAGATTGGACAAGATTTCATGTTGACATGAATTGTACTAGTAAACCATTATTTAATGAGAAACTATCTCGTTGAATTGTGTTGTTAATATTTTTTTGTTTGGTTTGTTTTGACATTTATTTATTGTTTTCTATATTATGTAGCTTTTTCTGCTAATAAATATTCTTATTATATATTTTTTCATTATCACAATCTCACTGATTATAAGTAAGTATAATTTATTATGTACGTACGCATTCACAAAGGAAGCATGAAATTGGGGAACAAATCCGTTATCCATTGTATGCTCATAGCGAATTGTAATGAGATAATTATCGGCAATAGGCGGGAAATAAATACCCCATAATGAGACAGCATTCAAATCATGCTATTTATGTACCGATGCACGTATGAAAGTGTATGCCAACGATCGCCACACAATGAAATGTGCAATTAATGGGCAAACGACATTAATGCTAAGTGAAAGGGACAAGTGTTGACCTAAGGACGGAATGTGGCATATCGTTGCATATAAATTATACGGCGGAGACTATTGTTTTGTCGGGATGCAATTAATCAGTGTCGGCAGTCGTCTAAATCGTTGCGAGACTAACCTTTTGCGTTTGTCAATTACGTTTTACTTTGATCTGGAAAATTTTCCGCTCTGCCGTGCAAATGAATTTCCAATTCGTATATCGTATTTATTTACGGCTACATATTCTTGCAGGATTATTTGATGTTATTGAATTGCTTTGTAAAAAAATGTAATATGCAGTGCAAAACCAAAGTGATAATGTACAGGGTGTTTCCAGTTATCGTGCTCAAAATTAGGATCTCGTAAACCGTAAGAGATGTAAAATTAGACAAAATAATTTCAAATCCAAAGGCCTACTTAGCAGGGATAACATTTATCAAAATTTAATGGTTTGGTAGACACTGCCAATCCTTGGAAATCCGTTAACACACTGTATTAAGATATAAAAGCTATAATCAACGCAGTTAATTTATTACAAAATAGTGTATTATAACAAAAAGAAGCGTTGTTTTAATTATTTAATCACAACTTGACGAAAGATATTATATATTCATTAGGTCCTGACATACAGGATCAATAAATAATATAGTGTCTTCCTGTTCAGGATAGATGTGCTGATATTTATTTGTTGGTTTCCTTGCTGTTCCTGCGAGACGAAGTTCCGCAGAAACTGCTGATTTCTGTACTTCCGTCGGAGACGGAAGGTCAGTGTCAATAGCTTCCACCAAAATTATAACCCCCAGGCCAACAACAGGAAAAAGCTGGGAAATAGTGCATGCGATTAATCATATTTATTTGTCAATTTTCGTATTCGGGCATTGACCTCTGCAGTGATAAATATGCATTTCTGAAAATATATTTTTTGAATATATATGGCCCACTGTGAATTTTGTCCTGGATATTAAAATTAGTACTTCATTGAATCACCTAAAGCAAATTAGTGCGTTACCAATGTGTAAACTAAGATTTTATTATATATTTATTAAATAAGGGAGAAAATCAAACATATAACTTTCTGCATTGACAAGTATGTGATAACTATCTCTGAAATTTCTGAAAATTTATGATTTGCAACTTTTGATATTAGATTCGTGTACAGTACAGTTGAAAATAAATCTCCTGAAAATTTTACATAGTTTCAGCCTTAAATTTGGGAGAAAATCAGACACTTAACTTTCTGCATTGACATGTATGGGTTAGCTATTACTGAAATTTCTGAAAATTTATTATTTGATAATTTGATATTAGATTCGTCTACAGTATACCTGAAACTAATTCTCGTGAAATTTTGACAAAGTTACAGTATTAAATAAGGGAGAAAATCAAACACTTATCTTTCTGCATTGACAAGTATTGGTTAGCTATTACTGAAATTTCTGAAATATTATTATTTGCAGATTTGATAATAGATTCGTATACAGTATACCTGAAACTAATTCTCGTGAAAATTTGACAATGTTTTAGTACTCAATAAGGAAGAAAATCAAACACTTAACTTTCTGCATTGACAAGTATGGGTTAGCTATTACTGAAATTTCTGAAAATTTATTATTTGCAAATTTGATACTAGATTCGTATACAGTACACCTTAAACTAATTCTCCTGAAAATTTGACAAAGTTTAAGTATTAAATAAGGGAGAAAATCAAACACTTAACTTTCTGCATTGACAAGAATAGGTTTGCTATTACTGAAATTTCTGAAAATTTATTATTTGCAAATTTGATATTAGATTCGTGTATAGTATACCTGAAACTAATTTTCCTGAAATTTTGACAAAGTTTCAGTATTTAATAAGGGAGAAAATCAAACACTTAACTTTATGCATTGACAAGTATTGGTAGCAATTACTGAAAATTCTGAAAATTTCATATTTGCAAAATTGATAATAGATTCGTGTACAGTACACCTAAAACTAATTCTCCTGAAAATTTGACAAAGTTTTAGCATTAAATAAGGGAGAAAATCAAACACTTAACTATCTGCACTGATACGTATGGGTTAGCTATTACTGAAATTTCTGAAAATTTATTATTTGCAATTTTGATATTAGATTCGTGTACAGTATACCTGAAACTAATTCTCCTGAAAATTTGACAAAGTTTCAGTATTGAATTACGGACAAAATCAAACACTTAACTTTCTGCATTGACAAGTATAGGTTAGCTATTACTTAAATTTCTGAAAATTTATTATTTGCAACTTTGATATTAGATTCGTGTACAGTATACCTGAAACTAATTCTCCTGAAAATTTGACAAAGTTTCAGTATTAAATAAGGGAGAAAATCTAACACTTAACTTTCTGCATTGACAAGTATGGGTTAGCTATTACTGAAATTTCTGAAAATTTATTATTTGAAAATTTGATATTAGATACGTGTACAGTACACTTGAAACTAATTCTCCTGAAAATTTGACAAAGTTTCAGCATTAAATAAGGGAAAAAATCAAACACTTAACTTTCTGCATTGACAAGTATGGGTTAGCTATTACTGAAATTTCTCAAAATTTATTATATTCAACTTTGATATTAGATTCGTGTACAGTACACCTAAAACTAGTTCTCCTGAAAATTTGACAAACTTTCGGTATTAAATAAAGGAGAAAATCAAACACTTAACTTTCTGCAGTGACAAGTATGGATTGGCTATTACTGAAATTTCTGAAAATTTATTATTTGCAAATTTAATATAAGATTCGTATACAGTACACCTGAAACTAATTGTCCTGAAAATTTGACAAAGTTTCAGCATTAAATAAGGGAAAAAATCAAACACTTAACTTTCTGAATTTACAAGTATGTGTTAGCTATTACTGAAATTTCTGAAAATTTATTATTTGAAAATTTGATATTAGATTCGTGTACAGTACACCTGAAACTAATTGTCCCGAAAATTCGATAAAGTTTCAGCATTAAATAGGGCAGAAAATCAAACACTTAACTTTCTGCATTGACATGTATGGGTTAGCTATTACTGAAATTTCTGAAAATTTATTATTTGCAAATTTGATATTAGATACGTGTACAGTACACTTGAAACTAATTCTCCTGAAAATTTGACAAAGTTTCAGCATTAAATAAGGGAAAAAATCAAACACTTAACTTTCTGCATTGACAAGTATGGGTTAGCTATTACTGAAATTTCTCAAAATTTATTATATTCAACTTTGATATTAGATTCGTGTACAGTACACCTAAACCTAGTTCTCCTGAAATTTTGACAAACTTTCGGTATTAAATAAAGGAGAAAATCAAACACTTAACTTTCTGCAGTGACAAGTATGGATTGGCTATTACTGAAATTTCTGAAAATTTATTATTTGCAGATTTAATATAAGATTCGTATACAGTACACCTGAAACTAATTGTCCTGAAAATTTGACAAAGTTTCAGCATTAAATAAGGGAAAAAATCAAACAATTAACTTTCTGAATTTACAAGTATGTGTTAGCTATTACTGAAATTTCTGAAAATTTATTATTTGAAAATTTGATATTAGATTCGTGTACAGTACACCTGAAACTAATTGTCCCGAAAATTCGATAAAGTTTCAGCATTAAATAGGGCAGAAAATCAAACACTTAACTTTCTGCATTGACATGTATGGGTTAGCTATTACTGAAATTTCTGAAAATTTATTATTTGCAAATTTGATATTAGATACGTGTACAGTACACTTGAAACTAATTCTCCTGAAAATTTGACAAAGTTTCAGCATTAAATAAGGGAAAAAATCAAACACTTAACTTTCTGCATTGACAAGTATGGGTTAGCTATTACTGAAATTTCTCAAAATTTATTATATTCAACTTTGATATTAGATTCGTGTACAGTACACCTAAACCTAGTTCTCCTGAAATTTTGACAAACTTTCGGTATTAAATAAAGGAGAAAATCAAACACTTAACTTTCTGCAGTGACAAGTATGGATTGGCTATTACTGAAATTTCTGAAAATTTATTATTTGCAGATTTAATATAAGATTCGTATACAGTACACCTGAAACTAATTGTCCTGAAAATTTGACAAAGTTTCAGCATTAAATAAGGGAAAAAATCAAACAATTAACTTTCTGAATTTACAAGTATGTGTTAGCTATTACTGAAATTTCTGAAAATTTATTATTTGAAAATTTGATATTAGATTCGTGTACAGTACACCTGAAACTAATTGTCCCGAAAATTCGACAAAGTTTCAGCATTAAATAGGGCAGAAAATCAAACACTTAACTTTCTGCATTGACATGTATGGGTTAGCTATTACTGAAATTTCTGAAAATTTATTATTTGAAAATTTGATATTAGATACGTGTACAGTACACTTGAAACTAATTCTCCTGAAAATTTGACAAAGTTTCAGCATTAAATAAGCGAAAAAATCAAACACTTAACTTTCTGCATTGACAAGTATGGGTTAGCTATTACTGAAATTTCTCAAAATTTATTATATTCAACTTTGATATTAGATTCGTGTACAGTACACCTAAAACTAGTTCTCCTGAAAATTTGACAAACTTTCGGTATTAAATAAAGGAGAAAATCAAACACTTAACTTTCTGCATTGACAAGTATGGGTTAGCTATTACTGAAATTTCTGAAAATTTATTATTTACAAATTTGATATTAGATTCGTATATAGTACACCTGAAACTAATTGTCCTGAAAATTTTACAATGTTTCAGCCTTAAATAAGAGAGAAAATCAATCACTTAGCTTTCTGCATTGACAAGTATGGGTTAGCTATTACTGAAATTTCTGAAAATTTATTATTTGCAAATTTGATATTAGATTCGTGTACAGTATACCCGAAACTAATTCTCCTGAAAAGTTGACAGAGTTTCAGTATTGAATTACGGACAAAATCAAACACTTAACTTTCTGCATTGACTTTCTGTAATAGGTTAGCTATTACTTAAATTTCTGAAAATTTATAATTTGCAACTTTGATATTAGATTCGTGTACAGTACACCTGAAAGTAATTCTCCTGGAAATTTGACAAAGTTTCAGTATTAAATGAGGGAGAAAATCAAACACTTAACTATCGGCACTGATAAGTATTGGTTAGCAATTAAAATTTTACAAAGTTTCAGTATTAAATAAGGGAGAAAATCAAACACTTAACTGTCTGCACTGATAAGTATGGGTTAGCTATTACTGAAATTTCTGAAAATTTATTATTTGCAAATTTGATATTAGATTCGTGTACAGTATACCTGAAACTAATTCTCCTGAAAATTTGACAAAGTTTCAGTATTGAATTACGGACAAAATCAAACACTTAACTTTCTGCATTGACAAGTATAGGTTAGCTATTACTTAAATTTATGAAAATTTATTATTTGCAAATTTGATATTAGATTCGTCTACAGTATACCTGAAACTAATTCTCCTGAAAATTTGACAAAGTTTCAGTATTGAATTACGGACAAAATCAAACACTTAACTTTCTGCATTGACAAGTATAGGTTAGCTATTACTTAAATTTCTGAAAATTTATTATTTGCAACTTTGATTATAGATTCGTGTACAGTACACCTGAAAGTAATTCTCCTGGAAATTTGACAAAGTTTCAGTATTAAATGAGGAAGAAAATCAAACACTTAACCATCTGCACTGATAAGTATTGGTTAGCAATTATTGAAATATCTGAAAATTTCTTATTTGCAAATTTGATATTGGATTCGTGTACAGTACAGCTGAAACTAATTCTCCTGAAAATTTGACAAAGTTTCAGTATTAAATACGGGAGAAAATCAAACACTTAACTTTCTGCATTGACAAGTATGGGTTCGCTATTACTGAAATTTCTGAAAATTTATTATTTGCAAATTTGATATTAGAGTCGTGTACAGTACACCTGAAACTAATTCTCCTGAAAATTTGACAAAGTTTCAGCATTAAATAAGGGAGAAAATCAAACACTTAACTTTCTGCATTGACAACTATGGGTTAGCTATTACTGAAATTTCTGAAAATTTATTATTTGCAAATTTGATATTAGATTCGTATACAGTATACCTTAATTAGTAATAAGTAATTCTCGTGAAAATTTGACAAAGTTTCAGCATTAAATAAGAGAAAAAATCAAACACTTGACTTTCTGCATTGACAAGTATGGGTCAGCTATTACTGAAATTTCTGAAAATTTATTATTTGCAAATTTGATATTATATTCGTGTACAGTACACCTGAAACTAATTCTCCTGAAAATTTGACAAAGTTTGAGTAATAAATAAGGTAGAAAATCGAACAAATAACTTTCTGCATGGCAAGTATTGGTTAGTTATTACTGCTATTTATTAAATATAGTAGTAATCAATAACATATTTATGAAAAAAATATGCAACAAAAAACTATAAAGCTCATATTTCACTTAATTATTAAAAAAAATGCGAATCTACAAGAAAATCGGAAAATTGCAGTTCGCCAGTTTCCAACATTTTCGCTGCAGCTTCGGTCATGCATCTACATTTTTAATAAATGAGCGTCCCAAAATTTAATCGATATTTCTCAAGCCCACATCCTGCAGGACCTTGGAATTTCCTGTCGAGTTCATTACGCCCCACACAAAATAATGGGTCCTTCGTGGCGGGATCGCAGCTTCACTTCCACGAGGGCGATAATAAGTGTGATGAATTTCTTGCTTTTCCCGAAGACGCTAATATTTTAAGCTCCTTTAAAACCGTATGCCACATGAATTTATTATTATTTATAACAAACTTTGTGCAAATTAAATTATGGAATTCTCCCCCATCCCCCGATACAATGAGAGAACTATTTTAATTAATAGATTATTGCGAAAATGATGTTTTTATCACAAATTTCAAACAGAAAGCGGAAATAGTATATAACGGTATTAGGCCGATATGGGTTATATAACGGACGAGGTCGAGATTTTATAATCAGCCAAGTCTGTTATATCCATATCGGCCGTATGTTTTATATTTTTCGTGATACTAAAATAAAAATGACTAAATTTTGGGAAATAATTTTCATAAATCATAGTAACATATTTTAAGTATGCTATGATGGTCTGATGACTGTGTAGTAACGCTTTTAGCTGGAAAAACCACAGACGTATTGAAATTTTTAATGATTGTGTAAAACTTGAGCTCAATATAAGTATAAAATTGCAAGAAATACAAAATCTAACCAACAGTTACAATACAAGTATAATACTAAATTTTCTCATGCTTTAGATGAACATTCTGGAAAAATATATGCAATGGTATATTCCACTTTCACATTTTCTTGAAAATTATACATTTTGTAAAATATGATGAGAATATAAGTATGAAAATATGAAAAATATTTGTATTGTACACCAAAAATTAAAATACAAGAGACAAACTTCACTCATTTTGGCTGGAAAACTATGGGCGTATTGAAATTTGCACGTTTTCTTGTAAATCAACCAATTCTTAATAATTGTGTATAATTTGAGCTTAATATAAGTATAAAATTGCAAGAAGAACAAAATTTAACCAACATTTATAGTACAAGTGTAATACTATAAGTTCTGGAGTAGAAATTTCTGGAAAAAAATATGGAATGGTATATTCTAATTTTCACATTTTCTTCAAAATTGTCCTTTTTTTTCTAAATATCATGAGAATATAAGTATGAAAATATGAAAAATATTTGTATTGTACACCAAATATTAAAATACAAGAGACAGACTTCTTTAATTTTGGCTGGAAAAACTATGGGCGTATTGAAATTTTCACGTTTTCTTGTAAATCAACCAATTCTTAATAATTGTGTATAATTTGAGCTTAATATAAGTATAAAATTGCAAGAAAAACAAAATTTAGCCAACATTTACAGTACAAGTGGAATATTAAAAGTTGTCACGCTTCAGATGAAAATTCTGTAAAAAAATATGGAATGCTATATTCCACTTTAAACATTTTCTTGAAAATTATCCATTTTTAAAAATATCATGAGAATATAAGTATGAAAATATGAAAAATATTTGTATTGTACACCAAAAATTAAAATACAAGAAACAAACTTCACTAATTTTGGCTGGAAAAACTATGGGCGCATTGAAATTTTCACGTTTTCTTGTAAATCAGCGAATTTTTAGTAATTGTGTAAAACTCGAGCTCAATATAAGTATAAAATTGCAAGAAATACAAAATTTAACCAACATTTACAATACAAGTATAATACTAAAATTTCTCATGCTTCAGATGAAAATTCTGGAAAAATATATGCAATGGTATATTCCACTTTCACATTTTCTTGAAAATTATACATTTTTTAAAATATGATGAGAATATAAGTATGAAAATATAAAAAAAATGTTGTATTGCATACTAAAAATTAAAATACAAGAGACAAACTTCACTAATTTTGGCTGGAAAAACTATGGGCGTATTGAAATGTTCACGTTTTCTTGTAAATCAACCAATTTTTAATAATTGTGTAAAACTTGAGCTCAATATAAGTATAAAATTTCAAGAAGAACAAAATTTAACCAACATTTACAATACTGGTATAATTCTAAAAGTTCTGGAGTAGAAAAAGTTCTGGATTAGAAAATTCTGGAAAAAAATATGGAATGGTATATATAAATTTTCGCATTGTCTTCAAAATTGTCCATTTTTTTTTAAAGATGATGAGAATATAAGTATGAAAATATAAAATATATTTTTATTGCATACCAAAATTTAAAATACAAGAGAATAACTTTACCAAATTTGGCTGGAGAAACTATGGACATATTAAAATTTTCACGTTTCAAATTAATAACCAAAATTTGCTGTACAAGAAAAATATAAAAGTTCTCATGCTTTAGATGAAAATTCTGTAAAAACTACAGATCAGCGTATTACAATTTTCAAATTTTCTTTTAAATTGGTATTTTTTAATAATAATGTGAAATATGGGCTTATCAGAAATATGCAAATAGCAAAAACATTTTTCTTGTACCTACACTAAAATTTGAAAAACGAAGAAAAAACCTCACCAGAATTTGATGGAAATTTTGGATAAACAACGGGTGTATTATCGAAAGTTGAATTATCCAAAGATGAATTATCCAATGAAAATTCTGTAAAAACTATAGATCAGCGTGTTGGAATTTTCAAATTTTCTTTTAAATTGGTGTTTTTTAATAATTACGTGAAATATGGGCTTTTCAGAAAAATGCAAATTTCAAAAACATTTTTCTTGTACCTACACTAAAATTTGAAAAACAAAGAAAAACCCCCACCAGATTTTAGTGAAAATTTTGGATAAACAACGTGTGTATTTTCTAGTATTGGAATAAATCATAACTTCAAAAAACATAAATCAAAACCCAATGATTTAAAAAAATCATTAAATATTTGTTTTTGTTTTTTATATTTCTGATCAGTTTTTGCCTAGTTAGATGTGATTGAAATCACATCTAATCATTGATTAAAAATAATCATAAAAATCATGACTTTTTTGATATTTTGAGTCACAATTTTATGTATTCTATGAAAATGTGGATGAAAATTCACAAAATGTCATTAATCACATTGTCACAATTTTGTATATAATCATTAAATGTGTGACTGTTATATTGGAAACTATAATTAGATTTAGATTAGATTAGATTTGATTGAATGAATCGGTGGTTAATAAACTTAACCAAGTGCTTTATTTATATGGAAATTATAACTTACAAGAAAAGAAAAATAACCAAAATGTGCTGTACAAGAAAAATCCTAAAAGTTCTCATGCTGTAGATGAAAATTCTGTAAAAACTATAGATTATACTACAGTTTTCAAAGTTTATTTAAAATTGGGTGTTTTTAAATGATTATGTGAAATTTGAATCGGGCTTATCGGAAAAATGCAAATAGCAAGAACATTTTTCTTGTACCTACACTAAAATTTGAAAAACAAAGACAAAACCTCACCAGATTTTGGTGAAAATTTTGGATAAACAACGGGTGTATTATCGAAGGTTGAATTATCCAAAGATGAATTATCCAATGAAAATTCTGTAAAAACTATAGATCAGCGTGTTGGAATTTTCAAATTTTCTTTTAAATTGATGAAAATTCTGTAAAACTATAGAATTCTGTATAAACTATAGATCAGTGTATTACAGTTTTCAAATTTATTTAAAATATGGGCTTATCGGAAAAATGAAAATAGCAAGAACAATTTTATTGCACACAATGATTTGAAAAACAAAGAAAAAACCTCACCACCTTATGGTGAAAATATTGCATAAGCTACTGGTGTATTTTCTACTGTTGGAATAAAACATAATTTAAAAAAAATTAATGATTAAAAGAAATCATAAAATGATTTTTTAAATGTTTTTTTTGTTTTTTTTATTTCTGTACAGTTTTTGCCTAGTTAGATGTGATTTAAATCAATTGATTTACATAACGATTTAAAACATTATTCTGTAGGTTCTGTATATTTTCTGTATATTTTCCAGTGTTGGAATAAATCGTAACTCAAAACAAAAAGAAATAAAGATTTAAAAAAATCATATAATGTTTTTTTTACTTTTTTTTAATATTTCTGATCAGTTTTTGCCTAGTTAGCTGTGATTTAAATCAATTGATTTACATAACGATTTAAATCATTCTTCTGTAGGTTCTGTATATCTTCTCCACGTTTTATTTTCAAAATTGGATTTGCACATGCTTCCAAATTATTATAACTTATATACTTGATAAAATATAATAGTTATTTATGTCGCATGTTCGTAAAGCACAACTTTACGAAAATGTATCATAGAAAGTTTTTGTTACAACAGCTATTACGAAAAACATCTATTGTGCAAAACTTTGAAGATGTAAATGAACAAATTTTGATATAGTATCAATTTGTCTGTCGAATGAATGTATCATACAAAGTTTTTGCTACAACAGCTATTATGAAAAACATATAATGTGGAAAATTTTGATGATGTAAACCAAGATATTTTGATATAGTATTAATTTTTCTGTCCAAACTGACATCAGAAAATGCGTTCAGGTAATAGAACATATTGGTGGTATAGTAGCCCATTGAGAGCTGACAATGACTGATCGCTCCATATTTTCGGAATACGACATACGCTACGTATTTCATTTCACTCTATTAACATAACGATTTAAATCATTCTTCTGTAGGTTCTGTATATCTTCTGTAGGTTTTCTTTTTAAAATTGGATTTGCACATGCTTCCAAATTATTATAACTTATATACTTTTTAAAATATAATAGTTATTTATGACACATGTTCGTAAAGCACAATTTTACGAAAATGTATCATAGAAAGTTTTTGCTACAACAGCTATCATGAAAAACATGTATTGTGCAAAACTTTGAAGATGTGAACGAACATATTTTGATATAGTATCAATTTGTCTGTCGAGTGAATGTATCATACAAAGTTTTTGCTACAACAGCTATTATGAAAAACATCTATTGTGGAAAACTTTGAAGATGTAAACTAAGATATTTTGACATAGTATCAATTTGTCTGTCGAAACTGACATCAGAAAATGCGTTTAGGTAATAGAAAATATTGGTGGTATAGTAGCCCATTGACAGCTGACAATGACTCATAGATCCATATTTTCGGAATTCGACATACGCTTCGTATTTCATTTCACTTTATTTACATAACCATTTAAATCATTCTTCTGCAGGTTCTGTATATCGCCTGTAGGTTTTCTTTTCAAAATTGGAGTTGCACATGCTTCCAAATTAATATAACTTAAATACTTTATAAAATATAATAGTTATTTATGACACAAGTTCGTAAAGCACAACTTTAGGAAAATGTATCATAGAAAGTTTTTGCTACAGTAGCTATCATGAAAAACATCTATTGTGCAAAACTTTGAAGATGTAAAGAACATATTTTGATATAGTATCAAATTGTCTGTCGAATGAATGTATCATACAAAGTTTTTGCTACAACAGCTATTATGAAAAACACCTGTTGTGGAAAACTTTGAAGATGTAAACAAAGATATTTTGACATAGTATCAATTTGTCTGTCGAAACTGACATCAGAAAATGCGTTTAGGTAATAGAAAATATTGGTGGTATAGTAGCCCATTGAGAGCTGACAATGACTCATCGCTCCATATTTTCGGAATTCGACATACGCTTCGTATTTCATTTCATTCTATTTACATAACGATTTAAATCATTCTTCTGCAGGTTCTGTATATCTTCTGTGGGTTTTCTTTTCAAAATTGGAGTTGCACATGCTTCCAAATTAATACGCTTCGTATTTCAGTACATTCTATTACGTTAAAGTCAAGCGTACGAACGAGCATATAAAACGCGATTCTTTGCGAAAAAGCATGAGTCATTCTCAGCTCTCGTCTGGATGAGGTAACAGCATATGACGGTCTGTTATTTTTTTTCGAGGTTATAGCTATGAAAGTCATTCGTAGTTATAACCTCGAAACAAAATGACTTGTTGCGTAACTAAATCGTGCCAACAAAAATTTCACCCTAACATGGCCTGCTTTACTAAAAGTTGGTCATGAATGGATTTTATTCGCAACCAAATAAAATTGAAGATAAATGTGACTGCAAACTTGACACTTTCAAGTAATGTCAGCTTAATGTCATTTTACATTGCCATTTACATATATTTATACGTAATCAAAAAATATGGATGAACCGGAAGATATGATAAGCGATGAGTTCACACCAGTCCCTGAAGATGGCGGGGCAAGGAGACCACGTTCCACCATTGCGCAAGCGAAGAGGCCAAGTAGTAATGCCAAGCAATCTAGACTCTTGAGCGTTCCTCCGAAGTCAGGGAAGCCATCTGCTGGTGCAACGGTCCCTGGCGATACCGGAAACACAGTTTCCAGCAATATGGTAGACTTGATGTACGTAACAGAAATGCATACTTTAAACGCTCTTTGTAGGGTCAGTTCTTTCAAAAAGTGAGCAAGACCAGTTTCGGGCATTGGAGCATAAGTGCTGCCGGATATAGAAAGCTCCCTTCCGATGACGAAACGCCGGCGCCGGTGTTGATGCCGAGGTCGAGCATTCTTCTGCCGCACCTTCACCAGTCCGAAAAGAAGTTTTTCGAATTGGTAGCGCTGAACGATGTCGGTGCCGTTAAGGAGTTCCTCGAGCAGAATTTTGGCTTCAACTACAACTGCGTGAATTTCCAGGGCGTATCGGCCCTGCACATAGCACTGCAAAATCGCTCCGAAGCGATGGTCGAATGCCTTTTGGGCCAGCCCAATATCGATATCGGTGATGGCGTGCTGCACTCGATACGAGACAACCAGATAAAGATCCTCCAGATGTTGCTGGACAAATTGCAAGTAACAGCTCCTGGTCTGGAGTTCGTTGGGTGCACCCATAGCTCGGATTTTCCGGACCACGTGACGCCTTTGATACTGGCTGCACAGTGTGGTCATTTTGAGATCATCGAGCTGCTAATCGAAAGGGGGCACAAAATTGCGAAGCCCCATCCGCCCAACTGCAAATGCACCGATTGTATGTTGCACCTTCAGCATGATGATCTCCTGCATGGGGAGACTTTGCGTTTGAACTTATACAGAGCCATCACCAATCCCGCGTACATATGCCACATCACGCACGATCCAATACTGACTGCTTTCCAACTATCGAAAGAACTAACTGATTGCAGCTCTATGGTGCCCGAATTTCGCGTGGCCTACCTAGAACTGGCCCACGAAATCAGCGCGTTTGCTGTTGAGCTGATTGCCTGCTGCAGGAGCACCGAAGAGATGGATTTGATTTTGCGGCAGAAGAGTGGCATATCATCATCCGGACTTATGTACCCGCGTCTGGTGTTGGCCATGAACTACAAGCAGAAATCGTTTGTTGCACACCCCAATACCCAGCAAATGGTCGAATCCGTTTGGCACGGGGATTGGTTCGAGTGGAAATACAAGCATGCGTTAATTAGATGTTTGTACCCCCTCATCCGTCTTGTGTTGCTCCCGGTTATTGCTGTGCTATGCTTAATCATGCCCCGCCATTCGTGGGTGAGGCACTGGTCCATTCCGCTCAACAAAATGATGACACACAACGCCTCGTACATCTTATTCCTCGTAATCATCTTTCTTGAGTCCAACATAGACAAGACAGGCCAAAAGCGGGGACCGCCGAATTCCGGCCTGGAACCTCTAATAGTGCTATATGTCCTCGGATACATCTGGAGCTCCTTCCGCCTATGCATGATTCAAGGCCCAAGCCGCCACTTCAGAAACCTCTGGAACACGTTCGACGTCTTCATGTACGCACTATTCATGCTCACGTTCATATTTTGGCTCTCATCTTACATGGATGTCAAGCAAAACGGCCAAGCAGACTTGGAACGGAAGTACTGGCACCACCTGGACCCAGTCTTAATTGCTGAAGGCTGTTTTGCCGTATCAGTCATAATGGCGTTCTTTCGCTTGTTGCTCCTTTGCAGGTTAAACTACTATTTAGGCCCTCTACAAATTTCCTTGGGAAAGATGAGTTCAGATATTGTCAAGTACCTAGTAATTTTCACCTGCATATTGGTTGCATTTTCCGCTGGCATGACCAGGTTTTATCAGTATTACGACGGCATGGTTCAAACAGATGACAATGGCATAAAAACGGCACAGGTGGGCTCGTTTACCAGTTTCGCTCAAGCGCTGAGGACCTTCTTCTGGGCACTCTTCTGCATGGCCCCACTGGAATCGGCAGACGTCATCATCGAAAACTTACCAGGAGAGAAGGAGCGGACAACCATCATTAACCACCACGAGTTCACGGAAGCTGTCGGTTATATAGTCTACGGAATTTTCGAAGTTCTGTGCGTCATTATGATTCTAAACATGCTCATTGCAACAATGTCAAACACGTTTCAACGAGTAACAGATAACGTTGACGTGGAGTGGACCTTTGGTAAAACAGACGTTTACATCGAGTACATGATACAAACCATACTTCCGCCACCGTTGAACCTAATCCCAACAGCTCAGAGTATTTCATCTTGCATTGAATGGATACAAGTGGCTACTAAGAATCCCATAGATAAACAGGCACGGTGTACACCGGCACATTGCTGCTACATTGAATTTGAATTGGATGAACATATTACAAGAGATTTCCCCATATTGATGTCGCAGCTTGTGCAGCGATATTTTCGTGAAAAGGATGCGAACAACGACACATCCGGCGACGATATGGATATCATCAAAAACGAATTAGCCGAACTGAAGATGTTCATTAGAGAAATTATGGAAGTATCCGGCTCAAACTCGCCACCGAAATGAACTAACGTATGTATTTGCATCAGAAGTTATAATTGCCCTATATTTATTTATTGTATATTTAAAGATTTATTGGTTTCTATACATATTTTTTAATTGTGCCCCTTATTTTGTATGTGTTTTAAACAATTAATTTATTGAAGAATGACAGAATTTACATGCTCTTTGATTCATTAAAACTCCAAGGCCAGTATCTATAGTGCGTACTTGAGCATGAGTATATTTAAGTATATGTGGTTGCGTTTGGTGCATAAACGTTTATAGAAAACACACAACCAAATATACGGCTTGAGTCGAACTCGTGCTCAAGTACAGACTACAGATACAAGTCCAAGACTGGGTAGTAAGTCATGATTTGGGTGCATTTTGGTAACTACATTCGAACGCATTGTACTGACGAGACCCAACAGGTCGAAACCAGTCTAGAGTTTTCCACGGAAGTAGCGTCAAAATGCCAAATTAGCTCCAAAATTAAAAATGTTACCTCCAAGTAAGGAGGTAAATTGTAGGAGTTGGTAAAATCAAGTAGGAGTTGATGTATTGAAAATATTTCATTAGTCGAATTTTCGATAATTTTTTATCTGAGGAATGTCCTACGATTTTCGTTTTTCGTGATTCTCAACACGATTTTATAGAACTTTCAAGATTTTTTTCTCTATTAATAACCACAAAAATCACGGACCAGTAACCATAAAAAACATAGGAGCTAGAGCTAAAAAAAAATCTGTAACACTACGATAATGTATTAAAGATCCAAAAGCTTTGGCAAATCTATGAAAATCGGAGAATCTCTACATTTTTTATCTGAGGAATTCCCAACCATTTTCCTTTTTCGTGATTATTGACAGGATTTTATAAAATTTTCAACAATTTTTGTCTATTTGTAACCACAAAAATCATGGACCAGTAACAATGAAAAACATAGAAGCTACAGCAAAATAAAATCTATGACAATACGATAATGTATTGAAGATCCAAAAGCTTTGGCAAATCTATGAAAATCGGAGAATCTCTACATTTTTTTACTGAGGAACTCCCAACGATTTTCGTTTTTCGTGATTCTCAACACGATTTTATAGAATTTTCAAATTTTTTTGTCTGTTAATAACCACAAAAATCCTAGACCAATAACCATAAAAAACATAGAAGCTAGAGTAAAATAAAATCTATGACAATAAGATAATGTATTGAAGATCAAAAGGCTTTGGCAAATCTATGAAAATCAGAGAATCTGTACGTTATCGACATTTTTTATCCGAGGAATTTCCAACGATTTTCGTTTTTCGTGATTATCAACATGATTTTATAGAATTTTCAACAATTTTTGTCTATTCATAACCACAAAAATCAAGGACCTGTAACCATAAAAAACATAGAAGATTTTTAGTGATTCTTAACAAGATTTTATAGAATTTTATAGAATTGCTGTCTATTAATAACCACAAAAATCATGGACCAATAACCATAAAAAACATAGAAGCTACAGTAAAATCAAATCTATGACAATACGATAATGTATTGAAGATCCTAAAGCTTTGGCAAATCTATCAAAATCGGAGAATCTCTACATATTTAATCTGAGGAATTCCCAACGATTTTCGTTTATCGTGAGTCTTAACAGGATTTTATAAAATTTTCAAGAATTTGTGTCTATTAATAACCACAAAAATCATGGACCAATAACCATAAAAAACATAGAAGCTACAGTAAAATAAAATCTATGAGAATACGATAATGTATTGAAGAACCAAAAGCTTTGGCAAATCTATGAAAATCAGAGAATCTCAACATTTTTTAATCTGAGGAATTCACAACGATTTTCGTTTTTCGTGATTCTAAACACGATTTTATAGAATTTTCAAGAATGTTTGTCTATTAATAACCACAAAAATCATGGACCAATAACCATAAAAAACATAGAAGCTACAGTAAAATAAAATCTATGACAATAAGATAATGTATTGAAGATCAAAAGGCTTTGGCAAATCTATGAAAATCAGAGAATCTGTACATTATCGACATTTTTTATCCGAGGAATTTCCAACGATTTTCGTTTTTCGTGATTCTCCACACGATTTTATAGAATTTAAAAAAAAATTGTCATTAATAACTACGAAAATCATGGACCAATAACCATTTGTACATAGAAGCTACAGTAAAATAATCTATCACAATACGATAATGTATTGAAGATCAAAAAGCTTTGGTAAATCTATGAAAATCGGAGAATCTCTACATTATCGACAATTTTTTATCTGAGGAATTTCCAACGATTTTCGTTTTTCGTGATTCTCACCACGATTTTATAGAATTTTCAAGAATTTTTGTCATTAATAACTACGAAAATCATGGACCAGTAACCATATGTACACAGAAGCTACAGTAAAAAAAATCTATGACAATACGATAATGTATTGAAGATCAAAAAGCTTTGGCAAATGTATGAAAATCAGAGATTCTCTACATTATCGACAATTTTTACCTGAGGAATTTCCAATGATTTTCGTTTTTCGAGATTCTTAACAGGATTTCATGGAATTTTCAAGAACTCTTGTCTATTGATAACCACAAAAATCCTAGACCAATAACCATAAAAAACATAAAAGCTACAGTAAAATAAAATCTATGACAATAAGATAATGTTGAAGATCAAAATGCTTTGGCAAATCTATGAAAATCGGAGAATCTTTACATTTTTTAACTGAGGAATTTACAACGATTTTCGTTTTTCGTGATTCTTAACAGGATTTTATAAAATTTTCAAGAACTTTTGTCTATTGATATCCACAAAAATCATGGACCAATAACCATACAAAATATAGAAGCTACAGTAAAATAAAATCTATGAGAATACGATAATGTATTGAAGATCCAAAAGCTTTGGCAAATCTATGAAAATCAGCGAATCTCTACATTATCAACAAATTTTTATCTGAGGAATTTCCAACTATTTGCGTTTTTCGTAATTCTTAACAGGATTTTATAGAATTTTCAGCAATTTTTGTCTATTAATAACCACAAAAATCATGGATCAGTATTCATGAAACATTGAAGCTACAGTAAAAAAACTTATAAGATAATACGATAATGTATTGAAGATCAAAAAGCTTTGGCAAATCTATGAAAATCGGAGAATCTCTACATTATCGACATTTTTTTATCCAAGGAATTTCCAACGATTTTCGTTTTTCGTGTCTCTCAACACGATTTTATAGAATTTTCAAGAATTTCTTTCTATTAATTACCACAAAAATCACGGACCAGTAACCATAAAAAACATAGAAGCTACAGTAAAATAAAATCTATGACAATACGATAATGTATTGAAGATCCAAAAGCTTTGGCAAATCTATGAAAATCAGAGAATCTCTACATTATCGACAATTTTTATCTGAGGAATTTCCAACGATTTTCGTTTTTCGTGATTCTTAACAGGATTTTATAGAATTTTGAAGATTTTTTGTCTATTAATAACCACAAAAATCATGGACCAATAACCATAAAAAACATAGAAGCTACAGTGAAATAAAATCTATGACAATACGATAATGTATTGAAGATCAAAAAGCTTTGGCAAATCTATGAAAATCGGAGAATCTTTACATTTTTTAACTGATGAATTTACAACGATTTTCGTTTTTCGTGATTCTTAACAGGATTTTATAGAATTTTCAAGAATTTTTGTCTATTCATAACCACAAAAATCATGGACCAGTAACCATAAAAAACATAGAAGCTTTTTTGTGATTCTTAACAGGATTTTATAGAATTTTATAGAATTGCTGTCTATTAATAACCACAAATATCATGGATCAGTATCCATAAAAACATAGAATCTACAGTAAAAAAAATTATAAGATAATACGATAATGTATTGAAGATCCAAACGCTTTGTAAAATCTATGAAAATCGAAGAATCTCTACATATTTTATCTGAGGAATTCCTAAAGATTTTTGTTTATCGCGATTCTTAACAGGATTTTATAGAATTTTCAACAATTTTTGTCTATTCATAACCACAAAAATCTTGGACCAATAACCATAAAAAACATAGAAGCTACAGTAAAATCAAATCTATGACAATACGATAATGTATTGAAGATCAAAAAGCTTTGGCAAATCCATAAAAATCAGAGAATCTGTACGTTATCGACATTTTTTATCCGAGGAATTTCCAACGATTTTCGTTTTTCGTGATTCTTAACAGAATTTTATAGAATTTTCAAGAATTTCTGTCTATTAATAACCACAAAAATCATGGACCAATAACCATAAAAAACATAGAAGCTACAGTAAAATAAAATCTATGACAATACGATAATGTATTGAAGATCCAAAAGCTTTGGAAAATCTATGAAAATCGGAGAATCTCTACATATTTTATCTGAGGAATTCCTAAAGATTTTTGTTTATCGCGATTCTTAACAGGATTTTATAGAATTTTCAACAATTTTTGTCTATTCATAACCACAAAAATCTTGGACCAATAACCATAAAAAACATAGAAGCTACAGTAAAATCAAATCTATGACAATACGATAATGTATTGAAGATCAAAAAGCTTTGGCAAATCCATAAAAATCAGAGAATCTGTACGTTATCGACATTTTTTATCCGAGGAATTTCCAACGATTTTCGTTTTTCGTGATTCTTAACAGAATTTTATAGAATTTTCAAGAATTTCTGTCTATTAATAACCACAAAAATCATGGACCAATAACCATAAAAAACATAGAAGCTACAGTAAAATAAAATCTATGACAATACGATAATGTATTGAAGATCCAAAAGCTTTGGAAAATCTATGAAAATCGGAGAATCTCTACATATTTTATCTGAGGAATTCCTAACGATTTTTGTTTATCGCGATTCTTAACAGGATTTTATAGAATTTTCAACAATTTTTGTCTATTCATAACCTCAAAAATCTTGGACCAATAACCATAAAAAACATAGAAGCTACTGTAAAATCAAATCTATGACAATACGATAATGTATTGAAGATCAAAAAGCTTCGGCAAATCCATAAAAATCAGAGAATCGGTACGTTATCGACATTTTTTATCCGAGGAATTTTCAACGATTTTCGTTTTTCGTGATTCTTAACAGAATTTTATAGAATTTTCAAGAATTTCTGTCTATTAATAACCACAAAAATCATGGACCAATAACCATAAAAAACATAGAAGCTACAGTAAAATAAAATCTATGACAATACTATAATGTATTGAAGATCCAAAAGCTTTGGAAAATCTATGAAAATCGGAGAATCTCTACATATTTTATCTGAGGAATTCCCAACGATTTTCGTTTATTGCGATTCTTAACAGGATTTTATAGAATTTTCAACAATTTTTGTCTATTCATAACCACAAAAATCATGGACCAATAACCATAAAAAACATAGAAGCTACAGTGAAATAAAATCTATGACAATACGATAATGTATTGAAGATCAAAAAGCTTTGGCAAATCTATGAAAATCGGAGAATCTCTACATTTTTTATCTGAGGAATTCCCAACGATTTTCGTTCTTCGTGATTCTTAACAGGATTTTATAGAATTTTCTAGAATTTTTGTCTATTAATAACAACAAAAATCATGGACCAGTAACTATAAAAAAACATAGAAGCTACAGTAAAATAAAATCTATGACAATACGATAATGTATTGAAGATCAAAAAACTTTGGCAAATCTATGAAAATCAGAGAATTATCGACAATTATCAACAATTTTTATCTAAGGAATTTCCAACGATTTTCATTTTTCGTGATTCATAAGAGGATTTTATAGAAATTTCAACAATTTTTGTCTATTAATAACCACAAAAATCATGGATCAGTATCCATAAAAACATAGAAGCTACAGTAAAAAAAAATAAAAATATAAGATAATACGATAATGTATTGAAGATCCAAACGTTTTGGAAAATCTATGAAATACGGAAAATCTCTACATTTTTTATCTGAGGAATTCCCAACGATTTTCGTTTTTCGTGAGTCAACAGGATTTTATAGAATTTTCAAGATTTTTTTATCTATTCATAACCACAAAAATCATGGACCTGTAACCATAAAAACATAGAATCTACAGTAAAATCAAATCTATGACAATACGATAATGTATTGAAGATCCAAAGTCTTTAGCAAATCTACGAAAATCGGAGAATCTCTACATTTTTTAACTGAGGAACTCCCAACGATTTTCGTTTTTCGTGATTCTCAACACGATTTTATAGAATTTTCAAGAATTTTTGTCTATTAATAACCACAAAAATCATGGACCAGTAACCATAAAAAACATAGAAGCTTTTTCGTGATTCTTAACAGGATTTTATAGAATTTTATAGAATTGCTGTCTTTTAATAACCACAAATATCATGGATCAGTATCCATAAAAACATAGAATCTACAGTAAAAAAAAATTATAAGATAATAGGATAATGTAATGAAGATCCAAAAGCTTTGGAAAATCTATGAAAATCGGAGAACCTCTACATTTTTTATGTGAGGAATTCCCAACGATTTTCATTTTTTGTGATTCTTAACACGATTTTATAGAATTTTCAAGAATTTGTGTCTATGAATAACCACAAAAATGATGGACCAATAACCATAAAAAACATCGAAGCTACAGTAAAATAAAATCTATGACAATACGATATTGTATTGAAGATCCAAAAGCTTTGGCAAATCTATGAAAATCAGAGAATCTCTACATTAAAGACAATTTTTATCTGAGGAATTTCCAACGATTTTCGTTTTTCGTGATTTTTAACAGGATTTTAAGGAATTTTCTAGAATTCTTGTCTATTAATAACCACAAAAATCAAGGACCAATAACCATAAAAACATAGAAGCTACAGTAAAAAACTTATAAGATAATACGATAATGTATTGAAGATCCAAAAGCTTTGGAAAATCTATGAAAATCGGAGAATCTCTACATATTTTATCTGAGGAATTCCCAACGATTTTCGTTTATTGCGATTCTTAACAGGATTTTATAGAATTTTCAACAATTTTTGTCTATTCATAACCACAAAAATCATGGACCAGTAACCATAAAAAACATAGAAGCTTTTTCGTGATTCTTCACAGGATTTTATAGAATTTTATAGAATTGCTGTCTATTAATAACCACAAATATCATAGATCAGTATCCATAAAAACATAGAATCTACAGTAAAAAAAAAAATATATAAGATAATACGATAATGTATTGAAGATCCAAAAGCTTTGGCAAATCAATGAAAATCGGAGAATCTCTACATTTTTTATCTGAGGAATTCCCAACGATTTTCGTTCTCCGTGATTCTCAACACGATTTTATAGAATTTTCAAGATTTTTTTTAAATTAATAACTGCAAAAATCATGGACCAAAAACCATTTGTACATAGAAGCTACAGTAAAAAAATCTATCACAATACGATAATATATTGAAGATCAAAAAGCTTCGGCAAATCTATGAAAATCGGAGAATCTTTACATTATCGACAATTTTTTACCCAAGGAATTTCCAACGATTTTCGTTTTTCGTGATTCTTAACAGGATTTTATAGAATTTTTAAGATTTTTTGTCTATTAATAACCACAAAAATCATGGACCAGTAACCATAAAAAACAGAAGGTCCAGTAAAAAAATTCTATGATAATACGATAATGTATTGAAAATCCAAAGGCTTTGAAAAATCTATGAAAATCGGGGAATCTCTACATTATCGTATTGTTAAAGAATTTTTTTTTTACTGTAGCTTCTATATTTTTTAAGGTTACTTGTTGAGTTTTTATGACTTTTTTATCATCATAAAACTTTCCATAATCTTTGTGGTTCTTAATTGAATATTATGAAATTTTCAAATAGTTTTCTTTTGCGTAATGTTGATACATTTTTCTTGGTAGATGCGGTATTTGAAATATTATTCTTTGTAGAATATTCGACGAGTTGTTTTTATGATTTTCATGGTTGTCAATTGAATTTTATGAAATTTTCGAGTATATTTCCAAAATATTTCATTATTCGTATATTATATGAGTTTTTTACTAAATAGTTTTCGACAATTTTTTATCTGGGGAATTTACAACCATTTTTTTAAAGTTTTCGTGATTCTCAATAGGATTTTATAGAATTTTCAAGAATTTTTATGAATTTCTCTCCGATTTTCATAGGTTTTCCATAGCTTTTGGAAGTTCATACATTTTCGTATTGTCATAGATTGTTTTTACTGTAGCATATATGTTTTTTATACTTACCTTTGATTCTCTTTCTGATGTTCACAGATTTGCCATAGTTTGTGTAATCTTCAAAAATTTACAATATATCATATTATTATAAATTTTTCTTGTTGTTCATTTTATCTTCTTATCGTTGTTTGTTGAGTTTTTCTTATTCTTATATAATTCATAAAAATTTCCGTGGCTACTAGAATATTATGAAATTTTCAACTAGTTTTTAAGGATTTTTGTAAACCAAGGATTTCAAATGTAATGATTATAATTGTTTGTGAAATTTTCGTAGATTTTTCCTGGTGAATGGTGTATTCAAAATAATTCGTTATTCTTTGCGAATATTGGACTATAGAAGTTTTGATGCTTGAAGATATTGATGTTTTTTATTGAATTTGTAGACATTTTATTTTATCGTTTTTATGTTTTATGTTTTTTATCGTACGAATTTTGAGCATTTTTTTTAATTGTTTTCGCGGTGTTAATTGGGCATTTTCAAGTATTTTTCTAAATATTTCTCTGATTTTCATAGATTTTCCACAGTTTTTCTATTTTTTTCAATATAATATCGTATCAATTTTGTCTCTTTTATAGTTGTTTGAAGAGTTTTCGCGTTTTTTTTTCTTATGATTTATACAATTTTCTATGATTTTGTGGTTGTTACAGAACATTATTATACAATACAGAATATTATTAAATTTTGAACTGGTTTTCAACGATTTCTGAAATGCAAGGATTTTAATGTAATACTTAGTTCTTTGTGTAATTTTCTGTTCGGTACATAATAGTATATTATGATACAAGTGCATAAGAGAGCGTTTTAAGCATGTTTGCCGTATCAGTTTAAACATTTTGGAAAAGCTATGTAATGGATTTCAAATTGTCACGATTTTTAATACACATCGCGTCAAATTATTTACAAGTTCTGATTTCCAAATTTTCACAATTTTGAATTTATAGATTGCAAATTGTAATGCCTTTGAAATGCATTACTATTGTCATTATGTCATCGCCTTGCAAATGATAATTTAAATAACGAACCTTTTAAAATTTACATTAAAATGTCAAAATAGAAAATCAGGCTATTTACTGATAAATTTTGTAAAATATTTACCAAAACATTGATAAAAAGAAAACTATATGAATATTTATTGATAGTGTAAACTTTTTGCAAACTTTTATAACCTTTTATAATGGGAAACTAAGTTTATTCACTAAAATTTTGCTAAACTTTCACATAGTGCTTACTTTAAACAACAACCGCCATATTAGTCATGCAAACGTGTTATGGCCTAAGGGCCATAGTGAGCCCTAGCGCCATAAAACCTCGTTTATGTCCGCTTTGTGGGGCAATAATTAAGACATTACAGATAAGTTGTCCAAATAACGTAAAGCACTTTTCTAAAGTTTACAATTTTTTTACTATCAAACAATGCTATCACTATCAATCCCAGTAAAGATAATTATTAATAATCAATAGGTACGTAGGCAACTTAAATGCCACCAGATCTAGAAAAGTAGGATAAAATGTACACTGGGCTGCCTAGTTATAAGTGTTCCTTTAATTGAGCTATATATCAATAAATATAGCGTATAATCTATTAAAAATTGCACCATTAGTCAGGAATTAAGATGTGCTTTCTCATGATATATCTTTTTTGTTCGTTTCTTGCAGTTTAATTCATAGGTATAAAGTTCACCAGTTTCTGCGCTGGCGTCGCTGTGATTTCAAATTGTAGGCAACCCTATGTGCGCATATTTATAGTTTACATTTAATCAATTGCTGTTTTATATACTTGTACGTGTATATCTTCATGATATGAACGACGGTATTGAAAAACTTTGATCAAAGCAGTGTTTTAACTATTTTATATTATTGAATTCCTTCCAGTTTGTGTGTAGCAGTGAAATTAACGTACATGGTTTTGTTTTTATTTTATTCCTCATGAAATTAACTCAAAAACCATAAAATTATATATTAGTCAAGAAAATTCATGCAATGGGGAATACAATAAAAGTGCTTACAAAATATAATATACAAAGTTGTGGTTTTAATCAATTTCTGAAGCATCTAAAATTGAACTCTTGTAATAGATAATATTTAAAACTTCTTAAAAACTTAAAGCACTCCTCTAAAGTTTATAATTTTTGACTCGTGTCACTACCGATGCTAAGCAGCTATATGTTCCATTGAAATTCAGTAGAAATTCATACTGTAGTGTTTAGTTACTGTAGGAATTCATAAATTCAAATATTGTTTCGCCATCTACTAAGTAAATGCATCACTTTTCACAGTAAACTGTTTTATATTTAGAATTTTGCGCCAAAATTTAATTATAAATATGACCGCAGTTTAGTGGCAGCAGCACGTGACAAAGAAAACCGTTAAATGACTAATCGGCGTTGCCATATGAATAAATATTATATGGAATAAAGCTAAACCGTGTATTAAAATGAAACGAAATTACCAATTCCGCATAAAATAACTTAAGTTTAACTTGAATACCTACTTCACTTCGCGTTCGTATAATTATTTAAAAAATAATTATTACATTCTTGGAGGTACAAATATCTGACAACAGTGCAAAATTCAGGTACAAATACAGGGAAGATCAGTTTTGGCGCGTAAATAACTACTGTCCTCTGCACCGGTTGATCTCTGCTTCGTTCACCCACAAGTAAGTTGCTTTTATCATGTTATACCAAACAGCCAATAACATGCACTTTATATTCCTCATCAGATCAACTAAGATGCCTATTATCGATGAGTTCAAAGAAAATAGCAAAATAACCTCAAAGAGTGTCTTGGGGGAAAACCGAACCAACATACTATCAAACAAAATTACCTCCATCACCATCAACGATGACCCACCGAAGAGAAAATTCGATCCTGAGCTGGAGCCACTGTTGCGCGACAATCCCCGCCGGTTCGTGATCTTCCCCATTCAATACCCCGATATATGGGCGAAGTACAAGGAAGCCGAGGCGTCGTTCTGGACCACAGAAGAGGTGGACCTCTCCAAAGACCTGACCCACTGGGAGAAACTTACAAACAACGAACGCCACTTCATCTCACACGTCCTCGCCTTCTTCGCCGCGTCTGACGGCATTGTCAATGAAAATTTAGTCGAGCGTTTCAGCCAGGAGGTCCAAGTGACCGAGGCACGTTGCTTCTACGGCTTCCAAATAGCGATCGAGAACATACATTCCGAGATGTACAGCATGCTCATTGAAACTTACATAAGCGATCCCAAAGAAAAAGATTTCCTATTTAACGCCATAGAAACGATGCCTTGCGTCACCAGGAAAGCCCAGTGGGCCTTGAACTGGATCGGCAGCAAGGAGGCGACGTTCGGCGAGCGCATCGTTGCGTTCGCCGCCGTCGAAGGCATATTCTTTTCCGGCAGCTTCGCGTCCATCTTCTGGCTGAAGAAGCGCGGCCTCATGCCCGGCCTGACTTTCTCCAATGAGCTCATTTCACGGGATGAGGGGCTTCACTGCGACTTTGCCTGTCTTATGTTCTCTTACCTCGTGCAGAAGCCCAGCAAGGAGCGCGTGACCGGCATCATAAAAGATGCTGTTAAGATCGAACAGGAATTTTTAACTGATGCTCTGCCAGTTAGTTTGATTGGCATGAATTGCACTTTGATGTGCCAGTATATTGAGTTTGTCGCGGACAGGTTGCTCACGGAATTAGGCTGCGAGAAGGTTTACAATGTAGCCAATCCGTTCGATTTTATGACCATTATATCTACCGAGGGAAAAACTAACTTCTTTGAAAAGAAAGTTGGTGAATATCAAAAGGTCGGTGTTATGTCCGATGCTCAGGAAAATGTTTTTACGATTCATGCTGATTTTTAACTGTTCTCGAATATTTTATTTCTACACCATGTTGATTTTACCATTAATTATACCGCCAATAGATTTTAGACTAGATATGTAATCTATTTTAAATAAGTTAAACTATTATTTAATTATATACATTTTATATGGAATATCGCTTTAAATGCACTTACAAATATTCGATATATATTAGTTTAGTTATATTTATTATTATACAAACTGTTCTGCAAATAAAGTATTTACCTGTTGTTTGGTTTTAATTTTTGTAATTTTATACTGCCTTTTATATTTGTGTATTGAACTATTTGAGAACTGTCGCTCTCACACAGCTGACAACCTCTGAAAGTTAAAATATATTCGTTAAGAAAAAATGTTTTTTTATGCATTGTTCACAGTCCGTAAAGTGATACTTTTTAACACAGGTGCGTAAAAAGTTACCTGTGCACAATTAATTCACTCACTAATTAAAAAAAGGTATTTTGCATCAAATTTTGGCTATTTTTCATAAAAGCTGTCCTAGAAAACACTAAAGTGATACTTTTTAAGACAGGTGCGTAAAAAAAGTCACCTGTGCACAATTCATTCACTCACTAATTAAAGAAATATAGTAGTTTGCAACAAATGATATGATACATTTTCATAAAGTAGTACATTACGAACATGTATTATAAATAACTAATAAATAATAACTTCAATAACTATTATTATGGTTTCCTCTTGAAATTCATGATTAGATGAAAAATAAAGTTATTTACTTCCACATGAAGAGATCCAAGTAAATTCTTGCAATAATTAATGAACGTCCTTGTAAAGAAATGATTAACCAAAAAACAATTATTTATTATATGTACAACTAAAATTTAAAATAAATCACATCAGCAATAACTGCACTAATATCATACAATACTCATTCATAATTGATCAATAATAAGCTTAGAATCCCGCCCGCTCCAAATTTTGCAGTTGTTGAGTAAGTTTCTCCTCCTTGGTTTTTCTTGCTTGGCCCAGTGCACGCTTTTGCAGGAACTCCACCAGGAACTTATCGACATCGATAGTACCCGAGAGAAACGATTCCGCAATTTTGTCGCCATCATTGTTCGCCTGTTCCGCTGCTAATAATAATGTGTTCTGAAAATATAGGTATCAGAATTGCACTTGCAATCGCTTCAGTCGCAAACCTTTATGTTTTTAGGGGAGTATTTATCAGACAAATTTTGATAAGTAACGTTCAGTCTTTCAGTTTCGAAAACCAGCTTTGTAACTTCTTCAATTCGTTCGTCAATTTCCCTGCTTAAGTCATTTATACAAGTTTTCTTACTTAAATTAGAATCTGCAACATAGGAAATTATTAAATTCCTTCATATAAGCTGTTCGTTGTTACTGAAATAATTGTCGATCGCTTTACCTGCTAATTCCTCAACCTGCAGTATTAAATCATCCAGCATCTTGTTGGTTTCCTTATTTTGTGGAAGGTCATCGAGAAACTCTTCTTGCCTGTCAATGCTCTCGTTAAGAAATTGTAATTCCTCTATGGACATTGTGCTTAGTTCCGGAAACGTTATGGACTGGTAGGCATTACCGCCATGATGTGGGGGGGAAAATCCCTGGTGAAAATAAATAGGACTGGCTCTTCCAATACCATCATTATCAACTGAAAATAAATAACCATGTACCGAGTGATCCACTTAGGGTGAGGCTATTTAGGTTGGTAACTTGCACCAATTGGCAGATAATATAGTTGAATATTACAATTAAATTGTAGAAAAACAATATAATGCCTTGCTATGCAAATCTCTTAGTCTCATTTATTGTACAATTAATTGTACAGTCATGCTCACATAAATCTAGTACAAACAAATTGACATTGCTATCGTAACCTAATTTTTTGTACTAGATTTATGTGAGCATGACTGTACCAGTTATGGCAGAAGAAATTGTATACATTTGGCGGAAAATTCTAATCTAATTCCCCAAATATTGTTGATCGCCCTGTAGAATAGCAGGCTTACCTCTTGAAGTAATAGATGGTGAAGTAGCAGATGTGCAAGCCTCTGAAGCTAAAGGTGGCGGAGTTCGCTCAAATTCCCTAATAATAGCTTGCACGACTCTTCCCAAATCCGAATGGATGGTAAACTGAAATTAAAAATTATTTCGTTGTTCCTTTATATTATATATGCATTACTACCAACTTGAACATAATTTTTTTGCTGATTGTTTGGAATTAACAATACCTATGTTAACTTTCGTTAGACCGAAACAATTGTAGACGATATTCTACCAAAATAATGAAACTGAAACCAAGTGTTTTGCAAAGCTATGAAGACAAGTAAACAATTCGCTGGGGCACAGAATTCAGAAGTGTTTTAGAACGCTGCGACTTTAGATAGGTCTTTCCGCAAACCCGATCATGTTACCTACATTCAGTAATCCTGGAGCGGTAGTTACTTCCCCATCAACGTTTACCCAAGGATGCAGCACGGGTGGGGAAATCCTCAATTTCGGCCTGTCCTTCGGGAAATCCTGGCTCAGGCAGACGTGCAGTGTCAGGTCTTTGGTGCCCGCACGGAAAAGCACCTGGTATTCGCAGTCCTCCTGCACTTCCTGGACACTAGGCAAGTTAAAGGTTAGGACAGCCAACAAACATGTCGAGTGATCGAACTTACTTGTCGTTGAACACCTTGAGGGTGTTTATCTGCTTCTTGCGTATGTCAGAAGGTGCCCTGTAAATTCTGGGCAACATTACATTCATTCCTAATGACTATCTATCGGTTAAAACCAGCTCACAAACATATCTGTAGGATATTTCTATTCGCACATTTATCCCTTTATTTTCATGACCAATGACAACCATCCCATATGACCCATATGACAATTCTGAGAAGTCAGCAACCTGAATTTCATCAGCTGAGAACGACTGGCTGCCAATGCAGGAATCTATTTGGGTCAAACCCACAGATGTCACTAGCAGTCTTAACATTTATTCAAAAATATAATAGTACAAACTGAAATTTAATGAACATTAAGGAGCTTAAATTAAAGGTTTTATCTATTATACCAGTTAATTATATTTAAAGCTGTTAAATTAAAAACAAATGAAAATAAATCAGTCATTAAATTTAAAAAAAACAAAAATTCTGATGTCATTAAATCACAGTACGTCAAAATTTGAGATTTTTGAATTTTTTTACTGGCACAATTTTGAAAAGCTTATGGTATTAATAATTGACAACCTTAAATTAAGGAGCTTTCAATTTTAAAGTAAATAACAATTTCATAATGTTTTGTTAAAATATTTTTTCTATTGTAAAAATGATTAAATTCCACGTTCAATAAAATGTTCAGTTCTAAATCCCAAAACGAAACAATTTACTAAGCATAGTTTTGACTTTAAAGTCTGAAACTAAAACTTTGCCGTAATTTTATATAAAAATTCGTAAGAATATCAAATAAATTATCTATTCATTAAAAAATAGTTTTCATCGAATAACGTTTCTTAGAAAAATGCTGTTGTGTAAACTATTAAATTCCACATTAAATAAAATCATCAATTTTAAATTTTTAAATTCCATAGCAAAATAATTTAATGAGCATAGATTTTGTTTTGAACCTGGAAACTGAAACTTTATTTGTTTCCATAATTTGATGCAAAAATTCCCAAAATATAACAAAAGAAATCCAAATCATTTAATCGCTACGAAAAATGTCTAAAGATTTGAGATTTTTTATTATTGACATTGATTTGATTATTTCATGAAATTGAATTTATCTTTGTCGATTAATGAAACTTTTATAACTGCTTTTTAACTTTATGAAATTAATGAAACAGTTCTGGGCAAAAACTTTTGAATTGAAAATATGTCAAAAATTCTGATGTTATTTAGATGTTTTTAAATTGCAGTGAAATTGTGTGTCACAATTTGAGATTTTTTAATGTTTATACTGAGAACTTTTTGAAAACGTTATATTAATAAAAACTTAAATAATGATTCACCACAAAATTCAAAAACCCTGTAAATTACAAAATCTCAAAAATGGTAATGTTATTAATTTAAAATTCAATTAAATTAAATGATTATCAAAATTAAATCAATACCTAAATTAAATCATTAAGTAAATTAAATAAACTCAAAACTTCTAATGTCATTACATCCCAGTGAAATTGTATATCAAAATTTGAGCTTTTTGAATTTTTTTACTGGCATATTTTTGAAAACTTTATGGAATTATTAAAAGATAATGGATGCACTACAACATTTAATAACAATGTAAATTACAACATATCAAAAATTCGAATATCATTAAATCACATTAAAAATGTTAGTTACTTATTTAAGACATATTCAAATTTTCAGAGGATTTGTATTCAGGTATACTGTATACAGATCTGGTATAAAACTTTCAAAATATCCTTTAGATAAATTTTCAGAAATATCAGTGACTGATAACTTATACTGGTCAACTCGGAAAGTTAATAACTCGATTTTCTCACTTATTTAAGACATATTCGAGGTCAAATTTTCAAAGGATTTGTATTCAGGTATACTGTATATAGATCTGGTATTAAATTTTCAAAATATGCATTAGATAAATTTTCAAAAATGTCAGTGACTGAAAACTTATACTGGTCAACTCGTAAAGTTAATTACTCGATTTTCTTACTTATTTAAGACATATTCGTGGTCAAATTTTCAGAGGATTTATATCCAGGCATATTGTATACAGATCTGGCATAAAATTTTCAAAACATCCATTAGATAAATTTTCAGAAATTTCAGTGACTGAAAACTTATACTGGTAGACTCGGAAAGTTAATAACTCGATTTTCTCACTTATTTAAGACATATTGGTGGTCAAATTTTTAGAAGATTTATATCCAGGCACACGGTATACAGATCTGGCATTTTTTTTTTAAATATCCGTTAGATAAATTTTCAGAAATTTCAGTGACTGAAAACTTATACTGGTCAACTCGGAAAGTTAATAACTCGATTTTCTCACTTATTTAAGGCATATTCGAGGTCAAATTTTCAGAGGATTTATATCCAGGCATACTGTATACATATCTGGCATACAATTTTTAAAATGTACATTTGATAAATTTTCAGAAATTTCATTAACTGATAACTTATACAGGTCAACTCGGAAAGTTAATAACTCGATTTTCTCACTTATTTAAGACATATTCGTTGTCAAATTTTCCGAGGATTTATATCCAGGCATACTGTATACAGATCTGGCATAAAATTTTCAATGGATTCATTAGATAAATTTTCATATATTTCAGTAACTGATAACATATACAGGTCAACTCGGAAAGTTAATAACTCGATTTTCTCACTTATTTAAGACATATTTGTGCTCAAATTTTCAGAGGATTTGTCTTTGGGTATACTGTATACAGATCTAGCATAAAATTTTCAAAATATCGATTAGATAAATTTTTAGAAATTTCAGTGAATGATAATTTATACTGGTCAACTCGGAAAGTTAATTACTCGATTTTCTCACTTATTTAAGGCATATTCGAGGTCAAATTTTCAGAGGATTTATATCCAGGCATACTGTATACATATCTGGCATACAATTTTTAAAATGTTCATTTGATAAATTTTCAGAAATTTCATTAACTGATAACTTATACAGGTCAACTCGGAAAGTTAATAACTCGATTTTCTCACTTATTTAAGACATATTCGTTGTCAAATTTTCCGAGGATTTATATCCAGGCATACTGTATACAGATCTGGCATAAAATTTTCAATGGATTCATTAGATAAATTTTCATATATTTCAGTAACTGATAACATATACAGGTCAACTCGGAAAGTTAATAACTCGATTTTCTCACTTATTTAAGACATATTTGTGCTCAAATTTTCAGAGGATTTGTCTTTGGGTATACTGTATACAGATCTAGCATAAAATTTTCAAAATATCGATTAGATAAATTTTTAGAAATTTCAGTGAATGATAATTTATACTGGTTATTCGATGTTAAATTTTCATAGGATTTATATGCAGGCATACTGTATACAGATATGGCATACAATTTTCAAAATATAATACTGGTGAACTCGGAATGTTAATAACTCGATTTTATCACTTATTTAAGACGTATTCGTGGTCAAATTTTCAGAAGATTTATATCCAGGGATACTGTATATAGATCTGGCATAAATTTTTCAAAATATCCTTTAGATAAATTTTCAGATATTTCAGTGACTGATAACTTATACTGGTCAACTCGGAAAGTTAACTCGATTTACTCACTTATTTAAGACATATTCATGGTCAAATTTTTAGAGGATTTGTACTCAGGTATACAGATCTGGCATAAAATTTTCAAAATATCGATTAGATAATGTTTTGGAAATTTCAGTGACTGAAAACTTATACTGGTCAACTCGGAAAGTTAATAACTCGATTTTCTCAGTTATTTAAGAAATATTTGGGCTCAAATTTTCAGAGGATTTGTATTTAGGTATACTGTATACATATCTGGCATAAAATTTTCAAAATATTCATTTGATAAATTTTCAGAATTTTCAGTGTCTGATAACTTATACTGGTCAACTCGAAAAGTTAATAACTCGATTTTCTCACTTATTTAAGACATATTCGTGGTCAAATTCTCAGAGGATTTGTATTCAGGTATACTGTCTACAAATCTGGCATCAAATTTTCAAAATATCCATTAGATAAATTTTCAGAAATTTCAGTGACTGATAACTTATACTGGTCATATTTTCGAATTTCTATATCTACAGGAAACTTTATTAAACATTTATGGAATTAATAATTAGTTAAATAATAGAATTAATTAAAAAAAACAATAGAGGATGCACCACAACATTCAAAAATGATGTAAATTAGAAAATCTCACAAAAATTCTGTAAAAAATGTAACAAAAAAAAAACAGATAGGTAATATCATAGGTATATATTAAATTATAAAATATAAATCAGAATATTGCTCTTTATAAAAATATACATCATTGCTTATCATTGCTTGAGGCTTGTTATACGTAACAAATTATTTTGCTATATTTTAGAAAAAATATTTGTACTTCATAAGTATGCTATCATATTTGTTAGACAAACATTGTTCATAAGATACACTTTTGGGTTCAAGGCTTCCTCTTGATTACATAATCAATAATGGCCTAATCGCTGTCCAAGGCCTGCAAATTACAGCACTTCCAGAAATAACGACGTAAATCCAAAAGCCAGAAACGTCCATTTCAATATCACAAATTTTCACATCTAAGAGATTCTTGGGCATTAAGGTGTTATGGCTGCTGGTGCACTCGCAACTCCAAAGGCGGAAATGAATACATTTATCGACGTCACGATGAATATTCCAATCACAGTGTAGTTGTTTATTTTGTTGGCTATGCAGATCTCTTTTTCATCCTTCACGTTATATCTCGAATTCCAGATTAATCCCACACCAATTGCAACCTTGAAAAATAATTACATTATTAATTTAACACATAAAAATCATAGTGTATTTTTAAATACAGTGACAAGTTACAGTTAAATACATGTGCACATACAGAACCGATAATAATTAGGCTATAGTAATTTCCAATAAAAACTCATTGTAATTTACGATCGATATGATATAAAATGTAATTTGTAATTGCTTGTAATATTTCAGGTTTTTTAAAATACATTTTGTGAGCATTTTCAAGAAAATATGCTATTTTTTGTGCCTAATTTAACTTCATGAAATTAATTAAATTCCTAGTCAGACTTATATCAGACTTATAGATTAGCTCCTAACTGTTGGCCATAAAAATGAAATTAGCATTATTATTTTATATCAGTTATTGTTTCATTTATATTAAATTTAAAAAATAACTCAAAATTCTGATGTCATTAAATCATGGTATGACAAAATTTGTCCTTTTGTATGTTGTTACAATCATATTTTTGAAAAATTTATGGACTTAATAAATAAAATTTCAATGAGAATTCTGTGGTTTGATGAGCTTTTTGCAATTTTTAATAAAATGATGTATTTTGTAAAGAAATTGTACATGATTTGTATACAAAATTTGTCGCTTGCTACAATTTTTTTATAATTTCTATAAAAGTTTTTAATTTATAATCAAAATTTTGCATTTTCGCATACAAGTTTTGCAAATTTCTATTAAAATATTAAGAACTTAGTAACTAATGCTTTGTTGATAAATCCATTATAATGTCAAGTGAAAATTGCAGGTTTCAATTAAACTTTTAAATTTTTAATTAAAATCTTGTTATTATATATGTTGTTATATAGGAATTTCATAATTTCTAATGAAAATTTTGTTTTTAATTAAAATTTCGTAATCTATAATGAAAAGGGTGTAATTTCCACCTAAATTCATTTTCATTAAATGTTCTACAAGTATCTATGAACATTTTAACATGTTATAAATTTTGCAAATGCCAGTGATATTTTGCATTTTACAGTGAAATTTTGGCAATTTTCAATAGAATTTTCATAATCGCTGCTGAAATTTCGTAATTTATAATACGAATGTTGGAATTGCCAATGATATTTTACATTTTATAGTGAAATTTATCAATTTGCAATAACATTTTCATAAAGCCATTAAAATTTTGTAATTTGGAATACAAATGTTTGTAATATTCATTGAAATTTTTGCAAGTCACAACGAAAATTACACAATTCCACTAAATCTTATGGATTTCCTAATAATTGTATTCTATTTTCATTGAAGTGTTGTATTTATAATAATTTTTTTGCAATTTTCAGTGTTCCATTTTATATACAATTTTATACAGAGTGCGTTTTGCTGCTTTTTGCATTTTTTGACAAAACTTTATATTTTGTAAGAAAATTATAGCTAATTTGTATATAAAATATGTCCCACTGCAACGAAAATTTTATAATTTCTATTGAAGTTTTTAATTTATAATCAAAATTTTGTATTTTCGCTTAAAAGTTTTGCAAATTTCTATTACAATATTAAGAACTTAGTGACTGATATGCATTGTGGATAAATCGTTTATAATTTCCACTAAAAATTGCAGGTTACAATTAAACTTTGAAATTTGTAATTAAAATGTTGTTATTTACTGTAAGAATTTCATAATTTCTAATGAAAATTTTGTAATCAGTAATCAAAAGTGCTAAATTCATTTTCATTAAATGTTCTACAGGTAACTATGAATATTTTAAAAAGTTGCAAATTTTGCAAATGCCAGTGATATTTTGCATTTTACAGTGGAATTTTGGCAATTTTCAATACAATTTTCATAATCGCTGCTGAAATTTCATAATTTATAATACGAATGTTGGAATTGCCAATGATATTTTCCATTTTTTAGTGAAATTTATCGATTTGCAATAATATTTTCATGAAGCTATTGAAATATTGTAATTTGGAATACAAATGTTTTGCAAAATTCATTAAAATTTTGGCAAGTCACAACGTAAATTATATAATTCCACTAAAACATATGTATTTACTAATAATTGTTTTCTATTTTCATTGAAGTATTGTATTTATAATGAAAATTTTGCAATATTCAATGTTCCTTTTTATATACAATTTTATACAGAGTGCGTTTTGCAGCTTTTTGCAATTTTTAACAAAACTTTGTATTTTGTGAGAAAATTATAGATAATTTGTATATAAAATATGTCCCACTGCAACGAAAATTTTATAATTTCTATTTAACTTTTTAATTTATAATCAAAATTTTGTATTTTCGCTTAAAAGTTTTGCAAATTTCTTTTAAAATATTAAGAACTTAGTGACTGTTATGCATTGTGGATAAATAGTTTATAAATTCCATTAAAAATTGTAGGTTTCAATTAAACTTCGGAATTTGTAATTAAAATGCTATTTACTGTAAGAATTTTATAATTTCTAATGAAAATTTTGTAATCTATAATGAAAAGTGCTAAATTCATTTTCATTAAATTTTCTACAAGTAGCTATGAACATTTTAACAAGTTATAAATTTTGCAAATGCCAGTGATATTTTGCATTTTACAGTGAAATTTTGGCAATTTTCAATAGAATTATTATTATCGCTGCTGAAATTTGATAATTTATAATACGAATGTTGGAATTGCCAATGATATTTTACATTTTATAGTGAAATTTATCGATTTGCAATAATATTTTCATAAAGCTATTGAAATTTTGTAATTTGGAATACAAATGTTTTGCAAAATTCATTAAAATTTTGGCAAGTCACAACGTAAATTATATAATTCCACTAAAACATATGTATTTACTAATAATTGATTTCTATTTTCATTGAAGTATTGTATTTATAATGAAAATTTTCCAATATTCTATGTTCCATTTTATATACAATTTTATACAGAGTGAGTTTTGCAGCTTTTTGCAATTTTTAACAATATTGTGTATTTTGTAAGAAAATTATAGATAACTTGTATATAAAAATGTCCCACTGCAACGAAAATTTTATAATTTCTATTGCAGTTTTTAATTTATATTCAAAATTTTGTATTTTCGCTTAAAAGTTTTGCAAATTTCTATTAAAATATTAAGAATTTAGTGACTGATATGCATTGTGGATAAATCGTTTATAATTTTCACTAAAAATTGCTGGTTACAATTAAACTTTGAAATTTGTAATTAAAATGTTGTTATTTACTGTAAGAATTTCATAATTTCTAATGAAAATTTTGTAATCAGTAATCAAAAGTGCTAAATTAATTTTCATTAAATTTTCTACAAGTAGCTATGAACATTTTAACAAGTTACAAATTTTGCAAATGCCAGTGATATTTTGCATTTTACAGTGAAATTTTGGCAATTTTCAATAGAATTTTCATAATCGCTGCAGAAATTTCATAATTTATAATACGAATGTTGGAATTGCCAATGATATTTTACATTTTATAGTGAAATTAATCGATTTGCAATAACATATTCATAAAGCTATTGAAATTTTGTAATTTGGAATACAAATGTTTGCAATATTCATTGAGATTTTGGCAAGTCACAACGTAAATTATATAATTCCACTAAAACATATGTATTTTCTAATAATTGTTTTCTATTTTTATTGAAGTATTGTATTTATAATGAAAATTTTGCAATTTTCAATGTACCATTTTATATACAATTTTATACAGAGTGAGTTTTGCAGCTTTTTGCAATTTTTAACAATATTGTGTATTTTGTAAGAAAATTATAGATAACTTGTATATAAAAATGTCCCACTGCAACGAAAATTTTATAATTTCTATTGCAGTTTTTAATTTATATTCAAAATTTTGTATTTTCGCTTAAAAGTTTTGCAAATTTCTATTAAAATATTAAGAATTTAGTGACTGATATGCATTGTGGATAAATCGTTTATAATTTCCACTAAAAATTGCAGGTTTCAATTAAACTTTGAAAGTTGTAATTAAAATGTTGCTATTTACTGTAAGAATTTCATAATTTCTAATGAAAATTTTGTAATCAGTAATCAAAAGTGCTAAATTCATTTTCATTAAATTTTCTACAAGTAGCTATGAACATTTTAACATGTTATAAATTTTGCAAATGCCAGTGATATTTTGCATTTTACAGTGAAATTTTGGCAATTTTTAATAGAATTTTCATAATCGTTGCTGAAATTTCATAGTTTATAATACGAATGTTGGAATTGCTAATGATATTTTACATATTATAGTGAAATTTATCGATTTGCAATAACATTTTCATAAAGCTATTGAAATTTTGTAATTTGGAATACAAATGTTTGCAATATTCATTGAAATTTTGGCAAGTCACAACGTAAATTATATAATTCCACTAAAACATATGTATTTCCTAATAATTGTTTTCTATTTTCATTGAGGTATTGTATATAATGAAAATTTTGCAATTTTCAATGTTCCATTTTATACAGGGTGGTCACTTTTACGACGCCCACCATTAGGATCTATTAAACGAAAATGTATACAGAGTTGGTCAAATGGGATAAAAGTTTCTCATTTTTGTGCCTTTCAATATACTGAAACGAAATTCGGGATATCTTGCACAGTTCCTGAAATATCGCTGAAAAACTGAAAAAGTGCACTTCCATTTTCCTTTTATAACTTTTTTACTTTTGAAGGAAATATTACGAAACTTGGCACTCATTTTTCGACGTCGTTTTTCTGATCACAGTGCCAAACATTTTCTGCGCCCAACTAGATGCCCAAAATTTCATAGTAAACTTTTGATTTTCTTATGACCGCAATATTGGATTTTAATGGCATTCAAAAGAGCGAAAAAATCCGATTTGAACCATCATAATCGCTGCTGAAATTTCATAATTTATATATGAATGTTGGAATTGCCAATGATATTTTACATTTTATAGTGAAATTTATCGATTTGCAATAATATTTTCATAAAGCTATTGAAATTTTGTAATTTGGAATACAAATGTTTACAATACAAAGTCACAACGAAAATTACATAATTCCACTGAAACTTATGTATTTTCTAATAATTGCTTTCTATTTTCATTGAAATATTGTATTTATAATGAAAATTTTGCAATTTTCTATGTTCCATTTTATATACAATTTTATACAGGGTGGTCACTTTTAAGACGCCTACCATTAGGATCTATTAAACGGAAATATTTCCAGAGTTGGTCAAATGGGATAAAAGTTTCTCATTTTTGTGCCTTTCAATATACCGAAATGAAATCCGGGATATCATGCACAGTTCCTGAAATATCGCTGAAAAACTGAAAAAGTGCACTTTCCTTTTCCTTTTATAACTTTTTTACTTTTGAAGGAAATATTACGAAACTTGGCACTCATTTTTCGACGTCGTTTTTCTGATCACAGTGCCAAACATTTTCTGCGCCCAACTAGATGCCCAAAATTTCATAGTAAACTTTTGATTTTCTTATGACCGCAATGTTGGATTTTAATGGCATTCAAAAGAGCGAAAAATTCCGATTTGAACCATCATAATCGCTGCTGAAATTTCATAATTTATATATGAATGTTGGAATTGCCAATGATATTTTACATTTTATAGTGAAATTTATCGATTTGCAATAATATTTTCATAAAGCTATTGAAATTTTGTAATTTGGAATACAAATGTTTACAATACAAAGTCACAACGAAAATTACATAATTCCACTGAAACTTATGTATTTTCTAATAATTGCTTTCTATTTTCATTGAAATATTGTATTTATAATGAAAATTATGCAATTTTCTATGTTCCATTTTATATACAATTTTATACAGGGTGGTCACTTTTAAGACGCCTACCATTAGGATCTATTAAACGGAAATATTTCCAGAGTTGGTCAAATGGGATAAAAGTTTCTCATTTTTGTGCCTTTCAATATACCGAAATGAAATCCGGGATATCATGCACAGTTCCTGAAATATCGCTGAAAAACTGAAAAAGTGCACTTTCCTTTTCCTTTTATAACTTTTTTACTTTTGAAGGAAATTTTACGAAACTTGGCACTCTTGCATTTTTCGACGTGAGATTTCTGATGACAGTGCCAAACATTTTCTGCGCCAACTTGATGCCCAAATTTTCATAGTCAACTTTTGATTTTCTTATGACCGCAATATTGGATTTTAATGGCATTAAAAAGAGCGAAAATTTCCGATTTCAACCATCATAATCGCTGCTGAAATTTCATAATTTATAATACGAATGTTGGAATTGCCAATGCTATTTTACATTTTATAGTGAAATTTATCGATTTGCAATAATATTTTCATAAAGCTATTGAAATTTTATAATTTGGAATACAAATGTTTACAATACAAAGTCACAACGAAAAATACATAATTCCACTGAAACTTATGTATTTTCGAATAATTGTTTTCTATTTTCATTGAAGTGTTGTATTTATAATGAAAATTTTGCAATTTTCAATGTTCTATTTTATATACAATTTTATACAGGGTGGTCACTTTTACGACGCCCACTATTAGGATCTATTAAACGGAAATATATACAGAGTTGATCAAATGGGATGAAAGTTTCTCATTTTTGTGCCTTTCAATATACTGAAACGAAATCCGGGATATCTTGCACAGTTCCTGAAATATCGCTGAAAAACTGAAAAAGTGCACTTTCCTTTTCCTTTTATAACTCTTTTTACTTTTGAAGGAAATTTTACGAAACTTGGCACTCATTTTTCGAAAAGTTATAAGACGAAAATGAAAGTGCACTTTTTCAGTTTTTCAGCGATATTTCAGGAACTGTGCAAGATATCCTGCATTTCGTTTGTATTTCCGTTTAATAGATCCTATTGGTGGGCGTCATAAAAGTGACCACCCTGTTTACAAGGGTGTCAATTTGAAAAGTTGCCACCGACTTTTTTCATAGAACTAATAATAATTTTTTTAAATACTCAAAACCGTTTAGGTAGTTGGGAGGGGTAACCAAAATGGCATAGGTAGTGTCGACCCCCTACCCACCCTTTAAGCCACAGCCCACTCCATCTAAAAAAATTAAATGGCACCCCCTACTTGTGGTACATCGTTGGAAAGCTCTTGAAAAATGTATTCCAGTCATTATTAATACAATATGATTTGGTGAACTAGTTTTGGGCTTAAGTGCAAATCTATCTATCTAAATATTTAAATCCATTATACAAATTTCGGGATATTTATCGTAATGTTGATCACTAGTTGTGGGTTTTCGAAAATTTGTGAATAATAATTCTGTCGTACTAACCTGTAGAAATAAACTCAACGAAATCATAACAATGCTGGGATAATAGTAAGGATGCCTGCTTGAACTTTCGACGACATATCGGAGCTGATTGGCGTTGGCTGAGAACAGGGCAAGATCCATCATGCCTTGAGCAAGGGTCTTCTTGTGTTGATAGACGTTGACATCAGGAATGCTCTCCAGATCGGGGATGCCCCCGAACTCTGTATCTGGTCTGTAACTGTGGGGCCCAAACCCAGGGGCGTACGGAAAAACCGGATATGGACTGGCTGGGTGCGTTGGCACATTGTTTGGCTTAAAATCCGGCACATCGTCGCCCCCAAACCGAGGGCTAAAATCAGGAATATCTTTGGGGATGTGTTCTGCTTCTGGGTGCTCCGATTCCGTGAAGAAGCCGTCATCCATTCCGGGAAACGGTTTACCGGCCATTTGCGAGTCGATGTCGTCGAGGTCGTCTATCTCGGGGCCCCCCGTTGGCGGCGGCGGGGGCGGGATTGGTTCCACCAGAGGCATGATTTCTGATCGATGCCGATGGCGATCTTCACCGTCCCAAATTGTTGGGGAACTGGAGCGGATCACAACTGATGGAGCACTCATCTTTTGCACGTTTTCACACAAAGCTGATTAGAATTGCTAACGAAACCTGCTAGCAACACGTTCGCTTTACGACTGGCGCAAAATTGCGCGTGACCTTTATTATAAATAACAAAAACGCGCGGCAGGATTTTCCGAACGGTTGGAATTAACCGGAAGGTGAATCACGCGAATTTACCACATGCGCAAAACAGTCTGTGCTTCGGTGCTCGCAGAAATGCCCAACAATAAAAAGAGTATATCTGGTATCGACCCACTTTTACTGCTCGATGGCAAAAAGCCAGCCAACGACGTCTTCGGGAAACCGGCGCTAATTGCGAAAGGGAATTCCGCGTGGGGATTACCCAGAAGAGATAAATCGCATGAAAGTTGAATTACGCTCCAATTAGTTCTAAGAACACGATGGGAGAAACTAATTAAAAATATCCTCTTGGCAATTGAACGTACTAATTAACTGCGTGTGTGTGCTCCATTAATTATTATTTACTTGTGTAAGTACGTGAAGTACAAGTGTACTAGTATACTTTTTGTTATTACTTGCGTAAATTTTCTCATAACTTCTTATTTGCCTCATAACTTTTTTCACGTAATAGCCAGGCACACACGTATGGGATTTTCAACCGATCTGGCCCGTCGTTCGCGCTTGGCATCTCTGTCATGCCCATCTGTCCCAAATTAGCGTGACTGCGATGCCAAACGCGGACGGCGCACACTGTGGCGGATGGGGAATCTGACTTTACTAAATTAATAACTCAGTAATGTGAATTAAATAAATAATTTTTATTTTCGATTAACCAACTAAAGTGTATATATTTATGTTTTCAGTACAAAAATATTTTTTTTTTTCGCGAAGATGACACTACGGGAAAGTAGTGTTTTCGTGAAAATTTTCAAACCCGAGATTTCAACTGATATATCAGTTTTGGGGTCCCACAAGTCCATTAAAACGGGTTTTGATAAATGTCTGATCGCTTTGTGTGTATGTGGATGTATGTGTATGTATGTGTGTTAATTTGTGGACGTGTGTGACAACTTATTTGTGTACACGATAAGTCAAAAACGGCTCAAGATAATTGAATAATATTTTGAAATTAAGATTTTTAGAACAAAATCTACCTTTAGAAAGGTTTTGGAAAAGAATCGACAACCGGAAGCGGGTGTTTAATCTTATTATTTTTTTTTTGTTTTTGATCAATAGCTTACAAATTAGTACAAATATCTGAAAAATATTTCAATAAAAGTTGAAGACATCTTAAAACTGCACATCTTTTGTAGAAAACAAAATTTCATAGCACTCTTGCTTTTCGAAAAAAACTTCGCTGAAATCTAATGCTTACCATTTTGTACATTTTGTACAATTTGTCTTTTATTTATATTTTAACTTTTCATTCCTATTAATATGGAGAAAGTCGTATGTTGCCCACATCAGATTTTTTTATATTGGTTATTCCACTTACAATATGGTTCATATTGTATAGATATATTTACAATTACAATAAAAAAAATAAAAGTAACTTACGGCTTTTATCGTTCGACAATATGAAATTATGAATATGTCATTTCTAATTAACAGAAACAAATATAAATTAAAAAAAAAGTATATCTAGCAAGCGTGTAAGTATAAAAACAAAACAAAACTTATATTAGTTGCTTTCATCTGAATCCACGATATCTTCTGTCTCACAATCTTTATTGACCAAAAGATCTATCACTTCCGGACAAAAAGTAGAAGTTTCCTTCGTACTTCCACTGTAGTTACTAATTACATGATCTGATGATATAATCAATCTGTTTAAGGTGATTCCTACCGCGCGCGTAGTAATGAAAATTGTGCAAAACACGACAATCGCCAAGTCGTCCTGCGCCCTTATTTTTCAATAGATTTTCATAATTATTTTTTATAATGTGCTAAAAAGTTGAAATAACGGATGAGTAAACTTATATTTCCACTAAATTAATTACAATAGTGGCAAAAAAACTTCAAATATGGGTGATAATGTAAATTTCGGTCTTTTTTGTTTACATTTTATGGTTAGTTACGATTATATATATGAATATATAAGTTTGCACAAGTGTTATTTGGACTTCTTAGCACGTTATAAAAAAAAATTATGAAAATCTATTGAGACATAAGCGCCCACCACGAGCGGGCGATTTACGGAAAACAGAAATTTACCAAAACCCGTAAATCGCCCGCTCGTGGTGGGCCCTTATGTCTCAATAGATTTTCATAATTATTTTTTTATAACGTGCTAAGAAGTCCAAATAACACTTGTGCAAACTTATATAGTCATATATATTATCGTAACTAACCATAAAATGTAAACAAAAAAGACCGAAATTGACATTATCACCCATATTTGAAGTTGTTTTGCCGCTATTGTAATTAATTTAGTGGCAATGTAAATTTACTCGTCACTTATTTCAACTTTTTAGCACATTATAAAAAATAATTATGAAAATCTATCGAAACATAAGGGCGCTGGACGACTTGGCGATTGTCGCGTTTTGCACAATTTTCGTTACTACGCGCGCGGTAGGAATCACCTTAATATATCAGTATTAGTATCTTTCCGCGAAGTTTTTCTGCTGAAAAATTGTCAATAGTTTCTATAATCTTTATTTTTAGCTTCATTTTCTTCAAATTACATGTGATTTTTGCCGCTTTTGCGCCCACACAAATATAAATTAAAGATTTACTTTTTGAAAATCGAAATATGTAGGGAGTTTCACCTTGAAAGTGTGCAAATTCTAAACAAATTTCTACATGTACTCACACTAACTCATATACGTACTAACTGGCATACACATACATACTTTTATATGTGACAAAAATTTGTTACCAAATACAGAAAATGGGCGTGTGAACTTGTATAATAGTAATCATGTCAAAAACTTGCGAAGGGAAATAAATTGTAACTTTTGAAATTGCAGGCTGACGCACCTAAATTATATCTATTTTTTTAAGGAATGCTCAACCTTTCATGTTCATAAGTTTAAAAAGGTGTATCGATTGGAACTTTTGAAATAATCTACTTTGAAATTGAATTTCACTCAAATTTGACCATATGCGATAAAACGATATTTTTTTGCATTTCACAATTCCTAATTGAATTTATAGTTATGGATTGTTAACAACTAATGTTTGATAAATAATGTTTTATATTTACTTTTGCTCCTTTTCTTTTTATAGGGTTGCAATAAATTATTGAAAATGCAACAAAAACCTGTTAGAATAGCTACTTATTTCAAATTTCAACTATAGAGCCTTATCACAGCCACGAAAGTAAACATATTGACTTTTTTTAAGTGGGATCATAAACTTCAAACATATTTGATCAATAATTTTTATTTTTTATAATGAATTGTGTAATTTCATTTTTCGACTAAAGTAAGGTCAGAATGCCGATCCGCCACAGTGTGCGGCGGGCCAGATCGGTTGAAAATCCCTTACGTCTGTGCCTGCCTATTAAGTGAAAATAACAAAGCTATTTAATTTAATTTGATCAATTGATCAATTTCAAGTAGTATGGAAAAATAAGGGTGAAAATAGTAGAATCCTAATAAGATAGTATAAGAAGTTCAATCTGAAGAAGAAATTAGAATGGGCAAATAAAACTGTTAATTTGTAAAATTTAATATATGAAATATTATAATGTACTTTTTTAAACCAACAACGCAAGTATTTTACGGACACTTGTTTTTGTGTTTCTGTGTTCCTGTCTTTTTTGACATCAAAGGTTTTCTCAAAAATGTACAATTATTCAAAATCAAAATCATTTTTCTATTACTTGTACATACCACTAGTACTTCTACTTACATACTGACTACTTGTACACACCGTTTCATAAATTTTGAGACAGAAATGTCCTTTTTTTTAACCATCATCGCAAATATTTTACTTGTTTTTGTGTTTCTGTGTTCCTGTCTTTTTTTGACATAAAAGGTTTTCTCAAAAATGTACAATTATTCAAAATCAAAATCATTTTTCTCTTACTTGTACATACTACTAGTACTTCTACTTACATACTGACTACTTGTACACACCGTTTCATAAATTTTGAGACAGAAATGTCCTTTTTTTTAACCATCATCGCAAATATTTTACTTGTTTTTGTGTTTCTGTGTTCCTGTCTTTTTTTGACATCAAAGGTTTTCTCAAAAATGTACAATTTTTCAAAATCAAAATCATTTTTCCATTACTTGTACATACTACTAGTACTACTACTTACATACTGACTACTTGCACATACTGTTTCATTAAATTTGAGACAGAAATGTACCTTTTTTAACCATCAACGCAAATATTTTACTTGTTTTTGTGTTTCTGTGTTCTTGTCTTTTTTTGACATCAAAGGTTTTCTCAAAAATGTACAATTTTTCAAAATCAAAATCATTTTTCTATTGATTGTACATACTACTAGTACTACTACTTACATACTGACTACTTGTACATACTGTTTCATTTATTTTGAGACAGAAATGTACTTTTTTTAACCATCAACGCAAATATTTTACTTGTTTTTGTGTTTCTGTGTTCCTGTCTTTTTTTGACATCAAAGGTTTTCTCAAAAATTTACAATTTTTCAAAATCATATCATTTTTCAATTACTTGTACGTACTACTAGTACTACTACTTACATACTGACTACTTGTTCACACTGTTTCATTAATTTTGAGACAGAAATGTACCTTTTTTAACCATCAACGCAAATATTTTACGGACACTTGTTTTTGTGTTTCTGTGTTCCTGTCTTTTTTTCACATCAAAGGTTTTCTCAAAAATGTACAATTTTTCAAAATAAAAATCATTTTTCTATTACTTTCACATACCACTAGTACTACTACTTACATACTGACTACTTGTACATACTGTTTCATTTATTTTGAGACATAAATGTACTTTTTTTAACCATCAACGCAAATATTTTACTTGTTTTTGTGTTTCTGTGTTCCTGTCTTTTTTTGACATCAAAGGTTTTCTCAAAAATGTACAATTTTTCAAAATCAAAATCATTTTTCTATTACTTGTAAATACTACTAGTACTGCTACTTACATACTGACTACTTGTACACACCGTTTCATAAATTTTGAGACAGAAATGTACTTTTTTTTAACCATCAACGCAAATATTTTACCTGTATTTGTGTTTCTGTGTTCCTGTCTTTTTTTGACATCAAAGGTTTTCTCAAAAATGTACAATATTTCAAAATCAAAATCATTTTTCTATTACTTGTACATACCACTAGTACTTCTACTTACATACTGACTACTTGTACACACTATTTCATTAAGTTTGAGACAGAAATGTACTTTTTTTAACCATCAACGCAAATATTTTACTGTTTTTGTGTTTCTGTGTTCCTGTCTTTTTTTGACATCAATTTTTTTCTCAAAAATGTACAATTTTTCAAAATCAATATCATTTTTCTATTACCTGTACATACCACTTGTACTACTACTTACATACTGACTACTTGTACATACTGTTTCATTTATTTTGAGACATAAATGTACTTTTTTTAACCATCAACGCAAATATTTTACTTGTTTTTGTGTTTCTGTGTTCCTGTCTTTTTTTGACATCAAAGGTTTTCTCAAAAATGTACAATTTTTCAAAATCAAAATCATTTTTCTATTACTTGTACATACTACTAGTACTACTACATACATACTGACTACTTGTACACACTGTTTCATTAATTTTGAGACAGAAATGTACTTTTTTTGACCATCAACGCAAATATTTTACGGACACTTGTTTTTGTGTTTCTGTGTTCCTGTCTTTTTTTGACATCAAAGATTTTCTCAAAAATGTACAATTTTTCAAAATCAAAATCATTTTTCTATTACTTGTACATACCACCAGTACTTCTACTTACATACTGACTACTTGTACACACTATTTCATTAAATTTGAGACAGAAATGTACTTTTTTAACCATCAACGCAAATATTTTACTTGTTTTTGTGTTTCTGTGTTCCTGCCTTTTTTTGACTTTAAAGGTTTTCTCAAAAATGTACAATTATTCAAAATCAAAATCATTTTTCTCTTACTTGTACATACTACTAGTACTACTACTTACATACTGACTACTTGTACACACTGTTTCATTATTTTGAGACAGAAATGAACTTTTTTTAACCATCAACGCAAATATTTTACTTGTTTTTGGGTTTCTGTGCTCCTGTCTTTTTTTTGACATCAAAAGTTTTCTCAAAAACGTACAATTTTTCAAAATCAAAATCATTTTTCTGTTACTTGTACATACCACTAGTACTAGTACTTACATACTGACTTCTTGTACACACTGTTTCATTAATTTTGAGACAGAAATGTACTTTTTTTAACCATCAACGCAAATATTTTACGGACACTTGTTTTTGTGTTTCTGTGTTCCTGTCTTTTTTTGACTTTACAGGTTTTCTCAAAAATGTACAATTTTTCAAAATCAAAATCATTTTTCCATTACTTGTACATACTACTAGTACTACTACTTACATACTGACTACTTGTACTTACTGTTTCATTAATTTTGAGACAGAAATGTACTTTTTTTTAACCATCAACGCAAATATTTTACGGACACTTGTTTTTGTGTTTCCGTGTTCCTGTCTTTTATTGACATCAAAGGTTTTCTCAAAAATGTAAAATTTTTCAAAATCAACATCATTTTTCTATTACTTGTACATACCACTAGTACTACTACTTACATACTGACTACTTGTACACACTGTTTCATTAATTTTGAGACAGAAATGTACTTATTTTTAACCAGCAACGCAAATATTTTACGGACACTTGTTTTTTGTATTTCTGGGTTCCTGTCTTTTTTTGACATCAAAGGTTTTCTCAAATACGTACAATTTTTCAAAATCAAAATCATTTTTCTATTACTTGTACATACCACTAGTACTACTACTTACATACTGACTACTTGTACACACTGTTTCATTAATTTTGAGACAGAAATGTACTTTTTTTAACCATCAACGCAAATATTTTACGGACACTTATTTTTGTGTTTCTGTGTTCCTGTCTTTTTTTTGACATCAAAGGTTTTCTCAAAAATGTACAATTGTTCAAAATCAAAATCTTTTCTATTACTCGTACATACTACTAGTACTATACTTACATACTGACTACTTGTACACACTGTTTCATTAATTTTGAGACAGAAATGTACTTTTTTTAACCATCAACAAATATTTTACGGACACTTGTTTTTGTGTTTCTGTGTTCCTGTATTTTTTTGACATCAAAAGTTTTCTCAAAAACGTACAATTTTTCAAAATCAAAACCATTTTTCTATTACTTGTACATACCACTAGTACTACTACTTACATACTGACTACTTGTACACACTGTTTCATTAATTTTGAGACATAAATGTACTTTTGTTAACCATCAACGCAAATATTTTACGGACACTTGTTTTTGTGTTTCTGTGTTCCTGTCTTTTTTGGACATCAAAGGTTTTCTCAAAAATATACAATTTTTCAAAATCAAAATCATTTTTATATTACTTGTACTAGTAGTACACTACTTACATACTGACTACTTGCACACACTGTTTCATTAATTTTGAGACAGAAATGTACTTTTTTTAACCATCAACGCAAATATTTTACTTGTTTTTCTGTTTCTGTGTTCCTGTCTTTTTTTGACATCAAAGGTTTTCTCAAAAACGTACAATTTTTCAAAATCAAAACCATTTTTCTATTACTTGTACATACCACTAGTACTACTACTTACATACTGACTACTTGTACACACTGTTTCATTAATTTTGAGACAGAAATGTACTTTTTTTAACCATCAACGCAAATATTTTACGGACACTTATTTTTGTGTTCTGTGTTCCTGTCTTTTTTTTGACATCAAAGGTTTTCTCAAAAATGTACAATTTTTCAAAATAAAAATCATTTTTCTATTACTTTCACATACCACTAGTACTACTACTTACATACTGACTACTTGTACATACTGTTTCATTTATTTTGAGACATAAATGTACTTTTTTTAACCATCAACGCAAATATTTTACTTGTTTTTGTGTTTCTGTGTTCCTGTCTTTTTTTGACATCAAAGGTTTTCTCAAAAATGTACAATTTTTCAAAATCAAAATCATGTTTCTATTAATTGTACATACCACTAGTACTACTACTTACATACTGACTACTTGTACACACTGTTTCATTAATTTTGAGACAGAAATGTACTTTTTTTAACCATCAACGCAAATATTTTACTTGTTTTTGTGTTTCTGTGTTCCTGTCTTTTTTTGGCATCAAATGTTTTCTCAAAAATGTACAATTTTTCAAAATCAAAATCATTTTTCTATTACTTATACGTACTACTAGTACTACTACTTACATACTGACTACTTGCACACACTGTTTCATTAATTTTGAGACAGAAATGTACCTTTTTTAACCATCAAAACAAATATTTTAGTTGTTCATCCAGTTGACCATTTTAGTTGACATCAAAGGTTTTCTCAAAAATGTACAATTTTTCAACGACTAGATATTGCAATAAGGGTCATTTTTAACTAAAGTAGCCTCAAAATTAATGACACAGTGTGTACACTGTACATAATGCTGCTGTATGCTAAAATTAAGTGTATATCTTTTGTAAGTTTATCTACAAGGTTTTTCTATTTCTACATTGTCAACCGCAAAACCAGTACCAGTGTCACGTTCATTATCATTTCAAGAATAGTTTAACGCAACTTCCTTCCTTATCACTTGTTATCAGTAAACGGCGAATTTTCAGTAGCCTTCTCTGATAAATATGGTTTACATTTAATTGCTTTATTTAATCATTAACAAATTCAATCCAGAATTACAGCGTTGGAAAATAATCTAAGCGTTTGCTTTATGGAAACAGTACAGATGTTTCCTGAACAGTGCGTAAACTGAGTTTTTAAGCACTGTTTGCAGTGCATAAAATAATACTTTTTAGCACAAGGGCGTAAAAAAATCACCTGTGCGTAAAAACATCAACTGTGCGTAAAATAAGTTTTACGCACAATTCATTCGCTCACCAATTAAAAAAAGATAGTATTTTGCTTTCTTTGATAAATATGCGTTTACATTTAACTGTTTTATTTAATCATTAACAATTTCAATCCAGAATTACAGCGTTGGAAAATATTTTACGCGTTTGCTTTATATAAACAGTACAGCTTTTTTCTGCGACAGTGCGTAAACTGAGTTTTTAAGCACTGTTTGCACTGCATAAAGTGATACTTTTCAGCACAAGTGCGTAAAAAAATCACCTGTGCGTAAAAACATCAACTGTGCGTAAAATAAGTTTTACCCACAATTCATTCACTCACCAATTTAAAAAATATATATTTTTCGTCATATTTTACTAAGAAATCCACATTCAGTAATACGAAAGAAGTTTAAAACTTTAAACATTCAAGTTAATGATACAATTGGTACAATGTAAGGTATTCAATTTTTTTCATAATAGCTGTTGCAGAATATACTTTGCATGATACACTTTCGTAAAGAGCATTTTTGCACTCGCGTCTTTTCACGCTTGTACAAAAAGCACTACCTTACGAACTTGTATAATAAATAACTATTTTGTACGTTAATTAAAAAAATGTTATGGGCAATATAATATCATTGTATTATGTTTCTATGTTCGTACTTCCTGGCAAAGTAATAAGTTCTTATAGTTTTTTTTTTGCATTACAATTTAAGTAAATTTAAATTGTAATAAAACTGAATAGAAATATATAAATTAGCCTCTGAAGATGAAAACTATAACAACTTATTACTTTACCGGGAAGTGCGAATACTGAAACATAATACAATATATACTGCTAACTGGTATAATGGATGAAACTACAATAAAAAATATAATATGACTCCATATTAATAAGTATCTATTATATATATATATATATATATATATATATATATATATATATATATATATATATATATATATATATATATATATACATATATATATATATATATATATATATATGTATATATGATTAGATATCATATATATCTTTAGTATCTATAATAAGATGATCAACTTAAATTACAATGCAGTTTTGAAAAAAAATATTTTACAGGAAACACAAAAGTAGTTAAGCTATGGGAGTTCAACTTCACCCCCAGTAGAGATCTCGATTAAGAATTGTTTTATTTAAAAAGTCATAGCTAAAACGTCGAATTTGACTCGCACATAATGGCTATATAATGGCATAATGGCTCGCACATAATGGCTTCACTACGATGATTATACACTCGCCTTCAGCTCGTGTATAAAATTCATCCTCGTGAATTATAGCCGCGCCTATTATTAGGCGCTCGTTAAATAAATTACTATTATTGCACTACAATAACAGTTATTTATCAAGTCAGTTATTTATCAGTTATGTAACAAGTGAGTAAAGTAATACTTTTTCTTACGAGTAGGAAAGTTCGTAATTTGACATATCTAACGTGTGGAGAAAGTTACATTACTCACGAGTTTCATGCAATTATTTTTCTACCTCCGCAGATATAATTCGATAAATATATGTTAATTTTTATGTTGTAATAGTAAGCTTGAAAGTACAATTGTGAGCATTATGAATTTGTATTGAAGAAGTTATATTTCTATTAGTATTTTAATAGGCATTAACATTATATGCGTTTGACGAAATAATATGTAAAAGTTTGACAGTTTGACATTTTATCCACTATCACATTATAACTGGAGTTTTATCCACACTTATGAAGCTTGTAACGTACCACTTTATCCACTGGTGGAATAATGAAATTACTTTATTTCACTAATGGAACAATGAAAAATACAATCTTAAATCAATTTCATTTTATTTATTTATTATTAATATTAACATTAACATATATATCAATAGACAATTCGTTCTTTGTTATATCATATTTCACTTCATTTCCATTAATAACAATATCATTTATAAACTATATAGCAACCATTCAACACCTCCCAATATTTTTTTTAATTAATTTCAATAATTTTTGACGTTACAGCCGCTGTCAGAGCGAAATGTCTAATAATCTTTTGATGATGATTGTGGATAAAACGTTGTATTGCATTCGTGTTTTAGTCGCGTTTTATCCACTTAAGAAAATTAAACCATCGACCTTTGCTCTCGGGTTTAAAATTTCTTGCATGCATATAACGCTATCTAAAACACTTATACAATAAATTACTATTATAATTGCCTTAAAACTGACACATAAGCCCAAAAAAATGAACCTTTGTTCACTTTTGTTTCACGGTTTTTGAACGAATCAAGAATGACATTTTTTTTAACGCAAATGAATGAAAACAACTGAATATTATAACAGACGTAAAAAACCTTTGTAAATTTCTCTTATTACAGACATTCATTTAATGAAATAATTAATAAAAATTAATTATTATTATGATTATTAATAATTGTTCGGGAAATTAAAGGCATATTCTGTATTACAAATTTAAAAAAATATTGTTATTACAGTATTACTAACTTGTTGACTTTAAGCTATTTTTGTCAATAATTCGATAAGGATGGTAGTGCAACAGTATGTTTCATAACATTCATGTTATGTCTCATTTCTATTAATTTTTCGATTATTAATCCATAATAAACAGATTTGTAAGTTTTTCAATACCCTGTATATAGGAAGAATTTCCATATAAAACATTAAGTACGCAATGCAAAACGTAAATACCGGTATTAATTAGCATTAATTTAGCTGACAAGTTTTCCGGCTTACCTTGACTTCTCGGAATTTAAATTGCAGCAACATGTGGATCAATCTAATAAAAGCCAAATACAGCGAAACGGCTATCTTCGTCTTTGTAGTTCTGAGTAACATTAATCGCTTGATTATTGTATATTTTGAAAAATATTGTATACAGGGTGTATAAATTGGACTACCACCATAGGTTTGTTTGAAGAGATTTAGGGTTGGTTTAATTTTTGGCAAAATTGCTAAATTCTCCTCTTAAGAATGTGAAGAAAGAGATCACATATTTTCTACAGTTAATGCTATCGAGCTTGTGAAATATGAAAATAAAGAGAGAGCGGGCATTCCACTCATTTGTTGCGTTACTTTTGTTACGTAGTAGATACATTAATACTATATTAATAGTAATTAATAGTAAGTGTTAAAAATAAATGCGGTTGTGAAAAAGAAAATCCTACTTTCTTTTAATTTTTATTTTCTACAGAGTTAGAGAATACTTAAAATAACCGAAAAAGTACTTTTACGTGTTATTTTGATTATTTTTTTAAATTTTGAAAATATTTATTTTCTACAGAGTTAGAGAAAACTTAAAATAACCGAAAAAGTACTTTTTCGTGTTATTTTGATAATTTTTTAAAAATTTAAAAATACGCAATGTTATACATGCGTATTTTGTAGGTCCATCATCGTTAATACATTGTTATTGCAACTTTTCATTCTACATTCGATAATGTATTCAATTAAATAAAACAAACACTTTTCATTGATTATATCACACTGTTTATTGAAATTAGTGATTATAGTTTCGATCACGTTCTGATCGTTATCAAACTTAGAGTAAAATAAAATACAAGTAAAACACCCATTTATACATATCTATAATACAGCTGTCATATAAACAAAATAAAAGTGTTTAGTTATAGTTTCGATCACGTTCTGATCATTATCCAACTTAGAGTAAAATAAAATACAAATAAAACGCCTATTTATACATATCTATAATACAGCTGTGATATAAACAAAGACAAGTGTTTGATTATAGTTTCGATCACGTTCTAATCATTATCAAACTCAGAGTAAAATAAAATGCAAATAAAACACCTATTTATACATATCTATAATACAGCTGTGATATAAACAAAGAAAAGTATTTGTTTGATTTAATTTCATCATGTATCACGAAGTAGATGCCGATTGCCAACATTGCCAAGTAGATTGCCAACATGACGGATAATGTATTCGATTTTGTTTTATTTGCGTCAACTTTAGTTTTCTTGTGGCATTTGTTTTTCTGATGTCAATGACCCAACAGTTTGGAATACTTCAAGTATCTCAAATACAAAATTTTATACGTCAGAAAATTTTCGTAAAGCAAAAAAGCAAGTTTACTTTACTTTTTATCCAAATAAAAGTTTTAAATTTTATTTTACGAATCACTATGATGGCTCCACTAATACGTGGACACACTGTATATCAAACTTTTATTTGATTTATGACGTCGCGTTAATTGCATGATAATTAACTCCACTTTGATCAAAATTTATGGAAAAAATAAGCAAAATCAATATGAAATATTTATTAAACATGATTATAAAAAAATAGCTTAATTATATTTTACGACAACTCAAAATATACCATAAAGTATTGTCGCACGTTGATTACATGTGCATCAATTAATCTCTCAACTCATTCAGCGTTTTGGGCGCATTCTCAAACCACTAAATGCGCGTTCTCACGAATCAGGTTTAATTGATCGATTATAGTTGATCAACAAAAGTTGAATAAAAAGTATATTAGAACTTTTGTTGCAATTCAACTTTTTACGAATATTTTTCATTTAAACTCGTGTCGATCGACTAATATCGATCAATTAAACTTGGAACCTTTGTTTCAAATGAGTTGATCAACTTTTTAACAATATTTTTCATGGATCTTTTGTTGATCAACTAATCTCGATCAAATAAACTTGGAACCTATGTTTCAATAGAGTTGATCCACTTTTTAACAATATATTTCATGAACTTTTGTTGATAAACTAATATCGATCAATTGAACTTGGAAAATTGGTATCGATAGAGGTGATAAACTTTTTAACAATATTTTTCATTGAACTTTTGTTGATCAACTAATCTAAATCAATTAAACTTTGACCCTTTGTTTCAATAGAGTTGACCAACTTTTTAACAATATTTTTCATTCAACGTTTGTTGATCAACTAATATCTATCAATTAAACTTTGAACCTTTGTGTCAATAGAGTTGGTCAACTTTTTAACAATATTTTTCATGAACTTTTGTTGATCAACTAATATCGATCAATTAAACTTGGAACCTTTGTTTGAATAGAGTTGATCCACTTTGTAACAATATTTTTCATGAACTTTTGTTGATAAACTAATATCGATCAATTGAACTTGCAAAATTTGTTTCGATAGAGGTGATAAACTTTTTAAAAATATTTTTCATTGAACTTTAGTTGATCAACTAATATCGATCAATTAAACTTGGACTAACTAACTGCACCGTGATCAAAATTTATGAAAAAAAAAGCAAAATCAATATGAAATATTTATTAAACGTGATTATAAAAAAATAGCTTAATTATATTTTACAACAACTCAAAATATACCATAAAGTATTGTCGCACGTTGATTACATGTGCCTCAATTAATCTCTCCACTTTTTCTGCCATTTGGGCGCAAGTTTAATTAATCGATTTTAGTTGATCAACAAAAGTTGAATAAAAAGTATAGTGAGAACCTTTGTTGCAATTCAACTTTTTACCAATATTTTTCATTAAACTTTTGTTGATCAACTAATATCGATCAATTAAACTTGGAACCTTTGTTTCAATAGAGTTGAACAACTTTTAAAAAATATTTTTCATGGAACTTTTGATGATCAACTAATATCGATCAATTAATCTGGGAACCATTGTTTGGATCAACTTCTTAACATTATTTTTCACTGAACTTTTGTTGATCAACTAATATCGATCAATTAAACTTGGAACCTTTGTTTCAAGAGTTGATCAACTTTTTAACAATATTTTTCATGGAACTTTTGTTGGTCAACTAATATCGATCAATTAAACTTGGAACCTTTGTTTCAATAGAGTTGATCCACTTTTTAACAATATTTTTCATGAACTTTTGTTGATAAACTAATATCGATCAATTAAACTTGGAACCTTTGTTTCAATAGTTACTTTTTAACAATATTTGTCATTCAACTTTTGTTGATCAACTAATATCGATCAATTGAACTTAGTACCTTGTTTCAATAGAGTTGATCAACTTTTTACCAATATGTGTCAATATACTTTTGTTGATCAACTAATACCGATCAATTAATTCTTGATCCGAGAGATCACACCTTAAATACTGAACATTTCAAAACAGGCTGCTTAATTTAACAACATTATTATTTATATCACAAACGTCCGTGTTGATGAACGTTGGTTAAGATTACGTTGGTCCTATGGCAGGTGGTGCACCTGCCACTCCAAATGAACAAATAAAAACATTTATGGCAGTCACAACGAATATACCAACGACGGTGAAATTGTTAATTTTGTTCGCTATGCAGATCTCTTTTTTGTCTTTCACGTTGTACGTAGAGTTCCAGATGAGACCCACCCCAATGGCAACCTGCAAAATAAAAAAATTAAAGTTATTTACATCGTGAAGGAGTTATATTTAGTAATTGTTGTTCGCAAAACATTAGATTTAGAAGAACAATTGTTGACCTCAGCCTGAAGGAGTTATATTTTGTAATTGTTGTTCCCAGAACATTAGATTTAGATGATTTAGAAGAACAATTGTTGATCTCATATTCAAGGAGTTACATTTAGTAATTGTTGTTCGCAAAACATTAGATTTAGATGATTTAGAAGAACAATTGTTGATCTCATTCTGAAGGAGTTATATTTAGTAATTGTTGTTCGCAAAACATTAGATTTAGAAGAACAATTGTTGACCTCAGCCTGAAGGAGTTATATTTTGTAATTGTTGTTCCCAAAACATTAGATTTAGATGATTTAGAAGAACAATTGTTGATCTCATATTCAAGGAGTTACATTTAGTAATTGTTGTTCGCAAAACATTAGATTTAGATGATTTAGAAGAACAATTGTTGGTCTCATTCTGAAGGAGTTATATTTAGTAATTGTTGTTCGCAAAACATTAGATTTAGAAGAATAATTGTTGACCTCATCCTGAAGGAGTTATATTTTGTAATTGTTGTTCCCAAAATATTAGATTTAGATGATTTAGAAGAACAATTGTTGATCTCATATTCAAGAAGTTACATTTTGTAATTGTTGGTAGCAAAACATTAGATTTAGATGATTTAGAAGAACAATTGTTGATCTCATTCTGAAGGAGTTATATTTAGTAATTGTTGTTCGCAAAACATTAGATTTAGAAGATTTAGAAGAACAATTGTTGATCTCATCCTGAAGGAGTTATATTTAGTAATTGTTATTCCGAAAACATTAGATTTAGAAGATTTAGATTTTGAAGAACACTTGTTTACCTGAAGAATTAAGCTAAGTGATATCATGATCGTGCTGGGATAAAAATACGGGTGTCTGCTGGAGCTCTCCATAACATATCGGAGCTGGTTAGCATTTGCAGAGAAGAGGGCAATGTCCATCATGCCTTGGGCAAGAGTCTTCTTGTGCTGGTAAACGTTCACATCCGGAAGGCTTTCCAGATCACTTATACCAAATTCTGTGTCCGGCCGTAAACTGTTAGGTCCATTACCGTCCCTCATGTTTGTTGACCAATACGTATGGAGGTTGTTAGGAAACTTTGTGTTATCAGGCAATGGGATGCCGTTGGTATTTGAGAAGTCTGGGGCATTTTTAGTGCCATCGCCAATTGGAATCTTCTCCTGGGTGTCGGATTCAGCAGGCAATCCTTCGGTGGTACTGGTAAATGGTTTGCGTACGTTGTTGTCTGCTTCAGGAGCTGATGGTGGTGCAGAATTGGTTTCGACCAAAGGCAGCACTTCCGATTGCTTCCTTTGGCTATCCTGACTGTCCATTGCATCCATTGCAGGCGAGAAGATTTGTTGTACGGATTGTTGCAAATCGCCCATGATTTTATGGAAATGTAAACACCGGGCACAATATTATCTGTAACGTGTTCACTCGCGCGTTCGTTTTATGACTGGTCGTGCGCAAAACTGCGCGACCTTTATATAAATAATGCTACTGTACACTCTAGACAGGTTTGCGCAGGATTTACCAAACAACGCACGACGTGCCACAAACACACAAATACACACTCCAGGCGTTAAATTCGTGGAAATCGGACTACCTCACACGATAAACATTTCGCAGAGCAAATTGATAGTTTGCACAGTCTTTGGAATTTTGAAAGGGAATTCCGTTGAGGCTGGTTTTTAGAAACTGCGCCAACTACAGCTTAAGTATGAAACACTTGAATGTCCTCCTCTTTGCTTCGCGAAACAGATTGTAACGTTTACATTGGGGATTCTCGAACTTTCTAAGAAGACGGTCATATGATGACGATTGTCTTTGTTTGATTTAAGTCGCCGATCAATGGGATCATCGACCTTGCTATGGGAAATTTCTTTGCAAATAATTCAATCAATTCATTATATTCCCTTCCTAAGTATAATTCGTGGTGTTTTCAAAAATCGATAATGATTTTAAAAATACTACTCATTTTAACCCCAATCTTTGGATAATGCACCTCGCGCTTTGGGCATGGTCCATTTTCGCCGTGCCTCAATATTGTGGAGAAATTGAATAACTCTTGTGCCACATATGTTACATTGTACATTGGTTTGTTTTATATTTTATAAAACGTTGTTGTGTGATAGACTCCATTAAATCTACAGAGAGCCTCAATGGATTATCATCCTTTATTTTTTTCAAACTTATTTACAAAATGAAAATAAGAACATAAAATACTACAATTGCTAATCGCCAGTATTTCCGATCATACATTCTACCAGCAATCAACAATTATTTAGATAAAAGAAACCATTAAGATGTTGGAAGTATGTCTACTAGGGCACAAGACCTCTGCTAAAATCTGGTGGCAGCAATTCATGATAGGGCCTGTACTTTGTAGGGATGCATATCCAAGTCCTTTAACATTTTTTTTGCAAGTTCCATAATATTGACACAGTCATAGCCGCCCATTATCTAAATAATTTTTGATCGCACGGTATAAAAAAGGTACTTCCCGAATTGGGGTGGTCAGCCAGAATAATGACCAAACACTGAAATTTCCAAAAATTAATTTAATACACATTTTGTGTACAATTTTGTTTGCAAGTTCCATAACATTGACACAGTCATAGCCGCCCATTATCTAAATAATTGTTGATCGCACGGTATAAAAAAGGTACTTCCCGAATTGGGGTGGTCAGCCAGAATAATGATCATACACTGAAATTTCCCAAAATTTATTTAATACACATTTTGTGTACAATTTTTTTTGCAAGTTCCATAATATTGACACAGTCATAGCCGCCCATAATCTAAATAATTGTTGATCGCGCGGTATAAAAAAGGTACTTCCCGAATTGGGGTGGTCAGCCAGAATAATGATCAAACACTGAAATTTCTCAAAATTTATTTAATACACATTTTGTGTACAATTTTTTTTGCAAGTTCCATAATATTAACACAGTCATAACCGCCCATTATCTAAATAATTGTTGATCGCACGGTATAAAAAAGATACTTCCCGAATTGGGGTGGTTAGCCAGAATAATGATCAAACACTGAAATTTCTCAAAATTTATCTAATACATATTTTTTGTGCAATCTGTATACAGTATACCTGAAGACAATCTTCTGAAAATTTGACGAAGATTATGTTTTAAATACGTGAGAAAATCGAGTATATAACTTTCTGAATTATTCAGTATGGTTTTAACCTTTTACCTTTTAACCAGTATGGATTATCAATTTTTAATATTTTTACATTAAGATCGTGAATATTTGCAGATTATGTAAAATTGACGCGAAAATATAATAATATTGAATTGAATGCTTCGGCGTTTAATCCGTTTGTGACCTTGTGCAATGCACACCTGCATACTGATGCAAGAAAAATTTAAACATGTTCAATTATAAAGATCTTTGTGCATGGGCAATTTTATGACGTATTTCCGGTAATATGCGTGCTGCCAGTTTTAACGACAATAAACGGATTAACGTCAGTGATATTGGTAGGTACAGTAAAAAAAATATGTGCAAGCACATGACTTTCTTCATATTAAATTTATTATTAAATGAAATGGTAGAAATTGCATTCCAACGTAGTTTTGTCATCAAAGCAAGAGTGCTATGAAAGTTTGTTTCCTACAAAAGATGTGCGATGTAAGATTGCCTTTAACTTTTATTAAAATATTTTTAAAAAATCTGTAATATTTTCGAAATTCTTGATAAAAACAAAAATATGATTTCCAGTTTTCGATTATTTTCAAATGTATATTTAAAAAAATCTTAATCATATAATTTTGACTTTCTTTGTATTAATATAAATGAAATGATAGAAATTACATTCCAACGTAGTTTTGTTATCAAGTGCTGTGAAAGTTTGTTTCTTACAAGAGATGTGCGATTTAAGATTGTCCTTAACTTTGATTAAAATATTTTTTAAAAATCTGTAATATTTTCGAAATTCTTGATAAAAACAAATATATGATTACCAGTTTTCGATTATTTTCAAAATCTATATGTATTTAAAAAAAACTTAATCATAAAATTTTGGCATCTTCAAATATAAATGAAATGATAAAAATTAACATTCCAACGTAGTTTTGTCATCAAGTGCTATGAAAATTTGTTTCCTACAAAATATAATTTAAGATTCTCTTTAACGTTTATTAAAATATTTAAAAAAATCTGTAATACTTTCGAAATTCTTGATAAAAACAAAAATATGATTTCAAGTTTTCGATTATTTACAAAATCTGTATGTATTTAATAAAATCTTAATCATAAAATTTTGACTTTCTTCAAATATAAATGAAATGATAGAAATTAACATTCCAACGTAGTTTTGTCATCAAGTGCTATGAAAGTTTGTCTCTTATAAAATATGTGCAATTTAACTTCGTCTTTAACGTCTTTAACTTTTATTAAAACATTTTTTTAAATAGCTGTAATACTTTTGAAATTCTTGATATAAACAAAAATATGATTTCCAGTTTTCGATTATTTTCAAAATCTATATGTATTTAAAAAAAATCTTAATTATAAAATTTTTACTTTCTTCAAATATAAATGAAATGATAGAAATTAACATTCCAACGTAGTTTTGTCATCAAGTGCTATGAAAGTTTGTCTCTTATAAAATATGTGCAATTTAACTTCGTCTTTAACGTCTTTAACTTTTATTAAAACATTTTTTTAAATAGCTGTAATACTTTTGAAATTCTTGATATAAACAAAAATATGATTTCCAGTTTTCGATTATTTTCAAAATCTATATGTATTTAAAAAAAATCTTAATTATAAAATTTTTACTTTCTTCAAATATAAATGAAATGATAGAAATTACATTCCAACGTAGTTTTGTCATCAAGTGCTATGAAAGTTTGTCTCTTATAAAAGATGTGCAATTTAAGATTGTCTCAACTTTTATTAAAACATTTTTTTTAATAGCTGTAATACTTTTGAAATTCTTGATAAAAACAAAAATATGATTTCCAGTTATCGATTATTTTCAAAATCTATATGTATTCAAAAAAAATCTTAACCATAAAATTTTCACTTTCTTCAAATATAAATGAATTGATAGAATTTACATTCCAACGTAGTTTTATCATCAAGTGCTGTGAAAGTTTGTTTCCTACAAAAGATATGCAATTTAAGATTGTCTTTAACTTTTATTTAAAATATTTAAAAAGTCTGTAATACTTTCGAAATTCTTGATAAAAACAAGAATATGATTTCCAGTTTTCGATTATTTTCAAAATGTATATTTAAAAAAATCTTAGTCATAAAATATTGACTTTCTTCGTATTAATATTAATCAAGTGATATAAATTACATTCCAACGTAGTTTTGTCATCAAGTGCTATGAAGGTTTGTTTCCTACAAAAGATGAGCAATTTAAGATTGCCTTTAACTTTTATGAAAATATTAAAAAAAAATCTGTAATACGTTCGAAATTAATGATAAAACGAAAATATGATTTCCAGTGTCGATTATTTTCAAAATCTATATTTAAAAAAAATCTTAATCATAAAATTTTGGCTTTGTTCATAATAATATAAATGAAATGATAGAATTTACATTCCAACGTAGTTTTATCATCAAGTGCTGTGAAAGTTTGTTTCCTACAAAAGATGTGCAATTTAAGATTGTCTTTATCTTTTGTTAACATATATTTTTATATATCTGTAATACTTTTGAAATTCTTGATAAAAACGAAAATATGATTTCCAGTGTCGATTATTTTCAAAATCTATATTTAAAAAAAATCTTAATCATAAAATTTTGGCTTTGTTCATAATAATATAAATGAAATGATAGATTACATTCCAATGTAGCTTTGTCATAAAGTGCTATGAAAGTTTGTGTCCTACAAGAGATGTGCAATTTAAGATTGTCTTTAACTTTTGTTAAATTATTTTTTTAAATATCTCTAACACTTTTGAATTTCTTGATAAAAACAAAAATATGATTTTCAGTTTTCGATTACTTTTAAAATCTATGTTTAAAAGAAACCTTAATCATAACATTTTGACTATGTTCATATTAATATAAATGAAAGATGTGCGATTTAAGATTGTCTTTAACTTTTAATAAAATATTTAAAAAAATATGCAATTCTTTCGGAATTCTTCATAAAAACAAAAATATGATTTCCAGAGTGCGATTATTTTCAAAATGAATATTTAAAGAAAAATCTTAATTATAAAATTTTGACTTTCTTCATATTAATATAAATGAAATGATAGAATTTACATTCCAACGTAGTTTTGTCATCAATTGGTATGAAAGTTTGCTTCCTATAAAAGATGTGCAATTTAAGATTGTCTTTAACTTTTATTAAAACATTTTTTTAAATAGATGTAATACTTTTGAAATTCTTGATAAATACAAAATTATAATTACCAATTTTCGATTATTTTTAAAATCTATATTTAACAAAATCTGAATCATAAAATTTTGACTTTTATATTAATATAAATGGAATGATATAAATTACATTCCAACGTAGTATTGTCATCAAGTGCTGTGATAGTGTGTTTCCTACAAAAGATGTGCAATTTAAGATTGTCTTTAACTTTTATTAAAATGTTTTGTTTTAATATCTGTAATTCTTTTGAAATTCTTGATAAAAACAAAAATATCATTTCCAGTTTTCGATAATTTTTAAAATCTGTATTTAAAAAGAATCTTAATCATAAAATTTTGGCTTTGTTCATAATAATATAAATGAAATGATAGAATTTACATTCCAACGTAGTTTTATCATCAAGTGCTGTGAAAGTTTGTTTCCTACAAAAGATGTGCAATTTAAGATTGTCTTTATCTTTTGTTAACATATATTTTTATATATCTGTAATACTTTTGAAATTCTTGATAAAAACGAAAATATGATTTCCAGTTTTCGATTATTTTCAAAATCTATATTTAAAAAAAATCTTAAACATAATATTTTGACTTTCATTTGACTTCATTAAAAAAAATCTTAATCATAAAATTTTGACTTTCTTCATATTAATATAAATGAAATGATAGATTACATTCCAACGTAGTTTTGACATCATATCAAGAGTGCTATGAAAGTTTGTTTCCTACAAAAGATGTGCGATTTAAGATTGTCTTTAACTTTTATTAAAACATTTTTTTTAAATAGCTTTAATACTTTTGAAATTCTTGATAAAAACAAAAATATGATTTCCAGTTTTCGATTATTTTTAAATTTATATTTAAAAACAAATCTTAATCATAAAATGTCTTCATATTAATATAAATGAAATGATAGAAATTACATTCCAACGTAGTTTTGTCATCAAGTGCTATAAAAGTTTGTTTCATACTATAGATGTACTATTTAAGATTGTCTTAAACTTTTATTGAAATATTTTGTCATAATATCTGTAATACTTTTGAAATTCTTGATAAAAACAAAAATATGATTTTCAGTTTCGATTTTTTTTCAATATCTATATTTAAATCTAAATATCTTAATCACACAATTTTTACTTTCTTCATATTAATATACAGTATGTCCCCGGATTGAGTTTACAAGTGGGATATTTTTTTAATTTTTACTTTTATGTAAAAATGTTGTAGGAATTATAATTCCTGCTTGGTTTGAAACTACCAGTTCAGTTGTTGAAACTTTGATTTATTTGTACAGGGTGTTGGCAAAATATTTTTTTTTAAATCTTATATTGACACTTATTTATTAACTATTTGCGAAAGGAATTTAAAATTACATTTAACAGCATTAAAGAAAAATAAAATCATTCAAACAATCCCCCAAATGCAGAAACTGATACTGAAAATTTAAAATGTTGCATACGAGAGGTATTTGTATCAATAACTAATGAAGAAATCTAAAACAGTCTTCAGGAGTTCCATACCATACTTGAACTGTGTGACGAAAATGTTTAAATGATGTTATTTTTCATAATTATTTGACATAAAGTGTCAAAATTAGATTTATTTTTTTAAATTTAGCACACCCTGTATAAATAAATCAATGTTTTACTAAGTTAAATGGTAGTTTCAGACCAAGCATGAATTTTAATTCCTATAACATTTTTACTTAAAATTAAATTTAAAAAAAAATCTCTTTTGTAAACTCAATCCGGGGACATACTGTATATGAAATGATAGAAATGACATTCCAACGTAGTTTTGTGGTCAAAGCAAGAGTGCTATGAATGTTTGTTGCCTACAAAAGATGTGCAATTTAAGATTGTCTTTAACTTTGATTAAAACATTTTTTTAAATATCTGTAATACTTTTGAATTTCTTAATAAAAACAAAAATATGATTTCGTAGTTTTGTCGTCAAAGCAAGAGTGCTATGAAAATTTGTTTCCTACATAAGATGTGCGATTTAAATTGTCTTTATCTTTTATTAAAATACTTTTAAAAAAACTGCAATACTTTCGAAATTTATGATAAAAACAAAAATATGATTTTTCGATTATTTTCAAAATCTATATTTAAAAAAATCTGAATCATAAAATTTTGACTTTCTTTATAGCAATATAAATGAAATGATTGAATTTACATTCCAACGTAGTTTTGTCATTAAGTGCTCTGAAAGTTTGTGTCCTATAAAAGATATGCAATTTAAGATTGTGCCGTAACGAATATTTCATCAAAGCCAACTTGTTATATATCTTTGGATTCAGAAAAATAATCTCTACCACAAAAAAAAGGATTATATTTGAAAAATAAAAGTTGACTATCGCTGAAATGAAAGTTGATTTTGCAAAAAAAAAACAAATTAGGGCCCCTTTGTAGGACATGTGGAGCCATTTAATCTTGTTTTTGTTTTTTTTAAATCAACCAATAAATAAAGGAGTTATGTAATGGGGCACCACTCATATATTTTCATTGACTTAGCAGTTAACACATACATTTTTGTACAGGAAACTACTGTACTCATTTGCATTATTACTGATTCATTTTCAGCAAATACATGTAAGACCTAATTCGTGGAATATTGTCTGAACCGAACAGCGGGAATAACTGAGTCGAAATGCAATTCAGAGTTGTACTTTTTAGTTTTCACATTACAATATATTAAAGTCTTATCGTCAACATGTCACTCACTTAGCATGCAAAAGTTTATTTAAAAATAAATATTTGAGAATACAATAATTATGCACAGTCATAAAGATAAGGCTGTATTTTACTTCGCCACCGTTTTGCCTCCATGTTTCCTCTGTAAAACATAATTTAAATGCATCATAAATGTACTATTGTGTACATTGTACACAAAAGTACATTCTTATTCATAATTCTTGTGTACATTGTACACAATAGTTACCAAGGTTGGAATGAATTATGATTTAAAAGAAAATCGAATATATAATGATTTTTTTTTATATTTCTTAACAATTTCTTGCCAGATTTGATGTAATTTATATCAATTGTGTACATCATTATGTACTATTGTGTACATTATACACAAAAGTACAATCTTATTCATAATTCTTGTGTACATTGTACACAATAGTTACCAAGGTTGGAATGCATTATGATTTAAAAGAAAATCGAATACATCACGATTTTTTTATATTTCTTAACAATTTCTTGCCAGATTTGATTTGATATATATCAATTGTTTACATCATGATTTAAATCATATGATTTTTTTTTAATAATTCTTAAGTTTGAATAGAAATTGATAATTAAAAAAAACGGTGTATCTGTACTATATGATGGACCAAAAAATCTAAAAAAGGATAAACATTTACTTTTTTTATTCTGAAATTTGAACAGGATTTGATGATTAACAAAAAACGGTGTACCAAAAAACGAAAAAAAAAATATTTACTTATTTACAATTGCTTCCTTTTAATAATTCTTAAATTTAAATGGGAATTGATGATTAAAAAATAAATCGGTGTATCTGTACTATGTGATGGACCAAAAAAATGGAAGAAAAGATAAATATTTACTTATTTACAATTGATTTTTTTTTAATTCCTAAATTTGAACAGGATTTGATGATTAAAAAAACGGTGTATCTGTACGATGTGATGGACAAAAAAATCGAAGAAAAGAAAAATATTTACAATTATCTACTTTAAAGCATGCTGACTCTATAAATTTTGTTTTTGTTCAGCTGTTTCGTTGCAAGGCCTATGTTATTCTTAATAAAATAATTGTTCTTTTTACCAAATTTTTATACTCGATTAACTCAGAAACGAGAGGAAATTTGTAAAAAGTGTATTCCCTTATTTTGACATAGAATGTAATTTTAATGCTCCGTTTCATTTTTGCAAACCTGTTATAAAACACCCTGTATATTTATAACGCATCGCCTGTATACATATAATTATATAAAATGTGAAATGTAATTATCGACTCTCTGTTATTAAAAAGTTGCAGTATTTACTATAATATATAAATGTGAAAATATAGTTGCCTGAATTGTTAAATATTAGTTTTGTATATAAATATATTTCTCAAGTAATACCTATAACCATTTCAGTATTGCAATTTGGCACATGTCATCATCGTAAAGTACCAACATAATATTCGTTGAACATCATTTTATGTTTTTGTTTAATACATTTAATTTAATTTTTATTTTACTAATTGTTCCATCATATATTTGTTTTTCTTTAAATGTGTATGTAAATAAATGTTTTCTTTCATTAAATTAATATATTAATGTGGTAGAGAATAAACAGTTAAGGATTATGTATTTTGGTGAATATTTGCAATAACACAGAGACGACAATTACATTTTTAGAATCACATTCTAAGTCGAAATGAGCGAATAAACTTTTTACAAATTTCGTCTCGTTTCTGAGTTAATTGAGTTTAAAAATTAGGTAAAAAGAATAATTCATTTATTATGAATAACACAGACCTTGGAACGAAAAAGGCGAACAAAAACAAAATCATGACAAATCATATTAAACATTGCGTACGAAAAAGGTTTTTAGTCCGCAAATTTGCAGTAATCAATTTTTCAACACTTTTAACTGTATAACTCAATTTTTAACTATCCGTTCTCTATCGAATTGAGCATTTTCTTTCTGCACTATTATAATTTAATGAAAAGAAAATTTAACTCATTTGAAGAAAAAATCAAATTCTCAACTTGAATATTACTCGAAAAAATACAAAACTAATAATTTTACGATTTAGGCAACTTTATTTGCACATTCTTATCCTCTTAAACTTTATGCACACCAATTGTATGTACATTTTAGTTCAATGATACAGGCAGGTATGTTGGGTTGTAGCATTGCAGCAGTAAACGCATTCCTGTAATACCTTCTTAATTCACTTTAGTTTCTCACCAATAGATTGCCACTTTATATAAGCAACTTTAACATCATTTATTGAAATATGAATAAAATACGCTTTTACGTACTTAAATATGCCATAGGTATGAGTGCAGAGTTAAATAGTTTTTATTTTATAAAACGTTTTACTATTTCACATATGCTGAGACTTTGAACTTTAATCAATTTCACAAAAAGTAATATCAAATTCAGAAAGAGGAAGAATAAATTTCACAGAAAGTAAAATCAATTTCACGAGAAGTAATATCAAATACAGATAAAGCAGAATAAATTTCAGAGAATGTAAAATCAATTTCACTAAAAATAATATCAAATACAGAAAAGGCAGATCAGAGGAAGTAAATTAAATTTCAGGAAAAGTGACATCAAATTCAGAACAAATAACATCGACTTTAGAAAAATTCATTTCACTTTCAGAATGTTTATACAGAGTGATCCAAAAATGGCAAGGATGGGGCAAGGCTTAGGTCCATTCTGGTATATTCTGTGCTCTTTTTGCATTGCTATTCTTTCCTACGTTGTTCTGGGTTTTTATTGAATATTTGATTTATTTCGCTTAGTTTCTTATTTCCGAAGATTGTATGTATTTTCATGTTTATTATTTAAAATAATGAAGTTTATAAGTAATTCATCTTAATAATACATAATTTAATTGACATTATTTATATTTCATAGAAATTGTATTAAACTTTAATAATTTCAGAAAAAGTAAAGTCAATTTCACTAAAAGTAATATCAAATTCAGAAAAAGCAGAATAAATTTCAGAGAAAGTAAAATCAATTTCACCAAAACTAATATCAATTTCAGAATAAGCAGAATACATTTCATCAAAACGAAATTGTCATTATTAAGATTCCATAGAAATTGTATTAAACTTCAATAATTTCAGAAAAATTTAAGTCAATTTCACTAAAAGTAATATCAAATTCAGAAAAAGTAGAATAAATTTCAGAGAGAGTAAAATCAATTTCACTAAAAGTAATATCAATTTCAGAAAAAGCAGAATAAATTTTATCAAAACTAAATTGTCATTATTCAGATTCCATAGAAATTGTCATTATTCAGATTCCATAGAAATTGTATTAATCTTCAATAATTTCAGAAAAAGTAAAGTCAATTTCACTAAAAGTAATATCAAATTCAGAAAACACAGAATAAATTTCAGAGAAAGTAAAATCAATTTCACCAAAACTAATATCAATTTCAGAATAAGCAGAATACATTTCATCAAAACTAAATTGTCATTATTCAGATTCCATAGCAATTGTATTAAACTCCAACATTTTCAGAAAAATTAAAGTCAATTTCACTAAAAGTAATATCAAATTCCGAAAAAGTAGAATAAATTTCAGAGAGAGTAAAATCAAATCACTAAAAGTAATATCAAATACAGAAAGGCAGAATAAATTTTAGAAAAAGTAAAATCAATTTCAGAAAAAGTGACATCAAATTCAAAACAAATAACATCCACTTTAGAAAAAATCATTTCAATTACAGAATGTTTATACAGAGTGATCCAAAAAAGATGAGAATAGGGCAGGGCGTATGTCCATTCTGATGTACGCTATGCTCTTATTTGCGTCGCTGTTCTTTTCTACGTTGTTTTAAGTTGTTATTGAATGTTTGGTTTATTTCGATTAGTTTCTTATTTTAGAAGATTGTATGTATATTCAAGTTTATTACAAAAAATAATTAAGTTTATAAGCAAATCATCTAAATACTGAAGAATTTAATTGACATTATTCACATTCCATAGAAATTATATTAAACTTCAATAATTTCAGAAAATGTAAAGTCAATTTCACTAAAAGTAATATCAAATTCAGAAAAAGTAGAATAAATTTCAGAGAGATTAAAATCAATTTCACCAAAAGTAATATCAAATACAGAAAGGCAGAATAAATTTTAGAAAAAGTAAAATCAATTTTAGAAAAAGTGACATCAAATTCAAAACAAATAACATCCACTTCAGAAAAAATCATTTTAATTACAGAATGTTTATACAGAGTGATCCAAAAAAGATGAGAATAGGGCAGGGCTTATGTCCATTCTGATGTATTCTAAGCTCTTATTTGCATCGCTGTTCTTTTCTACGTTGTTCTTAGTTGTTATTGAATGTTTGATTTATTTCGCTTAGTTTCTTATTTTAGAAGATTGTATGTATTGTTATGTTTATTATAATTAAGTTTATAAGCAATTCATCTATTGTTAGGTATCAAATTGTATCATTGGATAATAATTGATTATTAATATTAGAGGCGGCATCTGTGGCTTTGTTTGTTTATATAAGCCGGGGCGCGACGCGCTCAGCTTAAGAACAAGAACGAAGGGACATTGAGTTACGTGCTTTTATGGAGTGTGGATGCAAGTTCGGGGCCGATTGTGGGGAAAGCATGTGTGATCTGGTGTTTTGGTGTGTGTTGCGATGTGGACGGTTATGGATTAGGTGTTGGAATGGATTAAAGGTCAGTACATAAACTACAATATGTATATTAGATAGAGGTGCGTCCTGGAGGTGCGTTCTGGTAATTGCAACAAAAGAGGTTAGTCCTAATTGCAACAAAAGAGGTTAATCCTAATTGCAACAGAAGAGGTTAGTCCTAATTGCAACAAAAGAGGTTAGTCCTAATTGCAACAAAAGAGGTTAATCCTAATTGCAACAAAAGAGGTTAATCCTAATTGCAACAAAAGAGGTTAGTCCTAATTGCAACAAAAGAGGTTAATAGTAATTGCAACAAAAGAGGTTAATCCTAGTAATTGCAACAAAAGAGGTTAGTCCTAATTGCAACAAAAGAGGTTAATAGTAATTGCAACAAAAGAGGTTAATCCTAGTAATTGCAACAAATGAGGTTAGTCCTAATTGCAACAAAAGAGGTTAATAGTAATTGCAACAAAAGAGGTTAGTCCTAATTGCAACAAAAGGGGTTAATCCTAATTGCAACAAAAGAGGTTAATCCTAATTGCAACAAAAGAGGTTAGTCCTAATTGCAACAAAAGAGGTTAGTCCTAATTGCAACAAAAGAGGTTAATCCTAATTGCAACAAAAGAGGTTAGTCCTAATTGCAACAAAAGAGGTTAATAGTAATTGCAATAGAGAGATTCGTCCTAGTAATTGCAATAGAGAGATTCGTCCTAGTAATTGCAATAGAGAGATTCGTCCTAGTAATTGCAATAGAGAGATTCGTCCTAGTAATTGCAATAGAGAGATTCGTCCTAGTAATTGCAATAGAGAGATTCGTCCTAGTAATTGCAATAGAGAGATTCGTCCTAGTAATTGCAATAGAGAGATTCGTCCTAGTAATTGCAATAGAGAGATTCGTCCTAGTAATTGCAATAGAGAGATTCGTCCTAGTAATTGCAATAGAGAGATTCGTCCTAGTAATTGCAATAGAGAGATTCGTCCTAGTAATTGCAATAGAGAGATTCGTCCTAGTAATTGCAATAGAGAGATTCGTCCTAGTAATTGCAATAGAGAGATTCGTCCTAGTAATTGCAATAGAGAGATTCGTCCTAGTAATTGCAATAGAGAGATTCGTCCTAGTAATTGCAATAGAGAGATTCGTCCTAGTAATTGCAATAGAGAGATTCGTCCTAGTAATTGCAATAGAGAGATTCGTCCTAGTAATTGCAATAGAGAGATTCGTCCTAGAGGTTCGTCCTAGTAAGAGGTGTATGTCACTGCTTTGCACATGAAGGTGAAATACAATAGTCGTAGAGAATAATGGTTGAAGCCGTGAGTGCTAGCGATCCAGTTGGCGAGAGAACTGGCGGGGGAAGGGGAGTTGCTCCCCCGGTAAGTCCTTCCAATTATAACGGGTTTTCCAATAAGAGGTGTTATTTTGAATAGCCCGCTATTTCGGTAGATGTCACTTTTGAAGCTGTCATTTCTTGGCATTTGACAAGTAGAAACTACGCCATTAATAAAAATGGTACGATACACGCTTCAACAACGCATTGAAATTATTAAAATTCACTATAAAAATGGTGAAAATTTGGCAGAGACGGTTCGTAAAACTCGAACATTTTTGGGTCGTCGTGAAGCACCTTGTCGGACCGCAATACAGAAATTGGTGGAAAAATTCGAGCTGTTGGGACAAGTTAGTGATGAGAAGAATAAAACCCGTGCACGTCGCTCAAGAACAGCCGAGAATATTGCTGCTGTAGCCGAAAGTGTTGAAGAAAACCCAGGTTTGTCCATTCCTCGTCGTTCTTTGGAATTAGGTATTCCACAAACGTCATTACACCGTATTTTGCATAAAGATTTGGGTCTTAAGGCTTATAAAGTCCAGTTAACACAAGAACTCAAGCCGGCCGATCATCAACAACGTCGTGACTTTGCTGATTGGGTCGTTGAAATGCATGAAAATGATCCGGAATTCCATCGAAAAATCATCTTCAGTGATGAGGCCCATTTCCACCTCGGTGGCTTCGTCAACAAGCAAAATTGTCGCATCTGGGGCTCAGAAAACCCAAGAGTTATTGTTGAAAAGCCTCTCTATCCTCAACGTGTGACTGTTTGGTGCGGTTTATGGTCCGGCGGAGTCATTGGACCTTACTTTTTCGAAAATGAGGCTGGCGCAACAGTTACGGTGAATGGATTGCGCTATCAAGAGATGATTAACGATTTTTTATGGCCGGAATTGGATGGTATTGATCTGGACAACGTTCACTTTCAACAAGACGGCGCTACGTGCCACACAAGCAACGAAACCATTGATCTTTTAAGGGAAAAGTTTCCGGACCGTGTTATCTCTCGAAGAGGTGATCACAATTGGCCACCGAGATCTTGTGATTTAACACCTTGCGACTTCTTTCTTTGGGGCCACGTGAAGGAGAAGGTCTACGCCAACAGCCCAGTATCGATTCAAGACCTCAAAGATGGAATTCGTGAGGCTATCGAGGACATACAGCAGCCACTTTGCGATTTAGTTATGGAAAATTTCATGAAAAGGATTTTGTCCTGTAAGCGTGGCCGTGGTGGTCATTTGCTTGATGTTATTTTCCACTATTAACGGCATACCTTCCTCTTTGTAATGAAATAAACATCTGATGATTTATAATAAAAAATGGCATTTTTCTTTGAATATCAAAATAACACCTCTTATTGGAAAACCCTTTAGTTAATATACAATACTAAAAGAATACTCTTTATATGTGGGGAAATCATTTGGAGCCAATGCCATCTTCGGATCGAGTTCAATATAAAGCCTGCGCATCCTGACCAATGAAAATACAGTATATTATGTAAGTGATTATTATTATTAATAGGTAAAATGGCGAAAATTTATGTATTAAATATGACGTCAAGTTAAGGCTACGATTGGAAAAAGAACTAGCCTAACACTATATACTAGAGAATTTAATTGACATTATTCAGATTCCATAGAAATTATATTAAACTTCAATAATTTCGGAAAAAGTAAAGTCAATTTCACTAAAAGTAATATCATATTCAGATAAAAGTAGAATAATTTTCAGAGAAAGTAAAATCAATTTCTCCAAAACTAATATCAATTTCAGAAAAAGCAGAATAAATTTCATCAAAACAAAATTGTCATTATTCAGATTCCATAGAAATTGTATTAAACTTCAATAATTTCAGAAAAATTAAAGTCAATTTCACTAAAAGTAATATCAAATTCAGAAAAAGTAGAATACATTTCAGAGAGATTAAAATCAATTTCACTAAAAGTAATATCAAATACAGAAAGGCAGAATAAATTTCAGAGGAAGTAAAATCAATTTCAGATAAAGTAACATCAAATTTAAAACAAATAACATCCACTTCAGCAAAAATCATTTCAATTTCAGAATGTTTATACAGAGTGATCCAAAAAAGATGAGAATAGGGCAGGGCTTATGTCCATTCTGATGTATACTATGCTCTTATTTGCATCGCTGTTCTTTTCTACGTTGTTCTTAGTTGTTATTGAATGTTTGATTTTTTTCGCTTAGTTTCTTATTTTAGAAGATTGTATGTATTGTCATGTTTATTATAATTAAGTTTATAAGCAATTCATCTATATACTAGAGAATTTAATTGACATTATTCAGATTCCATAGAAATTGTTTTAAACTTCAATAATTTCAGAAAAATTTAAGTCAATTTCGCTAAAAGTACTATCAAATTTAGAAAAAGTAGAATAATTTTCAGAGAAAGTAAAATCAATTTCACCAAAACTAATATCAATTTCAGAAAAAGCATAATAAATTTCATCAAAATTTAATTGGCATTATTCAGATTCCATAGAAATTGTGTCGCTTGTGTAACTTGTATCGCATAGTATGTGTACGATAAGTTTTATCGTTTTATCCAAATTTTACATTTTTTCCCCCAATTTAAAAACGATCAATATCACAAATTTCAATTGGTTAAGTAAACGGATAATGTCGAAAAACAACTGATACATCTTGAAAGCATAATGCTGTAACAAAATACTCACCGAACGTATTAATCGTTAAACTGAGATGTTTTTAGAATAGTTTTATTTGGGTCCGATTAAGAAATGGATGAGATGATGACACTGTAAATAATTACGTCCTTGATAATAGATAATCTGGAATCTCTTGATAGATAGCGTTGACCTCGGTTGAAATAGTATAAAATAATCACTTGAGCATCGCAATTGATTTAAAAAAACTCGCACAAGTGTTCTTGCCAGCAGTTAATCATGTTGTGGCTCTATGTAGTGCTAAGTATTCTACTATTTGTGTCTTTCGTGACTGTTATTATATTAGCTTACTACCTTACTGTATTTCAATATTGGAAGAAGAAAGGCGTACCTCACGTAACCCCAACTATACCATATGGGAACATCAAAAATCCCAAACGGGCAAAAAAACCCATCACTTTAATGTTGCAAAATGTTTACAACGTGCTAAAATCTGAAGGACATAAATTTGGAGGACATTATACATTCACTGCAGTGCAGTATCTTCCCATACATCCAGACTATGTGAAGGCCGTGATGAGCAGCGACTTTTCAAACTTCATCAACCGAGGAATCTATTCCAATGAATCCAAAGATCCGCTGAGTGCGCATTTGATAAGCCTCGAGGGGCAGCAGTGGAAGAATCTGAGGCAAAAGCTGACGCCAGGATTCACCTCTGGAAAGTTTAAAGCCATGTTCAAAACGCTGAACGACTGCGGAGGCCCAATGCTCAAGGCAATGGAACGTAAGCGGTTGAACGGGGAATTGATCGACTTCAAGCAGCTTCTAGGCTGCTTCACAATCGATGTCATAGGCACTTGCGCTTTCGGCATAGAATGCAACAGTTTCGAAAACGAGAGCCCGCAATTGAAGCAAGCGTTCGATCGAGTCTTAAAGCCGAAAACGTTGGAAGCTTACAAGGACAACTTTAGCCTCATCTTCCCAAGGATGGCCAAAAGACTGGGTCTTGTAATAACACCGCCCGACGTAAGCGAGTTCATCTTAAAGTTGGTTAAAGATACTGTGGAGTATAGGAAGCAGAATGACGTTATGAGACATGATTTTTTGCAAATTTTGATGGAACTAATGGAAGTGGACCAGAGCATTACAATTGAGCAGGTTGCGGCTCAAGTTTTCATTTTCTTTTTGGCAGGCTTCGATACATCGTCTACAACAATGTCGCTATGTTTATACGAACTTGCGCACAATCAGGATATCCAAGATAAGGCGAGGAATGAAATATTCGAGATGCTGGAAAATAACGGAGGAGAAATTAGTTACGATGGCATTGTCGGTTTGCAGTATTTACATCAAGTTATAGAAGGTAGTATATCGCATCAAATATAGTTATACAAAATACCGCGTGAGCATTTTTAATCAGGAACATACAAACCACTTTGTGTAATGGATTGTCTACCGCGTGAGCATTTTGAATCAAGAACATACAAACCACTTCTGAGATTGTCTATCTCTGAATATTCTTGACCATCCGCCAAAGAGGAGCTAAACTATTGCTTGCGCTGATGGATGAGATATACCAATCGCGACATCGAGAGAGTTAACACAGAGTTTTAAGGCTAAGATTTCTTACGTGAAGTAATGCAACACTGTTGCACTCCCTTTGGCGGATGGTTAATGATATTCAGAGATAGGCAACCCATGTCATAAGTTCGATTGTTTACATTACACGCGTGAGCATTTTCAATCCGGAACACCACTTGAAACCACTGTGAAATTGGTTGCCTACCTCTGAACATATACGTTTGTCCCGAAATGCGGTATTTGTATGTTTGCAGAAACTCTACGAAAATACCCTCCTGTCCCACAATTAAACAGGATGTGTAATACCGACTACAAGATACCAGGGACTGAAATTATTATTGAAAAGGACACCATCGCTAGCATTTGTGTATACGGAATGCAACACGACCCTGAATTCTTCCCTAGCCCAGAAACTTTTGACCCCGACAGGTTTTCCAAGGAAAATAAACCCAAGATCGTGCCATATACGTACTTACCTTTCGGCGAAGGTCCTCGCCAGTGTATAGGTATTTGAACACGCAAAAACATTTTTCAGAAATATATAAACCTAAATATTTTCAGGTTTACGATTTGCGCATTTACAAATAACCGCTGGAATATTTGCAATATTAAAGAACTACCGCCTCACGCCCAACGGGAAAACTGAGAATCCACTGAGTTGGGATCCAATGACTTTCCTTCTTTCCACGAAGGGTGGAATATATTTGAACGTTGAGAAGATATAATTGGAATTCAAATAGTAGTTACTATAGTCTGTCCAATTCCAAGATAGAGTGCGCGTAAACATATTACATGCGTGACCCGTACGTGAAAGCAAACATAAAATCGTTGTCCCGCAGTCTGCTGTCTAGCCGGACTAAGTGGGTTTTGTTACCGCAATCATAGAATGTAGACTGTTAATTGTCGCCGTTCACGTAAATTTGTTTACGCGCGCTCTATCTTGGAATTGGACAGACTATAGGAATTAATCATTCAATAAAAACCCTTACTATACAGGGTGTTAATACTAAGTTGTAACACCCGAAAATGGCAGTTAGAACTCATTGAAACAAACAACTTTTCTTAGTTAACATTTTTGAATTGGAGCCCAAGTTCATAGTTATTGGCGTTCTTTTGTTTTTCGAAAAATCGTCATTACTCCCTTATTTTAAGAAATATTTAAAAAATACAAAAACGCTCGGCATGCGCTATCGGTTCTCTAAAACATTTGTATTTACAACTATTTTCTATTTTATCAAATAACAAAATGGCGACCTAAGAAAAATTTCGAAACAAGATATTTTGAAAATAAAACATTTACAAAATCCTTAAACTATATTATAACATTTGTCTGAAACATTTTTTTCGATCTGTCCAAAAAAGTTATTATTCAAATTGAATTACAAGATAAATTTTAACAAACTGCAACAATCATTTAAAACAAAGTAGGCTGACCTTAAGTTAGGCCATTAAACAAGTTGAGGCACGTGTTTTCTAGTTTGCACGTTCAAATTTAAATACTTTTTGATCTTGTTCTTCAGAAATTTCTGCTTCATCTTGAAAAGTTTCTGTCACGTTTATCATTTGTGTGCGTATTTTGCATAATTTGTATATAAAAATGCATATTTATCGAAACAGACAAATGTTATAAGATAGTTCAAGGATTTTATAAATGTTTTATTTTCAAAAATCGATCGATTTGTTTTCAAAATATCTTGCTTAGAAATTTTTGATCGGTCGCCATTTTGTTATTTATTAAAATAGAAAATAATTGTAAATACAAATGTTTTAAAGAACCGAAAGCGAATGTTGAACGTTTTTATATTTTTTAAATATTCCTTAAAATAAGGGAGTAATGACGATTTTTCGAAAAACAAAAGAACGCTAATAACTATGAACTTGGGCTCCAATTCATAAGTTTTAACTAAGAAAAGTTGTTTGTTTCAATGAGTTCTAACTGCCACTTTGGGGTGTTACAACTTAGTATTAACACCCTGTATAAAAAAAAGGGATACAACTTGCTATGTTTTTACCACAAAATGTTTATTGATATATCGACATACACAATAAAATAACGACACGAGTTTCTCTTACGGTCATTTTCAAGTGCCAGCAAAGTACAACATTCCAAGTTATAAGGGTATAAGGGATATAGAAGGGTATAAAAGGTATAATTTGTGTATATACATACATACACATGTTGTGGTAAAAACATAGCAAGTTGTTTCTCTGTTCTTTAATTGGAACAACCACGTAGTTAAGGCCGAAACCATCCTGATTATTCCTTACTATATAAGTTCCAATGTCTGGATTTGTGTGTTACAGATTACAGATAATTAATAATAAACGATGTTCAAGTTATAATTTAATATTTTTTTTTTGCAAGATACATAGTGAAAAGAGAATTATTTAAGTGGGTATGTGCGTAAGTCTATACATCAAAACTTGAGAAGCAAGTGGTAATATAAAAGGCAACACAAATTTCTTGCTTAGGGAGGACACAGATTTTCTATAGACCATATGGTGTTTAATGTCTAATGTCTAATGCTCATTAGTCGTTTTATTAGCTGGTACCATCATGCAAAGTAACGGATAATAAAATTTGCACGAAACTATAAAGAATTATTCATTTTACCATCATGCAAACTAACGGATAATAAAATTTACACGAAACTGTAAAGAATTATTCATATTGCTATCATGCAAAGTAACGGATACTAAAATTTGCACGAAAGCGTAAAGAATTATTCATTTGCTAAAAACCAGACATGTCCACTAAAACATGGTATTTTTTTTTACTTTAACTCTCCGTAGCATATCGATTATTTGTAACTGACGGATAATAAAATTTGCACCAAACTATAAAGAATTATTCATTTTACCATCATGCCAAGTAACGAATAATAAAATGTACACGAAACTGCAAAGAATTATTCATATTACTATCATGCAAAGTAACGGATACTAAAATTTGCACGAAACCGTAAAGAATTATTCATTTGCTAAAAACCACACATGTCCACTAAAAAATGGTATTTTTTGACTTTAACTCTTCGTAGCATATATTTGGACTTGGATTACAGGATTTGCTACAAAGCCAAGATATTTTTATCTGATATCAAATTCGGATTTAATTTTGGAAATCCTACCAAAAATAACCATTGACTAGGAACATATGATGGACATTATTCGGACTTGGACTACAGGATTTAGTACAGAGCCAAGATATTTAATCTGATATCAAATTCGGATTTAATTTTGGAAATCCTACCAAAAATAATCATTGACTCATTAGGAACATATGATGGACATTATTCGGACTTGGACTACAGGATTTAGTACAGAGTCAAGATATTTGATCTGATATCAAATTCGAATTTAATTTTGGAAATCCTACCAAAAATAACCATTGACTCATTAGAAACATATTATGGATATTATTCGAACTTGGACTATAAGATTTAGTACAGAGCTAAGATATTTCATCTGATATCAAATTCGGATTTAATTTTGGAAATCCCACCAAAAATAACCATTGACTCATTAGGAACACAGGATGGACATTATTCGGACTTGGACTACAGGATTTAGTACAGAGCCAAAATATTTAATCTGATATTAAATTCGGATTTAATTTTGGAAATCCCACCAAAAATAACCATTGACTCATTAGGAACATAGGATGGGCATTATTCGGACTTGGACTACAGGATTTAGTACAGAGCCAAAATATTTGATCTGATATCAAATTCGGATTTAATTTTGGAAATCCTACCAAAAATAACCATTGACTCATTAGGAACATATGATGGGCATTATTCGGACTTGGACTACAGGATTTAGAACAGAGCCAAGATTTTTGATCTGATATCAAATTCGAATTTAATTTTAGAAATCCTACCAAAAATAACCATTGACTCATTAGTAACATATTATGGACATGTGTTGTTTTGTTCCTCAAATGTTGGCCCTAATCAACAGTACTGCGAAAATTGCGTTTGGCTCAGTTGCGTTTTGTTATCATTCACTTGAGTGGTCCACAACATTATTTTAAAAATTTTAGCAATACCAAAAAGCTCTGCACTTAATGTAGCGTTTAGTTATTAGTATCGTAGCATTCATTAGATGATTTTGCTGCAATCCTCGATAAGCATACATTTGTGTCACCAATACACTGTGTGTGTACGTGCATATTTTAATGTCAAAAGTATACAAATCCCAAAAGTCCTCAATTATAATTTATATGCCTGCCTCATCATCAAATCAAAATAGGTGTCATTGTCAATAGATGCACTGATTGCGGAATAATAGTTGAGGAATTCTTCTTTGGTTACCTGAAACAGAAATCATCATTATTTACGATTACAAGAGTATATGTCGTGGGCTTGATATTTGAAATTTATGAAAATATTACTGTTTCTTGGCCTATCACTTGAGAATATCACTTATATTTCTTACAATTTTTAAGATGATTATTTTATATATGTGCAGTGGATTTTATATTTTTACTTTTGTGTATTGATTTTGAATTTGTATTTAATCCGAAATATGTATGACTTGTGTAAAACTTATTATTGATATCACTAATAAAGATATTATATTATTATTATTAGAATGAGACTTTCGGAAATTTTAAAATTCGTATAAATATTACACGAAATCTGTTCATATTTGATCCATGGAACATACCTTTGGAGGTATGAGATATACCGTATAAGTCCAACTGAAATTTTTTTAACCTCTTTGTTGAGCCACAAGACAATTTAAAGGCGCGTTCTCACGAATCAAGTTTAATTGATCGATTGTCGTTGATAAATTCAAGTTGATTAAAAACTATAGTAGGAACCTGTGTTTCAATACAGTTGATCAACTTTAAACTATAGTTTTTGTTCAACATTTGTTGATCAACTACATTTAAAACTGTAACATTTTGAACCACTTTCAATAGAAGTGATCAACTTTAAACTAGAGTTTTCGTTCAGCATTTGTTGATCAACTACATTTAAAAATGAAACATTTTGAACCACTTCCAATAGAGGTGATCAAAGTTTAAACTATAGTTTTCGTTCAACTTTCGAAGTACAAGCTAGATAAGATGTCATACTTCACAAAAATCACCCTCTTTTATTCAATTTCAATCAATTCGAAAAAAAGAATACTTTTTCTTAAACTATCACTTTTATCATGAGAATTTCTGATATTTAAAAATTCGTATAAATATTACACGAAATCCGTCTATATTCGATCCATGGAACATACCTTTGGAAGTATTAGATATTGTGTCCATGCTAGATAAGATGTCACATTTCACAAAAAAAACGAAGCCCCTCCTTTTTCAAATTCAATCTGGAGGCTCAAAATGGGGGCTAAAAGTGTTAGTTAGATTACAATTATCGGCACAATCTATTACGAGTCCAATCTATTTGAAAAGGTATTTTTTTCGAAATTTACAATTGATTCGAATAAATAACTTCTTCTTTGCCTATCACTTGTTTCATGAGAATTTCCGGAATTTAAAGTTTCGTATAAATATTACACGAAATTTGTTCATATTTAATCCATGGAATATACCTTTGGAAGTATTAGATATTGTAGTCCATGCTAGATAAGATGTCACATTTCACATAAAACCGAAACCCCTCCTTTATTCAATTTCAATGTATTCGAATCAGTAATTTTTTCGAATAGCAGTTTCAATCTATTCGAAAAATGACTTTTTCTTTGCCTATCACTTGTTTCATAAGAATTTCGGGAATTACAAATTTCTTATAAATATTACACGAACTTTGTTCATATTTGATCGATGGAATAAACCTTTGGAAGTATGAGATATTATAGTCCATGCTAGATAAGATGTCACAATTCACATAAAACCAAAGCCCCTCCTTTATTCAATATCAATCTATTCGAAAATGTAATTTTTTTAAATAGCAGTTTCAATCTATTCGAAAAAATGACTTTTTCTTTGCCTATCACTTATTTCATGAGTATTTCCGGAATTTCAAATTTCGTATAAATATTACTCGAAATCTGTTCATATATGATCCATGGAACATTCCTTTGGAAGATATATTGTAGTCCATGCGAGATAAGATGTCACATTTCACATAAAACCGAAGTCCCTCCTTTATTCAATTCCAATCTATTTGAAATAGTATTTTTTTCGAATAGCACTTTCAATCTATTCGAAAAAATGACATTTTCTTTGCCTATCACTTGTTTCATGAGAATTTCCGGAATTACAAATTTCGTATAAATATTTCTCGAAATCTGTTATTTTTGATCCATGGAACATACCTTTGGAAGTATTAGATATTGTAGTCCATGCTGGATAAGATGTCACATTTCACATAAAACCGAAGCCCGTCCTTTATTCAATTTCAATCTATTCGAAAAAGTATTTTTTTCGAATAGCAGTTTAAATCTATTCGAAAAAGTATTTTTTTCGAATAGCAGTTTAAATCTATTCGAAAAAGTATTTTTTTCGAATAGCTGTTTCAATCTATTAGAAAAAATGACTTTTTCTTTGCCTATCACTTGTTTCATGAGAATTTTCGGAATTTCCAAATTTCTTATAAATATTACACGAAATCTGTTCATATTTGATCCATGAATCATACCTTTGGAAGAGATATAGTAGTCCATGCTAGATAAGATATCACATATCACGTAAAACCGAAGCCCGTCCATTTTTCAATTTGAATCTATTCGAAAAAGTATTTTTTTCGAATAGCAGTTTAAATCTATTCGAAAAAGTATTTTTTTCGAATAGCTGTTTCAATCTATTCGAAAAAATGACTTTTTCTTTGCCTATCACTTGTTTCATGAGAATTTCCGGAATTTGAAATTTCGTACAAATATTATACGAAATTTGTTCATATCTGACCTATGGAACATACCTTTGGAAGTATGATATATTGTAGTTAATGCCACATAAGATGTCGCATTTCACATAAAACCGAGGCCCCTCCTTTATTCAATTTCAAACTATTCGAAAAAGTATTTTTTTCGTATAGCACTTTCAATCTATTCGAAAAATGACTTTTTCTTTGCCTATCACTTGTTTCATGAGTATTTCGGGAATTGCAAATTTCTTATAAATATTACACGAAATCTGTTCATATTTGATCCATGGAACATACCTTTGGAAGAGATATAGTAGTCCATGCTAGATAAGATGTCACATTTCACATAAAACCGAAGCCCCTCCTTTATTCAATTTCAATCTATTCGAAATAGTATTTTTTTTGAATATCACTTTCAATCTATTCGAAAACATTACATTTTCTTTTTGCCTTTCACTTGTTTCATGAGAATTTCGGGAATTGCTAAAATTTCTTATAAATATTACACGAAATTTGTTCATATTTGATCCATGGAATATACCTTTGGAAGTATTAGATATTCTAGTCCATGCTAGATACGATGTCACATTTCACATAAAACCGAAGCCCCTCCTTTATTCAATTTCAATCTGTTGGAAAAAGTATTTTTTTCGAATAGCAGTTTCAATTTATTCTAAAAAATGACTTTATCTTTGCCTATCACTTGTTTCATGAGTATTTCCGGAATTACAAATTCCTTATAAATATTACACGAAATTTGTTCATATTTGATCCATGGAATATACCTTTGGAAGATATATTGTAGTCCATGCTAAATAAGATGTCACATTTCACATAAAACCGAAGCCCCTCCTTTATTGAATTTCAATCTATTAGTATTTTTTTCGTATAGCAGTTTCAATCTATTCGAAAACATGACTTTTTCTTTGCCTATCACTTGTTTCATGACATTTTCCAGAATTTCAAATTTCGTATAAATATTACACGAAATCTGTTATTTTTGATCCATGGAACATACCTTTGGAAGTTATTGATATTGTAGTCCATGCTAGATAAGATGTCACATTTCACATAAAACCGAAGCCCCTCCTTTATCCTGTCGGACTGGTCAACAGAAATGCAAATGCATCTCTTGGCGCATCCTAGTTTTTTGGTAGTGTGCTTAAAGTCTCTGAGTAATACCATTGCTTATTCTAAAGCATTTCATTTCTAAGCGATCAAAAGAATAAATTTATGGTTTATAGCTTTATGGCTCAAAACAGCTCCTAAGGTTTTGAGATGCATTCACATTGGTCCAATTCCACCGTTGGAGGGGATTTTGGTTTTATGTGAAAAGTGACATGTTATCTGGCATGGTCCATGCTCTAGTAAGCTCTAGTAATATCTTGCGCAATTATTTCGAATTCGTAAGCAATATCATTAACGTCATCATCATCATAATTATGTAAATAATGATTTCGAAAAGGGCTCATCTAAGAAAATTAAAATCTTTCAGAAAACACAAAAACTGAAATTACGTTGAACGATTTATTTGGGCGTTGTTTTTTTCTTCTAAAATTACTCTTTCATTACTACGTAAACTAAATTTATTTTCCAGTGGGGGGGATTTCGGTTTTATATGAAAAGTGACATCTTATCTGCCATGGACTACAGCTCTAGTTATATCGTGCGCAATAATTTCGAATTCGCAAGCAATATCATAAACGTCATCATCATCATCATCACAATTATTTAAATATTGATGTCGGAAGGGGCTCATCTCCAAAAATTAAAATCTTTCAGAAACACAAAAACTGAATTCCGTTGAACGATTTATTTGAGCGTTTTTTTTTCTTCTAAAATTACTCTTTCACTACTTCGAAAACCAAATTTTTTGACCAGTGGAGGGGATTTCAGTTTTATGTGAAAAGTGACATCTTATGTGCTATGGACTACAGCTCTAGTTATATCGTGCGCAATATCTTCGAATTCGCAAGCAATATCATAAACGTCATCATCATCATCATCATAATTATGTAAATAATGATTTCGAAAAGGTCTCATCTCCGAAAATTAAAATCTTTCAGGAAACACAAAAACTGAAATCCGTTGAAAGATTTATTTGAGCGTTTTTTTCTTCTTCTAAAATTATTCTTTCAATACTATGAAAACCAATCTTTTTGACCAGTAGAGGGGATTTCGGTTTTATGTGAAAAGTGACATCTTATCTGCCATGGACTTCAGCTCTAGTTATATCGTGCGTAATAATTTCGAATTCGCAAGCAATATCATAAACGTCATCATAATTATGTAAACAATGATTTCGAAACGGGCTAATCTCCGAAAATTCAAATCTTTCAGGAAACACAAAAACTGAATACCGTTGAACTATTTATTTGAGTGTTTTTTTTTTCTTCAAAAAATACTCTTTCAGTACTACAAAAACCAAATTTGTTGTCTAGTAGAGGGGATTTCGGTTTTATGAGAAAAGTGACATCTTATCTGGCATGGACTACAGCTTTTGTTATATCGTGCGCAATCATTTAGAATTCGCAAGCAATATCATAATCATTGTAATTATGTATATAATAATTTCGAAAAGGGCTCATCTCCGAAAATTAAAATCTTTCAGGAAACACAAAAAACTGATTTTCGTTTGAATCGATTATTCGAGAAGTTTTTTTCCCTAAATTTTCTCTTCTAAAATTCTAAAATTTCTCTTTCACTGTTATGAAAACCAACCTTGTTGTCCTATACGTGTACATGAAAATAAGTGAAGAGGTCCATTTTGAATCCTCCCCTTTTTGAAATTTGCAAATAAAAATTTTCAAAATGCAATATTTTTCAATTGTGCAATATTTGCATATGTAATAAATGCTTATTCTCTGTAGCTTCGGTTTCAATCGAGAGTAACGTTACTTACTTTTCCATCGGCCGTCTTTTCCTGCTCAAAATTATTTAAAAATCTGTTCATGATGCTCTCCTCGGATTCTTCTCCTGATATATATCTGGGGTGTGCTTTGACATTATAAACGTTTTTGAGATCGTCCACGGTTATTTCACCATCTCCAGTTTTGTCCAATTTCTTAAAGGCTTCTTCGATTACCTTCGTGCGGGACTCGGACATGGGCGGCTGAAGAGAAAATAAAAATGTTGAACCACATGGTTGAACCACAAACCAGTTTTAAGGCGCATTCTCACGAATCAAGTTTAATTGATCGATTGTAGTTGATCAACATAAGTTGATTAAAAACTATAGTAAGAACCTTTTTTCAATAAAATTGATCAACTTTGAACTCTAGTTTTCGTTCAACTTTTGTTGATCAACTACAATCGATGAATTAAAAAAGAAAAATGTTGAACCACTTTCAATGGAATTGATCAACTTTAAACTATAGTTTTCGTTCAACTTTTGTTGAACTACAACAATCGATGAATTGAAAAAGAAAAATGTTGAACCACTTTCAATGGAGTTGATCAACTTTAAACTATAGTTTTCGTTCAACTTTTGTTGAACTACAACAATCGATGAATTAAAAAAGAAAAATGTTGAACCACTTTCAATAGAATTGATCAACTTTAAACTATAGTTTTCGTTTAACTTTTGTTGATCAACTACAATAGATGAAATAAAAAAGAAAAATGTTGAACCACTTTCAATAGAGTTGACGAACTTTAAACTATAGTTTTCGTTCAACTTTTGTTGAACTACTACAATCGATTAATTAAAAAAGAAAAATGTTGAACCACTTTCAATAGAGTTGATCAACTTTAAACTATAGTTTTCGTTCAACTTTTGTTGAACTACTACAATCGATGATACACAAATCAGTGATTCAGTGATCTGCAATTTTGCGATTTTGTGCAATCAGCGATTTAAGTATAAATGCGGTTTGATGTTTTTTTATTTAAACAGCGAAATGTGTCAAATTGCTGCAAATACTTACTCGAATTTGCACCAAAAATTCTTCCATGTTGATCCCTCCACTGCCGTCCGTATCGAAAGCTGTGAACAGGTCTGAACCTTCTTCGTCTGATATTTCCAGTCCAGCTTCTCTTAACCCATTAACAAACTCATCTTCGTTGAGCTGCTTGTTTCCGTCATCATCAAGCCTACGAAAAAGTCTTCCAAGCCCCAAAATTCCGGAAGCTCCTCTAGACAGGCACACCAAACGAAGACGTGTTATAGGATCATCGGTGCCGCCTGAAAAACGAAATATATTCACATTAGTTTATGCTGTGATCATATCAATAGAGCAAGTGTTAAAAAAATTATCGAAAATGAGGTGATTTGAGGTGAAAATGAGGTACCAAATGAGGTATGAGAATACCAATGAGGTGATCTGAGGTGAAAATGAGGTATGAAAATACCAATGAGGTGATCTGAGGTGAACATGAGATATGAAATGAGGTATGAGAGTACCAATTAGGTGATCTGAGGTGAAAATGAGGTATGAAACGAGGTATGAAATGAGGTATGAGAGTACCAATAAGGTGATCTGAGGTGAAAATGAGGTATGAGAGTACCAATGAGGTGATCTCCGGTGAAAAAGAGGTATGCAATGAGGTATGAGAATACCAATGAGGTGATCTGAGGTGAACATGGGGTATGAAATGAGGTATGAGAGTACCAATTAGGTGATCTGAGGTGAAAATGAGGTATGAAACGAGGTATGAAATGAGGTATGAGAGTACCAATAAGGTGATCTGAGGTGAAAATGAGGTATGAGAGTACCAATGAGGTGACCTGAGGTGAAAAAAAGGTATGCAATGAGGTAATCAGGTGTGAGAGTACCTGTCGACGAGGTCGAATCATTGAAAATGACTCATTGAATAAACACCCCATCCAGATGAATTCCAGACAAGTAGACAACCAAATTTCGAGACAATTTTGCAAAGACGAGTGGATTCAAATAGTTATTAAACGTCCCAAATGAATGTTTTATCATAGTACCTCACAATCTTTCATTATCGAACTAATAAGCGTTCCAGAATGCCGTTTTTCTACCACGGCGTATTTTAAGATTGCCTAGTAATAAAACGTTTATTGACTTACCTTTATCATCAATAAACGTCAGCACAATTAATTTTTAAATATATGAAAAGTTGCAGTTTCAACCTTCAGAATTTCGTTGATGACACTGACGTCTATAGCAGATGACATTACGCAACAAATGCCAACTCTCCACGATTAAAAATAACATCTTACTATTGCTGAAAATCCGAAAACCAAAAACCCCAAAGCTTCATTCTCCGTATTATTTTGGTTATTGAGTTATTTTGGTTATTTGGTTATTTGGTTATTTTTAAATCCGAAAACCAGAAACCAAAAGCTTAATTCCCCTTATTAATTTGGTTATTTGGTTATTTTGTTACTTTGGTTATTTAAAAAGTAGCAGTTTCAACCTTCAGAATTTCGTTGATGACACTGATGTGTATAGCAGATGACACTCTGCGACAAATGCCAATCCTCCACGATTAAAAATAACATCCACCTGGTAAAATTAATCTAAATTTTTCTCTCTTATGCACGTGTATCATAATATACTATTATAGGCGATCTTGTGTTATTATTATTTACTTTTTTTTTTATTTCGGGTAAATGGTTTTTGGTTATTTTGGTTATTTGATAAGTAGCAGTTTCAACCTTTAGAATTTCGTTGACGACACTGTTGTCTATAGCAGATGACACTTTTTAACAAATGCCAACCCTCCACGATTAAAAATAACATCCACCTGGTAAAATGAATCTAAATGTTTCTCTCTTATGCACGTGTATGATAATATACTATTCCAGACAATCTTGTGTTATTATTCTGTACGTTTGTTGATATCGGGTAAATTACGATTCGCAAAATCTGACCACCCCTTATTATTTTGGTTATTAGGTTATTTTGGTTATTTGGATGTTTGGTTACTTTGGTTATTTGACAAGTAGCAGTTTCAACCTTCAGAATTTCGTTGATGACACTGTTGTCTATAGCAGATAACACTTTTTAACAAATGCCAACCCTCCACGATTAAAAATAACATCCACCTGGTAAAATGAATCAAAATGTTTCTCTCTTATGCACGTGTATGATAATATGCTGTTCTAGACAATCTTGTGTTATTATTCTTTACTTATGTGGATATCGGGTACATTACGATTCGCAAAATCTGACCACCCCCTATTATTTTGGTTATTATGTTATTTTAGTTATTTGGATGTTTGGTTACTTTGGTTATTTGACAAGTAGCAGTTTCAACCTTCACAATTTCGTTGATGACACTGTTGTCTATAGCAGATGACACTTTTTGACAAATGCCAACCCTCCACGATTAAAAATAACATCCACCTGGTAAAATGAATCTAAATGTTTCTCTCTTATGCACGTGTATGATAATATACTGTTCTAGACAATCTTTGGTATTATTCTTTACTTTTGTTCATATCGGGTAAATTACGATTCGCAAAATCTGACCACCCCTGATTATTTTAGTTATTAGGTTATTTTGGTTATTATGATATTTTGGTTATTTGGTTATTTGGTTACTTTGGTTATTTGAAAAGTAGCAGTTTCAACCTTCAGAATGTCGTTGATGACACTGATATCTATAGCAGATGACACTTTGAAACAAATGCCAACCCTCCACGATTAAAAATAACATCCACCTGTTAAAATGAATGTAAATGTTTCTGTCTTATGCACGTGTATAATAATATACTATTCTATACGATCTTGTGTTATTATGCTTTACTTTTGTTGATATTGGGTAAATTACAATTCTCATAATCTAACAAAATTAAGTTTTGATATGCATTGAGTATCAGTTATAAAATTGAACTTAAATTTTCGATATTAGCACACTTAATCATTGGACATCCTAATATTGAAAGAAAATGGAAAAATATTGATACAACTAATTGATCATTTGGCAAGTCATTAAATTTTTTATGGTTTTTATTGACACTCGGACAATTATTTGGTGATTCATTGAAAGTTTTATAAAAATATTGAAAATGAAAATGGAAAAATATTGATACAATTAATTGATCATTTGGCAAGTCATTAAATTTTTTATGGTTTTTATTGACACTCGGACAATTATTTGGTGATTCATTGAAAGTTTTATAAAAATATTGAAAATGAAAATGGAAAAATATTGATACAATTAATTGATCATTTGGCAAGTCATTAAATTTTTTATGGTTTTTATTGAAACTCGGACAATTATTTGGTAATTCATTGAAAGTTTTATAAAAATATTGAAAATGAAAATGGAAAAATATTGATACAATTAATTGATCATTTGGCAAGTCATTAAATTTTTAATGGTTTTTATTGAAATTCAGACATTTATTTGGTAATTCATCGAAAGTTTTATAGAAATATTGAAGTTATGGTAAAATTAATTGATAATTGATCAAATCTGTTGAAATTTTGACAGATAATTTGCATTGAGTATCACTAATAAATTTCAATTTTTTTTAATATATTTTCAACGTGATCATTGTTGATGTGAAAAAAAAAACTACACTATAATTAATAATTTGAGCAAAAGTCAATGCAATTTTGATGGATATTATCAAAGTTCTGACAGAATTATAATTTAAACTTTGATAAATCACTAAGTTTTGATATGCATTGAATATCAATGACAAAATTAAAATATAATTTTAGATATTTACACACTTAATCATTGATCATCCTAATATTGAATGAAAATCGAAAAATGTTGATACAATTAATTCATCATTCGGCAAGTCATTAATTTTTTTATGGTTTTTATTGAAACTTACACAATTATTTTGCTAGTTCATTGAAAGTTTTATAGAAATATTGAAGTTATGGTAATATTAATTGATACTTGTTAAACTGTTGAAATTTTAACTGATAATTTGTGTTGAGTGTCAGTAATAATTTTTTTTTTATTTTTAATATTTTCAAACGTGATTATTGTTCCTTGAAGTATTGGCTGAAAAATGAAAAAAAAAACTACACTAAAATTTATAATTTGAGCAAAAATCAATGCAATTTTGATGGATATTATCAAAATTCTGACAGAATTATAATTTAAACTTTGATAAAGTTTTGATATGCATTGAATATCAAAGACAAAATTAAAATATAATTTTAGATATTTACACACCTAATCATTGATCATTCTAATATTGAATGAAAATTGACAACTTTTTAATAACAAACGATTTTTTTTTAATACGATCCAAACTCTGTTTTTATATAAATTCCCAGTAAAATTCATGTTAGCATATAACTTTTAAATGACAAACTTTTTTTTTTTATTACTAGCAGTAATCTATAGTTATATAAATTCCCTGTAAACTTCATGTTAACATAAAAAACTTCATGTTAGCATATAACTTTTAAATGCCAAACTATTTTTTTTAAATTAATAGCAGTAATCTACAGTTATATAAATTCCCTGTAAACTTCATATTAACATAAAAAACTTCACTGATCACTTATAAATCACCGTTCGCTTTAATTAGGGTAACTTCATTTGTGTATTCAATATCGTAAAACCGAAGTTATCGACCGATTATCGTTCACAATCAGGCAATCAAACATTGAAGGTACATTGAAGGTAAACAGAAGTACTTCCGCCGAATAAGCTACTCGGATGTGTGTTTTTTTCAAGTGCCATTCACTTAACAACCAATGATAAATGAAAACGTGTCACAACATCCCCAAGTACATTAATGTTCAGCAATCAATAGTAATTTAGGCGCCCAAACTTACCACCGGCTTGTAATTCACGTAGACTTTTGTTCACCAATTCGTTCTCCTGACGAGTCATGGCACTTTGTGGACGGAACATATCTGCAACAATGAAGATACATGATTTTGCTTATTTAAATTGATTGGTTATTAAAACTTTTTCGTATTGTAATTACATATTTTCGGTACTGTCTCCTTGGTTGTTATGTAACTGATATCAGCCACGGCCGTTAAAATTTAACAGCCGTGGACTCATTTATTTTGTTGTTCACAAGCGTTACTATACAACCATCACAGCATACTGTGAGCAAATGTAATATTATTTTTGAGTACCTCTTTAAAAAGTATTCTGGTTTCAAATTTCTAACTTGATTGTTTTTCGTATAAAAACATAAGAACGAAAATCGCAGTTTTTGTTTAAAACAAGAGACGACAGTTCAAGTTTTTCTTCAGATTTTCGGTCAACATAAAAATGCGCATCTTTGTTCAGAATTCGCATCTCTTAAGATAACTAAGATGCTTAGACAATAATACATTGAGTAACTTTTCTTCACAAACTTTATTTCGTTCTGATGTACATTTCGCTCAAACATTAAGATAGAAAGACCGAAAAAACAATTGAGCATCGATTTTTCATATTTTGTAGCAATTATTTTAGAATCAGAATTAAATTTGTGAAGAAATTGAAGGAAATTTTTGAAGAAATTGAAGGAAATTTTTGAAAAAATTTAAGAAAAAAATGAGAAGAAAAGTCACTCAAATGTATTAATGTTTAAATCAATTCTTTACGTCCTCAAAGATATATGTTAACGTGTATGATTTCTGCAATGCCAATGGATTAGCAATAGTAAGAGAATACAGGTGAAGATTCAAAAATCGAAGACTTCAAAACCTTCAAACTATCAGTTTATTATACAGAAGTGACAGAAAATAGGGAAATCAAACGACAGAGAAGATTCTACAGTAGATTAAGTGAAGTTGGTCTTCCACGAGAAGATTCTACAGAAGATTAGGTGAAGTTGGTCTTCCGCTAAGTAGTAGAGCTTGTCGTCCAGCAAGAAATAGTTTAGATGCGCACGATGAAGGTGTTGTTGAGGCTGCATTAGAAAATGCGTCAATAAGCATTCAACAAATTTCTTTGCAGTTAGCTTTTCTCCAAATGTTGTTGGAAACGAATATTTCAGTGGTGTATTAAGTAGAATGCAAGTAGATGATATCAAGCTTAACACAAATCTGCATCGTGCTTTTCTAGAGAATCAATTACACGAAAATTCAGAAGACGTTCTGTTAAATGATCAAGCAATGTTATGCTCATTCAAGATCAATAAAGTCATTTTGATCTGTTATTGTAATTTTTATTGTTTACTTCATTTGTTTCTGCTGTTTAATTAGTAACTATATAGTAACCGCCACGTTGATATTTGTTAATATGTTTTTTAATTAACACCTCCATAACTTTTTTGAGATGGAGAAACACTTCGCTATTTGTTAATATGTTTTAATAAACAGGCCCATAACTTTTTAACGAAGCAAGATGGAGTAACACTTAAGTAGTTTTTTGTGTTCAAGATTTTTTCCCTGTATATAATCTATGTACCACCCTGTATATAATCATTCTAAGTCTATGATTTTTGAAAAAGTCAAAAACTGCTCAAGGTAAGCTTAGGTAATACTTTTAGATTTGAAAAGGTTTTGGAAAAGTCGTCAACTGGACGAAAAGGATTTTGTTACTTTTTAGAAAATTAAGTTGAAGTTTAATTTGAATCGATAATAATAATAAAAATAATAATTTATTTTTGTTAGTATTTTATCCATCTTACCAGTTATTTATGATAATTATTTGTTATTTGTTATTTTAAGAACTTACTGGTATTTAATCAAATTTATTTATTTATTTATCCCGACTAGTTTCGGCTTAAAATACAGCCATCATCAGGGGTATGTGCTACAAAGAATATACATTCTGTGTATATATGTTTACACAGGTCAACATTCTCACAGGTCAAAAATAAAGTAAATTTTAATTTTTGAGAAAGATCAATAAAAATTATAACAAATTAGTTATAGAATATTTAGACTGTACCAAAAAAACAGAAAATTCAATAAAAATAATATGAAATTAGGCAGAAAAGTAGAAAATTCAATGATTCGAAACTTAAAATAACAAATAACAAATAATAATAATTTATTTGTGTTAAAGTTTCCACATTCTCACAGGTCAAAAATAAACGTAACTTAAATTTTTGAGAAACATCAATAAAAATGATAACAAATTAGTTGTAGAATATTTAGAATGTACCAAAAAAGCAGAAAATTCAATGATTCAAAACTTAAAATAACGAATAACAAATAATAATAATTTATTTGTGTTAAAGTTTCCACAGGTAAACATTCTCACAGGCCAAAAATAAACGTAATTTAAATTTTTGAGAAACATCAATAAAAATGATAACAAATTAGTTGTAGAATATTTAGAATGTACCAAAAAAGCAGAAAATTCAATGATTCAAAACTTAAAATAACGAATAACAAATAATAATAATTTATTTGTGTTAAAGTTTCCACAGGTAAACATTCTCACAGGCCAAAAATAAACGTAATTTAAATTTTTGAGAAACATCAATAAAAATGATAACAAATTAGTTGTAGAATATTTAGAATGTACCAAAAAAGCAGAAAATGCAATGATTCAAAACTGAAAATAACAAATAACAAATAATAATAATTTATTTGTGTTAAAGTTTCCACAGGTAAACGTTCTCACAGGTCAAAAATAAACTAAATTTAAATTTTTGAGAAACATCAATAAAAATGATAACAAATTAGTTGTAGAATATTTAGAATGTACCAAAAAAGCACAAAATTCAATAATTAAAAACTTGAAATAACAAATAACAAATAATAATAATTTATTTGTGTTAAAGTTTCCACAGGTAAACATTCTCACAGATCAAAACTAAACGTTATTTATTTTTTTGAGAAACATCAATAAAAAGGATAACAAATTAGTTATAGAATATTTATAATGTGCCAAAAAAGCAGAAAATTCAATGATTCAAAACTTAAATAACAAATAATAATTAAAAAAATTGACATTCTCACAGGTCAAAAATAAACTTAATTTAAATTTTTGAGAAACATCAATAAAAATGATAACAAATTAGTTATAGAATATTTAGAATGTACCAAAAGAGCAGAAAATTCAATAATTCAATACTTAAAATAACAAATAATAATAATTTATTTGTGTTAAAGTTTCCACAGGTAAACATTCTCACAGGTCAAAATTAAACGTAATTTAAATTTTTGAGAGACATCAATCAAAATGATAAAAAATTAGTTGTAGAATATTTAGAATGTACCAAAAAAGCAGAAAATTCAATGGTAATAATAAAACAAATCAAAAAATACTAAAACTTCCTTACAAAATCTTTACAGTTAATTAGTCTTCTTTTTGCAGTACGACTAGATTTTTTAGTGTTCTTCAGCTTGAGAATGGACATAATCCACACAAAATTTAGATTACTATAGAGTTTTAAAAATTGGATAAAACACTACCAAAAATAACAAATTAGTTATAGAATTTTAGAATGTACCAAAACAGCAGAAAATGTAATGGTAATTAAATACTAAAACTTCCTGACATAATCTTTATAGTTAATTAGTCTTCTTCTTGTAGTACGACTAGATTTTTTAGTGTTTTTCAGAATGACAATGGACATAATCCACACAAAATTTAGATTACTATAGAGTTTTAAAAATTGGGTAAAACACTACTAAAAATAACAAATTAGTTATAGAATATTTAGAATGTACCAAAACAGCAGAAAATTTAATGATAATTAAATACTAAAAATGTCTTTCAAAATCTTTATAGTTAATTAATCTTTTTGCAGTACGACTATGTTTGAGCTCAAAATATGGTCGCCCTGTAGATAGAAAACATAATGTATGGTGATTTGGTAGAATTATTGATTCATAATTTTGCGGCACCAACCTGCACTGTTTGATAAAAACTGTAAAGTCATACTTTGAGCTTTCTAGTTTGTTAACCCCATATAATATACACTTAAAGGGAGGCGGGGTCAATGTTTGAGGTTGTCCGCAGTGCCGTACTTACCTCTTTCAAGGCCCAAGACGCAAATATGTTTTGAGACCCAAAAAAAATTAGTTAACAACAAAATGAAATTATTTTAAGAAAACATGTTAATAGTCATTTGCTTTATCATATTTTTAAAACAAAATATATAACAAAAAAATAACAAAATTTCTGCATGTTACTTCGCTGACTTAATTAACAGATTAATAGATAACAGATTAAATATCCGGAAAATCTAGAGATGGGGTACATTGTGATTTTTGAATTTTCTAGTAGAATTCAGTATAAGTAATAATCTTGTAGACAAATTAAATTCATAAGCCACAGTTATATAAAAAAAAACATAAATGTTCAATATTTCCCTTGTCTACATATTACTCCACTGACTCGAGATTTATTTTTAGGAAAATCTAGAGATGGGGTATATTCTGATTATTGCATTTTCCAATAGTCACAAGCCTACTTAATAATCGTGTAACATTTCAATGTTATTAAACTACCAAAAGTATGTTAAAAAAATATATTTTAAAACTTTTGAAATGTAATTGTATTTGGTGCAATATTGCTTCGAAAGTTACAAATAAAAATACGGGAAAATCTAGAGATGGGGTATATTCTGATTTTTGCATTTTCCAGTAGAATTCAGTATAATTAATAACCTTGCAGATAAATTAAACTCATAAGCCACAGTTTAAAAAAAAAAGTTCAATATTTCCCTTATTTACATATTATTCCACTGACTTGAGATTCATTTTCCGGAAAATCTAGAGATGAGGTATATTCTGTTTGTTACATTTTCTAATAGTCCCAAGCCTACTTAATAATCGTGTAATATTTCAATATTATTAAACTACCAAGAGTATTTTCAAAAAATTAATTTTACAACATGTGATATGTAATTGTATTTGGTGCAATATTGCTTCTAAACTTTCAAATAAAAATTCCGGAAAATATAGAGATGGGTATATGTTGATTTTTGCATTTTCTAATAGTATTCAGAATAATTGTACAAACCTTGTAGACAAATTAAATTCATAAGCCACAGTTTTAGAGAAAAAAAAATCATAAATGTTCAATATTTCCCATGGCTACATATTACTCCATTGACTCGAGATTCATTTTCCGTAAAATCTAGATATGGGGTATATTCTGATTATTGCATTTTCCAATAGTCACAAGCCTACTTAATAATCTTGTAATATTTCAATGTTATTATACTACCAAAAATATTTTCAAAAAATTAATTTCACAACATGTGACATGTAATTGTATTTGGTGCAATATTGCTTCTAAAGTTTCAAATAAAAATTCCGGAAAATATAGAGAGGGGGTATATTCCGATTTTTGCATTTTCTAGTAGAATTTAGTATAATTAATAACCTTGTAGACAAATTAAATTCATAAGCCACAGTTTAAAAAAAACATAATGTTCAATATTTCCCTTGTCTCCATATTACACCACTGACTTGAGTTCATTTTCCGGAAAATCTAGAGATGTGGTATATTATGTTTGTTACATTTTCCAACAGTCCCAAGTCTACATAATAATGGTGTAAAATTTAAATACTAAAAAACTACCAAAAGTATGTAAAAAAAAACAATTCTAAAAGTTGTGAAATGTATACATTCTACAAATATCACTGCTCTAAGTTTCGACTAAAATTCCGGAAAAACTTATTCCTTACCTTATTCTGATTTTTGCATTTTCTTTCATTACAATTTTCCGATGTCTTTGCGCCTATTGTGCCTAGCTGTAAGTAGCCTAGCTCTGGTTGCCTGGGTAATTTTGGGATTTCTTTTAATTCTACTTATTCCACTTTAATGGTAATTGCATGTAATGCACAATTCCACGTGTATGAATTCTGAAGGTACACAATACGATAACACGCGTGTAGGAACAATTAAGTTTAATTCCGCCAAACAGATTATTATAAAATGTCCTTGAAACAGATTATTATGAAACGTTAAGTATACTCCGAAAACGTAGAATATAATTATCGTTTAAAAGTTTCCTGCATATCCAATACGAATCCATTTTAAATTTCTCAAAAAAACATTTCTATACAAAATGTCCGGACTTCTGTAATCAAGGCTCGAATCAGTGAACAAAACATTATGGATTTTTTTGTTCATACCTTTATTTCTAGCCATTCCTAACCCTATTTTTGCTCATTTTTTGTTCTAATTTTGTTTTTTTGACAGCTATTGAAAAATGTTTTAAACAAAAGTTGTAGGGCATATTTTGCCCTACAAAACGAAAAGAAAATAATAAAATTCGACCAAAGTTGAGATATCGAGGGTAAAGATTTTTTCAATATGGCTGCCCTTCATTTTAATTTTTGTTTATATGTGAGCAGGTCTTCTAAAAGGGACTTAATGTGCGAAAACAAGTTTTCGAGAAAACAGCTGATAACAAAAACATTTTGATTTCATTATTTTTCGTAGTTGTTCGGTTTTAGTCATTTGTAATGACTTTTTCAGGTAAAATTACCAAATCTTGAATAATTTCATATATAATATTTAGCAAGGGATTTATTTGATCTTAAAACTATTTTTTATTTGTTCAATTGCCATTTTACCTTCCGGTGTTGGCGTGATCTTAAAACTAAATATTAATAATTTGGCGGTAAACTTTTGGCAGTAATTGCTCAAATTTACAAAACAAAAAAAAATAACTGGTAACATTTCAGTAGAATTAAAACTTTGACGTAATCATTGTAATTTTGGCCTTAATAATTAAAACTTCGATAGTAATCTCTGAAATTTGGTACAGAGAATTGAACATTTGACATTAGTAATTGAAATTTAAGTAACAATGGCAATTGGCAATAATCTTTGGGTACAAATGAAACTTTAATAGGTAACAACAATTTTGGAATAATTTAATTAACAACTAATAGGGGTTTCCCATAAATAAGTATAATTTGAATATTGAACTAAAATGCTGATTTCGACTTGCTTTCGTAATAAATATTGAAACTATTAACCAAAAATTGAGCACCAGAAATCATTGGCGTTTTGATAGGAATGCAACTCTTATAAAAATTCAGATATAATGGCAATTTCTTTGAAATTTTTAATTCAATTTATTTTTTTGGAGTTTATGAGAAATTTCAGTAAGAACTTCACAATAATGCACAACTTATTATCAATTTTTGGTATTTCTGTACAAGTTTGATCTAAAACCACACAAAGTATATATATATATTTTTTAAATAATATTAAAAAATCCGTGGTTTTGAGCGATGGAAATTCACAAAAATACCAAAATTATTTTAAAATTCAAAATTTCTTGATTACTTCACAAAAATGCCGATAACTAAAACTCAAAATTTATAGAAAGAGATAAATTGAATGTATCCAAACTCCCATGAAGATTATGTATTATGTGCTGCAAAAATTTCCATTTTATTTATTGAATCTTACATCTGAAATCAGCGAAAATTACACGCAATTTCGATTTTCCAATCTTCCAATTTTCGAGAAATTTTCTATAAAAATGTCACAAATTCCAAACTTCTGTGAAATTTTGAATTTAATTTATTCTTTGGAGTTCATGAGAAATTTCAGTTCAAAACATGTCAATAGAATTTAAACTTTGTTAGTAATCATTGTAATTTTGGCGCTAATAATTAAAACTTCGAAAGTAATCTCTAAAATTTGGCACAGAGAATTAAACATTTCACAGAAATAACTTAAATTTTAGTAACAATGGCAAATTTGGCAATACTCTTTTGGTACAAATGCAACTTTAATAGGTTATAACAATTTTGGCATAATTTAATTAACAACTAACAGTGGTTTCCGATAAATAAATAAATTTTGAATATTGACGAACTTAAATGACGAACTTAATTTCGTAGTAAATATTGAAACAATTCACCTAAAATTGATCACCAGAAATCTTTTTTTCGTTTTGATATAAATGCAACTCTTATAAACATTCAGAAATAATGGCAATTTCTGTGAATTTTTTTTTTAAGTTTATGAGAAATTTCCGAAGAAACTCACAATAATGCAAAACTAATTATCAATTTTTGGAATTTCTGTAAAAGTTTGGTCTGAAACCACACAAAGTATATATTTTTTTAAAATATTTAAAAATCCGTGGTTTTGAACGATGGAAATTCACAAAAACACCAAAATTAGTAAGAACTTCAGTAATAACTTCACAATAAAACAAAACTAATTATCAATTTTTGGTATTTCTGTAAAAATTTGGTCTGAAACCTCACAAAATATAATTTGCTTAAATAAATTTAAAAACTCCGTGGTTTAGAACAATGAAAATTCACAAAAACACCAAAATTATTTTTAAATTCACAAATTCTTGATTACATCACAAAAAATTCGATAACTAAAACTCAAAATTTATAGGAAGAGATAAATTGAATTTATCCAAACTGCCATGAAGATTATGAATTTTGATTACGGAAGTGTTTCAAAATTTTCCATTTTATTTATTAAATCTTACATCTGAAATCAGCGAAAATTAATGATATCTTCTAATTTTCGAAGAATTTTGTATAAAAATGTCAAAAATTCCATTTTTTAAATAGCTTAGTTTGCTCATTATCTTTCTTTTTTATATTTAGTTTTGATTATTATTATTATTAATGTCTTATATTGGCGCATTAAAAACCATTGAAATTCCTCAAAACAGGTTGAAATAACATTTTAATGAATGAGTATAAATAAATAATTCTGTTTGTTTTTTTTGTTATAGTTTAATCCATATCGATACCAATTATTATTATATTTTTCTTAATGACAAAAACATGTTTTTGCTTCATTAAAGAAGGCAGAAAACAATAAAAAATAATTCTATGGTTCTAAATGTTGGGCATAATTTAAAAGCAAAATTTAAAAAATAATTTAAAAGCAAAAAGCAAATATTTCTTGTGATACAACATTGTAAAGATAATTTCAACATTTAATGATCCATTTGATAAAACATCATAAAGTATAATTTTTTTTGAAATAATATAAAATCCGTGGTTTTGTGCGATGAAAATTCGCAAAAACACCAACATTTTTTTAAATTCACAATTTCTTAATTACTTCACAAAAATTTCGATAACTAAAACTCAAAATTTATAGAAAGAGATAAATTGAATTCATCTAAACTGTCATGAAGATTATATAACTATTATGATTACGGAAGTGTTGCAAAATTTCAATTTTATTTCTTAAATTTTACATCTGAAATCAACGAATATTGCCCGCAATCTTCCAATTTTCGAGGAATTTTGTATAAAAATGTCACAAATTCCAAATTTAATTTTTCATGGCTTAGTTTGCTCATTATCTTTTCTTTATTTATTTTTCTGTATTATTAATAATTTCTTATAAAGGCGCATCAATAACAATGGAAAATCCTCAAAACAGGATGAAATAACATTTTGATGAATCTGTATAAAAAAATAATTCTGTTTGTTTTTTTTTTGTTATAGTTTATTCGATATTGGATCCAGTTATTATTATATTTTTCTTAATGAAACAAAATAATGTGTTTGCTTCATTAAAGAAGGCAGAAAACAATAAAAAAAAATTCTATGTTTCTAAATGTTCTAAAAGATAAATGTTCCATGTTATAAAACATCATAAAGTATATATATATTTTTTAAGTAATGAAAAATCCGTGGTTTTGTACGATGAAAATTCTGAGAAACACCAAAATTATTTTAAATTCAAAAATATCTTGATTTCTTCACAAAAATTTCAATAACTAAAACTCAAAATTTATAGAAAGAGATAAATTGAATTCATCCAAACTTTCATGAAGAATATGTAACTATTATGATTACGAAAGTGTTGCAAAATTTCAATTTTATTTCTTAAATTTGACATCTAAAATCAACGAAAATTACACGGAATCTTCCAGTTTTCGAGGATTTTTCTATAAAAATGTCACAAATTCCAAACTTGTGTGAAATTTTGAATTTAATTTATTCTTTGGAGTTCATGAGAAATTTCAGTAAGAACTTCAAAATAATGCAAAAGTAATTATCAATTTTTGGTATTTCTATAAAAGTTTGGTCTGAAACCTCACAAAATATAATTTGCTTAAATAAATTTTAAAAATCCGTGGTTTTGAACGATGGAAATTCGCAAAAACACCAAAATTATTTTAAAATTCAAAATTTCTTGATTACTTCACAAAAATTTCGATAACTAAAATTAAAAATTTGTAGAAATTATAAATATAAGAAATATAAGAAATATTAATATAAGATCTTATATACATATGTATATATTATATATGTATAAATATAAGAAATATAATTTATCCAAACTGATATGAAGATTATGTATTATGATTACGTAAGTGTTGCGAAATTTCAATTTTATTTATTAAATCTTACATCAGAAATCAGCGAAAATTACACGCAATGTTCCAATTTTTGAGGAATTTTGTATAAAAATATCACATTCCAAATGTTCATTTTTTTAATAGCTTAGTTTGCTCATTATCTTTATTTTTTAAATTTATATTTCTTTATTATTATTAATTTCTTGTAATGGCGTGTCAAATACAATTGAAATTCCTCAAAACCGGATGAAATAACATTTTAATGATAAATACAAATAAATAATTATATTTTTGTTTTATTTTTTTGTTATAGTTTTATCTATTTATAATATCAGTTATATTATCAGTTTTGGTTATCAGTTAGATATCTGTATATTTTTTATGAAAAAAATTTCTTCCTTCGTTACAGAAGGAAGAAAACAATAAAAAATAATTCTATGTTTCTATGTAGTCTGAATGTCTATTATGCCTTTATTATTAGTTTTTATTATAGTCACTCTGTGTATTTTTAATGACCTATGTAAACATGAATAATGTACATAGCACCAATAAATTATTATTATAATTATTATTAAATGTTGGGCATAATTTAAAAGCAAAATGTTTCTTGTGATACAACATTGTAAAGATAATTTCAACGTTAAGAAAAACAGGGATTAATTTGAATTAATCAAATTAATCATGTGTGTCATTAATCAAATTAATCAAATGTGTCATTAATGAAATATAATTGTCAGAAATATAATCCTTTGAAAATGGCCGAATAAGCCGAAACACGTGTCAGGAAATTGATAAAATATAATATAAAACAAAAGAAGAGTCAAGAGACAAAATATACATTTATAATAATATTTATTAAAAAACGTTTTGTTATTATTATTTTCTTTATTTTGTACTTTTGCTACTTTAAATTTATTAATTTTTGTACTTGTTTTTTGAACTAAAGTTAGAGAATTGAAATTTTCCTAATTTCCACTATTTTGTACTTTCACTTCTTTATTGTTTTAAATTTTTTAACTTGTTATTTAAACTAAAGTTAGACAATTAAAATTTTCCTAATTTCCACATGTGGCATATTCGTTTATTTCTTCCGGATATTTTATCCAACCTTTCTGAGCTGCTTCTATGTAATTGCGTTATTTATTTCCAAGGAAATTGCATGCGGATATAACTAATAACCACTTATATCATACAATGGACTCTTAACGACACTCCTCAGCGATGTTTTATGAATGTAGCTATTATATAGTAAACTGGTGGGTTATTTTTATATGGTAAACACATATTGATCTTTCATTTAAACGATTGTAGGTCCCAATAAATAATATAAATATTGAGTCATATCGACATAAAATTTTGCATTATCGTAAGGATAGCTTAATAAATATGTGGCGTACACGATCCATGTTGAAGCAAATAAATAGGCATCAAATTTTCATTGAGAAATTTTGTGAAAAAATGACCAAAATTCGACAATTTTTACAAAACAGCTTAGTTTGCTCACTAGTAAATTTCTTATAATGGCACGTCAAACATTATTGAAATTTCTCAAAAAAGGATAAAATAACATTTTGAGAATGAATTATGTACCGTGCTAGCAATAATTATTATCATCAACGTTTGGTTTGCATCTAAGGCACTTTAAGGTTTGGATCTATGGTTTACATCTAAGGCTATTCCGGAAGCTCCTCTTGCGTCTTGGATGCAAATTATTTTTGCTCGCACTGTATAATATCATAAAGTCACGAACTGTGAAATATTTTTATTAATATTGTTCGATATATCAGTTGCTTTGTAATTTTAAATAACACGAATTGAAATTTTAGGGATAGCTTTAACAAATTAGTTGAGCACATTAACAATGTATGGGCGTTGAAGTGGAAACCAGCCAAAAGCAGCACAATTTCCGTAATTCCAAATATTGCATATACTCGAACCAGTAAAAATGATAAATTTCTAATTACACAAGAAGTAACTTGAGTTCGTTACCTTGATAGGCCCCCATAACCCCCAGCTGCTACGCCACTGCCTTCAATTGACGGACAATGCGTAACACGTTAAACATACACAAATCACCATTTCAGAAACTGCCTAATGCTGGTTATTAAACACTCACCTGAGTTAGAAGATCTATTATATAAAGATTACACGCCAAAACTAGTTGCCTTATGGCCGGGCGAATCGATCTTGCAGCACTACAGCGCGCGGTTCAATAATTCCTTGGCATCGAACGGCCGGGAAGTGTCCGCGAATGTACGTAAATCGTTACCTGGTGGCGTTAAAAGCAGACTACACCATTCTAATGAAACATTATTATGTGGAGATGGCTCGAATATTCAATTAGTTGCTTGGATACGACACAATATCAACATATAGATTTGTCAGCTAAATGAACGAATTATTAATTTTACACATTTTGATCCAAGTTATTTTTAAATAATCACACACGCATGTAGTTGAACATACACGCGTGCATATATATTATATTTATAATAATATGTAATATATGTAGAAATAATTTGGAATTTGAAATAAATTTGTAATTTCGGATTTTTGGAAAAATGTCAAAACAGGTCAATTCAAGTTTGTAGAATTCTACACTTAGTGTTACCTATTTCTATATTCTGCTGACCTTGAAGGTGTTATGGAGATGTTTTCAACTTTGGAATTTTTGAGGAAATTTTTTTGTCATTAAAGATTATCAAAACAAAGAGTATAATTCCACGTTCAGTGTTACCTGTTTCTATATTCTGCTGACATTAAAGGAGTTATGACACCACCTTAGGTTATTTTTAAATGGCAGTGTCCAAAATAAAAAAAATTCTTATGCTTTTTTTGAAAGTTTTTATGATTCCAGTTTTTTTAATTGGTAGTGCCCAAAAAAAATGTACTAATACATTTTTTTAAGTTTTCGTGATTCCAGATTATTATCAAGACAAAAAGTGCAATATAATTGCTATAATATGCCAATTATAATTATTAATAACATGATTTAAAATTTACAAAAATCAATAATAATATTAATAATGATAACTGTAATAATGTAAAGAATATCATGGAGATGATATTGATAATGATAATAATATTTATTACTTTTTAAGGTTGTTTTAATATGTACCTACTGGTATTTATTTTTATTTATTTTATTATTTATTTTTATCGACTAGTTTCGGTTTATAAAAAAACATCTTCAGAGGCATATATATTTTAATGTATATATATCTAGAACTTATTTCAATTGTAATTTGAAATTTGAAAGATATAGATATATATATATATATATATATATATATATATATATATATATATATAAACTACTCAGGCGATAAAAAAAATAATAAAATAAATAAAAGTATTATGGTAATTATGGATAAAACCTTAAACTTAATATTTATTACGATGATCGTGCAATAGACGTTAAAATTAAATATTAAATGAAATAATAGTGATAACAATAATATTATACTAACTGTAATTATGATAAATTTTCTCGATGATCATGGCAAATAATTATCATTGCTATTATCTTCTAAATTTCGTGCGTATACATCCCGCTAAACATAATCATCACTATTTGAGAAATCAAGATAATATTTGTAGTGATAACAATGATAAAATAATAGTGATGCTCATAATATTTATGGTAATATTGATAATAAAACTAGTAATGATAACAAATAATGAAATAACAGTGCTAACAGTGATGATTTTGTTTAATGCGATGTACTTGAATAGAATTTTGAAGATGGTAGTGATAATTATGATGCCGGTCACGATGATCACAGCAAATAATAATTATTGCTCTGATCTAAGTTTCATGAATATTTATAGCATAAAACATAATCATCACTATAATGATAGTAATATAATCGTAGAGTAATTCGATAATATTCGTAGCGATAACAATGATAATTTCAATGATAGTGATGATCGTTGTCATAATGTGGATGATAATGTTGATAATAAAACTAATGATGATTAGTTTTAGAACAAATAATATAGTAAAACAGTATAAAACACTTACTATGTTTTATTCTCTGTTGTAATATGGATTATCACATAGTAACTGTCGCAACCATCCTGATAATAATATAGTGATTATCATGTAGATAATATCAGTAATAATATAGTGATTATCATGTAGATAATATCAGTAATAATATAGTGATTGTCATGTAGTTAATAGCAGTAATAATATAGTGATTATCATGTAGATAATATCAGTAATAATATAGTGATTATCATGAATATAATGCTGATAACAGTAATAATATAGTGATAATCACGAAGATAATGCTGATAACACTAAAAATATTAACTATTATTAATGATGATTGTAAAAATATGGTGATTATCACGATGATCATGCTAGTTGTATCAGATAACTGCCACAGCAAACACCATTTTCACTCTTTTGATGATCATCATATTGATGATGAGAATCCTGACACTATCATCACTACTGTTTTATAATTTATACTATGGCAACAGACATGGCATTTATCGCAAATGTCAATCACTGTCATTCAAATCATAAAATCATTCACCCTGCAATAAAGTCTAAATGTAATTGAAATGATGATAATGTTGATAACTGCAATAATTTAATCTGGCAGGTATACGCTGGCATTTAATCGCTGGCAGAGATCATCATCATGGTCGTCATACTCATTACATTTTTGATTAATTTTAATTATAAATGATAATTCACTAAGTATATGTGTCATATATATATATATATATATATATATATATATATATATATATATATATATATATATATATGTAAATTGTCCTAAATATTATAATGACAATGATAATATTAGCAATGATTAGTTTCAGTTTTTTTTATCGTAAATTATTTGATGATTATTACGATGATCTTACTTGTTATTAACTGGTAATTATTACAGTAAACAGGAAACATAATCATCATTGTGATACTACTAATGGTGATAATAATGTTGCTAGTGATAACATAATATAATATATAATATTAATGACAACTGTTTTTAAATGGTGATTGTCACAATGATTGTGTCAGTTATTTATAGTGTCACTCCCATAATGTACAACATCATCATTGTTTTAATATTGATGATAAGATTTAGTGATGATAACTGTCATCATCATCAATGAGTATGACATTACATTTTTTATGAAGTTTAATTATAAATGATAATTCACTAAGTATATGTGCAGTAAACGACAAAATTATCCTAAATATTATAATGATAATGATAATATTAGCAATGATTCGTTTCAGTTTTTTCATCGTAAATAATTTGATGATTATTACGATGATCGTACTTGTTGTTAACTGATAATTATTACAGTAAACAGGAAACATCATCATCATTGTGATACTACTAATGGTGATGATAATGTTGATAGTGATAATAATATTAATGACAACTGTTTTTAAATGGTGATTGTCACAATGATTGTGTCAGTTATTTATAGTGTGACTCCCACAATGTACAGCATCATCATTGTTTTAATATTGATGATAAGATTTAGTGATGATAACTGTCATCATCATCAATGAGTATGACATTACATTTTTTATTAAGTTTAATTATAAATGATAATTCACTAAGTATATGTGCAGTAAACGACAAAATTATCCTAAATATTATAATGATAATGATAATATTAGCAATGATTCGTTTCAGTTTTTTCATCGTAAATAATTTGATGATTATTACGATGATCGTACTTGTTGTTAACTGATAATTATTACAGTAAACAGGAAACATCATCATCATTGTGATACTACTAATGGCGATGATAATGTTGATAGTGATAATAATATTAATGACAACTGTTTTTAAATGGTGATTGTCACAATGATTGTGTCAGTTATTTATAGTGTCACTCCCACAATGTACAACATCATCATTGTTTTAATATTGATGATAAGATTTAGTGATGATAACTGTCATCATCATCAATGAGTATGACATTACATTTTTTATTAAGTTTAATTATAAATGATAATTCACTAAGTATATGTGCAGTAAACGACAAAATTATCCTAAATATTGTAATGATAATGATAATATTAGCGATGATTTGTTTCACTTTTTCATCGTAAATAATTTGATGATTATTACGAAGATCGCACTTATTGTAAACTAGTAATTATTACAGTAAACAGGAAACATAATTATCATTGTGATACTACTAATGGTAATAATAATGTTGATAGTGATAATAATATTAATGCCAACTGTTTTTCAATGGTGATTCTCACAATCGTTGTGTCAGTTATTTGTAGTGTCACTCCTACTATGTACAACATCATCATTGTTTTAATATTGATGATAAGATTTAAAGATGATAACTGTCATTATAATATAATTCTTAATTATAAATCTTTAATATAAATAATCTGTGAGTAGTAAGCTGGAATTTAACGCATAAGTATTCATCATCATCATATCTATGATATTATTGATAATGACAACATAGATAACTAAGAATCATTATTCAGCCAGTGTTGATGATGACAACATAGATAAGTAAGAATCATTGTTCACCCAGTCATTATAAATGTGCAACGAAATCATAATCTCTAATATCTCTAATATAATTAATCTGTGGGTAGCAAGATGGAATTTAACTCATAAGTATTCACCATCATCATATTCAAGACATTATTGATAATTCCAACATAGATATCTATGAATCATTATTCGCCTAGTCATCATAAATGTGCAACGATATCAATAATATCCTAAATTTAGTGATGCATAGTGATGATTATGTTGATTATGGTAATAATGATAACATGGTGATGATGGTGATTACTTAGCATTCATGCTTTTTAATTTAATTGTTAAAATCTTCATAATTATCATAACATTATAATGACACTGTTTGATAATGATAATATAGATAACGATAAACGCTAGTTCACTCAGTAATAATTTAAAATTAAAAAAAATATTCTAAATGTCATCATGTTGATGATAATTTTAATCATATAATAATAATAATGATAACTGTATAATATACTGAATATCATGAAGATAGCGTTGATAATGGAAATAATATTATTGCTATGATTTTGTGATGCACTTTAAAATTAAATCCTAAATATCTCAATAATGATAAATAAATAATAATAATAATTAAACCCCTCAGCACTGTGACCTATAAAGGCACATTTACATTTGTGAAAGCCAAAAAAACTTATGAAAAGTTGTGGAACGTATTATTTTTGCAAATGAATTATCCTGGCTTAGGGGGAAAATCTGGAGCAGAAAATTGGCGATACAAAAATTTGTTTAAATATACAGTGTGTACACCGATTGAGTTCATATTTCACAATTTCTGTTGTTTTTTTTTTCTTTTTTTAAAAAAGGTTTTTTTTTTCAAACTCATTCTGTGGACACACTGTATATTTTAACAAATTTTTGTATCGCCAATTTTCTGCCAAAAATTTTGCCCCTAAGCCAGGATAATTCAATTGCAATAATAACACCATCGTCAACAAAGTGCATATACAGAAGTATCCCTTTTTCACACTAAATCAGTAAAGTTTCATACAACATTTACAATAAATAAAACATTTGTTTCACTAGAAAACATTTCTTTGGTTGACGTACAATATAGTGTACTTTTGTGGAAAAATAAAGTTGTGCTTTATTTTTATCACAGAACTTTTACCAGCTCCTATCTTGTAAAAGTTTTGCCATTTAAATCAAGCATAACTTTCCTTATTCCGTTGACTAATAATTTAGGGGTGTGGTAAATGTACATTTCTTCGGTAGACATAAAATATAGTGTATTTTTGTGGAAAAGGAAAGTTGTGCTTCATTTAAATTCAAAAACTTTTACAAGATACGAGCTTGTAAAAATTTTGCAATAAAACGTGCTTCATTTTTATTACCAATTTTTTACAAACTCCTATCTTGTAAACATTTTGTAATTTGAAAACATTTCTTTGGTTAACGAACAATATAGTGGATTTTTGTGGAAAGTTGTTGTGCTTCATTTTTATTACAGAACTTTTACCAGCTCCTATCTTGTAAAAGTTTTGCCATTTCAATGAAGCACAACTTTTCTTTTTCGTTGATTAAAAATTAAGAGGTGTGGTGAACTAAATGTACATTTCTTCAGTAGACGTACAATATAGTTTATTTTTGTGGAAAAGGAAAGTAGTGCTTCATTTAAATTACAAAACTTCCATAAGATTGTAAAAATTTGATAATAAAAATGAAGCACGTTTTATTACCAAATTTTTACAAGCTCCTATGTTGTAAAAGTTTTGTAATTTTTATGAAGCACAACTTTCCTTTTTCACAAAAATACACTATATTGTACGTCTACCGAAAAATGTAGATTTAGTTCACCACACCCCTTAAATGGGGTGCGGAGGAGTATAATAATTGTGACATACACTCGTATCGATTAGCCGCGATTACTATATTAATATTCATATTGTCGCAGGGGAGTGTAAAGGCCGCAGTGCTGAGGGGCTTAACATGAACCTAAATACTAAAAAAAAAGGGCTGTTGCGAAGGTCCTTACAAAAGATTGAGCACCTACCTCAATAAACTACCTCAATAATCAGCCCCAAGTAGCAGAAAAACACTTTGAATGTTGACTCAATATTTTATTCACACTTTGAACACTTCCGGTCGGTGGTGTTATCCAGACTGCCCATTTTTGTGGCTGACTTCACGATCGCGTCACCACTCCTCGTCACCGGTTTTAGGGATGGTCCCCGGAAGTCTTTTCTGGCCGTAATTTTCCCATTATCTCGTCCCGATACCTTGACGACAATCAAGGAATCCTCGCAACAATCAAATCACGAAATGAAATGGAATAAGCTCTAAGCCAAAATTTGTAATTTGGATATTGGATATTGGTTATTGGTTATATTGATAATCAAGAAATCCTCACAACAAAATAATGAAATGAAATAGAATAAGTTCTAAGCCAAAATTTGTTATTTGGATATTGGATAATTGGATATTGCAAATTGGATATATTGACCATCAAGGAATCCTCACAACAATCAAATATGGAAATTAAATGGAATAAGCTCCAAGCCAAAATTTGTTATTTGGATATTGCACATTGGATATATTGACAATCAAGGAATCCTCACAACAATCAAATAAGGAAATGAAATGAAATAAGCTCTAAGCCAAAATATGTAATTTGGATATTGGATCATTGTATATTACATATTGGATATATTGGATTATTGGGAAATGTAAAATCAGCATACAAATATTTCACCTAAAGTTTTCTAGCTTCTCGCAAATGTACTCCAAAATTTCTGAAGTTGTGTAAATATTGTTTATGTATTTTTTTTAGTATTTTATCCATTTTTTGTTAATATTTTATCCATTTTTTGTTAGTATTTTATCCATTTTTTGTTAGTATTTTATCCATTTTTTGTTAGAATTTTTTCCATTTTTACCAGATATTTTTGATTATTATTTGTTATTTGTTGATTTGATACCTTGATACCTTGACGACAATCAAGGAATCCTGGCAACAATCAAATAACGAAATGAAATGGAATAAGCTCTAAGCCAAAATTTGTTATTTGGATTTTGCATATTGGATATATTGACAATCAAGGAATCCTCACAACAATCAAATAAGAAATTGAAATGGAATCATCTCTAAGCAAAAATGTGTTATTTAGATATTGGATATTGGATATATTGACCATCAATGAATCCTCACAACAATGAAAAAAGGAAATGAAATGGAATAAGCTCCAAGCCAAAATTTGTTATTTGGATATTGCATATTGGATATATTGACAATCAAGGAATCCTCACAACAATCGAATAAGAAATTGAAATGGAATCATCTCTAAGCAAAAATGTGTTATTTAGATATTGGATATTGCATATTGGATATATTGACCATCAAGGAATTCTCACAACAATGAAAAAAGGAAATGAAATGGAATAAGCTCCAAGCCAAAATTTGTTATTTGGATATTGCATATTGGATATATTGACAATCAAGGAATCCTCACAACAATCAAATAAAAAAATGAAATGGAATAAGCTCTAAGCCAAAATATGTAATTTGGATATTGGATCATTGGATATTGCATATTGATATATTGGATTATTGAAAAATGTAAAATCAGCATACAAATACTCCACCTAAAGTGTTCTCGCTTCTCGCAAATGTCCTCCAAAATTTCTGGAGTTGTGAAAATATTTGTTTTTTTTTTTTTTTTAGTATTTTATCCATTTTTTGTTAATATTTTATCCATTTTTACCAGATATTTTTGATTATCATTTGTTATTTGTTGATTTGATTCCTTGATACCTTGATATCTTGACGACAATCAAGGAATCCTCACAACAATCAAATAAGACATTGAAATGGAATAAGCTGTAAGCCAAAATGTGTTATTTAGATATTGGATTATTGGATATTGCATATTGGATATATTGAAAATCAAGGAATCCTCACAACAATCAAATAAGGAAATGAAATGAAATCAGCTATAAGCCAAAATTTGTAATTTGGATATTGGATTATTGGATATTGCATATTGGTTATATTGACAATCAAGAAATCCTCACAGCAATCAAATAAGGAAATTAAATGGAATAAGCTCCAAGCCAAAATTTGTTATTTGGATATTGCACATAGGATATATTGACAATCAAGGAATCCTCACAACAATCAAATAAGGAAATGAAATGAAATAAGCTCTAAGCCAAAATATGTAATTTGGATATTGGATCATTGGATATTACATATTGGATATATTGGATTATTGGGAAATGTAAAATCAGCATACAAATACTTCACCTAAAGTTTTCTCGCTTCTCGCAAATGTACTCCAAAATTTCTGAAGTTGTGTAAATATTGTTTATGTATTTTTTTTTTTAGTATTTTATCCATTTTTTGTTAGTATTTTATCCATTTTTTGTTAGTATTTTATCCATTTTTACCAGATATTTTCGATTATTATTTGCTATTTGTTGATTTGATACCTTGATACCTTGACGACAATCAAGGAATCCTGGCAACAATCAAATAACGAAATAAAATGGACTAAGCTCTAAGCCAAAATTTGTTATTTATATATTGGATTATTGGATATTGCATATTGGATATATTGACAATCAAGGAATCCTCACAACAATCAAATATGGAAATGAAATGGACTAAGCTCTAAGCAAAAATTTGTTATTTAGATATTGGATTATTGGATATTCCATATTAGATATATTGACAATCAAGGAATCGTCACCACAATCAAATAAGGAAATTAAATGGAATAAGGTGTAAGCCAAAATTTGTAATTTGGATATTGGATCAATTGGATATATTACATTGTTGGAAAATGTAAATTCAGTGTAAAAATACTCTACCCAAAGTTTTCTCGTTTCTCGCAAATGTCCTCCGAAATTTCAGGAGTTGTCAAAATATTGTTTATATAATTTTTTTAAATTATTTTATCCATTTTTTGTTAGTATTTTATCCATTTTTACCAGATATTTTTTATTATCATTTGTTATTTGTTGATTTGATACCTTGATACCTTGATATCTTGACGACAATCAAGGAATCCTCGCAACAATCAAATAAGGAAATGAAATGGACTAAGATCTAAGCCAAAATTTGTAATTTGGATATTGGATTATTGGATATTGGATATATTGGCAATCAAGGAATCCTCACAACAATCAAATAAAGAATTGAAATGGAACAAGCTCTAAGCCAAAATGTGTTATTTGGTTATTGGACTATTGGATATTGCATATTGGATGTATTGACAATCAAGTTAACTTCATAACAATCAAATAAGGAAATGAAATGGAATAAGCTCTAAGCCAAAATTTGTTATTTGGATATTGGATGTTGGTTATATTGACAATCAAGAAATCCACACAACAATCAAATAAGGAAATGAAATGGAATAAGATCTAAGCCAAAATTTGTAATTTGGATATTGGATTATTGGATATTGCATATTGGATATATTGGATTATTGGGAAATGTAAAATCAGCATACAAATACTTCACCTAAAGTTTTCTCGCTTCTCGCAAATGTACTCCAAAATTTCTGAAGTTGTGAAAATATTGTTTATGTATTTTTTTTAGTATTTTATCCATTTTTTCTTAGTATTTTATCCATTTTTTGTTAGTATTTTATCCATTTTTTGATAGTATTTTATCCATTTTTACCTGATATTTTTTATTATTATTTGTTATTTGTTGATTTGATACCTTGATACCTTGACGACAATCAAGGAATCCTCGTAACAATCAAATAAGGAAATAAAATGGACTAAGCTCTAAGCCAAAATTTGTTATTTGGATATTGGATTATTGGATATTGCATATTGGATATATTGACAATCAAGGAATTCTCACAACAATCAAATAAGGAAATAAAATGGACTGAGCTCTAAGCCAAAATTTGTTATTTGGATATTGGACTATTGGATATTGCATATTGGATATATTGACAATCAAGTTAACTTCACAACAATCAAATAAGGAAATGAAATGGAATAAGCTCTAAGCCAAAATTTGTAATTTGGCTATTGGATTATTGGATATTGGATATATTGGATTATTGGAAAATGTAAAATCAGCATACAAATACTTCACCTAAAGTTTTCTCGCTTCTCGCAAATGTACTCTAAAATTTCTGGAGTTGTGAAAATATTGATTAAGTATTTTTTTTTAGTATTTTATCCATTTTTTGTTAGTATTTTATCCAATTTTTGTTAGGATTTTATCCATTTTTACCAGATATTTTTGATTATTATTTGTTATTTGTTGATTTGATACCTTAATACCTTGACGACAATCAAGGAATCCTCGTAACAATCAAATAATGAATTGAAATGGAATAAGCTCTGAAGCAAAATGTGTTATTTGGATATTGTATTATTGGAATTGCATATTGGATATATTGACAATCAAGGAATCCTCACAACAATCAAATAAGGAATTGAAATGGAATAAGCTATAAGCCAAAATTTGTTATTTGGATATTGGATTATTGGATATTGGATCTATTGGATATATTGGATTATTGGAAAATGTAAAATCAGCATACAAATACTCCACCTTAAGTATTCTTGCTTCTCGCAAATGTATTTCAAAATTTCTGAAGTTGTGAAAATATTGTTTATGTATTTTTTTTAGTATTTTATCCATTTTTTGTTAGTATTTTATCCATTTTTTGTTAGTATTTTATCCATTTTTTGTCAGTATTTTATCCATTTTTACCAGATATTTTTTATTATTATTTGTTATTTGTTGATTTGATACCTTGATACCTTCACGACAATCAAGGAATCCTCGTAACAATCAAATAAGGAAATAAAATGGACTAAGCTCTATGCCAAAAATTTGTTATTTGGATATTGGATTATTGGATATTGCATATTGGATATATTGAAAATCAAGGAATCCTCACAACAATCAAATAAGGAAATGAAATGGTATAAGCTCTAAGCCAAAAAATTGTAATTTTGATATTAGATTATTGGATATTGGATATTGGATATATTGTACTATTGGAAAATGTAAAATCAGCATACAAATACTTCACCTTAAGTATTCTTGCTTCTCGCAAATGTAGTCCAAAATTTCTGGAGTGGAGTGGAGTTGTTTATGTAAATTTTTGTTAGTATTTTATCATTTTTTTGTTAGATTTTATCCATTTTTACCAGATATTTTTGATTATTATTCGGTATGTGTTACAGTTTATGTAAGTGTTTAAATTTCAAATTTTCATTCTAGAAAAAACTGTGTTTGCACAAAAAATAGTGTATGACATACGTGTTAGATGTTTTCTGCGTTTTGATACTTGGTAAAATTGCGAATTTGTTGTGAAACTATGCAAAAAAAATCTAAAAATATGCAAGAATATGCAAAACGAGTAAATATATTCTTTTATAAAATATGCCAAAATATGCTTTTACATATGCTTTTATGCCAACCCCTAAATAGCCAAAATATACTTTTACATATACTTTTATGCCAGCCCCTAGATATCATTCAAGATATCTCAAGATATCATTCTTGTTTAGTTTTTATATTACAATTGTTTACCAAAATTACCTAATAAAAACTTCGAATTGATTGAATTTTCGAATGTTGAATGATTGAATGATGTTGACTTCAAATGATTGAATCGAATTTGATTCAAATTGGTATACTTAATAAACACTACGAATTGATTGAATTTTCGAATGTTGAATGATTGAATGATGTTGACCTCAAATGATTGAATTGAATTTGATTCAAAATGGTATATTTTTGCGGAAAATGGGCCATTGCAACATGAATGTGCACTGCAGCCTGAGCTAAGCAAGGGCTGCAATTTACACACTAGTTTATACATATTTTTATTAAATGTTTCCCAAATTTAGGATGTATGAGTGAACATTACAAATATTCAATATTTGTGTTTATTTATTAAATATCTTCATGCGATTTGTATATAAAAATTTATCGATCTAATTTACACATGAGTTTATACATATTTTTATTAAATGTTTCCCAAATTCAGGATGTATGAGTGAACATTGCAAATATTCAATATTTGTGTTTATTTAATAAATATCTTCATGCCATTTGTATATAAAAATTCCTATATAGTTTCAATAAATCTGCCACAGCAGCATAATTACACAATAAATACTACTTAATCCAATTCTTATTCACAATTTTCCTGCAGCCTTCTGGTATTCCAATGATTTGAAAATTGCTGGCGGTATTGAAGGAGGCGTGGGCAGATGATTTCCTTTGGCCACGAATCCGTTCTCATCAGCAGTGTACGTAATTTGATAGACCACATTGTCTGGTCCTGTGTACTTGAAGAAGCCTTTGGCTCGCATCACTTCTGCATCAGATCCTCTGTTAGCTAATGAACCTGCCTCTTGAGCGGTTATCCCATTTTCCGTTTCGAAGCTGGAAATTCATTTATTGTATGAATGATATGAAGACTGCACAGAATGCAATTTAAGTATCACCAGTCAGACAAATGCACATTGCAAATGCAAATGCACATCTAAATAGATCAGGCAAACTTCCGTCTAACCAATTAAACCTGAAGGCATCTAAACCTATGTCTAAGCCTCTGGTTAAGGATATCAGTAAATGTGTCTACAAGTATAAATTATCGTCGACTTGTTTATGGCAAACACAGTAGTATGCAGTTAAATTAATTTTAAGTTGTACATAAACTCGAAATAAGATTAAGAGTATGAACATCTTTCTAGATGTTCACATCTACAAAAATGCACATCTAAATAGATCAGCCAAACTTCCATCTAACCAACTTAACCTGAAGGCATCTAAAAATATACCTAAGCCTCTGCGCAATTTCAGTTAAAATAATCGAAATTTCATTAGAAATATTTAGAAGTGTATCATAAATAATTGAAAATTTGACAATCATTATAATTTTGAAAGAAATCATAAGAATTTTGACAGCTTATCAAACTGTTAACAGAAAAGAGTGTAATTAATGTAATAGTTGTAATTTAGCAGTGTAATAATTTAACAATAGTGAATAATTGAAATTTTGGTAAAAATAATTGAAATTTTGATCAAAACAATTAAAATTCTGGTGGAAATGATTTAAATTTTGTTACAACAATCGAAGTTCTAGTAGAAATCATTGAAATTGAAAAGTTTGCAGTAATCAATACGAATTTGTATCAGAAATTTATTACAATGAAATTTTTGATAAACAGTTGAAATTTTGTTTAAATGTTTGGAATGCTGTAATTATTAAACACTGTTTTCAAATAATTAAAAATTTGATAGTGGACATTAATAGTTCACAGAAATAATTGTAAATTTGATCGTAAACAATAAAATGTTGAGAGGAATCATCAAAATTTAGATAAAAACAACAGTTTTGTAAACATTGAAAAATTCGTAGTGGACATTTATATTTTCACAGTAAGAATAGTAAATTTGACAGTACCTATATTTTTTTGTTATATGAATCATCGAATTTTAGATAAAAATTGTTGCAATTTTAGTTAAAATAATCGAAATTTCACTAAAAATATTTCAAGGTGTATGATAAATAATTGAAAATTTGACAATCATTATAATTTTGAAAGAAATCATTGGAATTTTGACAGCATATGTTAAAATGTTAGCAGAAAATATAATAGTGTAATAATAGTAATCGTTTATGTTGTGCATTACATTAGTGCTTTTACAAGTTTTTCACTTGAACTTCACTCAGACTATAGAATAAAATTTATATTACTTCTTGCCATGTAGAGAGATCTTCTTCCTCTTTAAAACTCATAGTGATGCAATTACAAATTTACAACGATATTTCGTATGTTATGTAAATGGTCTCTAGTTTTCTTTTTGCCTATTTCAAACATTGTGCCTAAAATTCCTATTTTAATTTATTTGGTCCTATTTTGTTGGTTATAAGACATTTTTGTAGTTCCTATTTTTGATATTTTTACATCCTAAAATGCAGGCTTGATGGGTTTCTGCTGTACAACTCGATACAAGAAGTTGATGGACGTCTACTGGTAGCAAAGATATACGAAGCTTTTATAAATAGTCGGGGCATGATTTTTGCCCAGCAACTTCAGGATTGATAACAATTGGCAGTAATCATGAAGAATTTGTATCTCTAAACTTATTAGAATAATAAAATTTTTGGTAAACATAATTGAAATTTTAATTAAATGAATTGGAACTCTGTAACTATTGAAGACAATTTTGAAACAATTGAATATTTGATGGTGGGCATTAATATTGCTCAGTAATAATTGTAAATTTGACAGGAATCATCGAAATTTGAAATAAAAATAATTGTTTTGAAATCATTGAAAATTTTATATTGGACATTAATATTTTCACAGTATAATTGTAAATTTGACAGCAATTATTAATATTTTGACCGAAATCATCTAACTTGGATAAAAATAATTGCAATTTCAGCTAAAATAATTGAAATTCCGGTAGAAGTATTTCAAAGTGTATTAGAAATAATTTAAAAAATTACAATTATAATAAATTATTAGCAGAAAACAGTGTTAACTACAGTGTTAACTACTATGTTACAGCTGTAATTTAACAGTGCAATAATTTAACAATAGTGAACCTATACCTAAGCCTCTGGTTAAGGATATCAGTAAATGTGTCTACACGTATAAATTATCGTCGACTTGTTTATGGCAAACACTGCATACTACTTAAATTAATTTTAAGTTGTACATAAACTCGAAACTATTTCTAGATTCAGGTCTCTCACGTGTTTATTCACCACATTATTTTTTTTTTTCGATTTTTATAAACCTGAATCTAGACTCTCCCTAGGGATTGCAACACCTTGACGTGGTGGGAGAGCTTAAGTGCTTGTGATTAATACACGGCACAAACTAAGAAGCAATCCGTAACCCAATGCAATCAAAATCAGCATATATCTCCAATAACACAAATAAAAATTGTATTTTACTTACTCCTGCTCTGATCATAACTCATATGTACTTACTCCCAGTGATATCCATCGGTGCCAACATCGCCGCTCTGCTTGATAATCCTCCACTTGCCTTGAGGATATTTTGTTGGATAAGCTCTTTCGCTAACAAAATGCTTGGATGCGGTATGAGATGTTCCAGAAGGTATATTACCAAATGTGTTTCCTGCGTTTAAATTGTTGGAGCTGCTCTCGTTATTGCGATAATCGGTCCTGTCGTTGCTGTCCTTGCCAAAATCTCTTGAATCCACCAGGATTAAATTTGGAGTAAACGATGGCGGAGTTCGTGATTCTGGTTTAGTTTTTATGGTTGATTTCGTCGGGATCCTAACCACTTTTGATCCAGCAAAACGACCTAAAAATATATGTAAAAATATATGTAAATATATGTAAGTCAAGACTTTTTTGAATAAATGCAATTAAAGAAAAACGTCAAAAATTCAATTACTAAGAATATTGTTAGTTAATTTCCGCAATAAGACAGGGCACCTGTACTGACCTGTATCGTCAGTAACAAATATCTACTGAAGATGACCAGTTTGTGGCCGAAATCTACATTTAGCTTAAATATATGTCTTTGTGAAAAAGAAATATTGTGGATTGATCGATGTGGGTTTAATTTGTTGAAAATTCATAATTACTAATGTATGAAATAAAGTTACGCACTTTTTAAAATTTTCAATTTCTTCACCTGAAGAAGCCACAGTGTGGCGAAACAATTGTCGTGAACAATAAAAAACAATTTTGAAAATTTTAAAAAGCGCGTAACTTTATTTCATACATTAGAAATATTGTGACTTTTTATATGTGTAAATTATTTCACAAGCTCCAACCTACTAATAATTTATGGCTTAACAAGTGTAATTAATAAATAAATAAAATAATTATTTCACAAGCTCCAACCTACTAATTTAATAATTTATGACTTAACAAGTGTAATAATTAAATAAATAAATAATGCATATTAAAACATGTTGCAAAACTACTTAAAAATATTTACAACTAATTATATTTTACATACCACTACTTCCAGGTCTGTATTTATCTCCCTTATATGGTGTGTAGAAGTTTTTTCCTCCGGAATATTTTCCGTTTCCGTCGTCTAAATATTTTCCGCTATCATCAGGGTAGTATTGACCGCTGTCATCGGGAATATAACGCCCTGAGTCATCGGGAATGTAACGCCCATCGTCTACACCGCGTGCATCGAAAAAGTCAGGATTATATTGTCCCTCCTCATTTGATATCACAGAGACTACAAGGATACTGAAAACCTGAAAAATTAGCAGAGTTAAATATGGAGCTGTAAACTTGTATATCCTTTAATAAGTCATAATGTGGCTATATAGAAGAAACCTTAAAATACTAGGGACTATGAAAAAAAAACTTTAAACTTGTATATCCTTTTATAAGTCATCATGTGGCTATATAGAAGAAACCTTAAAATACTAGGGACTATGAAATAAAACTATAAACTTGTATATCCTATAAGTCATCATGTGGCTACATAGAAGAATCCTTAAAATACTATTGACCAAAAGAGAAATGGTGAACTGCTGGTGAGAATTGGACACGAAATAACTCTTACGTCCATAATCAAAAGGAGGAAACTAAAGTACCTGGGGCACATAGTACAAGGCCCAAAATACAACCTGCTCCATTCTTGATGGAAAGATAGAAGGTAAATGAGGAATTGGCCGTAAGAAACTATCCTGGCTGAGAAACCTTCAACACTGACGGGTCTATCTACAGAAGAACTGCTCCATTCCGTCCAACATCGTATGAGATTCAGAAGAATTTCGGCATAGATTTTTTAAACTCAACCCCTTTTTTTGACATGTTCGTATACCAAAGTTTTTACCCAAAACATACATTGAAAAAAAATTGCTATCGTTTTTGTGTTCTAATTTATTTATTTATTTATTTATTTAACGGAAAATAAATTTCACTCAAATTTAATAAAAAAATCATATTTAAGAAAATGTGAAATTCTAATTATACCTCAGCCTCAGTTTTCCAAGGATTTGTATTTAAAGTTAATGAAGAAATACAATTCAAACAAAATAATAACCCAATTTCTTGCAATTTTCAATTTTCGTTTGAGCTCATATTTTGCACAATTATAGATATCACTTCGAAATTTAAGAAAACATTGAAATAAAATAATATCCTATCCTTTGTATTTACAAAATTTGTATTGTAATGTAATTGTATTTTTGTCACTTAAAATATCTCGGTATGTTAAAAATCAGAAATTTGTTGCTTTTTAATAATAATCCGTACTACTCCTCCTACTTTTTCGTAGTTCTGTTGAGCTCAAATGCTCAAATTCATTATGTATGCTTCAATGCCCTAGAAAATATAAAAAAATGAACATTCCCCAGACATAATTTTTCAGAATTATAATCTATATTTCGAGAAGCAATCCAATGCTTCAATTCCTTAGAAAGGAATAAAAAATTAACATTCCCTAGACTTAATCTTTCAAAGTTATAATCTAAATTTCGAGATGCAATCCTATTGATGTTTTATTTTAATTATTGGAAAAAATCTACAATTTTCTGCAAATTTTTATACAATTATTAACTACAAATTTCACTGAACAACTTGCAAAACTCTAATATATTAGAAAATATAACAATTGAGATGCATAGTATGCATAGTTTTTGAGAATTTTTCTGTAAGGTTGGGTATCAAATACCTACAAAGAATTTTTGTTGTTGCTATTTTCAGTTTTCATTTGAGCTCAAACTCTACTCAAATATAAAAAAATACTTATATTTAAGAAAATATGCAATTCAAGCTTCAGTTTCAGTTTTTCCAGAATTTGCTTTTATGGATAATGAAGAAATGCAATACAAATAAAGTAATAATCCAAATTTGTGTAATTTTCAGTTTTTGCTTGAGCTCATATTTCATACAATTATTGAAAATTCTTCAAAATTTTACAGAAAATTTAAGAAAATAACATAAAAATAAAACCATTTCCAAAATTTGTATTTAAAATAGAAGACAGTATTTACAATTTCTTTTGCGTCTTTGACATATTTGTTCAGCATTTTAATCTAAAGTTCGAAAAGCAATCAAATTGATATTTTATTTTAATTTTTTTGTACATTTTTGACGTGAAATTTCAATAAATGACTACAAAGTTTTCCTTGCAAAACTATGCAAAGTTTTTCAGAATGTTTGTGTAAACTTGGGGATCAAATACACATTTGATCCCCAACTTTACATACAAGATTTTTTTTTGCTGCAATTTTCAGTTTTCGTTTGAGCCCAAACTTTACTCAAATATTAAAAAAAACACATATTTAAGAAGATGTGAAATTCAAATTATTCCTCAGCTTCAGTTTTTTCCGAATTTGCTTTAAAGTTAATGAAGAAATGCAATACAAATACAATACAAGTTTCAGTTTCAGTTTTTCCAGAATTTTCTTTTAAAGTTAATCAAGAAATGCAATACATACAAAGTAATAACTCAAATTTGTTGCAATTTTCAGTTTTTGCTTGAGCTCATATTTCACACAATTATTGAAAATGCTTCAAAATTTAAGAAAATATAGAATTCAAATAAGGGGTATTATTAACATTCGCATTATTAGCAAAACAGTTCTTCTTTCTTTTGCAATTTCTTCTGCGTTAAAAATCAGAAATATATGAAAATACTTCAGACATATTTTTTTCAGCATTTTTATCTAAAGTTCGAAAAGAAGGCAAATTAATATTTCATTTTAATTGTAGGAGAAAATCTAAAATATAAGTTCAATTTTTTTGTACATTTATTGACGTAAAATTTCAATAAATGACATACAAAGTTTTTCAGAATGCTTGTGTAAAGTTGGGGGCCAAATACACATTATGTTTTTTTTTGCTGCAATTTTCAGTTTTCGGTTGAGCTTAAACTTTGTCAAATATAAGAGAACTTATATTTAAAAACATATGAAATTCAAATTATTCCTTGGCTTCAGTTTTTTCCCGAATTTGTTTTAAAGTTAATGAAGAAATGCAATACAAATATTCCTGAAATATACAAAAATTGAAACCTAACCCATGCATAGTTATTGCATATTGCAGAATGTTCGTATTAAGTTAGGGAACAAATACAACTGAAAAACTATGTTTTCGATTACAATTTTCTGTTTTCGTTTCAGCTCAAATTTCACTCAAATATAAAAAATATATTCAATATTTCAGAAAATGTGAAATTTAAATTGGAAATAACAAATATATATTGAAAATTTAAAATTTAAAATGAACATTGCATTGGAAATCATGAAATTATCACCATAAATGAAAAAGTTTACTGAGAATTGACAAAAATGACAAACTTTTAAGTGGAAATGACAAAATTTCCATTGAAACTTATAAAGTATTTGTCGAAATTATGATATCTAATTGAAACTTGCAAATTTCTATTGGAAAATGGGAAATATTGATTGTAAATTAAACACTGCTTTGATAATTATAAAAATTTCCACAGGAACGTATACATTTGCTGACAATTACAATTTTTTTAATAAAAATTAAAGCCTGAATTAAAATTTGATTATACTTAAGGTTTTATTCCTAATTACCAGTTATTTGTATTTGAGGTTGTTGTATTAAGTTCTTACTGGTATTTATTTTTATTTATTATTATAAAATAAAAACATTAAAAACTAGTCAGGCGATAGAAATAAATAATAAAATAAAATTTAAATAAATGCCAGTAAGTACTTAATACAACAACCTCACATACAAATATCTGGTAATTAGGAACTCAAAATTACTCAATTCTAATACTACTACTACTCAAACTAATTACTCAAAAAGAAATTTTTATATTTATTTTGAATACTTTGCACTTCTATTGAATAATTTTAATGTTTTATATCAAATTATAAACATACATACATAAATGTATGTGAACTTTTGCCCTATCACTCAAAGTAAAATATTCCACACTAATAAATGCATCTTTAAAAATAATAGACGTGAATAGGCGTTCAAAAATATATCGATTTCGTGGAATTTATCTACAATATTTTATATTTTGCAGTATTTCAGATATTCTATCAAGTTTTAACGATATTGACCTAAAAAATAAACTAATCTGCTTTACCGCCAAAATATGTTTTATATCAAATTATAATTATTATAATTGTATTTGAACTTTTTCCCATCACTCAAAAGTAAATATTCCACACTAATAAAAATTTAAAAATAATAGACGTTAATAGGCGTTCAAAAATATATAGATTTTGTGGAATTTATCTACAACATTTTATTTTTTGCAGTATTTCAGATATTCTATCAAGTTTTAACGATATTGACCTAAAAAATAAACTAATCTGCTTTACCGCCAAAATATGTTTTATATCAAATTATAATTATTATAATTGTATTTGAACTTTTTTTCCCAACACTCATAAGTAAATATTCCACACTAATAAATGCATCTTTAAAAATAATAGACGTTAATAGGCGTTCAAAAATATATAGATTTTGTGGAATTTATCTACAACATTTTATTTTTTGCAGTATTTCAGATATTCTATCAAGTTTTAACGATATTGACCTAAAAAATAAACTAATCTGCTTTACCGCCAAAATATGTTTTATATCAAATTATAATTATTATAATTGTATTTGAACTTTTTTTCCCAACACTCATAAGTAAATATTCCACACTAATAAATGCATCTTTAAAAGTAATAGGCCTGAATAGGCGTTCAAAATAATATCGATTTTGTGGAATGTATCTACAATATTTTATTTTTTACAGTATTTCAGATATTCTATCAAGTTTTAACAATATTGACATAAAAATTGAACTAATCTGCTTTACCGCCAAAATATGTTTTATATCAAATTATAATTATTATAATTGTATTTGAACTTTTTCCCATCATTCATAAGTAAATATTCCACACTAATAAATGCATCTTTAAAAATAATAGACGTTAATAGGCGTTCAAAAATATATCGATTTTGTGGAATGTATCTACAATATCTTATTTTTTACAGTATTTCAGATATTCTATCAAGTTTTAACGATATTGACATAAAAATTAAACTAATCTGCTTTACCGCCAAAATATGTTTTATATCAAATTATAATTATTATGATTGTATTTGAACTATTTCCCATCACTCATAAGTAAATATTCCACACTAATAAATGCACCTTTAAAAATAATAGGCCTGAATAGGCGTTCAAAATAATATCGATTTTGTGGAATGTATCTACAATATCTTATTTTTTACAGTATTTCAGATATTCTATCAAGTTTTAACAATATTGACATAAAAATTAAACTAATCTGCTTTACCGCCAAAATATGTTTTATATCAAATTATAATTATTATAATTGTATTTGAACTATTTCCCATCACTCATAAGTAAATATTCCACACTAATAAATGCACCTTTAAAAATAATAGGCGTTAATAGGCGTTCAAAAATATATCGACTTTGTGGAATTTATCTACAATATTTTATTTTTTGCAGTATTTCAGATATTCTATCAACTTTTAACGATATTGACATAAAAATTAAACTAATCTGCTTTACCGCCAAAATATGTTTTATATCAAATTATAATTATTATAATTGTATTTGAACTTTTTCCCATCACTCAAATGTAAATATTCCACACTAATAAATGCATCTTTGAAAATAATAAACGTGAATAGGCGTTCAAAAATATATCGATTTTATGGAATTTATCTACAAAATTTAATTTTTTGCAGTATTTCGTAAGTTTTAACGATATTGAGATAAAATTTAAACTAATCTACTTTACCGCCAAAATATTAAGATCTGTAATAAAATCAATAAAAATAATGCTTTTAAAAAATATATTATATCAAGTTTTAACGATATTATGGTAAAAGTTAAACTCATTTACTTTTCCGCCAAAATATTAAGACCTGTAATAAAATTAATAAAAACAAACTTTGTAAAAATAAATTATATTTCTTAACATAATTTCTAAATAATTTACATGGATATTAATTAAATTTACCTAACTATAATATTCTGAACGCCTGAATATAGAGAGTTTGATACACCTATTACGTAACTTATCGACCTACTGATCTTCACCTCAGATCTTCATATATTCAGACTAATTTGTGAAATAACCGACATTTACATATCTTAATTTTCTATCCGATTGAATATTTAAAAATAGCAGTAACGATCTTAATTATGCCCATTATTATAGCCTAAACCATCCTGTACAATATTATTATAAATGCATAAATTTATGGTAACTTGAAATTATGTTGACTTAAAAAAAGTTTTTTCAGTTAATCAGTATATTGCGTACTTAAAATATTGATTGCAGTTTTGCATTCGATTTAACAAATTATTTCATGAATGCAACCTTTATAAATTGAGCACCTACTCTGTCAACAATTTGAAAGGGAAATAGATAACATTTAGACGCATAATACGGCCATGAAATTGTTTCATGACTTGGAATCAGAAGAAGATACTTATTAAGTTCAACCACATCATTATATTGTTTATAAATAATTTAAAAAAATTATAACGCTTAAATTGCTACTATAAATAATAAGGTTATTTAAACATTGTTTATTACTATAATTTTTATATTTTTTAAATGTTATTCATTTTTAATATATTTTTTTTATTAGTGCCATCCCCATAATTAGATATTATTATAGTTTTAAAAGAAGCATTGTTTGTTACTATAATTATATTTTTTTAGTACATAGCCACATAGTCAATAGTACATAGTACGTAGTACACAAATCCTATTAGTGCTATCCCCATGATTAGTTATAATTATATATTTTTTAAAAACATTTTCTCCTACTATAATTATATTTTTTTTAAATGTGATTTTTTTAGTACAGAAATTTGTTTAGTGCCATCCCCATGATTATTTATAATTATAATTTAAAAATAATATTGTTCATTACTATAATTATATATTTTTTAAATGTTATTGTTAGTACAAATATTTTATTAGGGCCATGATTATTTATAATTATAATTTTAAAAAACATTGTTCGCTACTATAATTATATATTTTTTAAATGTTACTGTTAGTACAAATATTTTATAAGTGCCATGATTAGTTATAATTATAATTAAAAAGCTAACGTGTTTTTTTTTGAAAAAAATTAATGCCATCCACGTGATTAGATTTCCATGTGTTAGTGAAAAAAATGTTGAGGCCTTACCAATGTTCTTCTCATGATGCACGATGCGCGGAAGACGTTGATGGACTGTCTCATGTGATCGTCGCCGTTCTCCTTATAACACTTCAATGGGGTGGCAGCAATGTCAAGATTGCGCAACACCTACTCCCATTTTCAGAGTTAAAAATCTCCGAACAGTACTTTCATAAACAGCCGATGGCGCTCGTTATTTATTTACCATTGTCTTTCTCAAGTGTGTGCAAATCCATTTTTCTCCGCTTCTTATTACTCATCACCAAAGGAATTTGAGAGGAGTCGCCTACAAAACATTTACAAATGTCGATCCTAGACTACTTCCATATTTAAAAACACTGAATTTGCATATGTTCGCATCTTTTTTTGTAATTGCTTGCATAACACTAATCGGATTGTATTGATCTGTAGTAATCATGTGGGTCACGAAGGTTTATAACTATATTTTCACTTCTAAAAATGTCAACACAATAAAATCTTTATGAATACATTATTTACCTTAAGTTACAAAATATTACATTAGTTTAATTCAACAATATAATGAATAGTAGTATTCAACCATAACAACCATAACAACCATTCAATATTCAACCTGAAGACCTGAAGACAATTCTATTGAAAATTTGACGGGAAAATTTGTGGGAAAATCAAGTATATAACTTTCTGAATCGACGACCATTGGTCGTTTTGGTGATTTTATTTTATCCTCAAAAGATTACCATTAATACATGGCTTATAGCAATTGTGTTGCTTTTAGTAATAACAATTGTTATGATTGTTTTATTTTTGTTATTAACAATAAGATCAAAAATAAAATTCTATAAAAAAAATTGTCATTTAACAATAATTTTTATATAATATCACTTTTGTTATCAACTTGTGATGTCATGTAGAACTTTCCGACTGGTAAATTGTCCAAACAAAAAAATCCAATAAAATTATTCATTTTATTGGATTTCATTTTCAAGTAAAGTCTTATTGCAGTAACAGGATATACACCTCGTAGATTAGTGAACATCGACGGTGGCGAAAACCAATTGTATTAAAATTTTCAGCCTTGAAATATGATGCTATTCAGTTTCGAGATATGGATCATACAGGCCAAGCAATCTTGACAGTGCCATTGTAGTGAATGCAATGCACGCGCTAATAAATGTCATACATTGTTCAAATTCTATTGAAAACGCATTGCAATCTTCACCATTGTTTTGCAAACTTGAATACGAGTAATTCTCTAAAATATTAACGACTGATGATGAAGGATGAACGTTTTATGAACAGGGTAAATAAATGCATGTACAATCCCAGAAAAATTGGGTGAATTTCAAAGAAGCAAGAAGCGCGCAGAAGCAGCACATTCCAAAAGTTAATCGTTTTTGGAAATCAATGTTTCCACATTCCGAAATTGATTACCATTTTTTTCAATTGCAAAATTAAGAAATTTATACTAATCACTACTATAATATTGAAAAAAAAACACATTTTTATCAATTATATCTCTAAAATTCAAAAACCAGTGTTCTAACATATTAATTTTTGGATATCAATGCTCCCACATTCCGAAATTGACTAACATTTTTTACAATTGCATAATTCAGAAAATGTTAGTATTCACTACTATAATATTGAAAAAAAGACACATGTTTATCAATTATATCTCTAAAATTCGAAAACCAGTGTTCTAAAATATTAATTCAGGATATCAATGGTCCCACATTCCTATCAATTATATCTCTAAAATTCAAAAACCACTGTTCTAAAATATTAATTTTTGGATATCAATGCTCCCACATTCCGAAATTGATAAAAAAAAATTACAATTGGAAAATTAAGAAAATGTTACTATTCACTACTATAATATTGAAAAAAGGACACATTTTTATCAATTGTATCTCTCTAAAATTCAAAAACCAGTGTTCTGAATTATCAATTTTTGGATATCAATGCTCCCACATTCCTAAATTGGTTACCTTTTTTCACAATTGCAAAATTAAGAAATGTTTTCTTGTCACTACTATAATATCGAAAAAGACACATTTTTATCAATTACATCTCTAAAATTAAAAAAAACAGTGTCCTAAAATACCAAAATAGGCCAAATGTTCTATCAAGGCTCTGATATTGGAAAATCTGACATATTTTCATCAATTGGACCATTGAAAACTGTGAACTGTAAAAACTGTTTTTTTTAACTGTGACATGCCCAATCAATGTAACGTATGGCTAAATGATTAACGTTTTTTACAATTGCAAAATTAAGAAATGTTTACTATTCACTACTATAATATTGAAAACAAGACACATTTTTATTAATTATATCTCTAAAATTCAAAAACCAGTGTTCTAAAATAACATAGCCAAATGTTCTATCAAGGCTCTCATATTGGAAAATCTGATATATTTTCATCAATTGGACTATTGAAAACTGTGAACTGTGAAAACTGTTTTTTTAACTGTGACATACCCAATCCATGTAGCGTATGGCTAAATGATTAACGTTTTTTACAATTGTGAAATTAAGAAATTTTTACTATTCACTACTATAATATTGAAAACAAGACACATTTTTATTAATTATATCGCTAAAATTCAAAAACCAGTATTCTAAAATATTATTTTTTGGATATCAATGCTCCCACATTCCGAAATTGATTAACGTCTTTTTCAATTGCAAAATTATGAAATTTTTACTATTCACTACTATAATATTGAAAAAAGGACACTATAAAAGGACACTACATATAATTATCAATTATATCTCTAAAATTCAAAAACAGTAATCTAAAATATTAATTTTTGGATATCAATGGTCCTACATTTCGAAATTGATTCACGTTTTTTACAATTGCAAAATTAAGAAATTTTTACTATCACTACTATAATATTGAAAAAAAACATATTTTTATCAATTATATCTCTAAATTTCAAAAACCAGTGTTCTAAAATAATAATTTTTGGATATCAATGCTCCCACATTCCGAAATTTATTTTTACACGTTTTTACAATGGCAAAATTAAGAAATTTTTACTATTTACTACTATAATATCGAAAAAAGACACATTTTTATCAATTACATCTCTAAAATTCAAAAACCAGTGTTTTAAAATACCAAATAGCCAAATGTTCTATCAAAGCTCTGATATTGGAAAATATGACATATTTTGTCATAATTTGACATATTTTATATCAGTTGAGCCATTGAAAACTGTGAACTGTGTTGTTTATCTGTGACATCCCAATCCATGTAAATAAGCACCAAAACTGATTGATTTAGTTAACTATACTTCATGGGTACAAAACTATGACTAGCCCCACAAATTTCAGAACATGGCCAAAGAATATTCCTGTTTGGTTAAGAAAAAATCTGATTTGACTTAATCGTCCAGGAGTTCCATCAATTTTAACAAAATTTAACAATAAGCACCAAACTTAATTAATTTAGTTGACTAAACTTCAATCAACTACATGGCTAAATGGGCAAATAAAGAAATTGAAAAAAAATGAAAACCACAATGGAAAGTTAATTTTTGACATTGGAAACATAAAGTACCATTTATTTTTCAATTCAAATAAGTCCAGAAATACACACGAGATACATGTTGATACATCTACATGATATATGTAGATGTATCAACGGCCCAATTATATCTCTAAAATTCAAAAATTGGTGTTCAAAAATACCAAAATGGGCCAAATATTCTACAATTATATTTGCATATTGCTCTATATTTGCAGCGTTGGTCAATTTTTAAAATCCACGCTCTAAAATTTCCAAACTGACGAAATTTTCTTAAATCAGAACTCTAAATTTCCCAAAATAGCTTATTTCCAGTAGTCAGTTTCAAAACATAACGTTACATTTGCTCTGAGAGTCAATTCATCGAAAGCAATTTATTTCCAAAATTGACCAATTTGACATTAGAAAGTCTATTTGTGACATTAGAAAGTCCATTTTTTTCCAATTCATATAAGTCCAGAAATACACATAAGATAGATGTATCCCTCTGTTTTTCAACAGCTCAATTCAATATCTCTAAGATTAAAAAAATGGTGTTATAAAATACCAAAATACACCAAATATTCTACGATTAATGGTACAGAATTCCAGGGTTGGTCAATTTTTTAAAACCTACGCTTTCAAATTCTAAAACTGACAAAATGTTCTTGAATCAGTATTTTAAATTTCCCAAAATAGCCTATTTTTAGTAGTCAGTTGTCCAAACTTTCAAAACATAACTTTCCATATGCTCTCTAAGTCACATGAGATAGATGTATCACTCTGGTTTTCTACGGCTCAATTCAATATTTCTAAAATAAAAAAATGGTCTTCTAAAATACCAAAATAGACCAAATATTCTACGATTAATGGTACAGAATTCCAGGGTTGGTCAATTTTTTTGAAACCCACGTTTTAAAATTCCAAAACTGACGAAATGTTCTTGAATCAGTATTTTAAATTTCCCAAAATAGCCTATTTTTAGTAGTCAGTTATCCGAAATTTCAAAACATAAATTAACATATGCTCTGTGAGTCAATTCTTCAAAAAGCAGTACTCTAAATTTCCAAAATTGACTAATTTTTATAAATCAGTACTCAAAAATTCAAAACTTGCCCTTAAAACTTGACCAAATTTTCATTATTCAGCGCTCCAAAATTTAAAATCCAGGGCTGTGAAATTCCCATATTAATCAATATTTAAAATTCAATGCCCCAAAATTCCAAAACTGACATATTTTGGGCAAAATATTCTATGATTAATGCTCCAGAGTTAAAGATTTTTAAAATCAAATCACTAAAATTCAAAATTGACGAAATTTTCTTTAATTAGAACTCTAAAATTTTCAAAATTGACCAATTTGACATTAGAAAGTCTTTTTGTGACATGAACTGTGACAGAAAACCAAAGTCAATTTTTTTCCCCAATTCAGATAAGTCCAGAAATACACATGAGATAGATGTATCACTCTGGTTTTCAACGGCTTAATTCAATATCTCTGAAATTAAAAAAAATGTGTTCTAAAATATCAAAATAGACCAAATATTCTACGAATTGTGGTCCAGAATTCCAGGGTTGGTCAATTTTTTAAAACCCGCACTTTAAAATACCAAACTGACGAAATTTTCTTGAATCACTATTTTAAATTTTCCAAAATAGCCTATTTTTAGTAGTCAGTTATCCAAAATTTCAAAGCATAACTTTCCATATACTCTTTAAGTCAATTCTTCAAAAAGAAGTATTCTAAATTTCCAAAATTAACCGATTTTTATAAATCAGTACTGAAAAATTCAAAACTTTAAAGTTTAAAACTTTACCAAATTTTCTTCATTCGGTGCTCCAAAATGTAATATCCAGGGCTGTAAGATTCCCATATTGACAATATTTAAAATTCAATGCCCCAAAATTCCAAAACTAACATATTTTGGGCAAAATATTCTATGAATAATGCTCCAGAGTTAACGATTTTTAAAATCAAATCACTAAAATTCCAAAATTGACAAACTTTTCTTTCATTAGAACTCTAAAATTCCAAAAATAGCCAATTTTCAGTAGATAGTTATTCAAAATTCCAAGACATAACTTTACATATACGCTGTTAGGCAATTCTTCAAAATGCAGTACATTAAATTTCCAAAATTGACCAAGTTTTATAAATCAGTACTCAACAATTCTAAACTTGCCTCAATGTTTCAAAATAGACCAAATATTCAATATTCAAATTGACAATTGTAGCAGTGCTACAAAATTCCAAAACTAACTGATTTTGGGCCAAATATTCTACGATTAATGCGCCAGAATTCCAGAGTTGAATGATGTTTAAAATCCAAGCTCTAAAGTTCCAAAATGGACGAAATGTTCTTCAATCAGTTCTAAAATTCTCAAAATTGACAATTTTCATTAGTTATATATAAAAAATTACAACATTTACGTATACATATGCGCTGTGCGCCAATTTTCAACAGCAGTACCCTATCATTCCAAAATTGACCAATTTTTAAAAATCAGCATTCAAATATTACGTATTGGTCATGAATAAGTGCTTTAAATTTCAAAAATCAACAACATTTTCTTCGTTATTCAAAAATTCATATAATTGCAAATTTTCTAAATTCGGAGCCTCTAAGTTTCAAACTTGACTATATTTTCTTCAATCAGTGCTCTAAAATTTAAATCCTAGGGCTCTTGAGTTCCAATATTGATTAATATTTAAAATTCAGTGCTTCAATAATTCGAAACTTAAGGATTTTGGGCCAAATATTCTACCATTAATGCTATAGATTTCCGGAGGTAAAATCCAAGCTCTAAAATTCCAAAATTGACGAAGTTTTGTTCAATCAGTACTCTAAAATTCCCAAAATTGATCAGTTTTTATAAATCTGTGCTCAGTCAAGTTAGAATGACTATATTTTCTTCAACCAGTGCTCTAAAATTTAAAAGCCAGGGCTCTAAAGTTCCAATATTGTTAAATATTTTAAATTCAGTGCTTCAATAAGTCAAAACTAAACGATTTTGGGCCAAATATTCTACAATTAATGCTCCAGATTTCCAGATAAAATCCCAGCTCTAAAATTCCTAAATTGACGAAATTTTCTTCAATCAGTACTCAAAAATTCCCAAAATTTACCAGTTTTTATAAATCTGTACTCAAAAATTTAAAACTTGATTTATTTTCAGAACACCGAAATTAGCAAAATGTCACAGATGAGTGCTTTAAAATTCAAAAATCGACTAATTTTCATAGATAATTGTACAAAAATTCATAATTTTGCATATTTTCTAAATCATAGCCCCAAAGTTGATCATGTTTTCTTTACTTAGTGCTGCAAAATTTAAAACTAAGTGCTCTAGAATTCCAATATTAATTAATAATTAAAATTCAGTGCAATTCAAAAATTCAAAATAAACCGATTTTCCCAATCTGTCACCATTTATTGTTAAATGAATAATTTCCTTAATTTTGGATTTTGGATTGGATTTTAAAATCCGTTACAAATTCTCAAATTTGGTATTAATTTGAATTCTCAAATTTGGTATTAATTTTAATTCATCAAACTTGGGTCTTCCTGCTCCTGAAAGCAGTTTGTTAAATATGGCCCTCTATTACTTTATATATTAATAATATAATATTAATAGCCTAATAATATAATATTAATAGCCTAATATTACTCTTTATGAAATATAGAATAATAATAATAAAATGTACGATTTCAATTTTTTTTTAAATCGCCCGGAATATTTAAATTTCAAAATGAATCTTCATAAATTTGAGCTGAATTTTTGGAATTTTGTTGGATTACATTTAATATAACAACACATTGTTGAAATTGCATTAAAATTTGTAGAGAAGGCCATATAAAGATTAGAAAATTCTAAAAATGGTGTAGATGTGTTAAAATTTGTAGAAAATACTATAAGAATTTCTGAACATTCCATAAAAACTACGAGAATGTATAAAAACAGGAAACGTTTTTTAAACTATTCTAAAATAGCATACAAATTTCAGAATATTCCATGAAAACTGCGAGAATCTATAAAAACAGTAAACGTTTTTTGAACTACTCTAAAATACCATACAATCTTCAGAATATTCATAAAAACTGCGAGAATATATAAAAACAGTAAACGTTTTTTGTACTACTCTAAAATACCATACAATCTTCAGAATATTCATAAAAACTGCGAGAACCTATAAAAACAGTAAACGTTTTTTGAACTACTCTAAAATACTATACAATCTTCAGAATATTCATAAAAACTGCGACAATCTATAAAAACAGTAAACGTTTTTTTTAACTACTCTAAAATACCATACAATCTTCAGAATATTCATAAAAACTGCGACAATCTATAAAAACAGTAAACGTTTTTTTGAACTACTCTAAAATACCATACAATCTTCAGAATATTCATAAAAACTGCGAGAACCTATAAAAACAGTAAACGTTTTTTGAACTACTCTAAAATACTATACAATCTTCAGAATATTCATAAAAACTGCGACAATCTATAAAAACAGTAAACGTTTTTTTTAACTACTCTAAAATACCATACAATCTTCAGAATATTCATAAAAACTGCGAGAATCTATAAAAACAGTAAACGTTTTTTTAACTACTCTAAAATACCATACAATCTTCAGAATATTCATAGAAACTGCGAGAATCTATAAAAACAGTAAACGTTTTTTGAACTACTCTAAAATACCATACAATCTTCATAATATTCATAAAAACTGCGAGGATTTATAAAAACAGTAAACGTTTATAAACTCGTCAAAAATTTCAGAATATTCCATAAAAATCCATAAAAATAGTAAAACACTTTCAAAGTCTTTGTAACACAATGCAATTTCCTATTATTTTTGTGATTTTTTGCTGAAATTCATATTAATATTATTATGTTGTAATGGATTTTTCTACAATTGTTATAAATTTTCTGAAATTGTTGTTCTAAAATATATAAATCTGTAGAAAACTGATTTAATTTTTATTATCTATTTCTCTACTTATTAAGCCTTTCTTCAAATATTAAAATAGCTACAACATGTATGAAATTTTTATACTTCCTACAAATAAGAAGTATACAAGTATTTCATGTTTTATCCTTTTTCTGCTATTTTATAAAAACCTCAGCTGTTTTTATGACAATAAAAAAATATAATAAAACTCCATTAAAAAATATTTACATTAGTTTAAACTTTGTCGAAAATATTGGGTAATTCCATAAAAGTTGCAGGTATCTTAAAATTTGTTGAAATTATCACACATATTTTGGAATAGTCCATAAAAATAGTAAAAAATTTGTAAAAACTGTGGGAATTTCTTTACATAGTAGCACATTCTACAAAAATTTCAGAAATTTCATAGAAACTAAAAAGTTCATAAAAACATTTTCATTTTTTTCTCAAGTTCATTTAGTTCATTAAAAAAATAACTTTACTGTTTTTATGGATTTTTGTTTTTCAGTTGTGGAATTATAGTCAAAAAACTTCAAAAGTCTATACATTCTACCTCTTCAATTTTCATGCCATTTCAATATTAATATGTTGCAATGGAATGTTTTTTTTACAATTGGTATTAAAATTTCAATAATTGTTATGAATTTTTGTCACATTTTCTACAAATATGAAGTACTCTTTTGGAATGTTTTATGAATTTTACAAATATTGTACTATATTATGAAAGATTAAAATTTATAAAATAGAAGAATAAGATAGATAAAAATAAACTATAAAAGAAAACCTCTGAAAGTGCATAACTTAGCAATGTTTTCAATTTTAAACCTTTGGAATTTTATCTTTGGTGAATCTCTACAAATTGTTCATAACATCTTAATTTGGAAATTACATTTCCATTAAATTTTGGAGCAATATTTCAAAATTATCTCTTATACTTATATAGAAATCTTATTTTATTAACATAAAACGTTCCAGAAAATAATTTTATTTCTATCTCAACTTCTGAAGTGGTTTATAGTTGGAAAGTAACTACAAATAATGATGACTTTTTTTTTACTATTATTGAAGCAGGAAAAAATGAGTATTGTTTTGATATTAATAGTGACAGATACAAAGTGGACATTTCAATCGAAAATTGCATAAAAAATATTTTTCGTTATTACGTTTTATTGTATCGTTAACATTTTTTTAAATAATTTATTATAGTACATTTTATAAAAATTTGAATTGTAAAAATCTAGACAATAATATATTGCATCCGTTTCTCAATTTCGCTCAATTTACAAAGTTCCTACAGACTTTTGGTACTCCAACGCCCTAAGAATCGCATCTGGAATGGGTGGAGGAGTAGGAATATGGGCTCCTTCCGGCTGGAAACCATTTTCATTGGCCGTGTATTTAACAGTGTACACAATACTATCGGGTCCTGTGTACGTGAAGAAACCACTAGCCTGCATGGCCTCATTGTCGGTACCACGGTTTGCCAATTTTCCTTGTTCTTCTCCAGTTATTCCATTCTCTGTCTCATACCTTAAAAGAACATCATTAATAATCAATATCATAATAAGAAGAATAATTTTGTGATTGATTGAAAAACGCATGTACCATCATGCTTACATAAATGTAGTACAAGAAGTTAGGGTACAGGAGCATTTTTTTATAGCTATGTTAAATTGTTTGTACTAGATTTATGTGAGCATGACTGTAAATGCCATCTCGTGGTGAAATACAATTATTACCGAGACAACGAATTTTAATCAAAACTGGTTGATAGTCATGAGTTGTGTGCATTTTGGCAACTACATCGGACGCATGTACTTATGAGACCCACCAGGTCGAAACCGGTCTATAGTTGTCCACGGAGGTAGCGACCAAAATGCTTAATTTAAATGTTGTGATTATTATTTTAATTGCTGCTTCCACTTACAAATAATGGTAACCGTCTTCTTCGACGTGCTCGATTTTTCTTATGATGGCATAATTTCTGTTATCGTATTTTCCTGAGGCAGATCCCTGCTCTAGATTTGCAGGAGCGCCGAAACCTGATGGAGCCGATATCCCGCTTCCTGCGCCAAACCTGTTTCCTCCCGATCCAGCACCACCTGATCCACCACCACTCAGGCTGCTCAGTACTGATTGGCCGATATTCCTATTTCCTGCACCAGATCCGCCAAATCCTGCGTTGGCATTTCCTGCATTTCCCGCAGAACCGCCACTAAATCTCGAGGATCCGGAATTTCCATTTCCACCGCCGAATCCGGATTGTCCATTGTAATTTCCTCCATTGCCGAACTTTTCATTTGCATGCTTGTACTTGTCATCGTCATGCTCGTACTTTATGTCGCTGTGAACGTACTGACCAGTATTATCGGGATAATATTTGCCGTCGTTTTTGTTGTAAGCGCCAGAATTGTCAGCCACGTAACTTCCTTCATTGCTGGTTGCTGCAACTCTGCTGTTGGTGTTGAAGCTGCTAAACGGAAACCGGCGGTTCTGGCCGCTGACCGCCACAACCCCCAAGACACAAAGAGCAAACTGAAACATTACAAATTATATATTAAAACATTGTCCATCAAAAAGAATTACACATACTGCGTGAGCATTTTCAATCCGGAACATACAATTTGTGAAATGGGTTGCCTAAAATCTCGGAATATCATTGACCAAAGGAGGAGCATTTTAAATCTGGAACATGCATAATTCTTCAGAGACAGGCAACCTATTTCACAAAGAGGATTGTTGACATTATACTTTAAGCATTTTCAATCCGGAACATACATAGATGTGTGCCCATTTCACAAACTGATATTCCGAATTCAAAAATCCGGCAGAACAAAGTATCCGCGTGAGCATTTTCAATCCGGGACATACGTAGATGTGTGCCCATTTCACAAAGTGATGTTCCGGATTCAAAAATGCGGCAAAACAAAATACACTGCGGGAGCATTTTCAATTCGGAACATACATACATAGATGTGTGTCCATTGCACAAAGTGATGTTCCTGATTGAAAATGCTCACGTGGTATATTTTTTCTGCCGCATATTTGCGGCAAACTATGATATTCATGTTGAAATATATGTTATGTTCAATTAGTTTAACAACAAATTAACTGTTTAGTTCAACAGTTATGTTCTATTTGTTGTATCAATTTTGGAACTCTTGGAGGATTCAATATTAAAATTTAATCAATAATTGAATTATGGAGCTATAATTCAAGAATATTTGGCCCATGTTGTAATTTTAAAGTATAGGTATCTTTAAAATTTAGAGATAGCATAGATGATTTTTTTTTCAATTTTGGAAATATAAAATTGCCCAAGCCTTTTTCATCAAGAATTGTGAAGTTTGATTTATATCGTAATTTGAATGCAATGATTTCTAAAAACCATCTTGGATTTTTGAGCACATATTTAAAAATCAAATTTTGCAATTTTATTGCACGCTTATAGAACATTGATGAAATTGTACGAAATAATAATTAAAAGTGCAATTACGTATGGTTTTTTTTTCGAAGTCTTTAAAATTACTGTATAAACATTACGTAACAAATATTATGAATTGTTGAAAATTATTTATAATTGTTGATTGAACATTTCTTCATTGCGAAAGTATTTTATTCACATTAAATAAATTGTTCAATTTTACATACATAGATGTGTGCCCATTTCACAAAGTGATGTTCCGGATTGAAAATGCTCACGTGGTATATTTTTTTCTGTCGCATATTTTCGGCACAAAAATGTTCCAAATGGAAAAATATTTCCATCCATATTTAAGATAGTACTCTAAATTTCCGAGATTGGCCAATTTTTAGAAATCAGTGCTTAAAAATTATAAACAAAATTAAAGAATAGGAGAAATAAAGAATAGTTTAAAAATAAAGTTTAAAGATTATTGATCAATTTTTAAGATTGAATCCTACAGGAGTTCCAAAATTGATGAAATTCTCTTCAATAAGTCATTAAAATTCCCAAAGAGTCAATTTTTAGAAGTCAGTTATCCAGAAATTACGAAACATTACTGATTCCAATTGGCATTATTAAAATGCTCATTATGTATATTGAATCTCATCATTAAAACTACACTTTAATCGAATGGGTGAATAAAATGTTTACATTTTCACTTTATTTACTATAACCATTGATAACGTGAATAAAGTAAAATAAAATAGGTAAATTCGCACTATCCTTGAAATATTCGTTGTCACCTGACAATGTGACACTTACGCAAATTCTTTAATTCTGATAACGAATTGAAAAAAATCCTGTATGATACAAGTGAATAAAGCAATTTTATCCACTCGAAAACATTATTTCACCCGCCATCGCCTCTTGCGCTAAACTGTTTTTTCGTGGATAAAATGCAACTTTATTCCCTTATACCATAAAAAGCTATTATGCACTCGAAAATATTATTGAACTCGGCTTCGCCTCTTGTGCTAAACTATTTTTTCGTGGATAATATTCGACATTATTCAGTTATACCATAATAAGCTATTATATACGCGCTGTGAGTCAATTCTAAAAAGTCAGTACTTTAAATTTCCTAAATTGGCCAATTTTTACAAATCCACAAATCAGTGCTTAAAAATTAAAAACTTGCCTCAAAGTTTCAATCTTGACAATCTTTTGGAATTGTCTTTAAAAACGTTTACAGTTTTTCTAAAACTGTCTCTCGCAGTTTTTATGGAATATTCTTAAATTTTTGTGGTATTTTCTACAAATTTTAAAACATCCAAAACATTTTGGAATTATGTAATCGTTATATGGTATTTTCTATAAATTTTAATGCAAGTTCAACAATTAGTTGAAATTTTAAATGTAATCCAAAAAAAGATTCCAAAAAATCATATCAAATTTATGAAGATTAATTTTTAAATTAGGATATCATCATCAAGAGTTTAATGCGATTTCTAGTGTGAAAAATCAAACTCCGCAATTCTTGATGAAAAAGCGTGGGCAATTTTAAATTTGCAAAATTGAACAAATTTTCTTCTATGCTATCTCTAAAGTTTAAAGACCAATAATTTAAAATTAAAAGATAGGCCTAATATTCTGGAATTCCATAATTGCTGAAAATCGATTATTGATCAATTTTTAAGATTGAATCCTCCAAGAGTTCCAAAATTGATGAAATTCTCTTCAATAAGTCATTAAAATTCCCAAAGAGCCAATTTTCCGAAGTCAGTTATCCCAAAATTACAAAACATAACTTTATATACTCGCTGTGAGTCAATTCTAAAAAGGCAGTACTCATATTTCCAAAATTCATTTTATAAAGCAGTGCTTAAAAATTAAAAACTTGCCTCAAAGTTTCAATGTTGGCAGTCTTTTGGAATTGTCTTTAAAAACGTTTACAGTTTTTATAGTCTCTCGTAGTTTTTATGGAATATTCTCAATTTTTTGTGATATTTTCTACAAATTTTAAAAACATTTTTGGAATTATCTAATCGTTATATGGCATTTTCTACAAATGTTAATGAAACTTCAACAATTTGTTAAACTTTTGAATGTAATCCAACAAAACCAACAATATCATAATATTATATCATAATATCATATGATATCAATATCATATCATAATATAATATCAACAATATTACTATAATATAATATATGTAATCCAACAATATTCCAAAAAATCAAATCAAATTTTTGAAGATTCATTTTAAAATTAGGATATCCTCAAGATTGAGTAGATTCAATGCGATTTCACGAAACAAATTTGAAATATTAGATTTCATTGTCATTACTCGCGCCAAATACAAGATGAATTCAGAAGCAGGAAGAGCCAAGTTTAAAATTGACCAATTTTTATAAATCAGTGCTCAAGAATAAAAAACTATCCCCAAAGTTGCAATATTGACCAAATTTTCTTCATTCGGTGCTAAAAATTTTCAAAGTACTAAAACTGTTTAAAAGTTTAAAAAAACTTTTGTCAAAAGAGAGATTTCAAACACCGTAGCTTTAAATTTCCAAAATTGGCCAAAATATAAGTAATTTTATTTCAAATGTTTTACTCGACTCTCTAGAATAAGTTGCAATCTTTACCTAATTTTCTTCATTCGGTGCTCTAAAATTGAAAACCTAGGGCTTTAAAGTTCCCATATTGATCAATATTTAAATGTTTTGGCTCCAAAATTCCAAAACTGACCGATTTTGGGCCAAATATTCTACGATTCCGGAATTCCAGAGTTGAATGATATTTAAAATACAAGCTCCAAAATTCCAAAATTAATGAATTTTTTTTCTACTCTAAAATTTTTGTTAAACATTTTAATAGTTATTCTCAAATTTTCAATAATTGATACAAATTTCAGTAAATTTTAGTTATAACTGCTAAAGATTAATTGTTAAATGATTTCTAATGATTAGTTATCTGTACCAAAATTTCAAAAATTGTTGGCAATCTTTTAATTATTTAGTTTTAATATTTTTGTTAATCATTTTAATGGTTATTCCCAAATTTTCAATAATTGATGTAAATTTCAGGAAATGTTAATTATAACAGTTAAAGATTAATTGTTTCTGTTAACATTTCAAAGATAATTGTTACAATTTCTTCAAAGTTCCTCCAATCAGAGTACCTACTGATTGAAGAAAATTTCATTAATTTAGGAATTTTAGAGCTTGTATTTTAAAAATCATTCAACTCTGGAATTCTGGAATCGTAGAATATTTGGCCCAAAATCTAGAAACTAGAAACTAGAAATAATTAAAAGATTGCCAACAATTTTTGAAAGTTTTGTTCTGATAACTAATCATTAGTAATCATTTAACAATTATTCTTTAACAGTTATAATTAACATTTACTGAAATTTACATCAATTATTAAAAATTTGAGAATAACTATTAAAAATTTTAACAAATACATTAAAACTAGAAATAATTAAAAGATTGCCAACAATTTTTGAAATTTTGGTACAGATAACTAATCATTAGTAATCATTTATCAATTAATCTTTAGCAGTTATTTATAATTGCATCAATTTTTTTAATTTTAGAGCTTGTATTTTAAATATCATACAACTCTGGAATTCTGGAATCGTAGAATATTTGGCCCAAAATGGGTCAGTTTTGAAATTTTGGAGCAAAGATATTTAAATATTGATTAATATGGGAATTTTAAATAATAATAATATATTTATTTCATATTATTTTAAATATGTACATACACCAAAAAATAAAATGAAATACATGTAAAATACAGTTCAATACAATAAGATTCCACACAACTATTACAAAGAAAAGTGAAAAAAAAAGAACTTAAGATGCTAAAACGTTTACTAGCTATGATTAGCATACTTCACCAAGGTGGTACGGCTCTAAGTTAAAAATAAAGCTGTACAGTCGCTTTTTAAATAACTTGTATCTCGTTTTTTATATCACCTAGAAGATGATATAAAGCCCTGGGTTTTAAATTTTAGAGCCGAATGAAGAAAATGTGGTCAATATTGTAACTTATTCTAGAAAGTCGAGTAAAACATATAAAACAAAATTATTCATATTTTGGCCTATTTTGGAATTTTAAAGCTACGGTGTTTGAAATCTTTAAAGTTTTTTGACAATTTTAAACAAGTATTGTACTTTCAAATCAAATTTTTAGCACCGAATTAAGAAAATTTGGTCAAGATTGAAACTTTGAGGCAAGTTTTTAAATATTTGGCACTGATTTATAGAAATTGGTCAATTTTAAACTTATAATAACTATATAACTAATCATTAGTGATCATTGAACAATTAATTATTAGCAGTTATAACTAAAATTTACTGAACTTTATATAAATTTTTGAAAATTTGAGAATAACTATTAAAATGTTTAACAAAAATTTTAGAGTTCCTACTGATTGGAGAAAATTTCATTAATTTTGGAATTTTAGAGCTTGAATTTTAAATATCATTCAACTCTGGAATCGTAAAATATTTGGCCCAAAATCGGTCAGTTTTGGAATTTCGGAGCAAAATATTTAAATATTGATCAATATGGGAATTTTAAGGGCCTGGGTTTTAAATTTTAGAGCACCGAATGAAGAAAATTTGGTCAAGATTGCAACTTATTCTAGAGAGTCGAGTAAAACATTTGAAATAAAATTACTCATATTTTAGCCAATTTTGGAATTTTAAAGCTACGGTGTTTGAAATTTCTAAAGTTTTTTGACAATTTTAAAGAATTTGTGTACTTTGAAATCAAATTTTTAGCACCGAATGAAGAAAATTTGGTCAAGATTGAAACTTTGAGGCAAGTTTTTAATTCTTGGGCACTGATGTATAAAAATTGGTCAATTTTAAACTTGGCTCTTCCTGTTTCTGAATTCATCTTGAATTTGGCGCGAGTAATGACAATGAAATCTAATATTTCAAATTTGATTCATGAAATCGCATTGAATCTACTCAACTCTTGATGATATCATAATTTAAAAATTAATCTACATAAATTTGATCTGATTTTTTTAAATCTTGTTGGATTAAAATTAAAAATTGCAAGTAATGGTTGAAGTTGCTTTAATATTTATAGACAATACCATATAACGATTAGTTAATTCCAAAAATGTTTTTGATGTTTTAAAATTTGTAGAAAATACCACAAAAATTTGAGAATATTCCATAAAAACTGCAAGACACTTTAAAAACTGTAAACGTTTTTAAAGACAATTCCAAAAGATTGTCAAGATTGAAACTTTGAGGCAAGTTTATAATTTTTAAGCACTGATATATAATAATTGGTCAATTTAGGAAATTTAAAGTACTGACTTTTTAGAATTGACTCACAGCGCGTATATAATAGCTTATTATGGTATAAGTGAATAATGTCGAATATTATAAACGAAAACATAGTTTAGCACAAGAGGCGAAGCCGAGTGCAATAATATTTTCGAGTGGATAATAGCTATTTATGGTATAAGTGAATAAAGTCGCATTTTATCCACGAAAAAGCAGTTTAGTGCAAGAGGCGAAGGCGAGTGCAATAATGTTTTCGAGTGGATAAAATTGCTTTATTGACTTGTATCATACAAGATTTTTTCCAATTCGTTATCAGAATTGAAGAATTTGCGTGTAGTGTCAGATTGTCAGGTGACAATGAAAATTTCAAGAATAGTGCGAATTTACCTATTTTATTTTACTTTATCCACGTTGCCAATGATTATAGTGAATAAAGTGAAAATGTAAACATTTTATTCACCCGTTCGATTAAAGTGTAGTTTTAACGATGAGATTCAATATACATAATGAGCATTTTAATAATGCGAATTGGAAAAAGTTGTTTTTTAATTTTTGGATAACTGACTTCTTAAAATTGGCTCTTTGGGCTTATTGAAAAATGTAAAAATGTACAGAAAAACTCAAAATTAAATAGTAATGATTGAAATTGTGATAATTATCTTTGAAATGTAAAGAAAAACAATTCATCTTTAACAGTTATAATTAACATTTACTGAAATTTACTTTAAATATTGAAAATTTGAAAATAACTATTAAAATTTTCAACAAAATTATTAAAACTAGAAATAATTGAAAGATTGCAAACAATTTTTGAAATTTTGGTACAGATAACTAAACATTAGTAATCATTTAACAATTAATCCTTAACAGTTACAATTAATATTTACTAAGAATTTACATCAATTATTGACATATTGAGAATAACTATTAATATTTTTAACAAAAATTTTAGACTACCTACTGATTGGAGAAAATTTCATTTATTTTGGAATTTCAGAGCTTGTATTTTAAATATCATTCAATTCTGGAATTCTGAAATCGTAGAATATTTGGCCCAAAATCTAGAAACTAGAAACTAGAAAATATGATCAAGATTGCAACGTATTCTAGAGAGTCGAGTAAAACATTTGAAGTAAAATTACTCATATTTTGGCCAACAAAAATATCAAAACTAGAAATAATTAAAAGATTGGCAACAATTTTTTTAAATTTTGGCACAGATAACTAATCATTAGTAATCATTTAACAATTAATCTTTACCAGTTATATTGAACATTTACTTAAATTCACATCAAATATTGAAGATTTGAGAAAAACTATTAATTTTTTTAACAAAAATATTAAAACTAGAAATGATTAAAAGATTTTCGAAATTTTGGTACAGATAACTAACCATTAGTAATCATTAAACATGTGGCAGTAATATGAAGTTTTGGAAAACTGAAACTATACTAGTAATAATTTAAATTTTTAAATATGAAATAAATAAATTTAAATCTGTTCTTGTTCTGTAACTAATGGGAATATGACCTATGTCCATATGATGTTTTCGTCTTAAAATTACTTCCCGAACAAGATGGAAAAGTTTTTTACACCTATGTATTATAAACCACCCTGTATATTAGGTAATTTGATTAATTTTTTTCATTAAACTTTAAAAGTTTAACTTTTATGAAAAAAAAAAGAATCATAAGAAAGCTATGTTAGGTAAGGTTTATAGGTACTCAAATTTGGAAAACTTAATACAATGCATACGTAAGTCCACGTTAAATTAATATTTCGTACTATTTCAATAACTAGCCTGAAATTTTTTTATTAATTTTTTTAATTTTATGTAATTCAAATTTCTAATTAGATATTCGATTTAGATAATTTAATTCTAAATTTTGCATGTAATAGATATAATCCGTGGCACTTGAATATTGCCCTTTACCCACTTATTAGAATGAGAATGTCGCAATTCTATATTTAATATCCACTCACCGTGATCTTCATTTTGTGGGAACACACCAATTAATGATACGTTCCCACCCATTGGTCTCCGTATTTATATGATGACAATCGAACGTCCATCGATTCTAAAGCATTTAATTCGTCCGCTCGTGACATTTTCGCGGCTTAATGAGAAGAGCTAAGGAATTTGCCTAAATCATGATATATATTCACCATGAAACCAAATTTGATTTATGCAACAATAATATTATTTTAATATGCGAATTTTCGAATTGATTAAATTATGCACAGCATATTTTCATATATCCCTTTCAGTGCAATGTATAAGTTTATGCACGTATCAAATTGAGTGTCACATTGTTTTAGCATTTTAGCATTTTATGATAAATTTGAAGAAAAAGATATTTTGAAAATTTCATACCAGATTTGGATGCCTGCGGATATATCCTCTGAAAATTTGACAAAGGTGATGAAGTAAATAAGTGAGAGAATCGAACATATAACTTTCCCAGTTCACATGTATTGGTATATCTGTTACTGAAATTTCTGAAAATTTGTCTAAAGGATATTTTGAAAATGTTTTGCCTGATTTAGATACAGTATACCTGAAGATATATCCTCTGAAAATTTGACGAAAGTTATTAGGTAAATAAGTGAGAGAATCGAACACATAACTTTCCCTGTTCACATGTATTGCTATATCTGTTACTGAAATTTCCGAAAATTTGTCTAATGGATATTCTGAAAATTTTATGCCAGATTTGGATACAGCATGCCTGAAGATATATCCACTGAAAATTTGACAGAGCTTATGAAGTAAATAAGTGAGAGAATCGAACATGTAACTTTCCCAGTTCACATGTATCGCTATATCTGTCACTGAAAATTTTGAAAATTTGTCTTATGGAAATTTTGAAAATGTCAGGCCAGATTTGGATACAGTATGCCTGAAGATATATCCTCTGAAAATTTGACAAAGGTTGTTAAGTAATTAAGTTAGAGAATCAAACAATAAAAGGTTTGAATGTATTTTTGAGAGCATAAAAAAAAGTTATTTGTTGCAAGTACCTAAATTAAGTTTCTTCAGGCTCATCAAAAACAATTCGTCCGAAAAAACTTGAATTTAGGTACTTGTAACAAAAATAACTACTATCGTACTTGGTCATTTCAACTTTTGGTAATTTTCTACATTTTTGTGAAATTTTTACTTTTTTGTCATTTGTCATTTTTTCTTGTATGCTCACGAAATAAAGTCTAACGTATTATACTTAATATCTGAGTAGCTATTAGTTGAAATATAGCCACAATTGCATTTTTTTTGTAAGGATACACTTCATGGCCAAATTTTAGGTAGTAATTTGCATCTTTTATAGATTTAACTAAATTTACTCAGACAGATGGTGATATAACATACACTACCTTATATAACACATCGTGTGAACTAAATTTATATTTGGAACGAGTTGAGTGCGAATTAAATTCTCATTTTAATAGCATCGTAAATTTCGGATTAGAATCACTTAATTATGATACTCTTATATGGAACCCTCTGCAACTGTGTACATATATTTACATAATATAGGGCGGGAAAAAAGGTACTAGGCAATAAAAGTAATATAGGTGATAAAATATGTAGTGATAAAATGTTTTAAAATAAAATTATACAAAAATTATCGAAAATCAAAATTATGATAGCTATTTTGATTAACATTTTTTTGTATCAAAAATTATGTATAAAATTAAACGCCAAAAGTTAATGGCTACTTAATAGGAGTAATAAAATACATGGTAAAATGTTAAATATCAAATTAAAAATTAAAACTTGTTGTGGAACCGGAAGTGATATACAGGGTGTTAATACTAAGTTGTAACACCCGAAAAAGGCAATTATAACTCATTGAAACAAACAACTTTTCTTTGTTAAAATTTTTGAATTGGAGCCCAAGTTCATAGTTATTGGCGTTCTTTTGTTTTTCGAAAAATCGTCATTACTCCCTTATTTTAAGGAATATTTAAAAAATACAAATACGTTCAACATGCGCTTTCGGTTCTCTAAAATATTTGTATTTACAATTATTTTCTATTTTATCAAATAGCAAAATGGCGACCGATCAAAAATTTCAAAGCAAGATATTTTGAAAACCAATCGATCGATTTTTGAAAATAAAACATTTATAAAATCCTTGAACTATCTTATAATATTTGTCTGTTTTGATAATTATGCATTTTTATACACAAATAATACAAAATACGCACACAAATGATAAACGTGACAGAAACTTTTCAAGATGAAGCAGAAATTTCTGATGAACAAGATTAAAAAGTATTTAAATTTGAACGTACAAACTAGAAAATACGTGCCTCAACTTGTTTAATGGCCTAACTTAAGGCTAGCCTACTTTGTTTCAAATTATTGTTGCAGTTTGTTAAAATTTATCTTGTAATTCAATTTGAATAATAACTTTTTCGGACAGATCGAAAAAAATGTTTCAGACAAATGTTATAAGATAGTTCAAGGATTTTATAAATGTTTTATTTTCAAAAATCAATCGAGTGATTTTCAAAATATCTTGTTTCGAAATTTTTCTTCGGTCGCTATTTTGTTATTTGATAAAACAGAAAATAATTGTAAAAACAAGTGTTTTAGAGAACCGATAGCGCATGCTGAAGGTTTTTGTATTTTTAAAATATTTCTTAAAATAAGGGAGTAATGACGATTTTTCGAAAAACAAAAGAACGCTAATAACTATGAACTTGGGCTTCAATTCAAAAATTTTAACTAAGAAAAGTTGTTTGTTTCAATGAGTTCTAACTGCCATTTTCGGGTGTTACAACTTAGTATTAACACCCTGTATAGTTGAAAGTACTGTCTTTGAAGACAGTATAGTACAGTACAGTACAGTGCTGTATTAGGGAGAATTTTTCCAAATTTTTGATTTATTTTTGCTTGATATCACTAATAGGCAAATTATAATAGTTGTAATTATCATCAACAAATGGTGAGAAGTCAAAATAATTATAATATGTGAATATATGATGATGCGACTGCAATTTTGTGATTGGCCACAACCAATAAATTAATAAGTTATTCCTCGCGGTCATGACTAATGGATTACACTCATAAATAATACATGTGCTACTTAGCAGTAGTATTTTTTTTTACAATCGCAATAAAAAGAATGCAACCGAAATATGTATTATTAATTGAATTGTTAAAAATTATCTATAATTATTGATTGAACATTCCTACGTTACGAAAGTATTTTAATCACATTAAATAAATTAGATAGTATAAAATTGCGTAGGATTTAATATAATTTTACAATATGAAAATGTCACAAGATGACATTGTACAAATGTGATAAAATGTCGATGAATCTAGAATTTAAGACTGAATAAATTTATATAATTTGCATTTTAATCGGTGTTGAGCATTCAAAAAATGCAACAATACTCAGCAATAGTGTTACTAATCTACACAATACTGAAATATATTAGTAACTATTGCCTCAAAAGAAATGCATCCGGAAATCAGAGCTTTTGCATTGTTGCTAATAAACGTACAAATAATTATATTGCAACTTTAAAATTGACCTTCGTTTAGTCCCATCTGGTATTCATAATGAAAACGGAATTTATATGATTCACATAATTATTTATTCACAGTAAAAAAACCCTCACCTTTCAAGAGAAGTCACTAGGCCATTTAGAAAAATTAATGGACAAAGATGTCTCTTTTTTGTGCCACTGCACAGGATGGGATTAGTATGCGTTTATTTACTCAACAACTGAGTAAAAAATCGTACGTAATTTATTTATTAGGCAGTTAATACTACTACCTATAGTAATTCTATTTTTAGATAGTGAATGAGTACCTGTATTTGGTATTGGAATATCGATGAATTGATTTAAAAATATGACTGCGCCAATAACCTTAGATGCAATTATAAGCCGAGGTCTACTGTTGTTCATCGATACTAAAGTAAGAACAAAATGATTTAAGGCCTTAAATCTTCAATTATTATGAGATACAATAACCATAGTTAATTCTCATTCGACTAAAAATGAGTAACGCAGAGTAAGATTTTTAGGGCTATGAATATAGAAAATGCGCCAATTTTTGCCCCAATAAAATTTGGTTTCCTTATGTAATTACTTTATTTAAATATTCAATTATTATGAAATAGAATAATCATAGTTAATTCTAATACGACTAGAAATGAGTAAATCAGAGTAAGAATTTTGGGGCTATGAATATGGAAAATGCGCCAATTTTTGCCCCAATAAAATTTGGTTACTTTATGTAATTACTTTATTTAAATATTTAATTATTATGAAATAGAATAATCATAGTTAATTCTCATTCGACTAGAAATGAGTAAAGCAGAGTAAGAATTTTGGGGCTATGAATATAGAAAATGCGCCAATTTTTGCCCCAATAATATTTGGTTACTTTATGTAATTACTTTATTTAAATATTCAATTATTATGAAATAGAATAATCATACTTAATTCTAATTCAACTAGAAATGAGTAAAACGGAGTAAGAATTTTGGGGCTATGAATATGGAAAATGCGCTAATCTTTGCCCCAATAAAATTTGGTTACTTTATGTAATTACTTTATTTAAATATTCAATTATTATGAAATAGAATAATCATAGTTAATTCTAATACGACTAGAAATGAGTAAAACAGAGTAAGAATTTTGGGGCTCTGAACTTAGAAAATGCGCCAATTTTTGCCCCAATAAAATTTGGTTATTTTATGTAATTACTTTATTTAAATATTCAGGTATTATGAAATAGAATAATCATAGTTAATTCTAATTCGACTAGAAATGAGTAAAGCAAAGTAAGAATTTTGGGGCTCTGAATATAGAAAATGCGCCAATTTTGGCCCAAATAACGTTTGGTTACTTTATGTAATTACTTTATTTAAATATTGAATTATTATGAAATAGAATAATCATAGTTAATTCTAATTCGACTAGAAATTACTAAAACAGAGTAAGAATTTTGGGGCTCTGAATTTAGAAAATGCGCCAATTTTTGCCCAAATAAAATTTGGTTACTTTATGTAATTACTTTATTTAAATATTCAATTATTATTAAATAGAATAATCATAGTTAATTCTAATGCGACTAGAAATGACTAAAACAGAGTAAGAATTTTGGGGCTCTGAATATAGAAAATGCGCCAATTTTGCCCAATAAAATTTGGTTACTTTATGTAATTACTTTATTTAAATATTCAATTATTATGAAATAGAATAATCATAGTTAATTCTAATCCGACTAGAAATGACTAAAACAGAGTAAGATTTTTGGGGTTATGAACATAGAAAATGCGCCAATTTTTGCCCCAATAAAATTTGGTTACTTTATGTAATTACTTTATTTAAATATTCAATTATTATGAAATAGAATAATCATAGTTAATTCTAATACAACTAGAAATGACTAAAACAGAGTAAGAATTTTGGGGCTCTGAATCTAGTAAATGCGCCAATTTTGGCCCAAATAACATTTGGTTACTTTATGTAATTACTTTATTTAAATATTCAATTATTATGAAATACAATAATCATAGTTAATTCTAATACGACTAGAAATGACTAAAACAGAGTAAGAATTTTGGGGCTCTGAATATAGAAAATGCGCCCATTTTGGCCCAAATAACATTTGGTTACTTTATGTAATTACTTTATTTAAATATTAAATTATTATGAAATAGAATAATCATAGTTATTTCTAATACGACTAGAAATGACTAAAACAGAGTAAGAATTTTGGGGCTCTGAATTTAGTAAATGCGCCAATTTTTGTCCAAATAAAATTTGGTTACTTTTAAAATTACTTTATTTAAATATTCAATTATTATGAAATAGAATAATCATAGTTAATTCTAATACAACTAGAAATGACTAAAACAGAGTAAGAATTTTGGGGCTCTGAATTTAGAAAATGCGCCAATTTTTGCCCAAATAAAATTTGGTTACTTTATGTAATTACTTTATTTAAATATTCAATTATTATTAAATAGAATAATCATAGTTAATTCTAATACGACTAGAAATGACTAAAACAGAGTAAGAATTTTGGGGCTCTGAATATAGAAAATGCGCCAATTTTGCCCAATAAAATTTGGTTACTTTATGTAATTACTTTATTTAAATATTCAATTATTATGAAATAGAATAATCATAGTAAATTCTAATTCGACTATAAATGACTAAAACGGAGTAAGAATAGTGGGGCTCTGAATTTAGAAAATGCGCCCATTTTTTGTCCAAATAAAATTTGGTTACTTTATGTAATTACTTTATTTGAATATTCAATTATTATGAAATAGAATAATCATAGTTTATTCTAATTCTACTAGACCTTTTCAAGATCAAATTGAGACCAATCAATTTCAAATTGAGGCCAATCAAGTTCAAATTGATACCAATCAATTTTAAATTGAGGCCAATCAAGTTCAAATTTAGAGTTAACAAGATCAAGTTGACACAAAACAATATCAAGTCGTCATAATAAATTTGATTTGTTTACTCTCAATTTGATATTGTTTGGTGTCAACTTGATTTTGTTTAGTCTCAATTTGAAATTGATTGGTCTCAATTTGGTATTGATTGGTATCAATTTGTACTGGATTGGCCTCAATTTGAATTTGATTGGTCTCAATTTGAACTTGATTGGTCTCAATTTGAAATTGATTGGTGTCAATTTGAACTTGATTGGTCTCAAGTTGAATTTGAAAAGGTATAGAAATGAGTAAAACAGAGTAAGAATTTTGGGACTCTGAAATTAGAAAATGCGCCAATTTTTGCCCAAATAAAATTTGGTTACTTGTTGAATTTTGCAACACCAAATTTTACCAATTTCCTAATTTCGGAGCACTCATTCTCGAAATGAATTAAATTTTCGAATTTTCGGGGGTTTATTTCTAGACATTAAACAATACTGAAGTATTAAAACATTTGTTGAAAAAACATTGGCCTATTTCATAATTTTGTTGCAGTGTTATTAAAAATATTTGATCATTTTTTTTTATTTTTGGAAATCTGATCCAAGACAATATTGTCGGTTTTTGAATTTAATAGCACAGTTTCGTGTCTATTTGGTCAATTTTGAATTTTTTTTTTTGCTGGCAATTGCCCAATTTAGCTTTTTGCAAATAAAATTAATTTGGTCGCAGTAATATCCAGATATAAATGTATTTTGTAATTCTATAGCTCTGATTGAAGAATATTGATTGATCTAAAATATTAGAACTTTGACTGAAAGAAAAGATACGCGAAGAGGAAAAAAAATCCTTTAAAAAAAATGTCTGGTCACTGGCGTACAAACATTAAAGCAGGTGATAATAGTGGTTTTCGTATGTTAATATACAAGGTACTACAAAAGATACCATACAAAAGATAAGGTAGTTTATTGGCCAGTACCCCATTTGCTCTATGACTATCTACAATCTGTAGGAATACAGTGGGAATACTGTAGGAACTGTAGGAATATCTGCAGGATACAACTTGTACGATTAAATTTATGTATAATATGAAAATTAGCTACATCGATGTAGGCAACTTACAATTCAGCGAAGAGCGGAGGATTCTCAATATTTGTGAGTATTCTATCGCTACAAATACACAGGGTCTTAATACTAAGTTGTAACACCCGAAAATGGCAGTTAGAACTCATTGAAACAAACAAGTTTTCTTAGTTAAAATTTTTGAATTGGAGCCCAAGCTCATAGTTAATGGCGTTCTTTTGTTTTTCGAAAAATCGTCATTACTCCCTTATTTTAAGGAATATTTAAAAAATACAAAAACGTTCAACATGCGCTTTCGGTTCTCTAAAACATTTGTATTTACAATTATTTTCTATTTTATCAAATAACAAAATGGCGACCGATCAAAAATTTCTAAGCAAGATATTTTGAAAACCAATCGATCGATTTTTGAAAATAAAACATTTATAAAATCCTTGACCTATCTTATAACATTTGCCTGTTTTGATAACTATGCATTTTTATACACAAATTATGCAAAATACGCACACAAATGATAAACGTGACAGAAACTTTTCAAGATGAAGCAGACATTTCTGAAGAACATGATCAAAAAGTATTTAAATTTGAACCTACAAACTTGAAAACACGTGCCTCAACTTGTTTAATGGCCTAACTTAAGGTTAGCCTACTTTGTTTTAAATGATTGTTGCAGTTTGTTAAAATTTATCTTGTAATTCAATTTGAATAATAACTTTTTTGGACAGATCGAAAAAAATGTTTCAGACAAATGTTATAATTAAAAAATAATTTATTATAATTTCAAATAATTTCAAAAATCAATCAAGTGATTTTCAAAATATCTTGTTTTGAAATTTTTCTTCGGTCGCCATTTTGTTATTTGATAAAATAGAAAATAATTGTAAATACAAATGTTTTAGAGAACCGATAGCGCATGCTGAACGTTTTTGTATTTTTTAAATATTTCTTAAAATAAGGGAGTAATGACAATTTTTCGAAAAACAAAAGAACGCCAATAAATATGAACTTGGGCTCCATTTCAAAAATTTTAACTAAGAAAAGTTTTTTGTTTCAATGAGTTCTAACTGCCATTTTCGGGTGTTACAACTTAGTATTAATACAATGTATATATAAACAATCTTTATTATTCTATCGACCTCATGTGGGGTCTTTCCGCTTTTAAAATTACAAAATTTACAAATATTTCATTAGGTTGTTATTTTTTTTCCAAATATTGAATTATTTGTTGACGAAGTTGTGAACAAAAATTCAGATTTTTCGTTTGTATTCCTTTGTATTTTTGTATTCCTTTATATTCATTTGTCTTTGTATTTTCCCTTTTGTCAATTATGTTTCACAGTTTGCCAAATGGCTTCAGTTAATGATATGTCAAGAGTTATCAATATAATTATTTTTTAATTCATATGTTGCAAAATATGGAAAAATAATATGATATAAGTTGAAAGTAATTTGACAATAAAGTAATGAATATGACATTCGATAAAGTGGAAAGTTACCTGGAAAAATTGTGATAGAAAATTGACAAACGGGGAAAAGCAAGAGAAAAAATTGTAAAATATAGAAAATATATACAGGATGTCTCATGGAAACTGTCTGTTAATGAGGTTCCCTATAACATAAAAAAATTAAAACATTCATCCGAATATAGCTGGTTCCGTTCTCTTCAAATGAAATACTTTCATCACTTCCTGTTATATCAATTTCTGAGATAAAAACTAAATTCAATAATTTTTCCCTTAAAAGGACGTTTTGCAAAATGACTAACTTATCTTAGAAATAAGATATAAATGGGAATTTCATCTCTAATTATACCTCTATGGGTGAAATATTTTGCATTTGAAAATTTTGGCTATTAGGATTTCAAAAATGCCATCGGTTTGCCCACATAAATGCATTATACTTCATTTGTTTGAAACTGAATGAGTCTTTTGTCTCATTGGGCATTCAGTATTACAATTTACTACATAAATTATAATACATCCGAACATAGCTGGTTCGGTTCTCCTCAAATGAAATACTCTCATCACTTCCTGTTTCTTCCTGAAAAAAATTTAAAAAAAAAATACCTTAAAAAGACGTGTTGCAAAATGGCTTTAACTTCTCTTAGAAATAAGATAGAAATGCGAATTTCATCTCTAATTATACCTCTATGGGTGAAATATTTTGCATTTGAAAATTTTGATAATTACTATTTCAAAAATGCCATTGGTTTGCCCACATAAATGCATCATACTTCATTTGTTTGAAACTGAATGACTGTCTTTTGTATCATTTTGCCTTTGGTATGACAATTTACTACAAAAAGTATAATACATACAACCATATTCCCAAATTAAGTGGTTTTTGAAATATTTCTAAAATTCGAATTTCTACATCATCTAATTTTCTCTATGCTGTTTACTCATGCATCTTAATAATAATAATAATAATAATCTTTATTGGTGCTAATGACAAATACGTCTTACACAGGTCATAAAGTATAAAAAAGTATAAAATATAAAAGTATAAAATACGAAATACGAAATACGTATCTTAGCAACACATACTTATTTTTCGTCACTGTAATAATCATTGTAAATAAAGAAATTGCAGTTTTGAATAGTTCACTTTAAATATGTTGGAACAGTTGAGTACCTCTTGGAAGTAACATTTTAAAACTATAAATACTTACACAAATGAAGAAATTATTAATTTATTCCTCATACACAGTTTTTGAACAAACTTGTACAGTTTTTAACGAAACTTAACTGTAATAACCATTATAAATAAAGAAATTGCAGTTTTGAGAAGTTCAGTTTTAATGTGTTAGTAACGTTGAGCAGTTAATAATAATGTTACGCGTCAATAATTTCGATTTTCCTGTATCTTCCCGCTTTGCTCCAGTAACGTTTATTTACACAAGTCAGCACATTCTTGTGCGTCCTCGCTACAGTCGAAGGGGCCTCTGTAGGGGACCGGGCGCTTATGTCATTCATTAGTACGCATTGATCTAGCAAGATAAGTAGTAGTTATAAAAGTATATAGTGCCTGCCGCCCACAGAATTAGATAATGTAAGTACACCTTCGTAGATTGCACGGTAGAATAAGGTAGAAAAACTAACAAGTAGAGAGACTTAAATGCCATCGTCGTATATGGGATCCTGCACTCTACAATTATGAATCGCACCTATGTTGCGGGATGTGTCTAGGAGGAGGTTGGGGACGCCGGTGTTATTGCCAGCTATTTTCGGATAGTAAGACCCCATCTCTTACTCCTGGCCGGGCATAGGTTCCGTCCTCATGGGGTGAGTTTGAGTAGTCCCTGAGGAGCATTCGATTATGGCAATATTGCCCACCGTGCATATGGGATCCCCAACTTTACATTTATGAATCGCACATTGTTGCGGGATGTGTTCAGGGGCATCTTAGGGTCAACGGTATTTTTACCTACTATTTATGGATAGTAGACCCTAATTTTCATAACTCCTGGCCGGGCATATGTTCCGTCCTCAGGGGTGAGTTTGAGTAGTCCCTGAGGAGCATTCGTTATATGGCAGTCTCAATAGGTATATATGATTGCAGGATGTGTTCAGGGGCATCTTGGGGTCAACGGTATTTTTACCTACTATTCATGGATAGTAGACCCTAATTTTCATAACTCCTGGCCGGGCATATGTTCCGTCCTCAGGGGTGAGTTTGAGTAGTCCCTGGGGAGCATTCGTAATATGCAGTCTGTGTACATGTATATGTATATGTAGATATATGTGTATGTGCATGTATATATTCATCACTTCTTCGGAAGGGTGCTTACTGAGCTTTGGCTCAGGAATATCTTCTCTTCGTTACAGAATCGTGCCGCTCCCGCCAAGCCTTGACACGTCCAAGCCAATCTAGGTGCCCTAGCCATTAACGTATAATAATAAATGTATTATTATAATAAATATGATTTAAGAGTTCGTCTTGTATTAATGACGTATTAAACTTGCTCTTAATCACGTCCCTTTTCACCACTCAAATTATCGGCCTGACAATAATAATAATAATAAACATTTATTAGCAGAAAAGCTACATAATATACAGAAGGTAATTCTTTGAATCAACTTTTTATAATAATAAATACATACACAAATCAATAAATTAGGAATTTATTCTTCTTACATGATAACTGTGAGTTGTTGAACGAACTTTAAAGAAGTTATTAACAAAACTTATTGACATTTACCACTGATGAACAAAACAAAATGTAGAAAATTGGTTTAAAATTTTGTTTAATTGTGACAATTACTCGCAAGGAGAAATTTACATGGCTTTTATTATTAACATATAGATATTTATTATTATTATAGTAAGGAATCTGAAGAAGAAAGTATATACTGTAGAAAGAAGTAATTATTGGATACTGTTTACCTTACGAATTTGTATTCTTGGTTGCATATACTAATAGAGCTATTAATATAATAACTATTGTATTAAAATATAAGTATTTTATTAATATTTAATCAACGCCTATAGAAATGAATAAAGAGCGTTATATGGGCTCTAATGAGTTTTAAAATAGGTAGGCAAATAGGCAGCAATAATTATTAGCAGCAATAAAATTTGGTAGGCATTTAAAGTTAAAAAAAGTTTATTGTACAAACTATAAGATATAGGAAAACGAAACATATTGCCACTTAAAATACTACAGGAGTAACCATTTTGTCTTTCTCTGAAAATACATATTTTCAATAATAAATTGAATTTACTAATAAATTCTACTTGTCAGCTTTGTAAGTAAAATTTCAGTAGTGTAATGGCAAAATCTGCCTTTTTTTCAAAATGCTCGTTTTGACATTAAATGGCCACAAATAAAGTATACTTTAAGTTGATCAAAGGGTTTAGTATTGCAATGGCTATGATACAAGCTAATCTACATTCACAATTATAAATACAAAACTGTTTTTGCTTCTCCTTTAAAATAACAAAATGGGAACAAAAATGTTTTACCATAACACTACTGATTTATTTAGAACACAAATTTGATCCAGTTCGATCATCATTTCGTATCAATAATAACACTACTGATTTATTTAGAACACAAATTTGATCCAGTTCGATCATCATTTCGTATCAATAATAACACTACTGATTTATTTAGAACACAAATTTGATCCAATTCGATCATCATTTCGTATCAATAATAACACTACTGATTTATTTAGAACACAAATTTGATCCAGTTCGATCATCATTTCGTATCAATAATAACACTACTGATTTATTTAGAACACAAATTTTATCCAGTTCGATCATCATTTCGTATCAATAATAACACTACTGATTTATTTAGAACACAAATTTGATCCAGTTCGATCATCATTTCGTATCAATAATAACACTACTGATTTATTTAGAACACAAATTTGATCCAGTTCGATCATCATTTCGTATCAATAATAACACTACTGATTTATTTAGAACACAAATTTGATCCAGTTCGATCATCATTTCGTATCAATAATAACACTACTGATTTATTTAGAACACAAATTTGATCCAGTTCGATCATCATTTCGTATCAATAATAACACTACTGATTTATTTAGAACACAAATTTGATCCAATTCGATCATCATTTCGTATCAATAATAACACTACTGATTTATTTAGAACACAAATTTGATCCAGTTCGATCATCATTTCGTATCAATAATAACACTACTGATTTATTTAGAACACAAATTTTATCCAGTTCGATCATCATTTCGTATCAATAATAACACTACTGATTTATTTAGAACACAAATTTGATCCAGTTCGATCATCATTTCGTATCAATAATAACACTACTGATTTATTTAGAACACAAATTTGATCCAGTTCGATCATCATTTCGTATCAATAATAACACTACTGATTTATTTAGAACACAAATTTGATCCAGTTCGATCATCATTTCGTATCAATAATAACACTACTGATTTATTTAGAACACAAATTTGATCCAGTTCGATCATCATTTCGTATCAATAATAACACTACTGATTTATTTAGAACACAAATTTGATCCAATTCGATCATCATTTCGTATCAATAATAACACTACTGATTTATTTAGAACACAAATTTGATCCAGTTCGATCATCATTTCGTATCAATAATAACACTACTGATTTATTTAGAACACAAATTTTATCCAGTTCGATCATCATTTCGTATCAATAATAACACTACTGATTTATTTAGAACACAAATTTGATCCAGTTCGATCATCCTTTCGTATCAATAATAACACTACTGATTTATTTAGAACACAAATTTGATCCAGTTCGATCATCATTTCGTATCAATAATAACACTACTGATTTATTTAGAACACAAATTTGATCCAGTTCGATCATCATTTCGTATCAATAATAACACTACTGATTTATTTAGAACACAAATTTGATCCAGTTCGATCATCATTTCGTATCAATAATAACACTACTGATTTATTTAGAACACAAATTTGATCCAGTTCGATCATCATTTCGTATCAATAATAACACTACTGATTTATTTAGAACACAAATTTGATCCAGTTCGATCGTCATTTCGTATCAATAATGTGATTATTTGTATTTTAAAAGGATATCTCACGATTATTGTAAAATGATTATTAACAGGATTATTGTAAAAGGATATCATATCTTACGTGATAAAAGTGGTATGCCCACCCACTCATCCTTATTTCAAAATTACCTGTAATGTCAAGCATTGAAAGTTCATTTTCCTGCAATTTCAACATATTTAGAGTGATGTTTCTTTCAATCATCACTAATATTTTGTATCTTAATAATTTTTATAAACAATTGCGTTTTTTTCGTATAAAATTGGATGCTGGGTGGGTGGGCACTAGAATAATCATCCACTATTTCAATACGGCAGCAATATAAATCATCATTTTTATTTATTAAGTCATCTGTATATAACACTAAATATTTAAAAAAAATCATTAGTCCGTATTAAATTATTGCGCAAACAAACTCTACAGCTTTTTAATCATTAAAAAAATTTAATCGTGTAATTTGGTATTAAAACGAAATGGGAAAATGTTGGTTAAAAAGCTAAAACTTTAAAGCTAAAAAAGCTTTAAATATCTTTTAGCTTTAAGCTAAAGCTAAAAATACAATTGTTTAAAAAGATAATAAATTGTAAAATAAAAAAACTTTTGAGGTTGTAATGAAAGAACTTGGGTAACATTTGAAAATTACCACTAAAGAAAATCGAAAATTAATTTTAAAAACTATCTTCGTTTTATTTTCGAAATGTAAGTCAAAAAATTGAATATTTGAATATGAAAGAAAATTTTGAGAATAAATACGTCACTGATTTTTCTCTTAGTACTTGATCAATCTTCAGCTCCTGATTTTTTTTTGTCATAATGTCTCCTATAATATCATTATTAAAGCAAATTTTAAAAATTTCGCAAAATTTTACAGAGAATTATCAAAATACCGATATAATTCTCGGAAAGCCGATAGCAAAATAAAGATTGTTTCTCTCTCTACCGGAAGTTTTTCTGCGGCAAAAAATTGTTGATGATAATAATAATTTAACATTTAAAAAATCCTCTAGCTGTCATGACAATTTAAAGAATAAACCGTATGTAATGTAAAAATTATTGCTTAAGAAAGTCGAGAATTTTATATTAAAATTAATTAAAACATATTCATTTCTCGATGAATTTCTGTAATGAAATGACTGTTTATTCAGTCTCCATAATCGAAGAACTGTATTAATATTGAAGAACTACACTTTAAGACATTTTGTTAAATCTTACTTATTTTGTTGATAAATCTTTTAGCTGATATCTTTTTAATCAACATTTTTTAATGGCTTTTGATTTCCTGCAATTTTGTTGGTGAAATGATTTTTTTTTGTTATACTGCTTAAGATTTATAAAAAATTGAAAAACGAGAAAAACGATGCTTGCAAGTTATACAACGAAACCTCGTTCGCATTGAAACTGAATGAACAATGTTTTACATATAAGGTATATTCATAACACGAAGGACAACGCATCGGTCTAATAATAAATCATTGTAACGGTGAAAAAAGATTACGTAAGAACACAGTGTATTCTTAAGTAAGTGGAATCCGAAAAGTTCGAGTGTCAATTAATAAATTTATCTGCAACTCTGTTACAAGCCTATCAAAAATACATGTATTATTGGAAATGTAATACTTTACATATTCATTGGTTTCATAACACATATATCATACGCTATAAGGTGATAGAGGTGCGACCTTTACACTTCAGTAATATATACAGTATACTGATGTACAACTTGAGCATTATTGATAATTAATTACTTAAAACAAATTGAATTGTGTTATATTTGTAACCAAATGGTTATAAATACAATTATAATACAAGATATCTTAGAGAAAACGGAAAACTTGATAATAATTATTAAAAATTTGCAAAAAAAACGTTTAGAAGTTTTGGAGAATGTAAACTTCAACTTCAATGTACTTTGATTTACATGTCTCTGAATTACCTACAATTGACTAATCTGAATTTCATTTGATGGTTTCTGATTTACAATTGGAAAAGTTGTAGAAGAAATTTCCGTTTTTATCTTATCTTATCCCTTTTTTTTCAAAACGTTTTTTGAGCCCAAACTTTTGAAAATTTATTTTCATCTTAGAAATTAAAAAAATTTAAGTGTACATACATCTGTATAGATGTTTGAAATTGAACGGAGAAGCCAAAATAGTAATAATATACAGAATAAAATTAATACTTTCCTTGCTAATATTTTGATGAAACATTTTAATATTATTATAAATATATATATATATATATATATTATGTATAATTATTTTTGTTTTGTTTCATATGTATATTTATAATAATATACAGAATATTAACTTGAAAAAACAAAAGTTGGTGCCTGCTTCAGGTAGATCTGTAAATTCTACAAACTTGAAAATGTCTCAGTTGAGGAGAACTAAACCAACTACTTTACAACGGTTTGTTTCAAATTTACTTATTGTAATTAAGTAAAATATTTTTGTTTTCTTGCATGTTTGATCAATCGAATGATATACAGATTTTTTTTTTAATCACCAATTCTTGTTGAGGATTTCCCAAAACACACAAATCGCTTGAAATGTGATCTTTTATTTCGCAATAATACAAAATTTGACATGTCTTCATTATAATAAGGCAATTATTAATGATTTACATAAAAAAATCTGATTAAAATCGTGATGTAAATGAATTGATTTAAATCACATGTAGGCACCTTGACAAAAATGATGAGTAAATGATAAGTAAAAAAAGTTTAAATCAAATAAAGTCATGTTTTTTTATTTGTTTTAAATCATTGATTTCAGGAAATCATGATTTATTCCATCCCTACTTTTAACGCAAATCAAATATCAATGCGAAATTTTTAATATATTTTTTTTTAATATCACCAATTTAATATCGCCATTTCAATTGTTCTCCAAATTAGCTCATAACTAACTGATGATATTTTAAATTATAATAGCGTATCAAAACTAATGAAACTTGTTTCTGTCATTAATTGATGTATTGGTAAAAATTTTATAAAAAAATATTCAAATGCAATGCATATTTCTTGAGATATTCTATTTTTTAGTGTAATAATGTAAAAGTAGGTGATATCTAAAATATCAAATTATACATCAAAAACTCGCTCATTAATTTGAATGCAATTGATATTGAGTAGTATTTTAGTATTGTTTGTGTCGATTGTGATCAATATCGAATGGGTGATTTATGAGATATTTTATTATTAAAGTCATCGCGTGATTTAAAATGCTTCTTCTATTGTTCTAGAAAGTAGTTCATAATTACATAATGATATCTTAAACACTAGCGTGTCAAAACTAATGAAACCTGTGATTATTATTTATTGATGTATTGGTAATAGTTCTATAAAATTGCATTAATATGCAATACATATTTCTTGAGATATTCGATTATTTGTGTGATAATGTAAAAGTAGGTGATATCTAAAATATCAAATTATATCTCACAAACTGGCGTATTAATATTAATGCACTTTATTATTGATATTGAATAGTATCTTAGTATTATTTATGTCGATTGTGATCAATATCAATGCGTAATTTTTGAGATATTTTATTTTTAGTGTCATCACGAGATTTTAAATGCTTCTTCAATTATCATTCAAAGTGGCTGATAATTAAATAATGATATCTTAAATGCTAGCGTGTCAAAACTACTGAAACCTGTTTTTGTTATTAATTAATGTATTAGTAATAATTGTAAAAAAATGGATTAATATGCAATGCATATTTTTTGGAATATTTGATTTTTAGTGTGATAATGTAAAAGTAGGTGATATCTAAAATATTAAATTATATCTCACAAACTGACGTATCAATTTTAATGCACTTTATTATTGATATTGAGTAGTATTTTAGTATTATTTGTGTAGATTGTGATCAATATTGAATGCGTGATTTTATTATTAAAGTCATCGCGTGATTTTAAATGCTTCTTCAATTGTACTTCAAAGTGGATCATAATTAATTAATGATATCTTAAATGGTAGCGTGTCAAAACTAATGAAACCTGTTTTTGTTATTAATTAATGTATTAGTAATAATTGTATAAAATTGCATTAATATGCAATGCATATTTTTTGAGATATTTGATTTTTAGTATGATAATGTAAAAGTAGGTGATATCTAAAATATCAAATTATATCTCACAAACTGGCGTATCAATTTTAATGCACTTTAGTATTGATATTGAGTATTATTTTAATATTATTTGTGTCGATTGTGATCAATATCGAATGCGTGATTTTTGAGATATTTTATTATTAATGTCATCGCGTAATTTTAAATGCTTCTTCAATTGTTCTTGAAAGTGGCTCATAATTAAATAATGATATCTTAAATGCTAGCGTGTCAAAACTAATGAAACCTGTTTTTGTTGTTAATTAATGCATAAGTAATAATCATATAAAATTGGATTAATATGCAATGCATATTTTTTGAGATATTCTATTTTTAGTGGGATAATGTAAAAGTAGGTGAAATCGAAGATATTAAATTATGTCTCACAAACTGGCGTATCAATTTTAATGCACTTTATTATTGATATTGAGTAGTATTTTAGTATTATTTGTGTCAATTGTGATCAATATTGAATGCGTGATTTGTGAGTTATTTTATTATTAAAGTCATCGCGTGATTTTAAATGCTTCTTCAATTATTGTACTTAAAAGTGGCTCATAATTAATTAATGATATCTTAAATGGTAGCGTGTCAAAACTAATGAAACTTGTTTTCGTTATTAATTGATGTATTTGTAATAATTATATAAAATAGGATTAATATGCAATGCATATTTTTTTATATTTTCGCTTTTTAGAGCGATAATGTAAAATTAAGTGATATTTAATGTATTCTATCTCAAAAACTGATGTATCAATTTAAATGCACTTTATTAATGATATTGAGTTGTGTTTTAATATTTTTTTGTGTTTTTATCATTAATTGATGTATTGGTAATAACTACACAAAAATGAATAAATGTTCAATGCCTATTTCTTGAGATATTCGTATTTAGCAATAATCATATGTTTTTCTCTTGAACTTTTGTTATAATTTACAGTAAAATATTTAACTAAAGAAGAACGAGTTCAATTTTGAACAAGTTCTGAAGAGATCTTAAAAATGTTTACCTCTTTGACTTCTTTGGCCTCTTTGCGTTTTTGGCTGCCTCAACCAAAATAGCAAAAATGTACAGAATGATACACGCACGTTTACATATATTTTGTCGTTTTTCAATTTTTCATAAATCTTTAGCTGTTTAACGACAAATATTTCATTTCAATAACAAAATTGCAGGAAATTAAAAAGAGTTCAAAATTTTGTATTAAAAGTTATCGGCTAAAAGCTGAAAGTATATCAAATACCGAAAAAGACGTTTCAACCTTTAATCTAAAGAGTTTTTAAATAAAATTTGCAAGTCAACTATGCGATGTTTAACTACATAGACTTAAAAAAATAAGTAAAATGCAAAAAGAAAATAACAAAATGTGTTATAGTTTAGTTCTTCAATTAATATAGTTCTTCGATTGTGGAAACTGAATAAAATTTCAAATAATCGATAATCAAATGTACTCTTGTACTTTTTGTAATAATTTACAGGAGTAAAATATTTTACTTAATGAGGTACAAACCTTTTCGAGATTTTTTCAGAACTTGTTCAAAATTGAATTCCTCGCTCAATTTTGAACAAGTTCTGAAAATATCTTCAACCTCTTGACTTATTTAACCTCTTTGACCGATTTGACTTCTTTGACCTCTTTGGCTTCTTCAGTCAAAATGGTACTCAGCCAAAATACAGAATGTTCTATTTAAAATAAGTTGGTAGCTACTTCTGGTGAGAAGTCCGTAAAGTTTCAATTAATGGATTAGGTTTAAACTGGTTCATTGATTTGCAGTGATGAGGAAAATCGAATTTTGCAACATCCGAGGAGTCGTTCTGGCCGAATCTGAACTCCTCGCTCAGTTATGAACAGGTTCTGAACAGATCTTCGATCTCTTGACTTCTTTGACCTCTTTGACCTATTTGACTTATTTGGCCTCTTTGGCTTCTTCGTCAAAATGGTAACCAAAATACAGAATGTTCTATTTAAAATGAGTTGGTAGATACTTCTGGTGAGAAGTGCGTAAACTTTCAATGAATGGATTAGGTTTTGACTGGTTCATTTGTTTGCAGTGATGAGGAAAATCGAATTTTGCAACATCCGAGGAGTCGTTCTGGCCGAATCTGAACTCCTCGCTCAGTTTTGAACAGGTTCTGAACAGATCTTCGACCTCTTGACTTCTTTGACCTCTTTGACCGATTTTACTTCTTTGACCTCTTTGGCTTCTTCGTCAAATGGTAGCCAAAATACAGAATGTTCTATTTAAAATAAGTTGGTAGCTACTTCTGGTGAGAATTCCGTAAACTTTCAATTAATGGATTAGGTTTTAACTGGTTCATTGATTTGCAGTGATGAGGAAAATCGAATTTTGCAACATCCGAGGAGTCGTTCTGGCCGAATCTGAACTCCTCGCTCAGTTATGAACAGGTTCTGAACAGATCTTCGACCTCTTGACTTCTTTGACCTCTTTGACCTATTTGACTTATTTGACCTCTTTGGCTTCTTCAGTCAAAATGGTACTCAGCCAAAATACAGAATGTTCTATTTAAAATAAGTTGGTAGCTACTTCTGGTGAGAAGTCCGTAAAGTTTCAATTAATGGATTAGGTTTTAACTGGTTCATTGATTTGCAGTGATGAGGAAAATCGAATTTTGCAACATCCGAGGAGTCGTTCTGGCCGAATCTGAACTCCTCGCTCAGTTATAAACAGGTTCTGAGCAGATCTTCGACCCCTTGACTTATTTGACCTCTTTGACCGATTTTACTTCTATGACCTCTTTGGTTTCTTTCGTCAAAATGGTACGCACCCAAAATACAGAATGTTCTATTTAAAATAAGTTGGTAGCTACTTCTGGTGAGAAGTCCGTAAAGTTTCAATTAATGGATTAGGTTTTAACTGGTTCATTGATTTGCAGTTATGAGGAAAATCTAATTTTGAAACATCCGAGGAGTCGTTCTGGCCGAATCTGAACTCCTCGCTCAGTTTTGAACAGGTTCTGAACAGATCTTCGACCTCTTGACTTCTTTGACCTGTTTGACCGATTTGACTTCTTTGACCTCTTTGGCTTCTTTCGTCAAAATGGTAGCCAAAATACAGAATGTTCTATTTAAAATGAGTTGGTAGCTGCTTCTGGTGAGAAGTCCGTAAACTTTCAATGAATGGATTAGGTTTTGACTGGTTCATTGATTTGCAGTGATGAGGAAAATCGAATTTTGCACCATCCGAGGAGTCGTTCTGGCCGAATCTGAACTCCTCGCTCAGTTTTGAACAGGTTCTGAACAGATCTTCGACCTCTTGACTTCTTTGACCTCTTTGACCGATTTGACTTATTTGGCCTCTTTGGCTTCTTCGTCAAAATGGTAACCAAAATACAGAATGTTCTATTTAAAATGAGTTGGTAGCTGCTTCTGGTGAGAAGTCCGTAAACTTTCAATGAATGGATTGGGTTTTGACTGGTTCATTGGTTTGCAGTGATGAGGAAAATCGAATTTTGCAACATCCGAGGAGTCGTTCTGGCCGAATTTGAACTCCTTGCTTAGTTTTGAACTGGTTCTGAACAGATCTTCGACCTCTTGACTTCTTTGACCTTTTTGACAGATTTGACTTATTAGACCTCTTTCGCTTCTTCGTCAAAATGGTAGCCAAAATACAGAATGTTCTATTTAAAATGAGTTGGTAGCTGCTTCTGGTGAGAAGTCCGTAAACTTTCAATGAATGCATTAGGTGTTGACTGGTTCATTGATTTGCAGTGATGAGGAAAATCGAATTTTGCAACATCCGAGGAGTCGTTCTGGCCGAATCTGAACTCCTCGCTCAGTTTTGAATAGGTTCTGAACAGATCTTCGACCTCTTGACTTCTTTGACCTCTTTGACTTATTTGACCTCTTTGGCTTCTTCAGTCAAAATGGTACTCAACCAAAATACTGAATGTTCTATTTAAAATAAGTCGGTAGCTACTTCTGGTGAGTAGTTCGTAAACTGTCAATGAATGGAATAGGTTTTGACTGGTTCATTGGTTTGCAGTGATGAGGAAAATCAAATTTTGCAATATCCGAGGAGTCGTTCTGGCCGAATCTGAACTCCTCGCTCAGTTTTGAACAGGTTCTGAAGAGATCTTCGACCTCTTGACTTCTTTGACCTCTTTGACCGATTTTACTTCTTTTACCTCTTTGGCTTATTCGTCAAAATGGTAGCCAAAATTCAGAATGTTCTATTTAAAATAAGTTGGTAGCTACTTCTGGTGAGAAGTGCGTAAACTTTCAATGAATGGATTAGGTTTGGAGTGGTTCATTGATTGGCAGTGATGAGGAAAATCGAATTTTGCAACATCCGAGGAGTCGTTCTGGCCGAATCTGAACACCTCGTTCAGTTTTGAACAGGTTCTGAACAGATCTTCGACCTCTTGACTTCTTTGACCTCTTTGACCTATTTGACTTATTTGGCCTCTTTGGCTTCTACGTCAAAATGGTAACCAAAATACAGAATGTTCTATTTAAAATGAGTTGGTAGATACTTCTGGTGAGAAGTCCGTAAACTTTCAATGAATGGATTAGGTTTTGACTGGTTCATTTGTTTGCAGGGATGAGGAAAATCGAATTTTGCAACATCCGAGGAGTCGTTCTGGCCGAATCTGTACTCCTCGCTCAATTTTGAACAGGTTCTGAAGAGATCTTCGACCTCTTGACTTCTTTGACCTCTTTGACCGATTTGACTTATTTGACCTCTTTGGCTTCTTGAGTCAAAATGTGTCGTTCTGGCCGAATGGAGAGTAAATTGTACAGTAAATTTAATTTACAGAGTAAATTAAAGTAGAGTGTTTTACTTACTACTAGTTAGGTACCGGAAGTTCTACAACTTGAACGTATTTATTTGAAAAAATATTTATTTGGCAAAAAATTAGTAGTTCTCCTCAAAATAAATACTTTCTAGTTCTAGAACTACCGGTTCTTATCTGCTTTTAAGTAAATCTGCCGATTGTTTCAAATTTTGTAGTGGGTTGACAATTTGAATTAGATCAGATAGCAATGAAGTTTTTGGGGACCAGCCATTTATTTTCAATAAAAAACATACACATAAATTATTTACAATATAAAAGAGCACCTTTCATATGCAATTACGTTGCGTAATTCGTTCCAGTTGTTGTACTTAGAATCTCCTGCCTCCTGGTCTTGGACCACCATCTTCAGCAGATGGGTGAGCGGCTATCCAGTCGAGGGCCCTCTGGATGGCGGCAGGGATGGCGGGGGCGACCGGCAGATGGGCCCCCTGGGGTTGAAAACCGTTCTCGTCGGCGACGTATTGCAAGTTAATGGGGGCTCCTTCGGGGGAGGTGTACGCGAAGGCACCCTGGGCTACGACCGCTGGCTCTTGTCCACCTACCTGTTTCACCTGGCCCTGTTCGTTGGCCGAAATTCCATTTTCGGTTTCGTAGCTGAAAATAGATAAAACATATTAAAAAAAAAACAAAAATAGATAACAATAATTAATATTGTGTCAGGTTTTATGTATTTTTTCGAATGATTTGGTTTTTAGATTGGATTTTCCTGGTGAACGTTGGGTGATAAAAACACATGTGCTTATATTTGATTAATTCTGAGTGTTCAAAAAAAAATCTTATGAGCAATATTGGGTAATAAGAGCACACGTATTTTTATTCGATGAATTCTGGGTGTTCAAAAAATCTGCAAATAATTTATGAACAAAAAATTTAATTGAACTTGATTTTATGCGCCAAGCAAGAAGTGCTATGAAATTTAGTTGCCTACATTTGGTTTCCTAACTGTTATTGAAATATTGTTCAAATATCTGTTATATTTTCAAAGTTATTTTTAAAATCCAAAAATAGTTGACCTCAACTTCCGGTTTTCGAAATCATTTTTTTGCAAAATCTTCCCAAAGCCAGATTTTGTTCTGCAAAGTTCGTTCAATTGTCTTGGTCCTGACAACACGCCTAGGATACATACCTCCACTGGTAAGATCCGTCTGGGCTGATGTCAGAGTCCTGCCTCAAAATCGCAATGTTTTGCCCTGGCTGGGGCTGTCCACGGAATTGTGCGAAGGCACAGCCAACGAGGGCGAAGATGACGACCTGTAGGTACAGAGTTTGTGCTTAATCAAACTGCCTAACAATCCGGAGGACACACCGAAAAAATCAAAACCACACCAGGCACACCTTCACTTGATCACTTTTCGTGTACTTACCAAAGAATTCATTGCTGGTAGTATCAAAATGTAAGTCACTGACTGACTGATGATGATCATGCGGGGTACCAAGATATTTATAGGCGGCTTCATTGGTTTCCCTACCCCAACTGTTTCTCAACACCTCGCCGCATCACCGCATTATATCATCCTTTTCGTATTTTCGATACATCCTTGCACATCCATGCGGTTCGTATTGTCAACTCCAAGGATAAGTGCACCGATGGGTGTGGCCGTAATTGACCGTTAAAATGCCACAATTAAACCCAATCTCTCACATTTTCGATTACTCCGATTAACTTATTGGTGAACTTGAATCGAGAACAATTCTCTTAAAATAGATCGAACATTAATTGGTGAGTTATGCCTACTTTCTAATCTACAATGACATTTACCTGTATCACAGGTCTTATGAAATAATATTATTACACCACTTGTTTGCATTTTAAATGAATTATATTTTTGCATAAAAATTAATATCGATTACTTGCCTTGCATACATTAAATCACCAATTAGTTTTAAATTAAGATCTTCGATTTTACAGCACCTACAATTATTTTAAATTGCATCATAGTGATTATTATATTTGCATTGATGAGAATAATTCTATTGACACATTAATCACCATAAAATGTTTATTATTATTAATAGAACGTAATTATATTTTTCATTATTTTGTACATACAGGGAATCCCAAACTCATTAATATTATACAGGGTTATTCCAATTCGATTGTCACATGGGGATATCGGAAACGGTCAGATACAAAGTCGGTTAAATTGGGGCAAAGTTGCATTTATCGAAAATCTCCGGAAGTAAGCAGAAATTTCTGGTTTTCTCAACAGAATATTACTGACCACTAAATTGTGCAACTTTTTTGTAACTTAACCGCCTTTGTAACTTTTGCGGTTTCCGAGATGCCCATGCTATTGATCCTTATCTTTGACACCCTGTATAATATTATACAGGGTTATTCAAATTCGTTTATCACTATGGGGATTTCGGAAACGGTCAGAGATATAAAGTCGGTAAAATTGGGGCAAAGTTGAGTAATCATATGGCAACCAATAAAATTAATTTTAAAAATTTCAATGGTCAATTCAATAATTCATTTGAAATATTCTGTTGTTTTATTTTAAGGTTTACTATTGAAAATTCACTTTTCAGAATCACCTTTGGAGATTTTAGAATTCGTATTTTTTTTACATTGTATAATACATATCCGAGGGCTGGGAAGTGAATATTGACTCACCCTGTATAGAATTTTTAGAGAATAATAAATATATTGTTAAAATTTCAATGATTGCTGATAACATTTTAATTATGATCTTTACAATTTAAAATGTTCTCTCAATTTTTCTATGAATATTGTTAAAATTTCAGTTGTGATTCTGAACATTTCAATTTTTATTGTAAAATTTTAATAGTTAGAGGTCAAAATTTCATTACTTATTTTTTCTATTGCAGTCAATTGCAAAAATTGCACAAAATTGCAAGAACATCATTTATTCGGTGCATTCCAATGATAAGTGTCAAACTTTTTATGTAACCATTGAAATTTTTTCGATTATTTTTATTTATTATTGTTCCCCATATGATTACGCAACTTTTCCAACAAAAATTTATACTTGATGACGATTGCACTCCCACGAAACATCTGATGAAAATTCTGAAATTCTCTTGTTGTAAAGGAGAAAAAGTGACAATGAAAATGTGTTATTTGTTATTTAATATTTCTTCAAGTAACGACACGAAAAAAATAAATAAGATTTTCGAAAACTTCTATTTTTTCTAAAAATCTCGACAAGCATTAAAAAAATGTAAATTATTTTTATTGATTGTTGTTAACCATATGAACACAACTTTGCCAACAAAAATTTAAACTTGATGACGATTGCACTAACACGAAACGTCGGATTAGAAATCTAAATAATCGAGTCTAAATTTTTAAATATGGACCTGCATTTTTATTTTATTTTAGAGTTCTACTCATCAATACTATTATAATGATATGCAAAACTTGAGGTTTTAGAAACGTTTGTTTTTAATATACACAAATTTGTATGAAAGCTTTAAAAACTTTGCCAGTAATATATTTCTGGGAAAAAAGTTATAATTTCGCGGGTTCGAATTAATCTTTGTAATATATGAAAATTTTGGTATTGATTGAAAATAAAAAATTCTAATAAATAAATTTTAATTTCGAATAGAAATATTCATTATAATTTATACAACAGAATAGTAGAATTGAATAATATTTTTGTAGTATGATCCCGTTTGGGATACTACATAGTCTTACATATAGAATAGAATTTCATTGAGAAATTTGTGGTGTGATGGACTTTTTGCAATAAGTAATACATTTTCGTAAATATTTTCGTAAGTTGTACGGAACATGAAGAAAATTTATCATTTGCAATATAAATTGTTATTATTTCTTTCTATTTTTTTAATTTATAATCAATATTTTGTATTTTCCCTTAATAGTTTTGCAAATTTCTATAAAAAAATTATTAACTTAGTGAGTGATGTGCTTTGTGGATAAAACCTTTTATAATTGCCACTAAAAATTGCAGGTTTCAATTAAACTTTGAAATGTATAATTAAAATTTTGGTAATTATAATAAGAATTTCATAATTTGTAATGAAAAATTTCCAACTAAATTTAATTTCATTAAATTTTCTCCAAATAACTATGCAAATAACATTTCGGCAATTTACAATAATTTTTTTATAATCGCTGCTGACATTTTGTAATTTTTAACACGAATGTTGAAATTGCCAATTATATTTTACATTTTGTAGTCAAATTTACCAATTTACAAAAAAAAATTCATAAAGCTATTGAAATTTATTAATTTAAAATACAAATTTTGCAATATTCATTAAAATTTTTAAGTCAATGAAGTCACAACGAAAGTTACATAATTCCAATAAAACTTATTTATTGCCTAATGACTGTTTTCTATTTTCATTGAAATATTGGTTTTATAATGAAATATACAGTGAAATTTAGCCAATTGACAATAACATTTTCATAATCGATGCTGAAATTCTGGAATTTCAACGAATGTTCAAATTACTAACCATATTTTACATTTTGTAGTCAAATTTATCAATTTACAATCAAATTTTCTTAAAGCTATTGAAATTTTGTAACATAGAATACAAATTTTGCAATATTCATTGAAATTTTTCCAAGTCACAACGAAAATTGCATAATTCCAATAAAACTTATTTATTACCTAATGACTGTTTTCTATTTTCATTGAAATATTGGTTTTATAATGCATATTTTGCAATTTTCACCACAATGTTCCAATTTATTTTCAACATTTTACAAATTCCACAGAAATGTTGTGATTTACAATTAATATTCCTTGGTTTTTATTGAAATATTTTCTATTTTCATTGAAATATTGTATTTATAATAAAAAAATTGCAATTTTCACTTCAATGTTCCAACTTATATTCAACATTTTACAAATTCCATAGAAATGTGTGATTTGCAATTAATATTCCTTAGTTTTCATTGAAATATTTTCTATTTTCATTGAAATATTTTCTATTTTCATTGAAATATTTTCTATTTTCATTGAAATATTGCATTCATAATGTAAATTTTGCAATTTTCACTACAATGTTCCAACTTATATTAAACATTTTACAAATTCCAAAGAAATTTTGTAATTTACAATTAATACTTCATAATTTTTATTGAAATATTGAAATCCATCAAAAGTTCGCAATATTGATCGTAATGTTATCACTATTTATGAGGTTTTAAAAGAAATATTGTAATCTGTAATGAAAATTACGAAAATTTCATAGTTTCTATTGCATTTTTTTAAATTTACTTCAAAAATTTTTAATCTTTCCTTATGTTTTTTGCAAATTTCTATGAAATCTTTAATAACTTTATAAGGAATATGATTTCTGGGGAAAGCAGTTACAATTTCTAACTAAAAACTCGCAGGTTTCATAAATATTTGTAATTTATAAAAATGTTGGTATTTATAATAAAAAATTCAAATGAAAATTTTGTATTTTCCAACAGAAATGCAACATTCATTGTAATTTACAATCGAAATGATATATTTTCAATGAGAATTTTGTGCATTGATAAACTTTTTACAATTCGTAATCAAATTTCGTAATTCGTAAAGGAAATTTACAGAGGACATGATATAATTTCATTGATAATTTTGTGGTTTGATAAGCTTTTTGCAAGTTTTAATAACATTCTCTAATTTGTAAGGAAAATGTAGAAAATTTTCATACAAAATTTGTCATTTGCCACGAAGATTTCATATTTTCTATTTAAATTTTTAGTATATAATTTTGTAATTAACAAAATTTTGTATTTTCCATTAAAAGTTATGCATATTTCTATTAATATATTAATAACTTAGCGAGTGATATGCTTTGCGGATATATCGTTTACAAGTCCTGCTAAAAAAATGAGGTTTCAATTAAACATTGAAATTTATAATATTTATAAGATATTTATAAGATATTTTAAGATATAAATATCTTAATTTATAAGATATTTATAATTTCTAACGATTTTTTTTTTGTAATTTCTAATCAAAATTGAGTAATTTCCTACTAAATTCTGCATAATCATCATGACAACTTTACTATTTTCTTTGAGTTTTGCATTTTATAATACAAATTTTGTATTTTCAATTAAAAAATTGCAATATACGTTGCAATTCAGTAAATTTTTATATTCATTTATTTGTGTGTATATGTAGATTCCCCGACTGATACAATTATTATTATTATTTTTAATATAAATAATAAATATAATTGTATTTAAATTTTTAATTTAGAATCAAAATTTTCTTTTCTGTTTTATTTGATTTGTAATCCAAATTACACCTATATTGTAAATGCCCTGACTGATTCCCCGACTGATGCAATTATTATTATTATTTTTAATATAAATAATAAATATAATTGTATTTAAATTTTTAATTTAGAATAAAAATTTTCTTTTCTATTTTATTTGATTTGTAATCCAAATTACACCTATATTGTAAATGCCCTGGCTGATACCCCGACTGATACAATTATTATTATTATTTTTAATATAAATAATAAATATAATTGAATTTAAATTTTTAATTTAGAATCAAAATTTACGTTTCTGTTTTATTTGATTTATAATCCAAATTACACCTAATTTGTAAATGCAGAAAAAAAACTATGATAACGACATTATTCAGGAAAACTAAGTAACATAATTGATATTATTCCAATTGGATTTATTGATTGGTATGAGCAACGGCAAATCTACAGTAGCTCAGAATGCAACATCTTAATCTGGCCTTGTGCAAGATGATCACCAGAACCTATCAATTAAATTGTCTGGTTAAAAAAACCCGTAAATGATTAATACTACAAATTACATTTTAAATCTTATTTCATTGCGATTACCATAATAAATGTCACAATAATGGTCATTATTTTTATCCTTGTAAGTTATTGATGTATTAGTCAAATCAAATTACGTTGCTGAAACAAATATAATGTAGAACCAAACTAGACTTTGTAGTCTGATTGAGTATAATGTTTAGTTGCTGAATTTAAATGATCGCCATCTGAGTCAGGGTCGGATCATTGGAAAAAATACAAACTGAGAAAATATAGTAGAAAAGGAAATGTTAAACATTTTTTACCAATTAAGAATATGAATAACCAAGAAGAATAGGATAATTTTCTACGAGAAAATTATTATATTCTTCAACATCATTTTAATATTCGGAGAATATTTATATATTCTATTTGATTATTTTAATTTTCTGAAAAATCTCGGCTATTTTGCAATGCTATTCCAATTTTGGGCAAAAATTCGCATACGTGTAAATTTTCATTCGACATTTTCAGTTTTAAATAATAATTTCTTTCAGTTCCACTTTTTTTTTCAAAAGTAAATGATGTGCTGAAATCAAAAACTTGCACATTTATTTGAACGTAGCTCGTAAGAAAATTTATTTAGGATATTTTTATTGTCATTATGTAAATGTCCTGTTTTGTCACCATCAGGAAATATAATGCAAAAGGTTAGGTTACAGATCATCTTATTGCCCATTGAGTATTTGAAAGTGAAACCAGAAACACATTTTGAGAAACTGAATAGCGATTAGGCGTTAAGGAAAGGTGATTATTTATGGCTCATATTTAAATTAAGTATACACTGTAATGTCAGCTATATACACCTACTAACTTTTATAATAATTAAAAAAATGCATTTTGCAATAGTGTATGTAATTATGTAATTAGTAATTGTAGTACAAGAAGCTGCTTGTTTAATTATGTATTTCCACTGAATAAAACACTACTATGTTTTATACCATATTATAACATAATAGTATTATATTCAGTGTTAATATGGATTTTCACGTAAGAGGGTTGATGTGATTTAAGTCATGATTTAAATCAACTGATTTTTTTAAATAAATCATTGATTTTTCTTTTTTTTTTCAATCATGATTTATTCCATCATGAATAATGTATTTATTGAGCTTTATTTATTTTTATAATTATTAATTATTATTACTTATAATTAATAATGATTGTTAATAACATACACGTATATCATTACAAAATTTAAAAGAAAAATAAAAGTTGCTATTTATACTATGAGATTTTTGAATCTAAGAAATAATTAAGATGCCACTAAATCAGTAAACCAAGAAATACATGGAAAATAAATGCTGCGTATGTTCCTTGCATGCAAGTTACTTTTCTTAGCGAGCTTTATTACAATAATATTAATGTAATTGTAGATACATTCGTAATTCTCGCACGCTTAGCGCACGAACAACATAATGTGCAATAATCTGCAATGTTGTAACACGAAACACTAATTTCAGAAGGAAATTTAATCATATATAATAACATTTACCATCGCAATCAGTGCATTTGCGATAGTATAAAGAATTTCCAGCGTTTCGTATGCATGTAATAATTAATAACATTTACATTTAGGTACTAAAAAATTAATAAATATTTTATATTTTAAAAAATCCAATTTATTTTTTTATGCACTGTTGCAGAGAGCCTCAAATTAAGAGCAAAACAGAATTCAACAAAAATCAATAGACATTGAATAAGAAAATTCAAAAGAAATATAATTTAAAAATCAATACGAGTTATGTAGCAAATGGCTGAAAATAAACGAAAAAATAAGTTTCGAAATTTCAATAGAGATTAAATTTTCGAACATAAATGAGAATTAAATAAAAATATTCAATCAAAATTGTTTCAAAAGGAGAGAAATTAAATTATTAAAAAAACATTCCAGTATAAATTAAATTTAAAAAATGTAAGAAAATAAAGTACAAATATTAAATTGAATAAATTTAGTTTGAAACCCCGATAACTAGGATTAGTCTGTTAATTTCATTAAACTTTTTTTAAATTTAAGACCGTTTTTTTAATGTTTTCTAATGTAACCTATTCAAAATGTTTATGGTTTAAAACAGATTAAAAAGCTCTACCAAAATAAAAAATAAAAAATGTGGTTCTCATTTAAAAAAATCATTAATAACGAGATAACTTTTAAAATTTGGTTTTATTAAATCTGAAAACAATATTTTCATATGCGCAGTAATTTATATCGCTATATCCCTTTTAGATTTTCTGTCTCTCATACACATTAACGGAGTTACCGAATTTATCCGCTACTTAATTTCCACACTGTATAAGAATCTGTTAGAAAATTTGCTTCTGACACAACAAATAGTTTGTTCCCATATTGATTCATAATTGATAATTGTATACTAGCCGTAATTTGTATGTAATTGTTCTACCATATATAAATGGCCTTGTTATGTGCAGCTTACATCGCTGTTAAAAATTATACAGAGTAGGGCCATAAGGTTACATTATTACATTACATATTACATATTATTACCTTACAAGCATTACAAGCTTAGTTGTAATTAGCTAGCGCCACATAACTTTAAGTAAACGGTGTACTTATAATACTCTTTGATTAACCTTAATGGAGCTAGAACGATCAATATGCTAGACGGCTCATTAGCAATTACAATTATTACTCCAGCCATCAAAGACTTGCGCCGGAGTTATACGGAATTCATCAAAACTGTTCAACGAATAGGCTAAAAAATGTGTGTACGTGCTTCAATTGCTTTCAACGTTACTTTGTGTTATGTTAATTAACATGTTAATTAAAATGGCAAGTAGCATTTTCAATTAATTTAGTATGTAATCATTTTATTCAGCAACATAAACCTTTTGAAGGCAAGGCCACAACACGTGTGTAGCATTTTTTTAAATCATTTTCTCACTATGCACCTAAATTGTTCACAAACAAAAACTATGTCAAATTTTCAGGAGAATTAATTTCAGGTGTACTGTACACGAATCTAATATCAAATTTGCACATAATAAACTTTCAGAAATTTCAGTAACAGCTAACCCATACATGTCAGTGCACTTGTTCAATACTGAAACTTTCTCAATTTTTCAGGAGAATTAGTTTCAGGTGTACTGTATATGAATCTAATATCAAATTTGCAAATAATAGATTTTCAGACATTCCAGTTATAGCTAACCCATACTAGTCAATGCAGAAAATTTTAAGTTTGTTTTTTTACTTGTTCAATACTGAAACTTTGTCAATTTTCAGGAGAATTAGTTTCAGGTGTACTGTACACGAATCTAATATCAAATTTGCTAATAATAAATTTTCAGAAATTTCAGTAATAGCTAATCCATACTTGTCAATGCAGAAAGTTACGAGTTTGATTTTCTCACATGTTCAATATAGAAACTTTGTCAAATTTTCAGGAGAATTAGTTTCAGCTGTACTGTACACGAATCTAATATCAAATTTTCAAATAATAAATTTTCATAAATTTCAGTAATAGCTAATCCATACTTGTCAATGCAGAATGTTATGTGTTTGATTTTCTCCCTGTTTCATACTGAAACTTTGTCAAATTTTTAGGAGAATTAGTTTCAGCCGTACTGTACACGAATCTAATATCAAATTTTCAAATAATAAATTTTCTGAAATTTCAGTAATAGCTAATCCATACTCGTCAATGCAGAAAGTTATGTGTTTGATTTTCTCCCTGTTTCATACTGAAACTTTGTCAAATTTTCAAGAGAATTAGTTTCAGGTGTACTGAGTACGAATCTAATATCAAATTTGCTAATAATAAATTTTCAGAAATTTCAGTAATAGCTAATCCATACTTGTCAATGCAGAAAGTTATGTGTTTGATTTTCTCACTTGTTCAATACTGAAACCTTGTCAAATTTTCAGGAGAATTAGTTTCAGGTGTACTGTACACGAATCTAATATCAAATTTTCAAATAATAAATTTTCAGAAATTTCAGTAATAGCTAATCCATACTTGTCAATGCAGAAAGTTATGTGTTTGATTTTCTCCTTTATTTAATACTGAACCTTTATCAAATTTTCAGGAGAATTAAATTCACGTGTAATGTGTACGAATATTATATCAAATTTGCAAATAATAAATTTTCAGAAATTTTAGTAATAGCTAACCCATTCTTGTCAATGCAGAAAGTTGTATGTTTGATTTTCTCACTTGTTCAACACTCAAACTTTGTCAAATTTTCAGAAGAATTAGTTTCAGGTGTACTGTACACGAATCTAATATCAAATTTGCAAATATTAAGTTTTCAGAAATTTCAGTAACAGCTTACCCATACATGTCAATGCAGAAAGTTATATGTTTGATTTTCTCACTTGTTAATAATAATAATAATAATAATAATAATTATATTTATTTCTTTCTTAAAGGCACATTTTACAGTGGAAATAAGAGGAACGTCAAAAAGATCAATATAAATTACATTTACATATATTACATATTATTTGCATATAGTTAAATACTGAAACTTTGTCAATTTTTCAGGAGAGTTAGTTTCAGGTGTACTGCACACGAATCTAATATCAAATTTACAAATAATAAATTTTCAGAAATTTCAGAAATAGGTATCCCATACTTATCATCTCAGAAAGTTATATGTTTGATTTTTTACCTTATTTAATACGGAGACTTTGTCAAATTTTCAGGAGAATTAGTTTCATGTGTACCGTATACGAATCTAATATCAAATTTGAAAATAATAAATTTTTAGAAATTTCAGATATAGCTAACCCATACTTATCAACGCAGAAAGTTATATGTTTGATTTTCTCCCTTATTTACTCTGAAACTTTGTCAATTTTCAGGAGAATTAGTTTCAGGTGTACTGTACACGAATCTAATATCAAATTTGCAACTAATCATTTTTCAGAAATTTCAGTCATGGCTAACCCATACTTGTCAATGCAGAAAGTTATATGTTTGATTTTCTCCCTTATGTAATACTGAAACTTTGTCAAATTTTCAGGAAAATTAGTTTCAGGTGTACTGTATACGAAAGTTATATCAAATTTGCAAATAATAATTTTTTTGAAATTTCAGTAATAGATAACCCATACTTGTCAATGCAGCAAGTTAAGTGTTTGATTTTCTCCCTTATTTAATACTGAAACTTTGTCAAATTTTCAGGAGAATTAGTTTCAGGTGTACTGTACACGAATCTAATATCAAATTTGCAAATAATAAATTTTCAGAAATTTCAGAAATAGCTAACCCATACTTATCATCTCAGAAAGTTATGTGTTTGTTTTTCTCCCTTATTTAATACTGAAACTTTGTCAATTTTTCAGGAGAATTAGTTTCAGGTGTACTGTACACGAATCTAATATCAAATTTTCAAATTTTAAATTTTCAGAAATTTCAGTAATAGCTAACCCATACTAGTCAATGCAGAAAGTTATATGTTTGATTTTCTCACTTGTTCACTACTGAAACTTTGTCAATTTTTCAGGAGAAATAGTTTCAGGTGTACTGTACACGAATCTAACTTCAGATTTGCAAATAATAAATTTTCAGAAATTTCAGTAAGAGCTAACCCATATATGTCAATGCAGAAAGTTTCGTTTGATTTTCTCACTTGTTCAATACTGAAACTTTGTCAAATTTTCATGAGAATTAGTTTCAGGTGTACTGTACACGAATCTATTATCAAATTTTCAAATAATAAATTTTCAGAATTTCAGAAATTTCAGAAATAGCTAACCAATACTTATCAACACAGAAAGTTATATGTATGATTTTCTCACTTGTTCAATACTGAAACTTTGTCAAATTTTCAGGAGAATTAGTTTCAGGTGTACTGTACACGCATCTTATAGGAAATTTGCAAATTAAAACTTTTCAGAAATTTCAGTAATAGCTAACCCATACTTGTCAATCCAGGAAGTTATATGTTTGATTTTCTCACTTGTTCAATACTAAAACTTTGTCACATTTTGAGGAGAATTAGTTTTAGGTGTACTGTACACGAATCTATTATCAAATTTTCAAATAATAAATTTTCAGAAATTTCAGTAATAGCTAATCCATACTTGTCAATGCAGAAAGTTATGTGTTTGATTTTCTTCCTGTTTCATACTGAAACTTTGTCAAATTTTCAGGAGAATTAGTTTTATGTGTACTGTACACGAATCTAATATCAACTTTGCTAATAATAAATTTTCATAAATTTCAGTTATACATAGCTAACACATACTAGTCAATGCGGGAAGTTATATGTTTGATTTTCTCACTTGTTCAATACTTAAACTTTGTCAAATTTTCAGGAGAATTAGTTTCAGGTGTACTGTACATGAATCTTATATCAAATTTGCAAATAATAAATTTTCAGAAATTTCAGTTATAGCAGACCCATACTTGTCAATGCAGAAAGTTTTATGTTTGATTTTAACACATGTTCAATACTGAAACTTTGTCAATTCTTCCGGAGAATTAGTTTCAGGTGTACTATACAAGAATCTAATATCAAATTTGCAAATAATAAGATTTCAGATATGTAAGTAATACCTAACCTATACTAGTCAATGCAGGAAGTTATATGTTTGATTTTCTCATTTGTTCAATACTGAAACTTTGTCAATTTTTCAGGAGAATTAGTTTCAGGTGTACTGTACAAGTATCTAATATCAAATATGCAAATAATAAATTTTCAAACATTTCAGAAATAGCTAACCAATATTTACCAACGCAGAAAGTTATATGTTTGATTTTCTCACATGTTCAATACTTAAACTATGTCAAATTTTCAGGAGAATTAGTTACAAGTATACTGTACACGAATCTAATATCAAATTTGCAAATAATAAGTTTTCATAAATTTCAGTTATGGCTAACTCATACTTGTCAATGCAGAAAGTTATATGTTTGATTTTCTCACTTGTTCAATACTGAAACTTTATTATTTTTTTAGGAGAATTAGTTTCAGGTGTACTGTATATAAATCTTAAATCAAATTTGCAAATAATAAATTTTCAGAAATTTCAGTAATAGCTAACCCATACTAGTCAATGCAGAAAGTTATATGTTTGATATTCTCCCTTATTTCATACTGAAACTTTGTCAAATTTTCAGAAAAATTAGCTTCAGCTGTACTGAACACGAATCTAATATCAGATTTGCAAATAATAAATTTTCAGAAATTTCAGTTATAGCTAACCCATACATGTCAATGCAGAAAGTTATATGTTTGATTTTCTCATTTCTTCAATACTGAAACTTTGTCAAATTTTCAGGAGAATTAGTTTCAGGTGTACTGTACACGAATCTAATATCAAATTAGCAAATTACAAATTTTGAGAAATTTGAGTCATAGATAACCCATACTTGTTAATGTAGAAAGTTATATGTTTGATTTTCTCCCTTATTTAATACTGAAACTTTGTCCATTTTTCAGGAGAATTAGTTTCAGGTGTACTGTATACGAATCTTATATCAAATTTTCAAATAATATATTTTCAGAACTTTCAGTAAAAGCTAACCAATACCATAACAATTAAAAATGATTTTTTTTTTAATATTTTTAAAAATATAAGCCAGAGGTCAACGGTCTCTTTATTTAGCAGGTTTTGTATCTCGTAAGATAACTTAGATCCCCATGTTTTAGCAGGAAAAGCGGACACCCTGTATATACCGAGTGATAATTTAAATTTCAGCTCTAGTTATCCATGGAAATTTGCACAGCCAATAAGAAACGCGGGATTGGTCATCTCGCCTTCCTTATTGGCTGCAATAATTTCCATGGATAACTAGAGGTGAAATTTAAAAGATCACTCGGTACATAATTTGTAAATTTATAAATACAGTTCGGTGGGTGGTCGCCATTGCAATTACATTTGTTTGTACATTTATGACTTGCAAATGGTTTTAGCATCGCGAATTCAAATTGAAGCATGCACACAGACAATTGGTAACGAGATATCCCAAGGTAATAAATAAGAGATATTTATAAATTTAATAGTCGATGGTGCACGATTTTAAATATCAACGAAATTGTGTATTACTCTGGGGCAGTGGTGATCTTCTGCGATCTGAAGGACGTGCACACACCTTTCCACTAGCAGAGAAAATGCACAAATATTTTGATCGAATGCGATACGGAACTGCATTAGTATAATGATTTATTATGTAGGATGTGGGATTATATAAAAAAAAAACAAGTTATAACTAATCGAAAATTCTAAAATAATTAAATGCCTGTTATCCAATTAGAGATATTGCAGATATTATTAGGGAAGCAAAAATCGTAATAATATACATGGTGTTTCATTTGAAAAAAAAAAGTGTTAGCACAGGATGTTGATAGAACTTCCTATAGAGAGAACGAAACCAACTATGCGAGTATGATTTGTGTTATTATTGTGTTACTTGCTATTGCAACCTACATTATTATGTAGTGTTTCCTGACGTGTGCAACTCTGTAAATAATAATAATAATAATAATAATACTATTAATCTTTATTGGTACTACGCCATAAATACAAAATACACTTATACAAATAAGTACTGGCATTAATAAACTATTATAACCGGAAGTGATAGATAGTTACAATAATTATGTAAGGATGATATTTTCATTGATAGTTTATCTACAAATTTCTTTCTTTCTTTTTCAATAGGTATTTTTTAAATTTTGATTTTGTTTCAAAATTCTTTCAAATTTTCTTTAAAAATTCTCTCAAATTTTCTTTAAAAATTCTTTCAAATTTTCCTTCAAAATTCTTTCAATTTTTCTTTCAAAATTCTTTCAAATTATCTTTCAAATTATCTTTCAAATTTATTTCAAATCTTCTATCAAAATTCTTTTAAATTTTCTTGCAATATTCTTTCAAATTATCTTTCAAATTATCTTTCAAATTTATTTCAAATTTTCTATCAAAATTCTTTCAAATTTTCTTACAAATTTTTTTCAATTTTTGTATCGATGAACCCAAAAACTTTGGTCGACGCTTTGCTTGCACACGTGCAAAGTATCTGATGCACATGTCTATAAGTACTTTACATGAAAATTCATCAATAATCAATTATTTAATACATTATATTTAATAATAATCTTTCAATTCCACATTTACCTTTAAATGTCAATAAGTAAAAGGAAGAGCCGCGGCATATGTACCGAGATGAATTGCACAACGTTCACATTCAAATGGTGCGGTCTCATTGCGTGAGTGGACAAGTAGCAGCCGTCAATGAACACAGAAAATTACATGCACCGATTGGTAATTACATATTTTAGCAAATTTGTAATTATACGAAGCAAACGCTGCAGTTTTTGACGCGCGTTTTCGCAACACACGAAAATGCACCGTTTAACTGAATTGCATTGCAAACAATTTAATTGCCTAATTGGTGCGCATAACTTGCGGATATTTCTGCGAAAAAATGTTTATCTGGAACTGCCGAATGTTGAGAACTCAAATCCGGCAATTAATATTCCAAAGGCGCAACCGCAAATATCATCCTCCTGAGATGAAGTATGCAGCATGCAAAATACCCACACTCGTAAAGTTCAAATGGCTTTTGTGTGAGATCATTTTATAATAGAATTGTGTAACAAGTACAGATCCTCAAGTTGGGAGGGGTTCATTTTTTTATCCGCGATTGGCAACCGACCAATCAATTTTTATTTCCTCTTCCATGGACTTAATTGATACGTATTTGACGGTCAGCGATTTGAACGGTGTGCAATGAGTACATTTCAAAGGTCAACTCCAGATGTTTATTCAAAACAATTTCCTTAAAGATCGCTGTCGTATTTTTTTGCAGCATTGATTATGGAAATATGTTATAATCTGTAATTTACTATTTGAGTTCGGCAGCGCTGTATGGAAAATAAATTACTAGCCGAGGATAATAAATAACAATGGAAGTGATAAATATTTATGGCCACCTTTATTATTTCCAGGCAAGAACCAATATGAGCTTGCATTTACCACAATTTTTTTATCTAAAGATGGATTGGAAACTTTGGTACTTCCTTATGAAATTTATTACATTTTGAAATTGCCCCAATTTCTTTGCATGTGCCTAAAATTATTGTAACATCGAGGTACAAAATGACACGTTTGATTTATGTTGTACTTAAAACGTACTTAACGTTTTATTATATGTACAAATATGGATTACCACTTACGAACGGTTAAAATCATATAAAATACCTTTAACGAAAATATATCATTCTAATGATAGTGCCATATACTGAGAGTGAAGAAGGTTGTAAATAAGTTCAGTCAAATTATTCAATTCGTTAGTTCATATAAGTACTATAAAAATGACTTCTAATCTAAATATCCAAAATATAAAAAATCTTTTAAAAAATCAAAGAAAGGTGTAAAAAAATAATGCATATTTAATACTAAGTTGTAACACCCGAAAATAGCAGTTAGAACTCATGGAAACAAACAACTTTTCTTAGTTAAAATTTTTGAATTGGAGCCCAAGTTCACAGTTATTGGCGTTCCTTTTTTTTCGAAAAATCGTCACTACTCCCTTATTTTAAGAAATATTTAAAAAATACAAAAAACGTTCAGCATGCGCTCTCGGTTCTCTAAAACATTTGTATTTACAATTATTTTCTATTTTATCAAATAACAAAATGGCGACCGAAGAAAAATTTCGCAACAAGATATTTTGAAAATCACTCGATTGATTTTTGAAAATAAATCATTTATGAAATCCTTAAACTATATTATAACATTTGTCTGAAAATTTTTTTTCGATCTGTCCAAAAAAGTTATTATTCAAATTGAATTACAAGATAAATTTTAACAAATTGCAACAATCATTTAAAACAATGTAGGCTAACCTTAAGTTAGGCCATTAAACAAGTTGAGGCACGTGTTTTCTAGTTTGTACGTTCAAATTTAAATACATTTTGATCTTGTTCTTCAGAAATTTCTGCTTCATCTTGAAAAGTTTCTGTCACGTTTATCATTTGTGTGCGCATTTTGCATAATTTGTGTATAAAAATGCATAATTATCAAAACAGACAAATGTTATAAGATAATTTAAGGATTTTATAAGTATTTTATTTTCAAAAATCGATCGATTGGTTTTCAAAATATCTTGCTTAGAAATTTTTGATCGGTCGCCATTTTGTAATTTAATAAAATAGAAAATAATTGTAATTACAAATGTTTTAGAGAACCGAAAGCGCATGTTGAACGTTTTTGTATTTTTTAAATATTCCTTAAAATAAGGGAGTAATGACGATTTTTCGAAAAACAAAAGAACGTCAATAACTATGAACTTGGGCTCCAATTCAAAAAATTTAACTTAGAAAAGTTGTTTGTTTCAATTAGTATTAACACCCTGTATATATATATATATATATATATTGATTTTTTCCTGGCTTTATTCTTATATTATACAGGGTGTCCGGAAAATACGTGTACAACGTTTGACGACAGACTCCTGACGTCAAAATAGGTCGATCTAAGCCGACTTAGTTATATCCAAAATTGTCTCGTTTAGCCGGTAGAGGGCGTCAAAAATTAATATCAATGACGTTTAATAATTTGACAATTAATCAAGTATAATATTTACTCAAGTATACGATCAACATTATTGAATTACAAGTTCATTTTACCATTAAAAATGGAAAATTATACAAACTCTCAGAAAGTTGACATGCTCCTGGTATACGGGTTTTGTCGAGGAAATGGGCGTCAGAGTGTTAGGGTTTACATGGAGAGGTTTCCTAACCGTCGAATACCAAACCACCAAACATTTGCCAATATTGAGCGTCATCTTCGGGAAACGGGCAGTTTTGAGAAAAAGTTTGAAGGCAGGGGTCGTATGCGAACAACTCGAACTGTGGAAACAGAAGAGATGATTCTGGAAAGAGTTGAAGAAGAACCAAGTACCAGTACCCGTCTCTTAGAACGTGAGTTAAATGTTCCTAAAACGATTGTCAGTGAGGTTTTAAGAGAACAGTTGTTACATCCTTACCACATACAAAAAGTCCAGGAACTTTTACCGACTGATCCCCCCATGCGGCTTACATTTTGTCAATTTATTAGAAACAAAAGAATCCTTGTTCCAAATTTTTGTAGAAAAAATATGTTTACTGACGAGGCATGCTTTACAAGATCTGGGGTAACCAATCTGCACAACGAACATATTTATTCCGATGAAAATCCACATGCCATTAAAGTTGCACATCATCAGCATCAATTTAAAATTAATATTTGGGCAGGTATTATTGATCACTACCTTATTGGTCCCATTGTTATTCCAGACAGGTTAGATGGAAATATTTATTTAAATTTTTTGCAAGACACATTACCAATTCTTCTGGAGAATTTGCCCATTTTACTTCGGAGGGAAATGTGGTATATGCATGATGGTGCCCCGCCCCATTTTTCCGTTGCCGTTCGGCAATACTTACATCATCAGTATCCCAACCGATGGATTGGAAGAGGCAATGATGCACCAGTAAAATGGCCACCACGTTCTCCTGAGTTAAATATGTGTGACTTCTTTTTGTGGGGCGCTATTAAAACAGAAGTTTACAAGACTCCGGTAAACACACGCGATGATTTATTGCAGCGGATTTTAAATGCAGGCAACCATTTTAATAATCCCGAGACATTAGATAGGGTAAAATATCATTTTTTAAAGAGTGTTAATAAGTGTATTCAGCAAGATGGCGGTCATTTTACACATTTGCTTAAGTAATGTTTTTGTTTTACTTAGTTTCTTACAATAGATACTTTCAACTTTGTTATACTTTTGTTTTTTTTGACGCCCTCTACCGGCTAAACGAGACAATTTTGGATATAACTAAGTCGGCTTAGATCGACCTATTTTGACGTCAGGAGTCTGTCGTCAAACGTTGTACACGTATTTTCCGGACACCCTGTATATGTTAGCTAAATAACTAATATGAAAATTTTAGAAATAATACACTTTTTCTGTGAAGTATTCTGCAGGCTGAATATAGTTTTATAGTCCTTGCTATTTGTACTGATACACAGTTCGCGTAAAAAATGGAGGTGTTCCCTCATTCTCCAAATATCATCAAACAATTACTTCCTGGTAGGTATTTTTATTGACAAATAATTTTAAAAGTCAAAATATTTTCAAAGAAAATATTTCAATATTATATACACCTACAATATATAAAAAAATATACCTCTGAAGATGGCCTAAATAAGCCAAAACTAGTTAGGTAATAATAAAAATAAATAAAATTTTATATATACCAAAAATCTTTAAAGCGTAAAAGTTACAAAGGCGGTAAAATTAGAAAAAAGTTGTGCAATTTAGTGGTCAGTATTATTCTGTTGAGAAAACCAAAAAAATCCGCTTACTTACGGAGCTATTCTACAAAATCCAAAATTTTGCGATATCGTTTTAATGTTTTTCAAGAGTTATTTGAAAAAGTATAAATAAATAAAAGGCACTTTCTCATTGCCACTTTTTTACCTCTGCGAGACAGCATTTATAAATTTTCAGTACAACGTTTCGTTTCGAAGAAATCATCACCAACTTTATATTTTTATATGGCCCCTTAAATAAAGTCCATCCTGTATTAAATAGCATTTCCTATTACGAATTCAACGATTTATATCATAGTATGATTTCTCATGCTTTATTTAGAAGAAAAAAAACCTCCATCCATCCAAAACGTCCATCCTGTATAAAATAGCATTTCCTATTACGAATTCAACGATTTATATCATAGTATGATTTCTCATGCTTTATTCAGAAGGAAAAAACTTCCATCCATCCAAAAAGTCCATCCTGTATTAAATAGCATTTCCTATTACGAATTCAACGATTTATATCATAGTATGATTTATCATGCTTTATTCAGAAAAAAAACATTGTTATTTCATTTCGAACATTTTGGTGTACTAGACGTTAAAATGAGCGACGAAGACAAAATTTATCATCTAATTTTATTATTTTTAGATAATTAAATGAACAGAATAATTCTCATAATACCACAGTAAAAAAGTGTTCTAAATAACTATAATGTTTCTTTGTTTAACTACTATTCGTGCTAAATTCTTTTTACTTACTATTTTGGTACCTATTCTGGGTTAAAATTAAGTAATAATTGTTGTCTTCGTCGTCATTTAAAACAGAACAATTCTCATATCACAGTAAAAAAATTATAAGTGTAGTTCTAAATAACTATAATCTTTCAATGTTTAACAACTATTCTTGCTAAATTATTTTTTGTAACAATTTCGGTACATATTCTGGGTTAAATTTATGTAATAATTTTTGTCTTCGTCGCCATTAAATGAATAGAACAATTCTCATATTACAGTAAAAAAAAGTGTGGTTCTAAATAGCTATAATGTTTCAATGTTTAACAACTATTCTAGGTAAATTATTTTTAGTTGCTATTTTGGTACCTATTTTGGGCTAAAATTAGATAATATTTATTTTCTTCGGCGTCATCATTTCATCGCCAATACAAGAAAATGTTCGAAATGTATTAACAAGCCTTTTTTTTCTGAATAAAAACAGGAGAATTATACTGTGATATAAAACGTTGAATTTTGAATAGGAAATGCTATTTAATACAGGGTGTACTTAATATACGGGCCATATAAAAATATAAAGTTGATGATGGTTTCTTCAAAACGAAACGTTGTACTGAAAATTTAGAAACACTGTCGTGTAGAACTAAAAAAGGGGCAATGAGAAAGTGCCTTTTATTTTTTTATACCTTTTCAATAAACTTCAGAAAAAAATTGAAACGAAATAACAAGATTTCGGATTTTGTCGAATATCTCCGGAAGTAAGCGAAAATTTCTCGTTTTCTCGGCAGAATATTGCTGACCACTAAATTGCGCAACTTTTAAGTAATTTAACCGTTAACTTTTACTGTTTCTGAGATCCCCATAATGTTGATCCTTATCTTGAACACCCTGTATATTATATATAAAAACATACATTGGCTGGTAATTATCATCAGCTATATCAGCTGGTCAACATAAGCTTGATAATTATCTGCTGATGTGGTCGATATTACACTATAATTTAGTAAGTGTAAAAGTAAAAAAAATGCATTGGTTATTAAAAAAAAAAAATTATTGGTTGCAAATTTTACAAATACACTTTACAAATACACACAATTACAAATTCAAATACATTATCTAACTATACAAAATAATCAGAAAAATGAATGGAGTGCATTTGTTTTCATAACACGGGCAGAAAATGAATTTGCTACTGATAGAATTGGAAAAAATGATATTTTTTTTATTTGAAAATTATTCTTTTTCCATAACAAAGTCAGTAATAATACAAAGTGTAACAATGTTTAGAATAGCTTGAAAGTAAACGCAATAATAATATTGTTTGGCAGTTTAAAGAATATTCCACCACAACTTTACAATAATTTCAATAATTTTTAAATAATGTACAAAATCAAGAAAATTGATTGTTTTTTGTTAATAAATATAGTGAGGTAGAATTTCGTATTGTTGTGAATTAGAAAAATTGGTGTGTACAGGTTTCATTACATTGCATAAAAAATGTACCTACAAAATAACACCAAATAATACAAAAAAATAACAAGACATTTTAATGTAGACTGTCACATAATGTTTTCGAGAGGAAAAAAATCGACTTTATTCAGGTGTAACATTTATTTACGTGTATTGTAATTTCTAAAGAATATTTCGTAATTTCCAACTAAATTCTCTAATTTATCATGACAACTTTGTTATTTTCTTTGAGTTTTAGAATTTATAAAGCATATTTTGTGTTTTTAATGAAAACATTGCAATATTCATTGAAATTTAGTAATTTTTCATATTTATTTATTTTTCTATATTTATATATTTATTATTATTTATATATTTATTTTTATTTAAGTATATTATGTAGCTTATTTCATTATAACTTATTCATAATAATTATTATTAACTTAAAACATATTCAATACTTTAATTTAATTATTACTATCAATTTTGCAATGATGTAAGTAATGAGATACATGTACATACTGTCAAAGCTTTAATTCTGCTGAAATTTCAAAGATTATTTGCAACTTTTCATGTTTACTAAAATTTCAGCTATTACTATCACAATACTTGCACGTATTACTGCCAAATATTTTGTTTGTACTGCATTTTTTTTTTAAATATTACTATCAACATTGCGATGATGTTAATGATTAACTGTCAAAGCTATACAAAATTTCAAAGATTATTGGCTTATTATTATTTTTAGTAAACTTATAGTTGTTACCATCAATTTATAATAATTTCTGTCAAATTTTCAAAAATCGCTGCATATTTTCTATTTTTAATGAAATGCTCAGTAAAATTTTCAATCATTTTTTAGTTTTTCATTAATGCTATTGCAATTGCAAATATTTCAATAGTACCAACATTTTTATTCTATTAATGTTATCAATTCTATCAACATTATTTGCAAGTTTTCATGTTTACTAAAATTTCAGCTCTTACTATCACAATTTTATATACTTGCACGTATTACTGCCAAATATTTTGTTTGTACTACATTTTTTTTTTAATATTACTATCAACATTGCGATGATTAAAAAAAATGTTAATGATTAACTGTCAAAGCTATACAAAATTTCAAAGATTATTGGCTTATTTTTATTTTTAGTAAACTTATAGTTGTTACTATCACTTTATAATTATTTCTCTCAAATTTTCAAAAATCGCTGCATATTTTCTATTTTTAGTGAAATGCTCAGGAAAATTTTCAATAATTTTTTAGTTCTTCATTAATGCTATTGCAATTGCAAATATTTCAATAGTAGTAAAATTTTATTCTATTAATGTTATCAATTCTATCAACATTATTTGCAAGTTTTCATGTTTACTAAAATTTCAGCTATTACTGTCACAATTTCATATACTTACACGTATTACTGCCATTTTTCTTATTGTAGTGCCTTTTTTTTAAATATTACGTCAATATTGCATTTTTTTTAAGTGTAACTGATTAACTGTCAAAGCTTTAAGAAATTTCATAGATTACAAGCAAATTTTTATTTTTAGTAAAATTATCGTTGTTCAATTTATAATTATTTCCGTCAAATTTTCAAAAATCGCTGTATATTGTCTATTTTTAGTGAAATGGTCAGTAAAATTTTCAATCATTTTTTAGTTTTTTATTAATGCTATATCCATTGCAAATATTTCAATAGTACTAGCAGATGTAAATACACTGTTCACGTGGTGGCGTGATTAAAGAATTAAATAAATAAATAAAAAATAAAAAACAGATGTTTCAGTAAATTCATAAATATTTTTGAAATTTGGGGGAAAAATTGTATTGTATAATTTTCATTATGATAATGTAGAAAATGTAGAAAACTCCTCCGAATAGTAGAACACAAACTTTCAGTAAACTCATACATTAAATACGTATAATGTCCAAAATTGTTGCAGGCATTTTTAATCAAATTTTCGTTTGTAGAAGTTTGTGTAGAAAATTTCCAATTTGCAATGAAAATCTCTTGAAAATTAAATAAAATACTTATAAGAGGTATACATACTCATTAAAATAAAGACTTTTTTTTTAAATCCAGTTTCATAGAACTTTTCAATTTAGTTTCCTTGAAATGTGTTGCCACTATAACCCACACAGATATAATAATAATAATAATATATTGTTTGTAAAATTAGTTAAAATATTTTAAGAATGCAATCCTGAATAGCTAATATCTGCAATGAATAGTATATATTTAGCTAACACGTAGTAAATTATTTTTTAATTTTTGAAAAATTGCAAATTTCTGCTTTTTTATAAAGTACCCAAAAATGAATGGAACATTAAATTTTACGAAATTAAAAAACCTCTGCAATAAGTTCAAAATTATTTCCCGATGGAAAACCCACGAATCCAAAGCTCAATGACTATAGTTATAGCTATATATTGTTTCAGGTAAATATACAAAATAACACCAAATAATAGAAAAAATTAACAAGTAATTTTAATCTTGACTGCCACTAGCAAATGTAAATAGACTGTACACGAGGCGACGTGATTAAAGAATTAAATAAAAAAATAAAAAATAAAAACAGAAATTTCAGTAAATTCATAAATGATTTATGTGAGCATAGCAGTACATTAAAACAAGTTTAGTTGCAAAAATGTGTGACCTCACAATTTTCGCCCAATTTTCCGGAAAATCAAATTCCAGATACCATATCATACTTACTGGTAGGTATTGTTATTGACAAATAATTTTAAAAGTCAAAATATTTTCAAAGAAAATATTTCAATATTACATATACTATAATATAAAAACATACACCTCTAAAGACGGCCTAAATAAGCCAAAACTAGTGACGTAATAAGGAAAAGTAATAGAATGTTATATAAACCAAAAATCTTTATATAATAAAAATACCTACCAGTACCTGACAAGAATGAAAAGAAGAAAAAATCAATATAATAATAATAACTATGTACTAAATTGTTTTTAAAACTGTAACAAAAATAAATCTATATATTTTGTTATTGTACCAATTAACTTGTATTGATTCAGTGGTTAATTTTGAAGCAAATTTGCATTAATTGCTGCATTCGCGAATCCGAAAATGTCACGTTGATGTGGTTGAGTGCGCATACTTCCAAGAATAATTAGCACATTGCCGTGGTAATAGGAAGAGCATTGCATAATATTAATTAATGCCTAGCATTTAGACGCGCAATCTTTTTGCAGTTAAAATTGCAATTTAACTAGTTAATTAATATTAAATTTTTTAAATGATAATTTATTTAGATATACCTAACTGAATGAAATCAGATCTTAAACACCTGAAGATGTACACTGAAACGAGTTTAGTACACACAAAAATGTGTGTACTTTTCATTTTCCGCTCGGTTTCCCAAATAATAATAAATTTCGCCCTAAAAAATCACCGGATTTGATCCGCTCTAGAAATTTTGTTTAAATAGCCATTGGACTCATATTTTTTTGTTCGTATTTTATATTTATCATACATAGTTTTTTTGTTATAGAACAAATAAACATGCAAAAATCTGTCTAAAAACACTTATTTGCAACTAAACTTGTTTTAATGTACAGTCATGCTCACATAAATCTAGTACAAACAAGTTAACATTGCTATATAAAATTGCTATTGTAACAAAATTTCTTGTACTAGATTTATGTGAGCATGACTGTACATTAAAACAAGTTGAGTGGCAAACATGTGCGAACCTCTCAATTTTCGCCCAATTTTCCGGAAAATAAAAAAAATCGCCCTACAAAATCACTTCTGGATTTGAAACGCTCTAGAAATATTGTTTGATTAGCTATTGGATTCATATTTTTGTTCGTATTTTATATTTATTATATTAGATTTTTTAAATGATAATTATTTAGATATACCTAACTGAATAAAATCATATCTTAAACACCTGAAGATGTACATTGAAACAAGTTTAGTTGCAAAAATGTGTGTACCTAACTGAATAAAATCATATTTTAAACACCTGAAGATGTACATTGAAACAAGTTTAGTTGCAAAAATGTGTGTACCTAACTGAATAAAATCAGATCTTAAACACCTGAAGATGTAAATTGAAACAAGTTTAGTTGCAAAAATGTATGTACATTTTCCGCTCGATTTTCCGAATAATCAAAAATTTCGACCATTTTATAGGTCCACATTTTTGATATAACTGATGATTTTGATTTGAGAGCGGTACGAATCCGGTGATTTTATAGACCGGATTCGAACCGCTCTGGGAATTTTGTTTGAATAGCTATTGGATTCATGTTTTTTCTTCGTATTTTATATTTCGAACAAATAAGCGTGCAAAAATCCGCCTAAAGACATTCCGTCTTTAACTGCACTCCGCTTCGCGTCGTGCACTTAAAATCAGCGGGCGTGTTTGATAGGCTCTCTTATGCACTTGTACAATTTCCGGCAGCTAACGATTTTGTGCCAATATTGGGGTGTAAAGTTAGTTCGCCTCCTCGTGGTGCACCCTGGATAACGCTAAATGAACTAACACATACTGCCAGCCAGATAATCTAAAGATCACCTGACTGAGGCCCAGTTTTACAATCGTGGATTATCTTATTCTTAGTACATTTGCCTAGGATACAATTGTGTCAACAATGGTATTCTAGGCAAATATACCACGAACAAAGATAATCCACGATTCTAAAATAGGCTTAAGACACTTTCTGTAAGATATGGATAAATCCAATGGATAGCTACAAATAAGAAATACAATCACCTTGAAGACTATAGAAATGCATCGCATATGATAAATTGTGAAAATTTGACATATGGATCGTAAAAGTATCAACATTTTTCGTACAACTGTAACAAGCATAAGATATAAAATCATCGTATTTGGAGGAAGGAAAATTTAAAATTTGGAGAATTGTATCTTCTTAAACAAGAACATATCAAAGTGCTTGCATTTTTATCGAAGACGTGTTGAAATATTAACATTTGGATCATGAAGATATGAAAGTTTTGACATCATAAGAAGGTCAAAAAGTACGTAAATATTTAAATGTTTTATTTTGATTCTGGAAATGGCAAACATTGTTACATTTTTTTTATTTTGTAGGTACATAGAAATATGAAGATCAGCGGAAATATTAAATTGGGACATTTAGATGAGGGAAATGTTGAATATTTGACATGTTCATCAAATCGTGGGAAAATCGTCGCAATGAAGGAAATGGTGAAAATTTTACAGTATCGTCAAATCGTGGGAAGATCGTTGTTAGTCAAATCATGGGACGATCGTCGTTCGTCAAATCGTGGAAAGGTCGTCTTTCGTCAAATCGTGGAAAGATCGACGTTCGTCAAATCATGGTAATATCGTGGTTCGTCAAATGGTGGAACGATCGTCGTTAGTCAAATTGTGGAAAGATCGTCGTTCGTCAAAACATGGAAAGATCGTCATTCGTCAAATCGTAGAACGGTCGTCGTTCGTCAAATCGTGGAAAGATCGTCGTTCGTCAAATTGTAGAAAGATCATCGTTCGTCAAATCATGGGAAGATCGTCGTTCGTCAAATCGTGGAAAGATCGTCGTTCGTCAAATTGTGGAAAGATCGTCGTTCGTCAAAACATGGGAAGATCGTCATTAGTCAAATCGTAGAAAGGTCGTCTTTCGTCAAATCGTGGAAAGATCGACGTTCGTCAAATCATGGAAATATCGTGGTTCGTCAAATGGTGGAACGATCGTCGTTCGTCAAATTGTGGAAAGATCGTCGTTCGTCAAAACATGGGAAGATCGTCATTAGTCAAATCGTAGAAAGGTCGTCTTTCGTCAAATCGTGGAAAGATCGACGTTCGTCAAATCATGGAAATATCGTGGTTCGTCAAATGGTGGAACGATCGTCGTTCGTCAAATTGTGGAAAGATCGTCGTTCGTCAAAACATGGGAAGATCGTCATTAGTCAAGTCATAGAAACGTCGTCGTTCGTTAAATCGTGGAAAGATCGTCGTTCGTCAATTCATGGAAAGATCGTCGTTCGTCAAATCATGGGAACATCGTCGTTCGTCAAATCGTGATCGTGGAAATGTCAACATCTTCCGATTACGAAGAACTGTAACACTTGTATAAGATTTTAAATCGACCAATTTGATGGAAAAAAAAATAAAAATTTTAACAACAGTAACAAGAAATTATCAAAATGTTTCTATTTGGATTGAAGAACTTTTGAAATTTTGGCATTTGGATCATAAAGAATGCAAAGTTTTGACATATGGATCACAAAAATGTCAAAAACTACGCAAATATTATTTTTATTTGAATTTTGATTCTGTAAATGTCAAACATTGAGACAATCGGATCATTGATTTGGCTGAACAATTTTTTATTTAGAACAATAAAATATCAAAATCTGCGAAAATATTAAATTAAAATAAATTAAATTAATTAAATTAAATTAAATTAAAATTAAAAAGGCGGAAAGACCCCATATGGGGTCGATAGCCCAGTAAAGATCGATTATATATATATATATATATATATATATATTAAATTGGGACATTTAGATGAAGGAAATTATGCAAATTTGGTATTAGAATCGTGGAAATATCAACATTTTCCGGTTTCGAATAACTGTAACATTTGTATAAAGTTTGAAATCGTCTAATTTGAATTTCATATTCGGATCTTGGAAATGACAAAATTGTCAAAAAACAGTCATCTTACTACTGGACCATCGATGACTATGAAATTCACCACTTGTAATACAGTTTAATGTATATCATACGCTAAATAAATAAATTTGAGGCTGTTATAGAAACCAAGTGAATTTATTTATTATGTGCTGAAATTTTCGGAAAAATACAAAATAAATTTGAGAATGGTATAAAAAGCAAATGAATTTAATTATTATCTGCTGAAATTTTCGGAAAAATGCAATACAATTTTTGTGTTTCTTTAATGTTTAAATCGTTCTAGACTTTTTAAGCTTTTCCTCTGTTATGGAGAAGTGAACGTAAAAAAAATTTGTATCAAATTTTGCAGTAGCAAATTAATTTTCTGCTTGAATTATAAAATAAATGCGTTTCGTTGAATTTTCTAATAATTTTCTAATAATTATATATATATATATATATATATATATATATATATATATATATATATATATATATATATATATATATATATATATATATATATTTCGAGCGTATTCTCATTGTATTTGGAAATTGAAATTAGAAAATTAAAATTAAATATTAAATATTAAAAATTAAATTGCTATAACTATAGTGATTAAGCTCTCGATTTGTGGGTTTTCCACCGGGAAATGGAACATATTGCAGTAGCTTTTTATTCATGCAAAAATGTGTCCATTCTTTTCAGAATCAAAGTTTCTGCTCTTGTTATAAAAAGAACAAATGCAATCCATTAATTTTCCTGATTATAGTTCGAGCGTATTTTTGTTTTGTTTTTGTTGTGTGATTAAGCTCTCGATTTGTGCGTTTTCCACCGGGAAATGGAACATATAGCAGTAGCTTTTTATTCATGCAAAAATGTATCCATTCTTTTCAGAATCAAATTTTCTGCTCTTGTTATAAAAAGAACAAATGCACTCCATTGATTTTCCTGATTATAGTTCGAGCGTATTATATTTTGTTTTGTTTTTGTGATTAAGCTCTCGATTTGTGCGTTTTCCACCGGGAAATGGAACTTATTGCAGAGGTTTTTTATTCACAGGAAATTTAATATTCCATTAATTTATGGGAATTTTTTACAATTGCAGAAATTTGCAATTTACAAAAAATGTAAAATAATGCAATGCCTGTTATCAATATTTTTTTAGAGCAGTTTATTCTTTTTATTTATATGCTTATAGTCAACATGGAAAACTTTATGGCTAAAAATATTATTCTAAAATAATATTCACAATCAAAATATCTTAAATAAATAAATATATTAATTATTCACTATTGTATCCTTACAATATTCTAACTAATTTTAGAAACAATAAATTAATATTATATTATCTGTAGGGCTTATAGAGGCAATACATTTTAAGTAAACATATTAATTTACCAAAAAAGTTTTGTAAATATAAAAATATGTACAGTTGACGCCGAAAAAAAGTAGGACACACATAAGTGTAGCATCACATTCAAATGTCACACGCATTTATGTCATAATTGCACTAGACATTTCAATGTGATGCTGAATTTACATGTGTCCTACTTTTTTTCAACTGTACCTATTATACATATGTATATGAAATGTAAAGTGAAAATCCAAAATTTTATTATTAGTTGCTAAAATAAGAAAAATCTACGAAACTGGAAGAGAATTTCGTAGTGAATTGGAAATTTTCTATACAAACTTCTACAAACGAAAATTTCAACAAAAATGTTTGCAAACATTTTGGACAAATTTATGATTGAGTCGTTTTCTACCTATCGTAATGAAAATTATGCAATCCAATTTTACTCTCAAATAAAAAAAAATCGTAGCGAATTGGAAATTTTTTATACAAACTTCTTCAAACGAAAATTTCAACAAAAATGTTTGCAAACATTTTGGACAAATTTATGTTCGAGTCTACTGATTATTTTTGTTCTGCTGTTTAGTGGACTTTTACACGTTTTCTACCTATCGTAATGAAAATTATGCAATCCAATTTTTCTCTCAAATTAAAAAAAAAAGTTTATTTGTTTACTGAAATTTGTCTTTTCACTACTTGATGTTATTCTCTAAATTTTTTATGAGGAATTATGAATTTAAATTATACCTATTATTATTATAATTTAATTATAATTATAATTGTTAGGACCTTTACGAATGTGAATATACCCTAAAACGTTTCGTTGTAATAAAGTAAAAAAAGCTACACCAACTAAAGCACAAATAACTAAAATTAATCTTCAAGCAAAAACTAATGAAAATTGTACATTCCAATTCTTTTGCAAACATTTTGGACAAATTTATGTTTGAGTCTACTGATTATTTTTGTTCTGCTGTTTGGTGGACTTTGACACGTTTTCTACGTATCATAATGAAAATTATACAATCCAATTTTTCTCACAAATTAAAAAAAAATGTTTATTAGTTTACTGAAATTTGTCTTTTCCACTATTTGATGTCATTCTCTACATTTTTTATGAGGAATTAGAAATTTAAGGAGGAATAAGGCTGAGGAATTCGTATAAATTATACCTTATTAGGACCTTTACGAATTTAAATATACTCTAAAAGTTTTCGTTCTAAAAAGTTACAAAAGCTACACCAACTAAAACACAAATAACTAAAATTAATCTTCAAACAAAAACTAATGAAAATTGTACATTCAAATTTTTTTCTCAAATTTATAAATTGTTAAATTGTTATAAATTTATAAAATTCTACCTCACTAAACATCAATAAATTTTCTTCATTTTTTACATTAACGTTTCAATTTTATATTGTATCCACTGCAATTTAATTGATGGAAATTTTGAGAATATTTTCGTTATTTTTCTATTACCTATTGCGATTTCATCATAAAGGTATAAGAAGTGATAAATCAAATTGGGTTTTTCGGAACTTTTTTTTTTTAATTAACTGAAATTATTGTAAATTTGTGGTTGAATTTTTTGAAATAGCCAAGCAATGTTATTATTGCTTTTATTTTCAAGCTGTTCTAGACTTTTTTGTACTTTCTATTATTACTTGATATTACTTGAATTTCTTCTATCACTTTCTCTGTTATGAAAACAGAGATTTTTTCGAACTCTACTGGTATAATTTTCAACCAATAATTGTAATTTATTGGGTTTTTAAACTTATTTAATTTGTTTGGAATTTACTATAATGGTTGTAATGTGGTGAAATTTTCAGAAAAATACAATACAATGTTCTTGTTTCTTAAATTTTTAAGCCATTCTAGACCTAATCCTAAGTTGTGGTCGAATTTTCTTAAAAATGCCAGGCAATGTTATAATTTCTTTGATTTTCAAGGTTTGCTAAAATTGTTAGACTTTCTTCTATTACTTTCTGTGTTATGAAAAATGTAAATTTTTCGAACCAATCATTTTTTTGCAATTTTTTCAAAAGTTTTGTTATACAAAAACAAATGCACACAAATGATTTTCCTGATTATAGTTCGAGCATATTATATTTTGTTTTTATCTTTATTTTTTTCATTTTAAAGATTTTCGAAATAATTCCCTTTTGATTTTCATTCGAGGCATCGATTTTTTGATCCCTCGTAAAAACAGAAACTTTTACACAGGTATAGTAATAATGTGAATAACAGCCTATATTATGTGCTCATTAAATTGTACTAATTATATGTAAATAAATTGTTATTGTAAATTTAAACTATAAAATTGTATATAAAAGAATAATTGCATAAATTTCAAACTTATTATTATGTCTCTCTAATTACAAAATACTATAAAATAATGAACCGTTATATATCTGTCCAATAAATCAGTCATAATAAACTATCAACTGCATCTTACCGCAATCAAATGAACAAACATAATTATAAATAATTCATTTAATAAACTATGAGCTATACAACTTTATTTACACACATGAAGCAGAATCATGTACATACAATGTACGAGACAGTTTAAAATTTTAACATTGAATGCTTATTTCCCATAAAGCATGCTAATAGTAAATTATATAGAGATAGTATACTAAATATTGAATAATACTCTAAGGCGAGCTTGTAAATGTAAATTCAAAACAAAATTATTAGTATGAATTATTCAATCAGCTATGAAAACGTTTCCTGTATCATTGGCTTGTAATTGATATTTTAGAAAGTCTGTCGCTAGATGGAACTACAATATGTTATTGTTGTTATATTTTAAATGGTGGTGACGTTTACTATGTCTATAAATAATAATAATAATAATATCAGTACTATTTCACTTTATTTCCTATAACCATTGACAACATGAATAAAGTAAAATAAACGTAAATAGGCACTATTCTTGAAATTTTTGTCACCTGACGATGTGACACTTCAAGCAAATTCTTCAATTCTGATAACAAATTGGAAAAAATCTTGTATGATACACGTGAATAAAGAAATTTTATTCATTTATACCATAACTAGCTATTAATACTTTATTGACCAGCAAGTATAAAACAACACTGAATTAAAGAATAATCTTTTAAATAGGAAGAACTTAGCTAATGTACATACAATAAATTTACAGATACAAAAACAAAAGTGGAATAAGATTAGGGAACATATAGTTTTTCAAATTTAATTGGCATGTATACTTATTCTAAATTGATTATCCTTATTCGATTATTTGTGTGAATTTGTGTGTATTTACAGAATCCTGCCAAGTACAAACTGCGCACTCAAATGCGCTCTATGGTGAAAGCATTCGAACTGACTTAAGTCGGTAATCAAGATCACCGCAAACTTACACTATTTAAAAGTGGACATGATCTCAGATGTGGCTAAACTTGTTAACATTTGAGAAATATTTGCAAAAGAAAAACCTCGACATTATTTTTTCACAGTAAACAATTGATAATAGTAGAAGTACATATATGAAAATTGCGCCGATATTATTTTTGACAGTAAATAATTGATAACACTTATTATTTAAAGTGCAGATGAAAAAAAAATGTATAGCAATTATCCATTTTCTGGCAAACATTTGACATAAGTGTACTGTTCATAACACTTATTATTTGTACAGAAACTGTACATAAGTACAGATATGAAAATTATGACAATTGTCCATTTTTTTTGCACACATTAGATATAAGTGTACTGGTTTAGTTGTTCATCGATTAAATAAGGTCCAATTATGCCAAAATGATACGACATTAAACTTTTTTATAATATTGGGTAACCACCTATGAGTAAAGAGGCCTCTTAAGGTAATGACTTACCTTAAAGACTTTGTCAACTTGTGGCGACTTAAAAACTGTCGCCACAAGTTCTAATTAAAATTTGCGGAAAATTATTTATTTTGTCAAAAAAAATATATATGTATATATATATATATATATATATATATATATATATATATATATATATATATATAAATTTATCTATAATGTCCTAAATGTATATATATAATCGATCTTTATTGGGCTATCGACCCCATATGGGGTCTTTCCGCCTTCCTAAATGTATTTAAAAATTCTTACATTTTGTTTTTTTTTACCTGATATTCACTAAAAATCTGTTTCCACGAGTACTTCTTACAATGTATGAAACATTATTTATTTTGGTTAAAATTTTAAACTCTATTTCTTTTTCTTCGTTTATTATTCGATCTTTTTAAAACTTTATTTACTTTATTTTAAACTCTGAATGACTGAAAATCATTTCAAACTTCAGCTGCATTCAACATTGCAGTGTTCAGCAATTTGCGGCAGTTTCTGAAAAATTGACTCGTCAAATGTGCTTAAAATATACAAACATTTATTGCAAAAAATAAAAAATAAATAACTTTCGATCTTCGAGAGTTTTTTTTTAAACAAATAACATCGTTAAATTTTTTTTAAGAATCAAGTTTCAAATAGCAATCATTTTTTTTAAAACTCTCAAGTATTGAATCGGTAATGATTGAACAATCAAAAATTGCAAATATGCGAAGAAAATTCATGTGTCTATAATTATACTTTAATATGCTGTAAGGAATTTCCATAATCTACGTCTTCAGAAAATTTCCGAACATTAATGAGAACCATGATTTTACTTTTATTGAAATTAGTTTTCGAATAGCTTCATTTTTTAAAGAATTGCAAGAATAAATGCAAGACTTGCAAGTCCAAAATTGCAAAATTGCGAAGAAAATTTATGTGTCTACCTACAATTTCAACTTTAAAACGCTGTAAGGAATCTCCATAATCTACGTCTTCAGACATTTTTCGAAAATTATTGAGAACCACTTTTATAAAAATCAATTTTCAACTTGCTTCATTTTTTAAAGAATTGCAAATGCAAGGAAAATTGCAAGACTTGCAAGTCAAAACTTGCAAAAACGCGAAGAAAATTTATGTGTCTACCTACAATTTTAACTTTTAAACGCTCTAAGGAATCTCCATAATCTACGTCTTCAAACATTTTTCGAAAATTATTGAGAACCATAATTTTACTTTTATAAAAATCAGTTTTCAAATAGCTTCATTTTTTAAAGCGCAAATGCAAGAAAAATTGCAAGACTTGCAAGCCAAAATTGAAAATATGCGAAGAAAATTCATATGTCTACCTACAATTTAACTTTAAAACGCTGTAAAGAATCTCCATAATCTACGTCTTCAAAAATTTTTCGAAAATTAATGAGAACCATAATTTTACTTTTATAAAAATCGGTTTTCAAATTGCTGCATTTTTTTAAAGAATTGCAAATGCAAGAAAAATTGCAAGATTTGCAAGCCAAAATTGCAAAAATGCGAAGGAAATTCATGTGTCTACCTACAATTTTAACTTTAAAACGCTGTAAGGCATCTCCATAATCTACGTCTTCAGAAATTTTTCGAAAATGAATGAGAACCATAATTTTACTATTATAAAAATCAGTTTTCAAATAGCTTCATTTTTTAAAGCATTGCAAATGCAAGAAAAATTGCAAGATTTGCAAGTCCAAAATTGCAAAAATGCGAAGAAAATTCATGTGTCTACCTACAATTTTAACTTTAAAACGCTTTAAGGAATCTCCATAATCTACGTCTTCAGAAATTTTTCGAAAATTAATGAGAACCATAATTTTACTTTTATAAAAATCAGTTCTCAAATAGCTTAATTTTTTAAAGAATTGCAAATACAAGGAAAATTGCAATTCTTGCAAGACCAAAATTGCAAAAATGCGAAGGAAATTCATGTGTCTACCTACAATTTTAACTTTAAAACGCTTTAAGGAATCTCCATAATCTACGTCTTCAGAAATTTTTCGAAAATTAATGAGAACCATAATTTTACTTTTATAAAAATCAGTTCTCAAATAGCTTAATTTTTTAAAGAATTGCAAATACAAGGAAAATTGCAATTCTTGCAAGACCAAAATTGCAAAAATGCGAAGGAAATTCATGTGTCTACCTACAATTTTAACTTTAAAACGCTTTAAGGAATCTCCATAATCTACGTCTTCAGAAATTTTTCGAAAATTAATGAGAACCATAATTTTACTTTTATAAAAATCAGTTCTCAAATAGCTTAATTTTTTAAAGAATTGCAAATACAAGGAAAATTGCAATTCTTGCAAGACCAAAATTGCAAAAATGCGAAGGAAATTCATGTGTCTACCTACAATTTTAACTTTAAAACGCTTTAAGGAATCTCCATAATCTACGTCTTCAGAAATTTTTCGAAAATTAATGAGAACCATAATTTTACTTTTATAAAAATCAGTTCTCAAATAGCTTAATTTTTTAAAGAATTGCAAATACAAGGAAAATTGCAATTCTTGCAAGACCAAAATTGCAAAAATGCGAAGGAAATTCATGTGTCTACCTACAATTTTAACTTTAAAACGCTTTAAGGAATCTCCATAATCTACGTCTTCAGAAATTTTTCGAAAATTAATGAGGACCATAATTTTACTTTTATAAAAATCAGTTTTCGAATAGTTTCATTTTTTAAGGCATTGCAAATGCAAGAAAAATTGCAAGACTTGCAACTCCAAAATTGCAAAAATGCGAAGAAAATTCATGTCTACCTACAATTTTAACTTTAAAACGCTGTAAAGAATCTCCATAATCTACGCCTTCAAAATTTTTTCGTAAATTTATGAGAACCATAATTTTACTTTTATATAAATCAGTTTTCAAATAGCTTTATTTTGTAAAGAATTGCAAATGCAAGGAAAATTGCAAGATTTGCAAGTCCTAAATTGCAAAAATGCGAAGGAAATTTTTGTGTCTACCTACAATTTTAACTTTAAAACGCTGTAAAGAATCTCCATAATCTACGTCTTCAAATTTTTTTCGAAAATTAATGAGAGCCATAATTTTACTTTTATAAAAATCAGTTTTCAAATAGCTTCATTTTTTAAAGCATTGCAAATACAAGAAAAATTGCAAGACTTACAAGTCCTGAATTGCAAAAATGCGAAGGAAATTCATGTGTCTACCTACAATTTTAACTTTAAAACGCTGTAAAGAATCTCCATAATCTACGTCTTCAAATTTTTTTCGAAAATTAATGAAACCATAATTTAACTTTTATAAAAATCAGTTTTCAAATAGCTTCATTTTTTAAAGCATTGCAAATGCAAGAAAAATTGCAAGACTTACAATTCCAAAATTGCAAAAATTCGAAGAAAATTCACGTTTTAGCAGTGTTAAATTTAAAATGTTTGAAGGAATCTCCATTTTCAAACATCTTCGGGAGTTTTTCAATATTTATTAAAAACATTTTTTTTTATCATATCTTTATTTTTTATAGAATAAATTTTTAAATAGTTTCATTTTATTGAAGAATTTTATAGGAAGTGCCAAGACTATTAAAATACGTGAATACATGTAGCAACTCGTTTTAGTTTTATAGTAAAAAAAAAGTACATTTGTCAAAAGTTTCGTGCAATTTTCTAAAAATATTAAGAAAATTCTGATAATAGTTTTTACACATTTTACATGACTGGTAACTTATACTGGTCAACTCGGAAAGTTAATAACTCGATTTTCTCACTTATTTAAGACATACTCATGGTCAAATTTTCAGACGATTTGTATTCAGGTATACTGTATACAGATGTGGCACAAAATTTTCAAAATATCCATTGTAAAAAATTTCAAAAATTTCAGTGACTGATAACTTATATTGGTCAACTCGTAAAGTTAATCACTCGATTTTCTCACTTATCTAAGACATATTCTTAGTCAAATTTTCAGAGGATTTGTATTCAGGTATACTCTATACAGATCTGGTATAAAAAATTTAAAATATCCATTAGATAAATTTTCCGAAATTGCAGTGACAAACTTATATTGGTCAACTCGGAAAGCTAATTACTCGATTTTCGTACTTATTTAAGACATATTCGTGGTCAAATTTTCAGCAGATTTGTATTCAGGTGTACTGTATACATATGTCGCACAAAATTTTCAAAATATCCATTAAATAAATTTTCTGAAATTTCAGTGATTGTTAACTTATATTGGTCAACTCGGAAAGTTAATAACTCGATTTTCTCATGTATTTAAGACATACTCGTGATCAAATTTTCAGAGGATTTGTATTCAGGTATACTGTATATAGATCTGGCATAAAATTTCCAAAATATCCGTTTGATAAATTTTCAGATATTTCAGTGACTGATACCTTAAACTAGTCAATTCGGAAAGTTAATAACTCGATTTTCACACTTATTTAAGAAATACTCGTGATCAAATTTTCAGAGGATTTGTATTCAGGTATACTGTATACACATCTGCTATAAAAATGTCCTAAATATCCAGTAGATACATTTTCAGAAATTTCAGTAACTGATAACTTTTACTGGTCAACTCGGAAAGCTAATAACTCGATTTTCTCACTTATTTAAAACATATTCGTAGTAAATTTTTTAGAGGATTTGTATTCAGGTATTCTGTATACAGATCTGGAATAAAATTTCCAAAATATCCAGTGGATACATTTTCAGAAATTTCAGTGACTGATAACTTATATTCGTCAACTTGGAAAGTTAATAACTCAATTTTCTCACTTATTTAAGATATACTCGTGGTCAAATTTTCAGAGGATTTGTATTCAGGTATACTGTATACAGATCTGACATAAAATTTCCAAATTATCAATTATATAATTTTCAAAAATTTCAGTGATAACTTATACTGGTAAAGTCGAAAAGTTAATAACCCGAATTTCTTACTTATATAAGACATACTCTTGGTAAACTTTTCAGGGGATTTGTATTCAGGTATACTTAGGTAGATTTTTTTCACACATTTAACTTAAGTGCACTGGTTTAGTTGCTCATCGATAAAATAAGGTATAATTATGCCAAAATGATACGATACTAAACTTTTTTTATAACATTGTCTTTCACGATTTAATCTAAAAGTTTGGTTTTCTTGAGCCCGAAAACTGCAATTTTGCGATGAAAATACATTTCATGTAAACTGTTGTAAGTACTGATTCATCCTAAAAGATCATTGTTTCATAAAAATGTCTATTTTCAATACATTTCTCTCCGAAAGAGAACCATTTTTCTTTAAATATAAAAAAATCATATACCTTTTGCGATCAACATCTCCTTCTTCACGTGTGTGTATCTAGGTACCTAGATTTGAATGCTTTTACCTTGATTCATTTGAAAATGATTTGCAATTCAGATTTGATCATTCTAAAGTAGAGTTGATCGTTTTCTCAAGGATATTTTCGGATTTTCCTCTACCGAATCCGAATCATACGTCTATAACATATATCCTGGGACACATTGCATAGCATCAAAATAGAATTTCCTTTATTATTTTTGAAAAGTGATTGTGTATATAAAAGTATTCAGAGGCACTGAATTAAAAAAAAACTGGCAAAGATATTCCTAGAAAGTTGTAATTGGAATTTTTACACAAAATATATTTATTATTATTTTTTTTAGTGGAAACCCAAAAACACAATTTCTTCATAATCTAGTTTACAAAAAAAATACTTTCCCTATAAAATTTGAACTGGAGAAAGGCAATAATTGTAATTCGTGGGATACTGAATGAAACTAGGTTAAAGCTTGGGACAATATGAAAAAATTGCCCCTCTTAGCTCACGAATATTTTACTATTTCTGAACGGAACCTTTGCAGCTTCTGATAATTTGCGGCAGTTTGAAAGCGGCGAGTCTAGCAAGGGATATTTATATATTTATTCCTAGTTGACATTCAGCGGCTAATAAATTTCAGTGATCACGTTATGTACACATGGTCATCGCACATAACATTTAAAGAACCATCACCTCCACATTCTAATACATCTCTAACTATTAATTTTTTATACACTTATACACGTCTCTCGGGCGCACATTTCTTTATTTATTCAGATATTAATAATTTTTATCCTTGATCGGCCGCCCGGCGAACACATTTTTGTATGACCTGGTATTCTGGAAACGAGAAGAAGACCCGCCTAACAACATTCTAAACGTTCTCTAAATGTCAGCAAGACCAAGGCTCTGCCTGCCCGTCCGTTTGCCTGCAATCTCTCTCCGGGCACTCTTTGTTCCTGCAGAGGATCGGAAAATATTGGCGTGTCTTGCGCCGTTGCGTAACTCAGAGCGGTAATTTGTAAATACCACTTTGACGGAATTTAAATTGTTAAATATTGGGTATTTTAAAAGGTTGATGTTTTGCACTAATCCAAGTGCAATTAATTACTTACCGTGAGTGTCTGCGGCCGGCCGTGGGTGCCTGCGTAATTCAAGGTCTCCGGTTCGAATCCCAACGTTATGGATTCGAATCCTGTCCCAATATCCATGAAAATATCAAATACTATCCCAATATGCATGCACAAGTATACATAATGTACAAATTCATTTACCTATCTTGGACAATTTTCGACAAATTGAAAGAAATAATACTGTAAAATTATTAGTAGATGCGATAAGTAGACTTAGAAAAAATCACCATCGCGTATTACTGTAAATCTGAAATTCGGCCATTCTGACGATAAAAGTTATGATATTATCCCTACTAGATAAATAAAGTGAAACGATTATGTTATACATACAACAGCCATATCAATCAGTAGGCCTCGAACCCAGGACCTTTGGGCCATAGAGTGACTTAGAAAAAATCACCATCACGTATTGCGCGAAATCTGAAATTCGGCCATTCTGACGATAAAAGTTATGTTATTATCCCAACTAGATAAGTAAAGTGAAACGATTATGTTATACGTACAACAGCCATATCAATCAGCAGGGCTCGAACCTAGGACCTTTGGACCATAGAGTGAGCGCGTATAATACGTAGAGTGAAACCGGCACTTTAATATTTGAATATCGTTAAATGAGTAATTGGGTTCGTCGCTTGACCTAGCGAAGAGACCTTAGAGTCTCCAGCATTGCGTTACATAATAACACACCATTAATTTACGTTTTCAAATTTTTCAAAACGGCTCTCAGATTTTGAAAGCTACATTATTAATTGATATTTTACAAAAGAAAGTTTGCAGCAAAACATGTAATTATGCGTTTATTAAAGACTCAATTCAAAAAATTGTTATTTAATATACCTACTACATGTCATTAGAACCATTGAAAAAATGCACATAGCATTAAGTGCTTATTTATAGTCTCCAGCACTGCGTTATATAACAACACACCATTAACTTGCGTTTTCAAATTTTTCAAAACGGCTTTCAGATTTTGAAAGCTTGATTGATATTTTACAAACGAAAATTTGCAGCAAAACATGTAATTATGCGTTTATTAAAGAATCAATTCCAAAAATTGTTATTTAATATACCTACTGCATGTCATTCCAACCATTGAAAAATTTGCACATAGCTATCAAGTGCTTAGTTATAAAATTATTGAAATTTAGTGCACTTTTAAAGGTATTTAAATTCTATTGTTTGAGATCTTTTTAAAATTTCTGCTGTCATTTATTTTTAAGACTAACTCAAAGACTAACTTGTTTGTTTTTAAACCTCACTAGGAGTCAAATTTAATATTTTTGAAAAAAGAGTATTTTTTCTGAATTCAGTTGCATACCCTGAATTTAGAAAAAAATACTATTTTTATTCAAAAATATTAAATTTGACTCCTCGTGCTATTTAAAAACAAACAAGTTAGTCTTTGAGTTAATCTTAAAAACAAATGAGAGCAGAAATTTGAAAAACATCTCAAATGATAGAATCTAAATACTTCATGAATATCTTATTTTTTACAAAACCTGAAAAAAATAACCGTATCCATACTTTTTAGCAATCCTATATACATTTATTATACATACTTTTCATATACCAATACTTATACTTGTAATACTTTATTATACTTGATGTACAATAAAGCATATAACTTTTTTCATAAAAATCAATTTTCTAATTGTATCATTTTTTTACGAATTGCAAATTCAAGAAAAACTGCAAGAGTTGCAATTGCAAGGCCAAAATGCATAAATGCGAAGAAAATGCATGTCTCAGCAATGCTAATTTTAAAACATTGCAAAGAACCACCATTTTCAATCATCTTCTAGAGCTTTTTGAAAGAAAATAAAATCATTCATTTTGTTATAAAAATCAATTTTCAAATAACTTTGTTTTTTAAAGAATTCTATAGAAACGATCAAGACTATCAAAATACGTGAATACCAAATCGTTTTCATTTTGTAGCACAAAACTTATAATTTTGTTTCACTGTATCTGTACATACCTTAAACATATATTCGTTTAATATCTTAAGTACAAAGTACAAAATTTAATTGAAATTGCAATGAATTTTATACAATTTGCAGGATATTTAATTTGCATACATATTTAGATGATTTTTTAAATCACGATTTAGTTTAATTTACTTATAAACTTATTTAGCTTATGTACATTTAGAGGTATTGACTGCAACTTTGCGACTAGGAATCCACAAAAACTGTTATACTTAAGAATCTATAAATTTATATTTTAAACTTGGGTACAGATTATTTTCTGCTTTCAACCTTTTTTTAAATTTCACCAAAAATTACGTCAAAATCGTTATTATAAATACGTTTAAAATATGCCAAATGACTTACCTTAGGGGGTATACCATTCATTAAGGTAATCAAATGAATAGACATAAAAATAAATTAAAAAACTCATCAATAAATACCTGCACCTAAAAATAAAATTCTACACGTTTTTCTTATAAATAAAATTCAAGATTTGTAAAGTACTTGTGGATACAGTTTTTTAGTAAATATCAGGTAAAAACAGAATTTTTAAAAACATTAGGGCATTATAAACAGAATTTATATTTAAATTTTTTTTGGACAAAATAAATAATTTTTCGTAAATTATAACGACAATTTTTTCGAAAAACCAAATTAAAGTCTTTAAGGTAAGTCATAATTTCAATTAATGGTATACCCCTTAAGGTAAGTCGTTACCTTAATGAATAGTACACCCCTTAAGATAAGTCTTTACCTTAATGAATAGTATACCGCCTTATCGTAGGACTTATCTTAAGGGGTGTACTATTCATTAAGGTAATGACTTACCTTAAGTGGTATACCATTCATTAAAGTTATGACTTACCTTAAAGACTTTAAATTGGTTTTTCAAAAAAATTGTCGTTATAATTTACGAAATACTATTTATTTTGTCCAAAAAATGTTTAAATATAGAATTCGTCTATAACGTCCTTAAGTTATTAAAAATACTTAAATTCTGTTTTTACCTGATATTTACTAAAAAAACTGTATCCACAAGTACTTTACAAGTCTAGAATTTTATTTATAAGAATAATACGTAGAATTTTATTTTTAGATGCAGATATTTATTCATGATTTTTTTTAAATTGATTTTTATATCTATTTAGTAGTTTACTTCACTAGAATAAAGGGTTCTTAATACCTTAAAACGTATGAAACATTATTTGTGGAAATGTATGTATGTATGATTAACATTTAATAAATTTATTATTACCTTTATTATTATTATTATTTAATTTCATTAATTTCAAATCTCTTTTGGGTCATTTATTGTTCGATTCTGTTTACTTTTATCTTAAAAGTAATTTCAAGTTGTGTACTCAGCATTGCTGTGTTCAGCAATTTTCAGCTGTTTCTATAAAATATCTCTAGAAATGTGCTTAAAATGTACGAACATTTATTGTCAAAAAAATAAATTACTTTCGATCTTCAAAAGTTTTTCGAAAATCAATAAAATCATTCAGCGTTATTCATAAAAATGTAAACCGTGGTTTAGCAGTGTTTTATAAAGGGTTACCAAGGTTACTAAGATTAAACCACCATTAAACCGCAGCTGAACTTTTTATGAATAACAATGATTAATTTAAAAAAACATCAATTTTCAAATAGCTTTATTTTTTAAACATTCTCATAAACTGAGTTGGTTTAGTTTGGAATTGGCATTGAACCTCCCAAAATTGCAAAAATGCGGAAAATATTCATGTGTTACAATGTTAACATTAAAATGCTGTAATGCTCCATATTATCCATATATCCATATCATACATCTTCCGAATTCTTTTGAAAATTGATAAAAAACTTTTTTTTTCGTAATAATCAATTTTCAAATTGCTTCATTATTTTTTTATAGAACTGCAAATGCAAGAAAAATTGCAAGAGTTGCAATTGCAAGTCCAAAATGCAAGAATGCGAAGAAATTTCATGTGTCAGCAATGTTAATTTTAAAACATTGCAAGGAATCTCCATTTTCAAACATCATCGAGAGTTTTTTGAAAATCAATAAAATAATTAATTTTGTTATGAAGATCAATTTTCAACCTTTTTTTTTTTAAATCTATAGAAAGGGACAACACTATAAAAATACGTGAATACCAAATCGTTTTCATTTTGTAGCACAAAACTATAATTTTGTTTAACTGTTTCTGTAGCTGAAATATGTGTTAAAAGTTACGTGCAATTTTCTAAAAATTGAAGAAAATTCTGAAACTATTATAATATACATATTCGTGCACTAAAACAATTACATTTTTGGCAATTTTCATAATTTGTAACATGAGCTGATAAAATGTTCCCCGTGGAGAACATGTAGATACTTAATCTAAACGTTTTAGCAATTTTGATATTTTCATTGCAAATTTTGTATATTTAAATCACCATAAAATTCCTTGTTTGTTTAAAGGGTATGGTTTTGGTATTGTTGTATAGAATCGAATAGAATAGAATAGAATTTTATTCATGCTAGTAACAAAGCAGTTTACACAATTAGTCTCAATATCTTCCATTTACGTAGGTGCTTTGTTTTGATATTTTTGACATTTTGACATAATGTCGACATTTGACTTTTGTCGTTTTAATAGAAATTCAGGACTTTTTAATAATCTTAATATGTTGATTGCATCTTTTAGAAAATCCCGTAAACAATGTGGAAATTTTTCGAAATCTTTTTGTTTAACTTCCACATAGGTGGAAGTTACGTGGTTACGTAGGTGCTTCGTTTTGATATTTTTGACATTTTGACATTTTGACATAATGTTGATATTTGACTTTGGTCGTTTTGATAGAAATTCAGGACTTTATTAAAAATCTTAATATGTTGATTGCATCTTTTAGAAAATCCCATAAACAATGTGGAAATTTTTCGAAATCTTTTTGTGTAACTTCCACATAAGTACCTATTATATCAAATTTACTGCAATTATTTCATTAGATTCATTGCCATTTTGTTAAATGGCAATAATGGCATAAGTGTTGTAAATTTTAATTAACAATTCTACAACTTACAGTATTTTTTAGATGAACTTCCCATTATTTATTTTTTATTTTTCGCAATTGCATGAATATTCTCCCATCTTTATGATATTTTTTGCGAAATATTCAATAAACTTTCCTAAATTGCATAACTTTTAGGCAATTCTAATAAAATTTGTGATAATAACTGACGACAAATGTATTGCAGGCATATTAATCATTCAATTTACATGAAATTTCTGCGATTATAATATTGTTTTGATAATACTTGGTTGAAAATGTACTGCAGGTATAAATCTTCAATTAAACTTTTTTTGAGTTTTCAATCAATTATTTTCTAAAAGCATGGGATGAATTTAGAGCACTTTTATTAAGTTTTCAAAATTTTAATAAACAATTCTACAACTTACAGTATTTTTTTAGATGAATTTCTGATTTGGTTTCTTCAATTTTCGCAATTTACATAAATTTTCTGCTATTTTTATGATATTTTGTGCGAAATATTCAATAAACTTTCCTAAATTGCACAACTTTTAGGCAATTCTAATAAAATTTGTGATAATAACTGACGACAAATGTATTGCAGGCATATATTAATCGTTCAATTTACATGAATTTGCTGCGATTTTAATATTTTTTTTATAATACTTGGTTGAAAATGTACTGCAGGTATAAATCTTCAATTAAACTTTCTTTTAAGTTTTCAATCATTTATTTTCTAAAAGCATGGGATGAATTTAGAGCACTTTTAGTAAGTTTTGACAATTTTAATAAACATTCTACAACTTACAGTATTTTATAGATGAACTCCTGATTATTATTTTTTTAACTTTTCGCAATTTGCATGAATTTTCTGCAATTTTTATGATATTTTTAGCGAAATATTCAATCAACTTTCCGAAATTTACATAACTTTTCAGTAATTCTACATTTTGAATAAAGTTTCTGATAATAACTGACGACAAATGTATTGCAGACATATATTAACTTTTCTGCAATTTTAATAAATTTTTGATAATACCTGATGGCAAATGTATTACAGGTATAAACCTTCAATTAAACTTCTTTTGAGTTTTCAATCAGTTATTTTCTAAAAGCATGGGATGAATTTAGAGCACTTTTATTAAGTTTTGTAAATTTTAATAAACAATTCTACAACTTACTGTATTTTTTAGATGAATTTCTGATTTGTTTTCTTCAATTTTCGCAATTTGCATGAATTTTCTACTATTTTTATGATATTTTTAGCGAAATATTCAATCAACTTTCCGAAATTTACATAACTTTTCAGTAATTCTAATAAAATTTCTGATAACATCTGACGACAAATGTATTGCAGGCATATATTAAATATTCCGCAATTTGATAGAATTTTCTGCGAAATTTTCAATAATCTTTCAGCGATTTAAGATATTTTTTAGAAATTTTCAATACTTTCCGAAATTTATATAACTTTTCGGCATTTCTAATAAAATTTCTGATAATAACTGACGACAAATGTATTGCAGGCATATATTAACTTTTCTGCAATTTTGGTAATTTTTTGATAATACTTGATGGCAAATGTATTGCAGGCATAAACTTTCAATATAACTTTTTTTTTTTAGTTTTCAATCAATTATTTTCTAAAAGCAAGGGATGACTTTAGAGCCCTTTTATTAAGTTTTGTAAATTTTAATAAATAATTAATAATAATAATAATAAAGAATATTTATTAGCAAATAACGCTACATAATATACAAAATTTCAACAAAAAACAACAAAAGAAAACACACAAATAGCAACTACAATCTTCATATTAACATAACTTTAATTCTATTTACTACATCTACTATTTTCTATTTACAGTCAATCAATTCAAACACATAGTCCCTCACCTGAGACTTAAACCTATGAATATGTATCTCATCTTTTATGTGACAGGGCATGTTGTTATACAGCTTTAGTCCTCTCGAGAAAAACGATTTTTCCGCTTTATCTGTCCTGTACCTATCGACATAAAAATGGGACTTCTGCCTCGTCTCATGGCCATGAACATCGTATACATATTTAAGTTTTACTACTAAATTTTCAGGCATATTTCCCATTTTCATATTGTGTATGAAAATAAGAGCCTTGTACGTGACTCTCTGTTTTACATTCATAAAATTTAAAATCTTGAGCATATCCTTTATATGCGTAAATTTATTGACTTTCAAAATTATACGCATTGCTTTGTTCTGAATAAGTTGAATATCCCCTATGTCACCTTTTTGTAAGTGAAAAATCACATTTGAACAGAACTCGAAGTGGGGTGCTATTAGTTGTTTGTATAATAAAACGCACACATTCATGTTTAAATCCTTTCTCAGACGACCGAGAAGATAGGTTTTTTTTGACATTTTATTCAATATATATCCGCAGTGGCTCTTAAAATTTAACTTATTATCTAATATCACGCCCAGGTATTTTATCTCTGTGACAACCTCAATAGCAATGTCATTAATTTTTATTTCAACACTTTCATCGATTTGATTACTTGATAAAATCATACATTTAGATTTACTAATATTTATACAAAGACTATTTACACATAACCACTCATATATTCTCCCAAGGTCCTCATTAATTTTTCTGCACATCATTCCTATTTCATTTTTCGGCCCTGTCATAAAAAGCATAATGTCATCAGCAAAGAGATGTACTTGGCAAAACTTGATTGATTTTAAAATGTCATTAATATATATTATAAATAAGAGAGGGCCTAGTACTGTTCCCTGAGGTACTCCGTATGTAGTGTCCTTTTCGATCGATAGCACGTTTTTTAATTTCACTCTTTGTTTTCGATTTTTCAGATACGAACGGAACCAGTTTAGCGCACTACCTTTGATACCCATGTTACTTAGTTTGTCAATTAGTAACCTACGATTAATTGTTTCAAACGCACGTTTAAAATCCAAGAAAACCGCAACCACGCATTCCTTCTTATCGATACTCCTCCTCCATATATCACATATGTTTGTTAGTACGGTTTCACATGACCGACCATTTCTAAATCCTGATTGTCTGTCTGATATAATTTTAAACCGATCACAAAATCGCAGTAGTTGTTCCCGCACTACAATTTCTAGCAACTTTTCATACGGAGGTACGGTATTAACCGGTCTAAAATTTTCGCACTTGTTTGAATTTGCTATTTTGGGTATTGGTATAATTGTTGATATCTTCCATGCTTCTGGGAATTTACCTTCGATCAGTGATAAGTTTATAACATCTAAATATCTGTTCCCAATTCCTTCGAATGAGTCCCTCAGGATATTTGCGGATATACCTTCTTCGCTTGATGCTGTCTTTCCAACCTTTTTTATGCTCTTCTTTAGCTCTTGCATCGATACTTTGTCAAAACAGTGAAGATCTCCATTTGTTTGTATATTTTCTTCCACCCTGTTTGTAATCACTGGAATATTCGAAACGATTTCATTTACGCTGTCTATAAAAAAATCGTTCAACTTGTCAGCTATCTTTTGTTCATCCGCAACCATAGTTCCATTAAATTCTATTTCGTGATTTAAACCTCTCTCATTTTCCTTACTCTGTATTACTAATTTTAGGGACTTCCACAGTTCATTTGTATTATTTATTTTTCTATTTATTTCCCTCTCGTAAAAAGTTTTCTTTGCATATTTTATCTTTGTTACTATATCATTTCGCATCTTTTTGTACTCCTTCCATAATTCCACATTCCCTGACATTGATGCCTGTTTGAATTTTATGTCTCTCTGTTTCATCTCTCGAAGTATCTCGTCATCCATCCATTTGCAGTTTTCATATTTTTTTGGAATCAAATAGGTTTTTATTGGGCATTTATCTCTCAAATATTCTTCTATAGGTTTAATTAAGGTGCTTGCTAAAACGTCTACATCCGTTGTGTTATTTGTCCACTCTGTCTCCATTAGTACATCACACATCTCCTCCTTGATGTAGTTCTTGTAAGATCTTTTACTTATTTTTTTACAGCTTTCATGTTCATTCAATTGGCTCATCTCAATCCCCAGCATAGAATGATCACTAATTTTTGGGGTGTGATATATGTTGTGTTTCATATTTTTATTATCTGTGATAATTAAATCAATAATAGTCTTACTTGTTTCTGTAATCCTCGTAAAATCCTTGACTAATTGGTATTTGCCATGTCTGTAGATTATATCTTTCAGTCGATTAGCATAGTGTGTATCTTTATGTACATCAATATTAAAATCCCCCCATAATATATTGTTAGGTGCTATGTGATTTCCAAGATGTTCATTGATATAGTCTAGAAATATTCCGTCTGATTTTTGTGGTGAATGGTAAATTGTAGTTATTCTGTACTTTTCTCTATTTATTTTATTTATTTTAGTTTCAATTTCTAATGTCCACAATGCATTATCCGTATTATTATTTTTTACTACTTTATATGTGAAATCATTTTTTATAAATACCATTACTCCACCGGTTCTTCTATTGTTTGTTACACAATTTTCAAATTTATATCCGTCTATTTCTAATTCTTTATTTGTAACTGTTTTATCGACATGAGTTTCTGCGAGGCACATTATATCAGGTTTGTAATTCGTCATATAATTGACTATTTGCGTTTTATTATTCAAAAACCCTTGACAATTCAAAAATATTATAAACTTTTTCCTTGATTGCTATTTACTATACATGATTTTCCGTGTCATTTCTTCCACAATTTTACTATAACAAGGACATTTCCTATCAATTGCTGTATGGCTAGTGTCTAATTGCAAATTAAATTTTTTATTTGTGTCTATACAATTTACGCAACTATTTACATCACTTTTGCACTCTTTCATTCCGTGTTTATTGCCGCATTGGAAGCAAGCTTCTTCATTTCTGCAGTCCTTAGCAATATGGTTGTATCTCGCACATTTGAAACACCTTTTTACATTTATGTGTTCATACAACTTACACATTCGCCAACCAATCTTCATAGTTTCTAGCTCAATGATATTTTTGTATATCGATGGATCGATTTCCAAAATAATATTTATTTGGTCTTGCCTCCTTCTATTTGAATATTTATGCACGATTCTCATCTTCTTTGCTATACCATTGTCTATGTCAATTAATTTGTTTTGTTTAACAATTCCTTCAATTATTATTTCATCTTCCGTTTCAGTAATACTTTTTTCTGCTCCGACCATAACGATCTTTGGATTGTACTGTCTGCCATCCTCTATCGTATACCTACTTCCTAGTTCTACACTCATTATTGATTTCATTTTATTTTTCGTCTCCCCTGTGTCACAACTTATTGCAATCCCTCCATCCTTTACGTTCCGAACCCTTTCTATACCCATAGCCAAATTCGTTGGTGTTATCTTGCTCTTTATTTCCTCCAGAGTTATTTTACTTTCTTGGTCCTTATTTGGCTTGACAATCAAAACTTTCTCAGTTTTCCTCTTAAGTACATCACAATTATCGTAGCTAGTACTAGAGGTTTCTTTCAATTTATTGATTTCTTCTTGTAATAATTTATTCTGGTTTTCTATTGATAACAATTTTGTATTTACTTTGCTAATTTCATCCTGCATCGATTTAAGTATATCTTTCTTAAATTGAGACAGTTGTTTATTTAGAACGATGCTAATTGCTCTCTCCACACTCCTCTCAATGACTTTTTCGATGTTGTTGCTAGTTGCTGCAGTAATCACATCATCCTCGACTTCCTCCAGGACCGGATCGCAAGTTGGACATACATACTCTTCCCCATTATCTTTCTTTGATTCATCCAGTAAGAAGTTTACCCTTACCTTGGGAAGAGTTAGGCATGAGGCATGGTGCCACTTTTTGCATTGTGCACACTTTAAAGAAAGTGATCTCGGGCCAATTATTTGAAGACAAATCTTACATTTAATCGGCATACTGATCAATAAGGAAAAATAATGCAATCCGGCAACACTGCGACTCCGCGCGCACAACTGACTCAAGCGAGATTAGCCGTGTGAGCAAGCGCACTACTATTGAATGTACTTACGAGTTCCGGCACCGAAAAAACAAATTCACAATTGCAGTGAATCCACGAACTATTTATCTGAGCCAACACTACCTCTTAGACCCAGTGTTCTGCTGATTGGATTTACACTTCAACAACCAATTTATTTCAATACAGAGCTTCAAAACACAACTTTTAATAGCACAATATAAATATTTTCTGTCGTTGCCTACGTTGCCAGATGAGATAATTCTACAACTTACAGTATTTTTTAGATGAACTTCGGATTTATATTATCATCTACTACTATACTACTAAACGGATCATCTAAAAAAGAACTTCGGATTATTTTATTTTAATTTTTCCCAATTGGCATGAATTTTCTTTAATTTTTATATTTTCTGCGAAATTTTCAATAAACTTTCTGCGATTTTCATGATATTTTTTACGAAATTTTCATTAAACTTTCCCAAATTTACATAACTTTTCGTCATTTTGAATAAAGTTTCTGATAATAACTGACGACAAATGCATTGCAGACATATATTTACTTTTCTGCAATTTTTATAAATTTTTGATAATACTTGGTGGCAAATGTATTGCATATATAAACCTTTCATTAAACTTTTTTTTTTAGTTTTCAATCAATTGTTTTCTAAAAGCATGGGACGAGTTTAGAGTACTTTTGTTAAGTTTTGTAAATTTTAATAACCAATTCTACAACTTACAGTATTTTTTAGATAATTTTCATTTTTCAACATCATTTTTTTTTCAATTTTTCTCAATTTGCATGAATTTTCTGCGATTTTTATAATATATTTTACGAAGTTTTCAATAAAATTTGCAAAATTTACATAACTTTTCTGCAATTTTAATAAATTTTTGATAATACCTGATGGCAAATGTATTACAGGTATAAACCTTCAATTAAACTTTTTTTGAGTTTTCAATCAGTTATTTTCTAAAAGCATGGGATGAATTTAGAGCACTTTTATTAAGTTTTGTAAATTTTAATAAACAATTCTACAACTTACTGTATTTTTTAGATGAATTTCTGATTTGTTTTCTTCAATTTTCGCAATTTGCATAAATTTTCTGCAATTTTTATGATATTTTTAGCGTAAAATTTTCAATAAAGTTTCCGAAATTAAAATAACTTTTCGGCAATTCTAATAAAATTTCTGATAACATCTGACGACAAATGTATTGCAGGCATATATTAAATATTCCGCAATTTGAAAGAATTTTCTGCGAAATTTTCAATAATATTTCAGCGATTTAAGATATTTTTTAGAAATTTTCAATACTTTCCCAAATTTACATAACTTTTCGGCATTTCTAATAAAATTTCTGATAATAACTGACGACAAATGTATTGCAGGCATATATTCACTTTTCTGCAATTTTAGTAATTTTTTGATAATACTTGATGGCAAATGTATTGCAGGCATAAACTTTCAATATAACTTTTTTTTTTAGTTTTCAATCAATTATTTTCTAAAAGCAAGGGATGACTTTAGAGCCCTTTTATTAAGTTTTGTAAATTTTAATAAATAATTCTACAACTTACAGTATTTTTTAGATGAACTTCGGATTTATACTATCATCTACCACTATACTAGTATACGGATCATCTATCTAAAAAAGAACTTCGGATTATTTTATTTTAATTTTTCCCAATTGGCATGAATTTTCTTTAATTTTTATATTTTCTGCGAAATTTTCAATAAACTTTCCGCGATTTTCATGATTTTTTTACGAAATTTTCATTAAACTTTCCCAAATTTACATAACTTTTCGGCATTTCTAATAAAATTTCTGATAATAACTGACGACAAATGTATTGCAGGCATATATTAACTTTTCTGCAATTTTGGTAATTTTTTGATAATACTTGATGGCAAATGTATTGCAGGCATAAACTTTCAATATAACTTTTTTTTTTAGTTTTCAATCAATTATTTTCTAAAAGCAAGGGATGACTTTAGAGCCCTTTTATTAAGTTTTGTAAATTTTAATAAATAATTCTACAACTTACAGTATTTTTTAGATGAACTTCGGATTTATAATATCATCTACTACTATACTACTATACGGAGCATCTAAAAAAGAACTTCGGATTATTTTATTTTAATTTTTCCCAATTTGCATGAATTTTCTTTGATTTTAATATTTTCTGCGAAATTTTCAATAAACTTTCTGCGATTTTCATGATATTTTTTACGAAATTTACATTAAATTTTCCCAAATTTACATAACTTTTCGGCATTTCTAATAAAATTTCTGATAATAACTGACGACAAATGTATTGCAGGCATATATTAACTTTTCTGCAATTTTGGTAATTTTTTGATAATACTTGATGGCAAATGTATTGCAGGCATAAACTTTCAATATAACTTTTTTTTTTAGTTTTCAATCAATTATTTTCTAAAAGCAAGGGATGACTTTAGAGCCCTTTTATTAAGTTTTGTAAATTTTAATAAATAATTCTACAACTTACAGTATTTTTTAGATGAACTTCGGATTTATAATATCATCTACTACTATACTACTATACGGAGCATCTAAAAAAGAACTTCGGATTATTTTATTTTAATTTTTCCCAATTTGCATGAATTTTCTTTGATTTTAATATTTTCTGCGAAATTTTCAATAAACTTTCTGCGATTTTCATGATATTTTTTACGAAATTTACATTAAATTTTCCCAAATTTACATAACTTTTCGTCATTTTGAATAAAGTTTCTGATAATAACTGACGACAAATGTATTGCAGACATATATTAACTTTTCTGCAATTTTTATAAATTTTTGATAATACTTGGTGGCAAATGTATTGCATGTATAAACCTTTCATTAAACTTTTTTTTTTAGTTTTCAATCAATTGTTTTCTAAAAGCATGGGACGAGTTTAGAGTACTTTTGTTAAGTTTTGTAAATTTTAATAACCAATTCTACAACTTACAGTATTTTTTAGATAATTTTCATTTTTCAACATCATTTTTTTTTCAATTTTTCTCAATTTGCATGAATTTTCTGCGATTTTTATAATATATTTTACGAAGTTTTCAATAAAATTTGCAAAATTTACATAACTTTTCTGCAATTTTAATAAATTTTTGATAATACCTGATGGCAAATGTATTACAGGTATAAACCTTCAATTAAACTTTTTTTGAGTTTTCAATCAGTTATTTTCTAAAAGCATGGGATGAATTTAGAGCACTTTTATTAAGTTTTGTAAATTTTAATAAACAATTCTACAACTTACTGTATTTTTTAGATGAATTTCTGAGTTGTTTTCTTCAATTTTCGCAATTTGCATAAATTTTCTGCAATTTTTATGATATTTTTAGCGTAAAATTTTCAATAAAGTTTCCGAAATTTAAATAACTTTTCGGCAATTCTAATAAAATTTCTGATAACATCTGACGACAAATGTATTGCAGGCATATATTAAATATTCCGCAATTTGAAAGAATTTTCTGCGAAATTTTCAATAATCTTTCAGCGATTTAAGATATTTTTTAGAAATTTTCAATACTTTCCCAAATTTACATAACTTTTCGGCATTTCTAATAAAATTTCTGATAATAACTGACGACAAATGTATTGCAGGCATATATTCACTTTTCTGCAATTTTAGTAATTTTTTGATAATACTTGATGGCAAATGTATTGCAGGCATAAACTTTCAATATAACTTTTTTAGTTTTCAATCAATTATTTTCTAAAAGCAAGGGATGACTTTAGAGCCCTTTTATTAAGTTTTGTAAATTTTAATAACCAATTCTACAACTTTTCTCAATTTTCCATGAATTTTCGTCGATTTTTATAATATATTTTACGAAGTTTTCAATAAACTTTGCAAAATTTACATAAGTTTTCGGCAATTTTATTACAATTTCAGATAATAACTGACGCCAAATGTATTGCAGGCATATATTAAACGTTCCGCATTTTGCATGAATTTTCTGCGATATGCATGATATTTTCTGCGAAATTTTCAATAAACTTCCGCAATTTACATAACTTTTCTGCAATTTTAATAAATTTTTGATAATACTTGATGGCAAATGTATTACAGGTATAAACCTTCAATTACAATTTTTTTTTGAGTTTTTAATCAATTATTTTCCAAATGCATGGGATGAATTTGCATTTGCATTTTTGCATTTTTTTTGCTAAAATGCGAGTCTAAAACTGATCAAAAAAAATTAAAAAAACATATCCAAATACAGAAAAAAAATTGAACAACACAAGAACACAACTATTTAACGTGTTCTGTCTAATTATATAAAAACAAATCTGATACGTTAATGTACTGCGTTTATTTAGATATTTGATTGATGTTATTCATATGAACCTGTACATTTGAATAAACATAGTACTAGAACTAATACTACACCTATAATGTACAAGTTGATTATGGTATTATGTACTAGTAATGCCTTGCATACATAAATATCAGCAACAATATAAAAGGATACATAAACTAATTAATGCAAACAAGTTTGAACAAGTAGCTATTAATATTGATTTATTGGCTGATTTTTTTTTTTTCTAAGAAAGGCAATTAAATTCGCAACATTTTATTATGTCTATTGGTGTCACGATTCCATTGCTAAACGTACATTCAAATGCAAGCAGTTAAACTGCCATTGGATAATGAAATATTTACAAGAAAGTATTCAATAATTAACACATTGAAGTGAAAGTTAGTATTTATATCTATACATGTATATACATCTATATGAATATACATATATACATAAAAAAATTAACACACATGTGCGATTTTTTTTTTTTAAATAATTACGATGATTTTGCGCAAATATAATGTTTAAAAGTATTTATTAATTAAGTTTGAATGTACGAGAAACCAGATAATTGTTATTACCGAAACATGCTCCAAATCAGTTCGTGTATTTTTTATATAAGAACTGTTTTTAAAAATTGTTTTTTTGCAAAAACTATTTTTTAATTATTTTTATAATTGCATGTGCTTAAACCAATGAATTTCTAATTTACTGCACATCTTCGAAACGCGTGCGTTTTCTCGAACGTTTTGCGCTGCACACAACCTTGGAGACAACTCTGGGTTCAAATGAATGACTTTACAGAAGCGACGACGTCATTGATGTACGATTATCGAACTCAACCGCCTTTTGGGAGCAGTTGTTATAAATAGTCGGGGGAAGGTGGTCAGGAGATCATATTGAATCTTACATTCAGTGACATACCATCGCCAACATGAAGGTTGCTGTAAGTTTCGAAATAATTAACGAAATTGCGATTGCATCTTCGGGAGATTAACATTTTCTTTGCCTAACCGAACAATTGTTTCAGATTATCTCTTTTGCCTTGTTCGCCGTCGCTTTTGCCGCCTCTCCTCTTGACCCCGTTCCGATCGTCGCTCAGGACTCAGAAGTGAACTTCGACGGATCGTACCATCATTCGTACGAGACTGGCAATGGGATCGCTGCTCAGGAACAAGGAGTACTGAAGAACGCAGGAAACAAGGACACTGAGGCCGAAGAAGTCCAAGGATCTTTCCAGTACACAGCTCCTGACGGCTCTCCAATCTCCATCCAATACGTCGCCAATGAGAACGGATTCCAGCCACAAGGAGCTCATCTGCCAGTGGCACCCACGCCACCACCAATTCCTGCTGCCATCGCCAGGGCCCTTGAATGGATCGCCGCTCACCCACAGCCAGAAGAGAAACCTGGAAAGTTCTAAAGTTGAGGTCCTTAATTTTCACGTGGTAAGCACTTTCTGTGATAAGGCATCTATTACCACGGGAAATGTACAACACTGCCAAGTCACTACTTTAATACCGACTACTGTTAAACACGTATAAATACTGTAAATATTGTAATGCTGTGCCATTGTTGATATTATAGTAGCAATTACTTAAATTTATTTTCGTACTTATTGAAAACCTCCAAATCTACACTTTACTAGCAATACACTTACACCTTTTACAATCACACATTATCCACTTACTGCAACTACTTCATACTACCCCAAGTTTTACTTTCTCGTTGCAAGAAAAAAGTCAAAAATGGCTCCAGACAATTCAATAAAATTTTGGAAACAAGATCATCTAGTCAAACCAAAAATGACGCCAGATAATTCAATAAAATTTTGGAAACAAGATTTTTAGAATCTACGTTTGCAAACTGTTTTACCTTCTTAATGCAAGAGTAAATAAAAAAATACGAAAATCAAATTTTAACGGAAATGTCCGTTTTTAGGGCGTCCATGTCCATTAAGACTATTTTTGAAAAATGTTAAAAAAATGAACGCCCTATTTCATTAACCTGCATAACTTAAAAAGTATGTAATGAATGCCAATAATGTCTACGTAAAAATCGTGTATATTTGTTTAAACAATAAAGTCAAAAATGGCTCCAGAAATTGAAGGAATGAATGAAAATGAGATCTTAGAACATCATCTAGACTTGACAACTGTTTCACGTTCTGAATGAAAATGATTTTTTTAAATTCCGGAATATAATGAAAATATCCGTTTTTAGGCCATACATGTATATAACCCGACACCCTATGGGTACATGGGTCATTGATTATAAATAAATAAATAAATAAACATGTATATATAGATAACTTTTGATAAATGTATAAAAAAAAATTCGAAAACTGCTCATCTCCGAAATTTATAATTTTTTCAGGAGACTGAATTTCTATTGGAATTTCTATTGGAATTCGTAGCTTCACTTATTTGAGCATTTTGTTTTGACATGATAAGTGAAAAATGGTGCCAGATATTTAAATAAAATTTTGCAAATAAGATTTTTAGATCTAAGCAACTTTTGTAATTTTTTAACGATAACACGTTTGCAATATCCACTGAAAAATTGTAATAACAATGAAAATACCATAATTTCAATACGAAAATTCGTAGTTTTCAGCAGGGTTGGTGTCAAAGACTTCTAAATCTAAACGAGTTTTGATAAAACGTTTGGAGAATCCACTGAAAAGTTCTCATAACAACGAAAATACCATAATTTCAATGCAAATATTCGTACTTCGACTTATTTAAGCATTTTGTTTTAACATGATTAGTCAAAATTGGCGCCAGATAATTGAATAAAATTTTGAAAATAAGATTTGTAGATCTAAACAAGTTTTGTAGGTTTTTACGATAACGCGTTCGCAATATCCACTGAAAAGTTGTAATAACAATGAAAATACCATAATTTCAATACAAAAATTCGTACTTTGACTGATTTGAGCATTTTGTTTTGACATGATTAGTCAAAATTGGCGCCAGATAATTGAATAAAATTTTGAAAATAAGATTTGTAGATCTAAACAAGTTTTGTAGGTTTTTACGATAACGCGTTCGCAATATCCACTGAAAAGTTGTAATAACAATGAAAATACCATCATTTCAATACAAAAATTCGTACTTCGACTTATTTGAGCATTTTGTTATGACATGATAAGTCAAAAATGACGCCAGTTGATTGAATAAAATATTGAAAACAAGATTTGTAGATCTAAACAAGTTTTGTAGGTTTTTACAATAACAAGTTCGCAATATCCACTGAAAAGTTGTAATAACAATGAAAATACTGTAATTTCAATACAAAAATTCGTACTTTGACTTATTTGAGCATTTTGTTTTGACATAATATGTCAAAAATGGCGCCAAATAATTGAATAAAATTTTTAAAATAAGATTTTTTAGATCTAAACAAGTTTTGTAAGTTTGGATGATAACACGTTCGCAAAATCCACTGAAAAGTTGTAATAACAATAAAAATACCATAATTTCAATAAAAAAATTCGTACTTTGACTTACATATTTGAGCATTTTGTTTTGACATGATAAGTCAAAAATGGCGCCAGATATTAGAATAAAATTTTGAAAATAGTATTTTTTGCTCTAAACAAGTTTTGTAAGTTTTTACGATAACACGTTCGCAATATCCCCTGAAAAGTTGTAATAACAATGAAAATACCATAATTTCAATACAAAAATTCGGAGTTTTCAGCAGGGTTGGTGTGAAAGACTTTTAAATCTAAACAAGTTTTGATAAAACGTTCGCAGAATCCACTGAAAAGTTGTAATTCCAACGAAAATACCATAATTTCAATTCAAAAATTCGTACGTTGACTTATTTGAGCATTTTGTTTTTACATGATAAATCAAAAATGACGCCAGATAATTCAATAAAATTTTGCAAATAAGATTTTTAGATCTAAATAAGTTTTGTAAGTTTTGAAAATAACAAGTTCGCAATATCCACTGAAAATTTGTAATAACAATGAAAATTCCATAATTTCAGTATAAAAATTCATGGTTTCCAGCAGGGTTGGTGTGACAGATTTTTGAATCTAAATAAGTTTTGATAAAACGTTCGCATAATCTACTGAAAAATTCTAATAACTACGAAAATGCCATAATTTCAATACAAAAATTTGTACTTCGACTAATTTGAGCATTTTGTTTTGACATGATAAATCAAAAATGGCGCCAGATAATTCAATAAAATTTGGAAAATTAGATTTTTAGATCTAAATAAGTTTTGTAAGTTTGATGATAATACGTTCGCAAAATCCAGTGAAAAGTTGTAATAACAATGAAAATACCTTAATTTCAATACAAAAATTCGTAGTTTTCAGCAGAGTTGTGAAAGATTTTTAAATATAAACAAGTTTTGATAAAACGTTCGCAGAATCCACTAAAAAGTTGTAATTACAACGAAAATACCATAATTTCAATACAAAAATTCGTACTTCGACTTATTTGACTTATTCGACTCATTTTGTGTTGACATGATAAGTCAAAAATGGCGCCAGATAATTGAATAAAATTTTGAAAATAAAATTTTTAGATCTAAACAAGTTTTGTAAGTATTGATGAAGTCGCAATGTCCACTGAAATGTTGTAATAACAATGAAAATAACATAATTACAATACAATAATTCATAGTTTTCAGCAGGGTCTAAATCGACTGTTTTTTTTTATATAAATCATTGATTTAAATCAATATTGATCAAATATCAATATATTTTTTAAACTAATTGTATATGCACTGTATGTGCATTCCAATAGCTGAACAGTGAAAATTCAATGTAACTATTTTGAGTCAGCATGCTTTGAAGAAGATAATTGTAAATAAGTAAAATATTTTTCTTTTCTTCAATTATTTTTCCCATTTTTTTTAAATATTAAATTTTAACAACTAGTTATATGTTTTAGATTTTTTTAAATATCAAAATTATTTGTGGTTAATATTTTTATGATTACCTTTAAGTATAATTTTTTGGTCCATCACATGGTACAGATACACCGATTTTTTTTTTGTAATCATCTAGTCTTGTTCAAATTTAAGAATTTATTTAAAAAAATCATATAATTTACTTCGTGATGAAAATTTATTGATATAAATCACATCAAAAGTGGCAAAAACTGATCAGAAATATAAAAAAAAAATATATAATCCAATAAATCATGGTTTATTTGATTTTTTTATAAATTATTGATATTGTTTTTTTTAAATTTAAATGATGATTTATTCCAACCCTTGTTTTCAGTGAAAATTGTTGCAGTTTACCATTAAACTTCCATATTCTCCAATGATTTTTTGATTTTATAAGGCAATTGAAACGGATTTTGTAATTTATGAGATTTTCATTATTTTCATTTAAAATCTTGTCATTTCCAATGAAAATTCTGGTATTACATAAGTTCGTTCTGCCATAAATACGTGCTCGTCCTGTAAAGTCAAGCATTACGTACTAGTAAAAATAACTATTGTAATTCATAATATAAGATATTTTAATTAGGAATAAAACCGATAAATTCTATTGACATATTTCACATGAAAAAAATTTAATATCCACTGAATTTTGTATTTTATAACGAAAATTTTGCAATTTACCAACATGCCAATATTATCTATTCAAATATTGAGATTTATATTTAAAATGTTCGGAATTTTCGCAAGTTATATTCAAAGTTTCATTATCTATGAAAATTTTGAAAAAGGCAAATCAAATTTTGCAATCTGTAATCGAGAATTCAAATAATAATCAGAATTTTTGCAATTTATGTTCAGAGTTTCATAATCATGAAAATTTTGCGAAGGCCAAACAAATTTTGCAATCTGTGATCAAAAATTTAACTAATAATCAGAATTGTCGCATTTTATATTCAAAGTTTCATAATCTATGAAAATTTTGCAAAGGCCAATCAAATTTTACAAACTGTAATCAAAAATTTAAGTATTAATCAGAATATCCGCATTTTGCATTCAAGGTTTCATAAACTATGAAAATTTTGCAAAGGCCAATCAAATTTTACAATATGTAATCAAAAATGTAACTAATAATCAGAATATCCGGATTTTATGTTCAAGGTTTCATAATCTATGAAAATTTTGCACAAGCCAATCAAATTTTGCAAACTGTAATCAAAAATTCAGCACTTTCATAGATGCTTGTAACAAATAAAACTTGTGCAATTTTCACTGAACAGTTGTAATTAATAATGAAAATTACGTAATTTCAAAATGAAAAAATTTTGCCATGACACTCTCCAAAAGACTAGAAACATAATTTATAGGAAATTTGTAATCTACCTGTGGGTGTCTTTTATCCGACAGATAACTCAACTGCCACTTTGGAAAGACGTGACCGAATATAATGAAAATCTATTTCATTTGCAAGAAACGAATAAAAATTTCGTTAAGATTACAAAATGAAAAATTTAATATGTATAGATATCTAAAAATATGACTCCAAATTTGTTGTAGAGTAATTTCTTATCCGCAACTTTGGATTAAAGTTACTGATAAGATAAAGTTGCGAAAAATAATCTGGCAGTTTGACACACTCAAAAAAAATAAAAGCAGTGTTTAGAATTTTTAACCTACCTGTGGGTACCTTTATCTGACAGATAACTCGTCTGTCACTTTGGAAAGACCAGATGGGATAAATTGAATGTCGAATGCATTTAGTAGAAACGAATAAAAATCTCATTACGAATACAAAATAAAAAATCTAATATGCATATCATTTATCAAAAATATGTATCCAAATTATTAACAGCAAAGATTACTAAATCAAAAATCTAATATGAATATTATTTCTGACAAATTTGTATCAAAATATTTACTGCAATTTTTGAGGAATAATTTCTTATCCGCAACTTTGGGTAATCCACTGATAAAGCCAGATTATTGCGAAAAATAATCTGGCGGTTTGTGACACACTCAAAAAGAGTAGAAGCACAATGTATATGCAATTTGTAACATTTCTGTGAGTATCTTTAACCGACAGATAACTCCACTGTTACTTAGGAAAAACTGTTACCGAAAATCGATTGAAAGAAATAAAAATTTCGTTAACATTACAAAATGAAAAATCTAATATGAATAATATTTATCAAATATATGTGCACTAATTTTTTTTTAAATAATTTTCTATCCGATATTTTGGGTAATCAACTGATACAGAAATGACACACTCGAAAAGATAAGACGTACAATGTGTATGCAATTTTTAACTTACCTGTGGGTATCTTTATCCGACAGATAACTCGTCTGTCACTTTGGAAAGACCAGACCGGATAAATTGAAAACAAAATGCATTTTTTTAAGAAAAAATCGTTAAGATTACAAAATGATAAATCTAATGTGAATATCATTAATTAAAACTATGTATCCAAATTATTTGCAGCAATTTTTGAAAGATAAATTTGATTCGAAAATATTTGAATATGTTATCATTTATCTCTTTATCTCAGATATCTCATTACCATGTGTCATATATCTTCTCATTATATCTCATTATAATGAATCATGTATTTTCTCATTTATCTCATTTATTTTCTCATTTTTTACTTACCTGTAGGTATCTTTATCCGACAGATAACTCGTCTGTCAGTTTAGAAAGACCAGTCCGGATAAATTGAAAATCGAATGCATTTTCTAGAAATCAATAAAAATCTCGTTAAGTTTACAATATGATAAATCTTATATGAATATCATTTATTAAAAATATGTATCCAAATTACTTGCAGCAATTTTTGAAGGAAAAATTAGATTAGAAAATATTTGAAAATGTTATCATTTATCTCTTTATCTCATTTATCTCATTATCATGTGTAATGTATCTTCTCATTATACATCATTATAATGAATCATGTATTTTCTCATTTATCTCATTTATTTTCTCATTTTTAACATACCTGTAGGTATCTTTATCCGACAGATAACTCGTCTGTCAGTTTGGAAAGACCAGTCCGGATAAATTGAAAATCAAATGCATTTTCTAGAAATGAATAAAAATCTCGTTAAGTTTACAAAATGATAAATCTTATATGAATATCATTTATTAAAAATATGTATCGAAATTACTTGAACCAATTATTTAAGGAAAAAATTTATACGAAAATATATGAATATGTTATCATTATCTCTTTATCTCATTTATCTCATTATCATGGATCTTCTTATTCATCTCATTTATTTTCTCATATATCTCACCATGTATTCTTTTGTTACAATGAATATTAAGTTGAAGGTATTTATGTATTTTAATATTATCTGGTAATAATATTAATAATATATTATAATATTAATAATAATATTAATATTATTTGATCAAGATATGACACTCAAAAAGATTAGAAACCCAATGTGGATGCAGTTTTTAACTTACCTGTGGATATCTTTATCCGACAGATAACTTGTCTGTCACTTTGAAAGACCAACCCGGATAAATTGAAAATCGATCACATTTTCTAGAAATGAATAAAAATCTCGTTAAGATTACAAAATGATAAATATAATGTGAATATCATTTATTAAAACTATGTATCCAAATTATTTGCAGCAATTTTTGAAGGAAAAATTTGATTAGAAAATAATTGAATTTATCATTTATCTCTTTATCTCATTTATCTCATTATCATGTGTCGTGTATCTTTTCATTATATTTCATTATAATGAATCATGTATTTTCTCATTTATCTCATTTATTTTCTCTTTTTTAACTTATCTGTAGGTATCTTTATCCGACAGATAACTCGTCTGTCAGTTTGGAAAGACCAGTCCGGATAAATTGAAAAACGAATGCATTTTCTAGAAATGAATAAAAATCTCGTTAAGATTACAAAATAATAAATCTTATATGAATATCATTTATTAAAAATATGTATCCAAATTACTTGCAGCATTTTTTTTAAGAAAAATTTGATTCGAAAATATTTGAATATGTTATCATTTATCTCTTTATCTCATTTATCTCATTACCATGTGTCATGTATCTTCTCATTTATGTCATTTATTTTTTCATTTATCTCATCATTTATTCTTATAATTCAATGAATATTAAGTTGAATGTATTAATATATAGTAATATTATCTTTAGGTTCATTTTCATTGATTTGAATCGTTGATTGCAGAAATACAAGTTACATATTAGTCCATTTGATGCAATCTAATATTATAAAAAAATAAAATAAAATATAAAATAAAATAATAAATAAAATAAAATATAAAATAAAATAATAAATAAAATAAAATATAACGATAAATTGAAAATCGATCGCATTTTCTAGAAATGAATAAAAATCTCGTTAAGATTACAAAATGATAAATATAATGTGAATATCCTCTATTTAAAGCATTTTTTTAAGGAAAAATTTGAATCGAAAATATTTGAATATGTTATCATTTATCTCTTTATTTTATTTATCTCAGTATCATGTATAATGTATCTTCTCATTTATCTCATTAACATGTATCATGTATTTTCTCATTTGTCTCATTTATTTTCTCATTTATCTCATTATCATGTATCATATATCTCCTCATTTATCTTATGTATTTTATCATTTATTTTTTATTACAATGAATAGTAAGTAACTTGCATTTCTGCAATCAACAATTCATACAAATGGAAATGAAACTAAAGGTAATATTAATATACAGGGTGTTAATACTAAGTTGTAACAACCGAAAATGGCAGTTATAACTCATTGAAACAAACAACTTTTCTTAGTTAAAATTTTTGAATTGGAGCCCAAGTTCATAGTTATTGGCGTTCTTTTGTTTTTCGAAAAATCGTCTTTACTCCCTTATTTTAAGGAATATTTAAAAAATACAAAAACGTTCAACATGCGCTTTCGGTTCTCTAAAACATTTGTATTTACAATTATTTTCTATTTTATCAAATAACAAAATGGCGACCGATCAAAAATTTCTAAGCAAGATATTTTGAAAACCAATCGATCGATTTTTGAAAATAAAACATTTATAAAATCCTTGAACTATCTTATAACATTTGTCTGTTTTGATAATTATGCATTTTTATACACAAATTATGCAAAATACGCACACAAATGATAAACGTGACAAACTTTTCAAGATGAAGCAGAAATTTCTGAAGAACAAGATCAAAAAGTATTTAAATTTGAACCTGCAAACTAGAAAACACGTGCCTCAACTTGTTTAATGGCCTAACTTAAGGTTAGCCTACTTTGTTTTAAATGATTGTTGCAGTTTGTTAAAATTTATCTTGTAATTCAATTTGAATAATAACTTTTTTGGACAGATCGAAAAAAAATGTTTCAGACAAATGGTATAACATAGTTTAAGGATTTCATAAATGTTTTATTTTCAAAAATCAATCGAGTGATTTTCAAAATATCTTGTTTCGAAATTTTTCTTCGGTCGCCATTTTGTTATTTGATAAAATAGAAAATAATTGTAAATACAAATGTTTTAGAGAACCGATAGCGCATGCTGAACGTTTTTGTATTTTTTAAATATTTCTTAAAATAAGGGAGTAATGAAGATTTTTCGAAAAACAAAAGAACGCCAATAACTATGAACTTGGAGGGCTCCAATTCAAAAATTTTAACTAAGAAAAGTTGTTTGTTTCAGTGAGTTTTAACTGCAATTTTTGGGTGTTACAACTTAGTATTAACACCCTGTATATTAAAACCTTTAAATGTATATTAATATTATCTTTAGTTTCATTTCTTTTGATTTGAATCGTTAATTACATAAATGCAAGTTACGTTTTAGTCAATTTCATTGAATCTGATTTATATTTTGATCTGAATCTAATACTTTGAAATGAACATACTTATTTGAAAATTAATATTAAAATTTTATCGCTTTTCATTCTGTAATTCATTTATTCATACTCACTTCATCCGTAATCAATAATTCTTGAATTTCGAATTATATAATCATTGGCAGTAAGGTTACAAGTTGATTTTCTGTCGGCAGGTTCAAGGCTAGAATTTACATAATTTAATCGGAATGTTACAATATACATTCAGTAATATATTCAAAAACTTAATTTTATATCTTGGTTTAAATAATCATTGGTTAATAGTTGATGTAATACAGCAGTAGATTGATTGGTAGGTCAGTCTAATTATAGTAGTAGTAACAATATTTTATTGAAGGTATTATATATTTATAAACAATCTGTATTGGGCTATCGACCCCATGGGGTGAAGGTATTATTATTGGGTACTTAATGGTAAATTTATTTTTATTTTATTATTTATTTATTTTATTTTGCCTGACTAGTTTCAGTTTCTAACAAACCATCATCAGAGACATGATATGTGTAGTTTGCTAAAGAGATCTTTCAAAATTCAAATTAATTACAAATATTTTTATTAACTCATTTTTCGTTCATAATTGGGATGCATGCACAGTTTCTAACGAACCATCATCAGAGACATGATATATGTATTTTGCTAAAGAGATTTTTCAAAATTCAAATTAATTACAATTTTTTTTATTAACTCATTTTTCGTTCATAATTGGGATGCATGCACAGTTTCTAACGAACCATCATCAGAGACATGATATATGTATTTTGCTAAAGAGATTTTTCAAAATTCAAATTAATTACAATTTTTTTTATTAACTCATTTTTCGTTCATAATTGGGATGCATGCACAGTTTCTAACGAACCATCATCAGAGACATGATATATGTATTTTGCTAAAGAGATTTTTCAAAATTCAAATTAATTACAATTTTTTTATTAACTCATTTTTCGTTCATAATTGGGATGCATGCACAGTTTCTAACGAACCATCATCAGAGACATGATATATGTATTTTGCTAAAGAGATCTTACAAAATTCAAATTAATTACAAATATTTTTATTAACTCATTTTTCGATAATTGGGATGCATGCATCTGCCATTTTTATGTAAAAGCACAAATAAATGTTTCATTGTAGGGCCCAAATCACACCCAAATATAATATGAATTAGCTAACAGTCTAAAAACCCATTACTCCCGAATAACATGAAAGTACGTTTCACCCACGCCCTTAAGAGAAACTTACCTTCTGAAAGGTCAACGTCGGGCTGAAAGTATAAATACCATAGTGTTTTCATATTTGCGTAACAAATTAACCTATGTACAAATAAATTGGTAGCACTATTTTTTAACAAAAATATTACGTGTGTGCAAAATCGAAACAGGAATTTAATTTTTCTTAGATCTGTTGAACTTTATTGAAACACCTTTATTATTTTTATTATCTTTAGACTTTTAAAGAATTTTATGCTGAAGTTGATTTTTTTTATACAAGTATTGATTGGAGATTAGTACTATTACATATGTGTAAAATCGAAACAAAAATTTTATTTTTTCAAATCGGTTAAAATTTATTGAAATTTTACTTTTTTATGACTTAAGCGGAAGCGGAAGTTGATTTTTTTATGTATTGATTGGCAATTAATATTATTATGTAGTTATGTATAAAATCGAAACATTTTTTTTTGTTCTTAAATCTGTTGAACTTAATTGGAATATTATTATCTTTATACTATCAAAGAATTTGATAAAGATTTTTTTTCTTGATTGTGTTGAACTTCATTGAAATATTATCTTTACCATCTTTAGACTTTTAAGTAATTTTATGCAGAAGTTGATGTTTTTATGTATTAATTGGTAATTAATTCTATTGCATATGTGTACAATCGAAAGAATTTTTTTTGTTCTTAGATCTGTTGAACTTAATTGGAATATCATTATCTTATCAATACTTATATCATAATATCAATACTTTTAAAGAATTTTATCTGATAGTTCATTTTTGTGTATGTATTAATGTATTGGCGAATATTGAAGAAAATATAAAAATATTTTGATAAAATTTTATTTTATTTGCGTAAGTATAATTTCGGTGTATAAAAAATTTTGTATGTACATCAAAAATTTCCTGATTTAGCAGTTCAATTTATACAATTAACATTCCACACTGAAGAACATTTAGAATTTCTTTCCCTTTTCCTCAGCCTGTGGGTGTGCCGCGATCCAGTCGAGAGACCTCTGGATGTACGCTGGGATTTCTGGGGCCACTGGAAGATGGGCACCTTCCGGTTGGAAACCGAACTCGTTGGCCACGTAGTGGACAGCGTATTTGGTGCCATCATCTGCGGCGTATTCGAATGAGCCGGTGACTTCTTGGGTCTCGCCGTCTTTGCTTCCGGCGTTCTTCAGAATACCATGGGCTTCGGCTTTGATTCCGTTTGCGGCTTCGTAAGAGTGCTCGTATGAACCATCAGGGTTGACTTCGGCCACCTGCCTCAGGATTTCGATCTCGGCACCGTAGGCAAGAGCCAGGCAAGCGAAGAAGATGATCTGCAGAACAAAAGAATAAATTAATATGGAGTATGGAGCATGTGTGTACTTAGTGATGCTAAAACATTACATAGCAAGCAGTACCAAAAATGATAAAAATAGGAACATAATTTTTGAATTCAATATCTGCAATACTACTAATTGTACTAATTACTAAATATATAATACTAGTAATTCTACTAATTACCGTGTAATATTGTAGTATTAACAATAGATCGAACAATTAATCAAGATATAAAAAAATAACCTTTAGCTGACAACAAACACCATTTGAAATGAAAGAAAACGTGAACAGCTTTGTAATAGCTATTTACATGTGAAGCTACTTATATTCTTAAATAATGCTACTTACAGTTCTCATGTTTGCAGTTGTTTGTAGACTGTGATGCTTGACTGGGATGCTCCGCTCATTTATATACTAACAGGCAGCATCTTCAAAAAAATGCTAATTAACAATTAATAATAAAAGACCAGGTTCATTCGGGCGATAGGTAAAATTCAGTTTTTTTTTTTGTCGCCAAGGTCAGTTGAGTAACAGTGGACAATACCAGAATGATAGAGAGGATGGTGTTCGATATCAAGGTAATCTTATTTGCAAAATTTATTACACAGTTGTATTAAAAAGTTATGCTTGAAACGCTTGCATTTGCAGGTTTAAAGTTCTAGGTCAGCTTATATATTTAATCATGTATGATTACTACTGTATGATTGATCATGTATGAGTATTTGACGTGTTATAAATGGAACCATTAATTGTTTATTGGATATAGTTATAATTTAGATTAAGTTTGTTTTTATAAATTTTTATAATTTAGATGTCTAATTTTTCCAGTCTGTAGCATGCGTAAATGGTATAATTAATTGTTCATTGTGCTCAGTTCTGTATGTATAATTTGGCTGTTTAGTACATATGTCTTAAACTGCTAAATATTATTATTTAGATATTACAATATTATTTATGTCGAGATAAAAAATCTATTGTATTTCTCTGTAAAAGAAATCTTTTACAGAATTCTCTGTAAATATCTACGTAAAAATATCTGTATTTGCAGCTTTTAACATCTTACTTGGAATTTCAACAGTTTTCTATGTGCTGTAAATGTTCAAATGTTGATAGCAGTCATTTAATTCATTCTCGGTTTTAGTTTTGGCTGTGTAATACATATGTCTTTAACAGTTTAATATTATTATTTACATAATATAATATTACTTATGTAGAAATATCTGTATTTGCAGTCTTTAACATCTCACTTAGAATTTCAACAGTTTTCTATGCTCTTGTTGTGAATTTTCAAATGTTGACAGCTGTCATTTCATTCATCCTCAGTTTTAGTTCTATTGGATGTCATTTTGAACGTTTTTCGATTGTCATTTGCATTATGATATGTTTGACATTTTATTTCATGACATTTTTATTTTAGTACGGACGAAAATATAGATAATAAAATTCTAGTATGCAAACAATATTTGCTGTAATAATCAATTAAATTACGTTTACCTTTTTTTCACACACTGAAATGTGTTGACACCTTTCATTTCATTCATCCTTAGTTTTAGTTCTATTGGATGTCATTTTGAACGTTTTTCAATTGCCATTTGCATTAGGATATGTTTGACATTTTATTTAACATTTCTGGCAGATGTCATTTTTAATGCAATTTTAAAAGTACGGACGAAAATATAGATATTAAAATTCTAGTATGCAAACAATATTAGCTGTAAAATCAATGAAATTACGTTTACCTTTTTTTCACACACTGAAATGTGTGTGAAAAAAAAACCTAATTTCATTGATTATTATAAAACCACTTTTTCACAAAGCTCTGAGAATAATATAAATATTAGCTGTGTATTAAAATATTCGAGGCTAAAATAATAGTCATAACAAAAATATGGCAAGAATACACTGAAATGTGTTGACAGCTGTCATTTCATTAATCCTCAGTTTTAGTTCTATTGGATGTCATGTTGAACGTTTTTCGATTGTCATTTGCATTTGGATATGTTTGACATTTTATTTAACATTTTTAGCAGATGTCATTTTTAATGCAATTTTAAAAGTACGGACGAAAATATAGATAATAAAATTCTAGTATGCAAACAATCTTAGCTGTAATAATCAAGAAATTACGTTTACCTTTTTGTTTCACACACTGAAATGTGTTGTCAGCTGTCATTTCATATATCCTCAGTTTTAGTTCTATTGGATGTCATTTTGAACGTTTTTCGATTGTCATTTGCATTTGGATATGTTTGACATTTAATTTAACATTTCTGGCAGATGTACTTTTTAATGCAATTTTAAAAGTACGGACGAAAATATAGATAATAAAATTCTAGTATGCAAACAATATTAGCTTTAATAATCAATGAAATTACGTTTGCCATTTTTTCACACACTGAAATGTGGGTGAAAAAAGGTACACATAATTTCATTGATTATTATAAAAATACGTTTTCACAAAGCTCTGAGAATAATATAAATATTAGCTGTGTATTAAAATATTCGAGGCTAAAATAATAGTCATAACAAAAATATGGCAAGAATACACTGAAATGTGTTGACAGCTGTCATTTCATTCATCCTCAGTTTTAGTTCGATTGGATGTCATTTTGAACGTTTTTGAACGATTGTCATTTGCATTTGGATATGTTTGACATGTTATTTAACATTTCTGGCAGATGTCATTTTTAATGCAATTTTAAAAGTACGGACGAAAATATAGATATTAAAATTCTAGTATGCAAACTATTCTCAGTTTTAGTTCTATTGGATGTCAGTTTGAACGTTTTTCGATTGTCATTTGCATTATGATATGTTTGACATTTTATTTCATGACATTTCTATTTTAGTACGGACGAAAATATATATAATAAAATTCTAGCATGCAAACAATATTTGCTGTAATAATCAATTAAATTACGTTTACCTTCTTTTTCACGCACTGAAATGTGTTGACAGCTATTTATTTCATTCATCCTCAGTTTTAGTTCGATTGGATGTCATTTTGAACGTTTTTGAACGATTGTCATTTGCATTTGGATATGTTTGACATGTTATTTAACATTTCTGGCAGATGTCATTTTTAATGCAATTTTAAAAGTACGGACGAAAATATAGATAATAAAATTCTAGTATGCAAACAATCTTAGCTGTAATAATCAAGAAATTACGTTTACCTTTTTGTTTCACACACTGAAATGTGTTGTCAGCTGTCATTTCATTAATCCTCAGTTTTAGTTCTATTGGATGTCATGTTGAACGTTTTTCGATTGTCATTTGCATTTGGATATGTTTGACATTTTATTTAATATTTTTAGCAGATGTCATTTTTAATGCAATTTTAAAAGTACGGACGAAAATATAGATAATAAAATTCTAGTATGCAAACAATCTTAGCTGTAATAATCAAGAAATTACGTTTACCTTTTTGTTTCACACACTGAAATGTGTTGTCAGCTGTCATTTCATATATCCTCAGTTTTAGTTCTATTGGATGTCATTTTGAACGTTTTTCGATTGTCATTTGCATTTGGATATGTTTGACATTTTATTTAACATTTCTGGCAGATGTACTTTTTAATGCAATTTTAAAAGTACGGACGAAAATATAGATAATAAAATTCTAGTATGCAAACAATATTAGCTTTAATAATCAATGAAATTACGTTTGCCATTTTTTCACACACTGAAATGTGGGTGAAAAAAGGTACACATAATTTCATTGATTATTATAAAAATACGTTTTCACAAAGCTCTGAGAATAATATAAATATTAGCTGTGTATTAAAATATTCGAGGCTAAAATAATAGTCATAACAAAAATATGGCAAGAATACACTGAAATGTGTTGACAGCTGTCATTTCATTCATCCTCAGTTTTAGTTCGATTGGATGTCATTTTGAACGTTTTTGAACGATTGTCATTTGCATTTGGATATGTTTGACATGTTATTTAACATTTCTGGCAGATGTCATTTTTAATGCAATTTTAAAAGTACGGACGAAAATATAGATATTAAAATTCTAGTATGCAAACTATTCTCAGTTTTAGTTCTATTGGATGTCAGTTTGAACGTTTTTCGATTGTCATTTGCATTATGATATGTTTGACATTTTATTTCATGACATTTCTATTTTAGTACGGACGAAAATATATATAATAAAATTCTAGCATGCAAACAATATTTGCTGTAATAATCAATTAAATTACGTTTACCTTCTTTTTCACGCACTGAAATGTGTTGACAGCTATTTATTTCATTCATCCTCAGTTTCAGTTCGATTGGATGTCATTTTGAACGTTTTTGAACGATTGTCATTTGCATTTGGATATGTTTGACATGTTATTTAACATTTCTGGCAGATGTCATTTTTAATGCAATTTTAAAAGTACGGACGAAAATATAGATAATAAAATTCTAGTATGCAAACAATCTTAGCTGTAATAATCAAGAAATTACGTTTACCTTTTTGTTTCACACACTGAAATGTGTTGTCAGCTGTCATTTCATTAATCCTCAGTTTTAGTTCTATTGGATGTCAGTTTGAACGTTTTTCGATTGTCATTTGCATTATGATATGTTTGACATTTTATTTCATGACATTTCTATTTTAGTACGGACGAAAATATATATAATAAAATTCTAGCATGCAAACAATATTTGCTGTAATAATCAATTAAATTACGTTTACCTTTTTTTTCACGCACTGAAATGTGTTGATAGCTATTTATTTCATTCATCCTCAGTTTTAGTTCTATTGAATGTCATTTTGAAAGTTTTTCGATTGTCATTTGCATTAGGATATGTTTGACATTTTATTTCATGACATTTTTATTTTAGTACGGACGAAAATATAGATAATAAAATTCTAGCATGCAAACAATATTAGCTGTAATAATCAATGAAATTACGTTTACCTTTTTTTCACACACTGAAATGTGTTGACACCTTTCATTTCATTCATCCTTAGTTTTAGTTCTATTGGATGTCATTTTGAACGTTTTTCGATTGCCATTTGCATTAGGATATGTTTGACATTTTATTTAACATTTCTGGCAGATCTCATTTTTAATGCAATTTTAAAAGTACGGACGAAAATATAGATATTAAAATTCTAGCATGCAAACAATCTTAGCTGTAATAATCAAGAAATTACGTTTTTTTTTCACACACTGAAATGTGGGTGAAAAAAGGTACACATAATTTCATTGATTATTATAAAAATACATTTTCACAAAGCTCTGAGAATAATATAAATATTAGCTGTGTATTAAAATATTCGTGGCTAAAATAATAGTCATAAAAAATATGGCAAGAATACTCAATACTTTTTCACTGGAATTTTATGAAAATTCAATGTACAGCGTGTCCAAGATAACGATGAACAGCATGGGGATCTGGTAATCCGTAAAAGTTGCAAAATCGGTTAAATTACACCAAAAAAAATGCGCAATTTAGTGACCAATAATATTCTGGCAGCTTTCATTGCATTCATCCTTAATGTTAGTTCTATTGGATGTCATTTTGAACGTTTTTCGATTGTCATTTGCATTAGGATATGTTTGACATTTTATTTCACATTTCTGGCAGATGTCATTTTTAATGCAATTTTAAAAGTACGGACGAAAATATAGATAATAAAATTCTAGTATGCAAACAATCTTAGCTATAATAATCAAAAAAATACGTTTACCTTTTTTTCACACACTGAAAAGCTCTGAAAATAATATAAATATTAGCTGTGTATTAAAATATTCGTGGCTAAAATATTAGTCATAAAAAAATATGGCAAGAATACTCAATACTTTTTCACTGGAATTTTATGAAAATTCAATATACAGCGTGTCCAAGATAACGATGAACAACATGGGAATCTCGTAATCCGCAAAAGTTGCAAATTTGGTTAAATTACAACAAAAAAATGCGCAATTTAGTGACCAATAATATTCTTTTATAGAATTGCTCTACAATTGTTTCAGTACTGCTGCCATTCTCAAGAGAGATAAACTATCTCTCTTGAGTTTATCTATCTTGAGAATGGCAGCAGTGCCGAAACAATTGCAGAGCAATTCTATAAAACTTGTGAAACTTTACCAAGTATTTTCTTTATTAACCTAATCAAAATGTTTCACCAAGAAGTAACCACTTCCTCATACAATTTAATAATATTCTGTTGAGAAAACCAGAAAATTGCGCTTACTTCCGGAGATATTCGACAAAATCCGAAATCTTCATCGGTCCATCCTTGTCTTGGACACCCTGTATGCAAATTATGCGCATTATATACGCTGATGTTAATTTTTTTATCAATATATCAAAATTCTTAGTCAAAAAAATCAAAAATAATCAAATTCAGTAAATTTTGTGTTATACTCCACAATACTCTGATGCTATAGTCCACTATTGATCATAAATTCAAAAATTCTCCACAGAGAGTTTTATTGTTAAAAAAACTTGAGGAAGGGGTTGTCCCTTTAAGTTCAAAAATATACTAAGGATGTTGATCCTTAGTATATTTTTTAACTTAAACTGATAAATTATTTTTACATTCCGAATATTCAGAAACAATAAAAAATGTCTCGGAAATCTATGAGAAATCGAAAAATTTCAAGGTAATCGATCATAAATGGTAATTCTTTTCGTTAATAATGAGAAATTCTGCATTCGCTATTCAGAAATCATTTTATACTCCGATGTTCAATTTTTTTATGAAAATATCAAAATCATTAGCCGAAAGAACAAAAAATAATCAAATTCAGTAAATTTTGTGTCATACTCCACAATACTCTGATGTTATACTTGACTATTTATCATGAATACAAAAATTCTCTACAGAAAGTTTAATTGTTTAAAAAACTTGAGTAAGGTCCTTAGTATATTTTTAAACTTAAACTGATCAACGAGTTTTACATTCCGACTATTTAGAGACGATATAAAATTCTTTCAAATCTATGAGAAATAAAAAAAAATCAAGATAATCGATCAGAAATGATAATTAAAAATTAAAAACAATGAGAAATTCCGCATTCAGAATTTAGAAATACCCATTTTATACTCTGATGTTCCATTTTTGATCAAAATATCAAAACCCTTAGTGAAAAGAATCAAAAATAATCAAATTCAGAAAATTTTGTGTCATACTCCACAATACTCTGATGTTAGAGAGTTTAGTTGTTTGAAAAACTTGAGAAAAGGACAACATCCCTAGTATATTCCACTATTGATCACGAATACAAAAATTCTCCACAGAGAGTTTAATTGTTTGAAAACCTTAAGTAAGGGACAACATCCCTACTATATTTTTGGACTTATAGTAGTATAAACGATTTTTACATTCCGATTATTCAAAGACAATAAAAAATTCTTTCAAATCTATAAGAAATAGAAAAATGTCAACATAATCGATCAGAAATAGTAAAAATTTTAAGAAATAATGAGGAATGCCACTTCTGTATAACAAATATTTAATTTTTAACACCTAACTTCAATTTTCAATGTTACCTACTCTTGATTATCGACAATTTTCTAATTTCTGATAAGTTCAATTACTAGAATACAGCATTTGGCGCGTTTACAAAAGTTCAAAACTGCCATAAATTTTATTATGTTAGCAATTATACCTACAAACAAAATTTAACAACACTAACAATGTTGTAAATACAAATTGAATTTGTACGCATTTTTGTTTTAAATCTGGTTAGTCAGACACTGAGAAAAATTTGCGGAAATCTTTAAGAAATTGAAAAAAACTAGGTAATCGATCAGAAGTAGTAAAATTATTAAGAAATAATGACAAATTCCACTTCTTTAAATATTAATTTTTTTAGACCTCACTTCAATTTTTCAATATTGCCTAATCTTGATTATCGACAATTTTCTAATTTCTGATAAGTTCAATTACTAGAATACAGAATTTGGCACGTTTATAAAAGTTCAAAACTGCCATAAATTTTATTATGTTAGCAATTATACAAACAAAATTTTAACTACACTGACAATTTTGTAAATAAAAATTGAATTTCTAGGGATTTTTATTGTAAATCTGATTGGTCAGAAACAGAGAAAAACAAAGAAAATCGCGGAAATCTTAAGAAACAGAAAAAATCTAGATACTCTATCAGAAATATATCAGAATTTAAAAAAATGCCAATTAATTCAACTTTTATATACAAAATTGTCACAATTATACAAACTTGTTCCATAAAAAATATTTCAAAAAACGTTAAAAAATAAAAAAACATTTTTTTGTAAATTCGCATACATTGGAAAATCTAAGGTAGTTTTGAACTTGTAGGACCAACGCGACCAAATTTTATACTTTGGCAAATGAACTTAATAATGAAAATTTTCGTGAAATATTAAGAAATGCCTCTTCTCTATAACAAATTATATTTTTTTTTTCAATAATCTGCTTCAAATTTTCTCTATGATTATCAACAATTTTGCGATTTCTGATAAATTCAATAATTAGAGTACAGAATTTGGATGTGAATTTACTAAAGTATGAAAAATATTAACAAGAACTAAAAAGTTGTTATAGAAAATTGGATTTTTTCTATGTGGATCTTACTTCAATTTGTCATCATTACTCATTGATTTTATCGACAGTTTTGTAATTTCTGATAAATTCAATTATTAAGCATATTTCTACAAGTTCATAACTGCTATAAATTTTCCAATATATGCAGTTTTACAAAAATTTGGTTTTTTAACATTGACAATATTGTATAAAAATGTTGAATAGTCTAGGTCTTTTTTAAATTCTAATAATTTCTGATATTTTACAAAATTTGCACTTTTTAACATTTACATTTTTTTAATTTTTACTTCTAATGTTTATTAACTATTTTCAACTATTTTTTATAATACCTATAAATATATGGTAATGTTATCATATTACATTAATATTTTCAAAACATTAACAAAGTCAGCTACATAGAACATAATTTTGTGACATATTATTGATTGAAATTTTGAAAATTACTTTCTATCTCAAATATAATGATAAAATAGTACAGAAACCATTAAAATTTTGACAGTAATAATTACATTTTTTATAGTAATAATTGAAATTTTGATAATGAAATTAAGTGTTAATTATTATAACATTAATTTGAATTAACTTTTGAGAAAACTTAGCTCTATTTTCATTATATTATTAGTTGCATATTATTGATTGAAATTTTGAATATTATTTTCTATCTCAAAAATTATGATAACAGTAACCATTGAATGGTACAGTACCATGGTACACTAACCATTGAAATTTTTATAGTAATACATAATTTTGTTATAGTAATAATTGAAATGTTGGTAATGAAATTTAGTGTTAATTATTATAACATTAATTTGATTTAACTTTTGAGAAAACTTTGCTTAATTTTCATTATATTATTAGTTGCATCCTCTACATCTCTAAAAAATTCATTTCATTTATCCCTTTTTTTTAAATTAACATATTATTAATAAAATTTTCAAATGTTTTCATTTACTATCTGGAAATTTGTAACGTAGTCATTTATTAACATTTCTATCCTACGCTTTTCTATACCACCGAAGTTTAATATGTTGTTATTATTAGTAATAATAAAACAAGCACGAAAATTGTATTGTATTATTTTTAGTAGTAGCAACAATATTTTATTGATTATCGACCTACGGTCTTTCCGCCTTATATTATTATTATTTTTCTCAAAAATATGTGCTCGATATTATTGTTGAAAACAAAGATATGAAAAGAGTAGACACTCATTTCCAGTATTAATTATAATATTTTCATTTATTTTAACAATAATTACCTATTATTTATACATTTTTCTTACCTTTTCATTTATTATCTTGAAATTTGTAACGTAGCCATTTAATAACATTTCTATCAAACGCTTTCCAACGACACGGAAATTTATTTTTATCGTTGTTATTAGTAATAATTAAAACAGCATTGTACGTATTATTATTTTTCTCAAAATCATGTTTTCAAAGTTATTGTTAAAAACAAAAATACAAACAGTCTACTCTTTTCTTTCAAATTCTTACAATAATATTTTAAATTTTGATGGTTATATATGAAACGATATAATAATTGAAATAATTCAAAATTTTATAGTCACTATTAAAATTTTGGTAGTGATTAATGAAATTTTGGTTATTTTGTTAAAATTATTATTAAAAATAATTAACAAAAATGCATTAAACATTAAAATATTGACAATAATAATAGAAATTTTAGCATATTAATTGAAATATTGAGAAAAATAATCAAAACATTTTTATATATAAACAATAATTACGTATTATTAATAAATACATCTTTCTTACGTTTTCATTTATTATCTGGAAATTTGCAACGTAGTCATTTAATAACATTTCTATCCAAAGCTTTCCAACGCCACAGAAATTTATATTTATTGTTATTATTAGTAATAATAAAAGTAGCATTGTAAGTATAGTATTGTTATTTTTCTCAAAATCATGTTTTCCAAATTATTGTTAAAAACAAAAACGCAAAGTATCTACTCTTATCTTTCAAATTCTTACAGTAATATTTTAAATTTTGATAGTAATATTTGAAACGGTATAATAATTGAAATAATTGAAAATTTTATAGTTATCATTAAAATGTTGGTAGTGATTAATGAAATTTTGTTAATTTTTATTAAAAATAATTAACAATTATGCATTAAACATTAAAATATTGACAATAATAATTGAAATTTTAGCATGTTATTTGAAATTTTGAGAAAAATAATCAAAACTTTTACATTTATATTAACAATACTTACGTATTATTATTTAATTAATTTTTCTTACGTTTTCATTTATTATCTGAAAATTTGCAACGTAGTCATTTAATAACATTTCTATCCAACGCTTTCCAACGCCACATAAATTTATTTTTATTGTTATTATTAGTAATAATAAAAGTAGCATTGTAAGTATAGTATTATTATTTTTCTCAAAATCATGTTTTCCAAATTATTGTTTAAAACAAAAACGCAAAGTATCTACTCTTATCTTTCAAATTCTTACAGTTATATTTTAAATTTTTATAGTAATATTTGAAACTGTATAATTATTGAAATAATTGAAAATTTTATAGTTATCATTAAAATGTTGGTAGTGATTAATGAAATTTTGTTAATTTTTATTAAAAATAATTAACAATTATGCATTAAACATTAAAATATTGACAATAAGAATTGAAATTTTATCATGTTATTTGAAATTTTGAGAAAAATAATCTAAACTTTTTGATTTATATTAACAATAATTACGTATTATTAATAAATACATCTTTCTTACGTTTTCATTTATTATCTGGAAATTTGCAACGTAGTCATTTAATAACATTTCTATCCAACGCTTTCCAACGCCACAGAAATTTATTTTTATTGTTATTATTAGTAATAATAAAAGTAGCATTGTAAGTATAGTGTTATTATTTTTCTCAAAATCATGTTTTCCAAATTATTGTTAAAAACGAAAACGCAAAATATCTACTCTTATCTTTCAAATTCTTACAGTAATATTTTAAATTTTGATTGTAATATTTGAAACGGTATAATTATTAAAGTAAATTCAAAAAGTGTACTCTTTTCTTTCAAATACTGCCAGTAATATTTTAAATTTTTATAATAATATTTGAAACCGTATAATAATTGAAAGTTTTATAGTTATTATTAAAATTTGGTAGAATTAATGACATATTGGTTAATTTTTTATTTTTTAATTTTTATTAAACATAATTTACAAAAATGCATTAAACATTAAAATATGGTCAATTATAATTGAAATTTTGGCACGTTAATTGAAATTTTGAGAAAAATAAATAAAACTTTTACAGCAATCACAGAATCAATGAAATTTTAACAGCCTAATTAAAAATTAGTCAGACATTAAAAATTTACAAAATTATTGAAACTTTGAGTAGTAATGTCACCTCTCCTTCGTCGGCTCGTCCGTAAAGTTCCCATTCGTACTGTAATACGCAACTTCCCAGACTAATATCGTAAATAACTATTTTGTGCAAAATATCACGTTTAAACGTTTAACGTTTAAAACCAGTTGCGTGATTCGAAAATAAAAAAAGTCGCGTGATTCGAAAATAAAAAATTGTAAATGATTTGATTGATCAAATTATGCGAACTGAATTCGATTGAATGAATTCGAAAATTTTCTCCAAAACAATACTTTTCCCACGTGCAGAGTGTATGTCATACTAAATTTCACCATAATATGTCAAAACAAAATTTCACCATAATACGTCAAAACAAAATTTCACCACAATATGTCAAAACAAAATTTCACCATAATATGTCAAAAACTAATAGCAAAAGGAAACAAACCAAAACAAAACACATCCTGTACAGAGAACATAAAAAACTATGAAATAAATCAAAATGAGACACACAACATATTGCATTAAAATGTTTTATTTTTTACACATACATTTTTCATCATGGGCAGTCATAGTTTCGAATTCCTTATATCACATATTCGCGTTTCATTTGCACTTTTTTTACAATTTCTGTCCTTTCTCTTCTGCCTGTGGATGAGCGGCAATCCAGTCGAGGGCCTTCTGGATGTAAGACGGGATCTCGGGGGCCACTGGAAGGTGGGCGCCCTCGGGCTGGAAACCATTTTCGTTTGCCACGTAGTTTACGGTGTATTTGGTGCCATCGTCTGCGGTGTACTCGAATGAGCCGGTCACTTCTTGGGTTTCCTCTTTGCTTCCGGCGTTCTTCAGCACACCGTGTTCCTCCGCTTTGATTCCGTTTCCGGTTTCGAACGAGTGGTCGTAGGAACCATCCGGATTCAAATCGGATGTCTGTTTTACAATGGGAATCGGTTCATCGACGGCTGCAGCATAGGCAACGGCGAACAAGGCAAATACAATAAACTGAAAATGTTTAAATTATTAATGAAATTATACTAATGTATGAAATAAAGTTACGCACTTTTTTTTAAATTTTCAAAATTGTTTTTATTGTTCACGACAATTGTTTCGCCACACTGTGGCTTAAGTAGTGAAGAAGCCACAGTGTGGCGAAACAATTGTCGTGAACAAAAAAAACAATTTTGAAAATTTAAAAAAAAGTGCGTAACTTTATTTCATACATTAGTAATTATGCCTTTTCAACAAATAAAAACCACATCGATCAATCTAATTAAATTATATATTAATAATAACATAATAATTAGGCGGAAAGACCTACAATATAGAGGCTAGTAATATAGCCTTTATAATAATAATAGAAAGAAATGCTAATAAAATATTGTTACTATTACTAATAATAGTTAAAACATTATTATTATGAAGTTAATGATACAAATAATCAAATTTCGTTGAAAATCTATGCAAATGAAATTAATTATGTATCTACTCATTTTCAAAAAAATGCTTTCCGAAAACAATTTAGCCAGGGTTTTGGCATTATTATTAATACTTATAAATTACTAAAAAAAACTAAAGCAAATCAATATGTAGGTACTAGATAATATGCCCATGTATAACTTTACTAATTAAAATATTTAATTAAGTTATGAATTACTTTTATAACTACATATACTTATTAGAAAATATTTAATTACAAACTAATTTACTAGTAAACTAGTAAAAAAAAAATCATTGTACTCACAGATTTCATTTTTAGTCCGTTGTGGAAGAGTGTACTCATCACTTTGATGTTCTCACTCTCAAACTCTTCCATTTATATAGTACCTGGTAACATCTTCGAAGTGCTAATTAGCATTCAGCGTAACCAGATAGATGCTGATGACATAAAAAAAAATCACAGTTTTTGCATCCTCAAGGTCGACTTTGCGACAAGTAATACTTCGTCGAAGAAATATACTTGCCACTGCCAAGGTAGCAATTACTTACAAGATGGTACAAAATGTACATTTTTGCTGCAAAAAAGGATTAATTGACCTTTGTCACTTTTAGACCTTCAAGAAGGTTCAGCGGCAATTCTGCATAATCAAAAAAATTGTTTAGAAGCTGTGTGCTGAGCATTGTGATGGGGGTTCATTTCTTGCCTTATAAAAATATAACATTAAATATAAAATGGATCACAAATTTTATAGAAAACTGTATAATTATTTCTCGGCTAAGAAATATTATTAATGCACCAAACATAAAGTTTAATAGAAAAAGTGAAGTGAAAAGTGAAAAGAGTCCAGGGCAAAAAAATATTCTTTATATACCTATAAAATGTTTTACCAAGTAGCTGCCATACACATTGTATTAAATAAATATTCAATTCAAATAAATTTCACCGTTTGCACAGTAAGTCGAAAATAAATATTACACACATATTTATTATGCACAATCAATTACGGCTTCGAAAGTTCAATTACGTCAACGCTTGTTTCTATGTAGGTACTAACACATCATTGCCGAAATAATTTATAACCAAATTCAAGCGAAATCATTTAAATATCCATGCCCCAAAGTGTGTTGTAAATATTAATTACAGAACTAATATAAACTAATATATTAGTAAATGTTTTAATGTATAAAAGTAGATCTATTTAAATTAGTGCAACTATGTTTACAGCAGCTCAGTTTTCATACATGCTGGTGATGTTATTAATTTCATATGCGAAGTAAAAAATAAAGGTATTGTTAATCTTGAAAACTTTCGAAGTCAAAACATTTGCACGAATATCCGTTTTCATGTCGTTTTAATTCGGAAGCTAAAGCAACAAACAACAATAGAAATCGCAACAGTGATCACAACAAACGACATTAGAACTCACAATAGTGATGAAAGACAGTGGATGTTAGTAAGCAACACACAACATTGGAAATGACAACAGTGGCTAAATACAGTAGAAGTTTGTAATCAATAAACGACATTCGAAATCACAACAGTGATGAAAAACGGTAGTTGTTAGTAAGCAATAAATGACATTAGAAATCACAACAGTGATGAAAGACAGTAAATCATAGTAAGCAACAAACGACATTAGAAATCACAACAGTGATGACAGACAATAGACCCCACGTACTCGACAAACGACATTACAAATCACAACAGTGACGAACGACAATAGACGTCACCTAAACGACAAACGATATATTATTAGACATCGCAACAGTAATGAAATACAGTAGACGTCACGTAAACAACAAACGATATTAGATATCACGGCAGTGACAACAGACAGTTGTAAAATACAGTCGATGGTAATAAGCAATAAACGACATTAGATAGCACAACAGTGATGAAAGATAGTAGATGTTAGTAAGCAATTAACGACATTAGAAATCACAACAGTGGCAAAATAATGTAGATGTCATTAAGCTACAAACGACACTAGAATTCACAACAGTGATGAAAGACAGTAGATGTTAGTAAACAACAAACAACACTAGATATCACAACAGTGAAAAAAAACAGTAGATCATGGTAAGCAACAAACGACATCATAAATCACAATAGTTATGATAGACATTAGACGTCACATAAACGACAAACGACATTAGAAATCACAACAGCGATGAAATACAGTAGACGTCACCTAAACGACAAATGATATTAGAAATCACAGCAATGACAGTGCCAAATACAGTAGATGTTAGTAAGCAATAAACGACATTAGAAATAAATAACAGCGATGAAGGACAGTAGATGATAGTAAGCAATTAACGACATTAGAAATCACAACAGTGGCAAAATAATGTAGATGTCATTAAGCAACACATGACACTAGAAATCACAACAGTGACAAAAGACAGTAGATGTTAGGAAACAACAAACGACACTAGAAATCACAACAGTGATAAAAAACAGTAGATCATGGTAAGCAACAAACGACATCATAAATCACAATAGTTATGATAGACATTAGACGTCACATAAACGACAAACGACATTATAAATCACAACAGCGATGCAATACAGTAGACGTCACCTAAACGACAAATGATATTAGAAATCACAGCAATGACAGTGCCAATACAGTAGATGTTAGTAAGCAATAAACGACACTATAAATCACAACAGTGATAAAAGACAGTAGATCATCGTAAGCAACAAACGACATCATAAATCACAATAGTTATGACAGACAGTAGACGTCACATAAACGACAAACGACATTAGAAATCACAACAGTGTCAAAATACAGTAGACGTTAGTAAACAACAAACGACACTAGAAATCATAGCAGTGATGAAAGACTTGCATGAAATAGCAATATTCTAACAAATTTATTCGAAGAAATCGCCAAATTAACGAATATTTGTTAAGATCACCAAAATTTAGAAAATTTGCAAAAAAATACAAACAGATTTGGCGATAGCAATGTCAAGACATTGTGATAATTGACAAGAAAAATGTATCCAATTCTTTTCAATTGAGTTTTCAAAATTCAAAGACGATTCTAAAAAATAAGCAATTCTAACTATTTATTCAAATATTAAATGCGATTTATGTGATTTTTTTATGCAGTTTATTACAAATTGCAACCAATTTGATTGGAAAAGTGTCAAAAATTGGTAATGAAAGCCAACACTTATTGTCAAATTGAAATTAACGAAATAAAATACACAAAAGTAAAAGAAACTATAATCTAAAAATAATCTATTTTACTATATAAAACAGATATAACAAATTGTAACAAATTTATTCGAAGGAAACATCAAATTCAACAGTTTTGAGGATTTTTTCAAAATATGTAAGAACTTGCAAACAAATTTGATGTTGAGAGTAAGCAAAAAATTGAGACTAATTACAGTTTTCTTGTACATATTGATAGAAATTAAGTGTGAAATCAAAAAGGTTTCAATAATTTGGAACATTTTTTTATGTTTAGAATTGTTGCTTTTTTTAGAAGGTTAGATTTTATAAATCTAAATTTTTGAATTATACTGAATATGAATTTTATTATAAACTTACAAAATAGCAAACATTTCATAAAAAATGCAAAAATTTACAAAAATATATCCAAAACTTGAGCATAAAATTGAGAAAATTCCCAAAGAATTGTAAAAGTTGTATGAAAATTTTAAAATATATCTGAAATTCCAGAATTTTAGAAAAGTTTAGATATGGAAATATAAATATTAAAACTTTAAAGATAGAAATAGAAATAGAAGTTGTTGTTTTTTGAGTTGAATTGGAATTGAAAGTTTTAATATTCATCCTGATGAATATTTGTCTCTTATGGGGGAGGGATTACCTTATGGGGGATATCTTAGAATATCCCCCATAAGATATCCCCCATCTTAGGATCTTAGGAGGATATGGGGATATCTTATTATATCTTATTATATTAATTGTGCACATATAATTCTCGCAGATATGTGGATATCTTAGGATCTTCGGAGGATATGGGGATATCTTATTATATCTTATTATATTAATTGTGCACATACAATTCTCGCAGATATGGGGATATCTTAGGATCTTAGGAGGATATGGGGATATCTTATTATATCTTATTATATTAATTGTGCACATACAATTCTCGAAATTCCTCAATTGCTTAAATATTTAAGAAATTGCTATCAAATTTGATTGAAGAGGTGTACTTTTTTTATAATTGACAAAATTGTTTGCATTCATGACCATGAAAATAAGTTTCCTAAAAAAATAAAATCAGATCCAATTTTATTTGTATTTCATTTATCTCCATATATACAACTACATTCTCTACAGAAAATTCTCGAAATTCATCAAGTCTTTAAATATTAAAGAAATTGCAATCACATTTGATTGAAAAAATGTAAAACTTTTGTAATATTGTTTCGTCCATTTACCAGTTAATGTTTATATTCTTCTTTATTTATATATTTTAATTATACATTACTTTTGTAATAATTAACAACTGAAATAAACAAAATATTAAATGTCCTGAAATCAAAGAAAATTAAAAAAACACAAATTCAAACACATTTATATCCATAAACATCAAATTCAATTATTTATTTTTTAAATAAACAATTTAAATAATAATTGAACAATATTTAAAACGTATGCTAGAAAACGTAACCAAATTTTGTCAAAAAATGTAATAATTTTGTAATATTTGACAAGTTTCTTTACAAAATAAAATAATTGATATAACATACCCAAAAAAACTAAAATCTAAAATAAAAATTTTCGCTGCTACTTGGAATCGATAAGATATCCAAAAAACAAACAAAACCCTAAGCAATTACTTGTTATCGAAAAAACATATCAAAAAAGGCAAAAAAATCTCAAGAAAATAAGTTTCCTAAAAAAAATAAAATCAGATCCAATTTAATTTGTATTTCATTTGTCTCCATATATACAACTATTGTGACATTTACTGACTCAGGTACAGAAAATTCTCGAAATTCATAAACTCTTTTAATATTTAAGAAATTGCAATCAAATTTGATTGAAAAAGTGTAAAACTTTTGTAATATTTTTCTAATTGTTTCGTCCATTTACCAGTTAATGTTTATATTCTTCTTTATTTATATATTTTAATTATATGTTACTTTTGAAATAATTAACCACACTGTTTAAAAACTGAAATAAACAAAATATTAAATATCCTGAAATCAAAGAAAATTCTAAAAAAAAACACAAATTCAGAATTCAAAAACATATTTATTGCCAGAAACATCAAATTCAATTATTTATTTTTTAAATAAACAATTGAAATAATAATTAAACAATATTTAAAGCGTATGCTGTAAAACGTAATCAAATTTTATTATAAAATTGTCATTATTTCGTGATATTGACAATTTTTTTTACGAAATAAAATAGTCTATATAAAATATCTTTACAAAGTCAAATAGAAAATTAAAAAATCGCAACTACTGGGAATCGATATAAAATATCCAAAAAATAAACAAAACCCTAAGCTACTACTTGTAATCGATAAAAAAATATCATAAAGACCAAGAATAATCTGAGAAATTAAAACAGAAACAAACTTCGAAATTAAAACAATTTGAAACACTTACTTAACTTAAGTCTGAATTATTCATGAAATTTAATTACATTTTATTACAACCATCGTAATTGCAAAAAAATCGATTTCGAAAATTATGTGATAATTATTTTTTTTCTTATAAATAGAAAAGACCGAAAAAAACATCAAAAAAATCAAAGAAATTCTAGCAAATTTATTAGAAGAAACAATCAATTTCAGTGATCTGGATTAAGTGGTTTAATCTGTTTTAATAATTTTCAGGTCGTTTTCAATATTTAATATTTCTTTAATATTTTAATATTTAATATTATAATATTATTTTAGTAATGTAATATAATATTACATTTTAGAGAAACATTGAATAAAATTTTATTAAGGACTTTAATTTTATTATAACCATTTTTGCCTTAATAATTTATGTTTTTTTTAATTTCATGGCATACAAAGCGACGCTTTAGAGACGTTAGGATTTTTTTAAGTATTACTAAATTTCGTCAAATATCCCAATGCATTTTGCCCAATTGTCTGTGGACTATATAAAATGTTGATTGAATATATGTTATAACATTTTAGTGAAAAGACAACAAATTATAGAATCAGGCGGAAATTATAAAATAGTTGTAATTTCATTGTTTACAAATTTTATATAATATTACGAACAAGTTAAGGAAAACATAACAGAATTCATTAAATTATTGCTAAAAATTTGATGTTCTTCAATTACAAACATGTTATACGTTTGTAATAAACGTACATACATTAATTACATAATTAATTAGTATATATGATGATCTTCATTCAGGCTATCGACCCCATATGGGGTCTTTCCACCTCATTATTTATTATTATTTATTAGTATATAATAAATAAAATAAATCTCCGGTGAAGCCAGAAAACAGTTTTTTCCACTTTTACAGAAAAAATAGATGTTGGCGACATATAATAGCCAGTTGTTGTTCTTCTAATAATAATAATAATAATAATCATAATATTTATTGCATGCTCAATACCATTAGTATAGTAAATTACAATGTCAATATAGATTTAAACTTGGAGTTAAACATAAAACTACAATTTAAATTAAGGTATTAAATTATAGTCACAAAATACAATAAAATGCTTATAAAGGTTGATTGAGCTTTCGGTTAATAAAATCTAATTGCAGATTTATTTGAGATTCCTGTAATAATAATGTGTAATAACAAGTAAGTTATGAAGTGTAAAATTATGAGGTGTAAAATTGAAATTTTTGGATTTACACTGTTTTTTGTTTCACCGACGATATGTACCTATTTTTAAATTATTTATTTGATATATCTGCAATAAATATTTTCATTTGTTATCATCTGTGGATGTGAAAACTTATGTTTGACCGTGAAATGTGTGTCACATCTGTAATATTAGATACCAAGTGTTTTTATTCTCTTTGATGTGGCCGAAATCACAAAAGCCGAAAAAAAAAAACAACACACGTGTGCCATAAATAAACCTTCAAAACTCTTCTAAATTGGTCACGTCACATAAATGTTAATACGTACCTGCTTCATTGTCTGTCGCAATCGATGATGATGAAGGCATAAATGTCATTAGGTCACACAATTGGGTATCTTGCAAATGACCGATTGTGACATTTGCTTCTTAATTATTAATTTCTCATCTTAAAGCCAACTTCTACGAACGCTAGCGAAAATATCTGCATTGTTTCTCATCGTGTTTTTTATTACATATTAATAGTTTATGTACATTGTCTTTACAGTTACAGTAACAATTTCTTCACGTTATAAATAATTGCCTTAAAATAATAATAATGAAATGAACCGTGCGATAAAAAATGTATGATTAAAACAGGAAATAATTGATTAGTGGTATTAGAGTTAAACAATTTTTACTTTACGTTTTTAAAGTGTGATACCAACGAAGTTAAAAATGCATTATACATACATGAGCAAAATTATTGCAATTACCATATTTCCTTCAAGTCCTTCAAAATCTGCGAGATTTAAAATCGATATGCAATAATTTTGATCATATGTGTATGTTTATACATAATGTATCACGAAGTAAAAGCCTCGAGGGTTAATTAAAAAGTATTAGGGTTAATTAAATATTCATAGAATTTTTAACCTAATACCAATATTTCCAGTTATTACAAAAATCAATACATATTTTACATCATAATAAATTACAATTGTTGGGACTAGATTGGTGCATCAGACTAGATAGTATTGGCTTTTACGGGATCTCAGTTATACTGACCGGTTTATTGTTGCTTTTATTAACAGTTCAGAAGTTGTCACAGGCGACATTACTTTTATTTTCTCGCCTGAGGGATCGTTGCCAGGTAATCCAGGGCCCTCTGGATCTGGGCTGGAATCGGTGGGGGTGTGGGAAGGTGTTCCCCCTGGGGGTGGAACCCGTTCTCATCAGCAACGTACACCAGCCTTATAACTTCTCCCTCGGGAGATTGATACTGGAACTGGCCCTGGGCGACTTGGGCTTCTGCGTCTGGATGACCAGCGTTCTTCAGAAATCCCTGTTCCTCGGCGGATATTCCGTTTCCCGTTTCATAAGCGTAATTGTAGGACCCATCGGGATTAATTTCGCTCACTTGCCTGATGATTGGTATGTCATCGGCGAAAGTGGCCAAAACGCCGCACAAGACAAAAAAACTCTGAAAATATGAGTTAATGAGTATTGAGTTTATGTTAATTATGAGTTCATGTTAATGCTTTTATTATTATTGAATGCATGTACTAAAGTACTAAAAAAATGTGGTAAAACGTTTTAGCTGCAATAATTTTTTTATATGCATTGCATGATTTTAACATTTACTCATTAATACTATGAGCAATCATTAAAACAGCAAATTTATAGATATGTTTAATTTGTGTGTAATAATATCTGTACCTTGGAAGTAAAAGGACCAATGTCAAAATTTTACTATTTCGAGTTATATCCGCATTCATCTCAAAACTATCAGTTTAATCAGAAGTAGCTATCAATTCGATAACTACGAAGGATGTTGAAGGAAATTATGTCTAATATGGGTCGTGTACCATATAATAAGCACACCAAAATCAAACATATTCGATGAAATTTTCCGTTTTGTACAAAACTTACAAAATTGTAAAATGGACCAATTTACTTCAAAGGTACAGTTGATATTAATATTATAGTTATATCTACTCATAAATATTCTATATTGTTCTATATAGATATTCCAATTGTATATGTATTCATATCTAGCACCAAAAAAATAATACTATTTACTTACTACTGATAACATGATGCTTCACGATGTTCGAAAATCAACCACCAAGTGATAATTCCGTTGATAGGATTGTCGCTTTTTATACGCGAAAGGAGGTGGTAGTGTCCACCTCTCGCCTCGCATGTCTCATCGCTGGAAGCCCTACGGAGACGTTATATAATTCAAATTGTATAATTTCACACCAGTCTTCCAGTTAACCTTTTCTGGTTTAGTGAAATTTCAAAATATTGCAGAGTTGTGCAAACTTTTATTTATAGACGCAAGGATCCTTGCACACGATTTTGTGGGTCTTCGCTTAATGAAGCATTCGAAATCACCAATGTTTCGTGTATAACTTTTTTTAATAATAGAAATTAACCCTTAAATCTTAATTAATTTCTTTAGTATAAATAGAATAATTATCTTTATTGAGATTATATATCTTATTTTTTACCTATTTGAGTCGATCATGAACCGTCAGATAACTTTTTAACCCTTTATTAACCCTTATTATTATACTTAAGATTTATCTTAAAAAGTATATTTAATATAGAAGTGTTATTTAGTATAAATAGTATAATTATCTTTATTGAGATTTTATATCTTATTTTTTTAACTTTTTGAGTTAAACTCAAATAAAGACCCATTTCATAACAAACCCGTACTACTCTATTAGGGAATTCCTTGACAGGGGTGGTCCTGGTAAATGCTGCAAAATATCGTTTGATTTAGTAATGTAGTAGTGTGGTGTAATTTTAATCATTTTATTTTAACGATAGTTTGGTGTGTCCTGGTAGATGCTGCAAAATATCCTTTAATTTAATAATGTAGTAGTGTAGTGTATTTTAATCATTTTATTTTAACGATAGTTAAGTATTTTAATCATTTTATTTAACGATAGTTAAGTCTTTTAGTAAGTACTTCTTTAATATATGTAACACTTTAGTGTTATAATGTTCCTGACACACATATCCGCCTGTATGGGCGGCTGAAATGAATAAATTTATTATTATTATTATTATTAATAATCATAAACCATCAGATTACTTTTTGCAACTTTAATTAACGAAAAGTGTTAACGAGAAACGATTAACGAAAGTTGCGGATAAGTTAGCTGGCAGGTAGTCAGACTCACAGGAAGTTTAGAAATTTTCTGCTCAACGCATTTCAAAAGTTACACGATCTAAAAATTAATTTCTGCAAAATATTTTTAAAAAGCAACTCATGTATTAACAAACATTTATATGACATATTGTATGACATTTACAAACCGACAATGCAACAAAAAAACAGTGCATTTAAAAAATACAGCACTCAAATCAAAAATTAAATTTGGACTGTATTTCTGGAAAATATTGAAAATATAAATACAAGTGAATGTTTTTTTTAATATTATATAATATTATATAATATTATAGTAATAATAATATAAATATAATAAGCCTATATTCACTGAGCCATTTTACAACGGATGTGAGAAGTCAAAAGTGACCACAAGCCAATACCTGCTTAAAGTACATAAAAATATAAGACTAACATAATATAAAAATATAGTATTTATATATTGTAATAATAATTAGACATAAGTTAGCTGACAGATAGTCAAGTTCACATGAAATTTCAAATTGTTTTGCTCATTAAGCTTATCTTAAACTTTTGAAAAAAATGTTGTTTTAATTATACTGGCAATGAATTTTCGCTGATTTTTTAGTGGTTGAAATGACATGCAATGGATAAAATTAAAATGTTTGTAATCTATTAATTAATAAACACTTAATTGCATATTCTGCTGCAACATTATTTTTCGTAAACTATCAATAAATAATCTGGCTTTCAAATTTTGAAAACCGTTTTTAAAAATTTGAAAATCCAAATGAATTATATATGATTATATAAGGCAGTGCTGGAGACTCTAAGGTATCTTCGCTAGGTCAAGCGACGAACCCAATTACTCATTTAACGATATATTGCTTGTCTCACTCTACGTACTGCACGCGTTCACTCACTGGCTCAAAGGTCCTGGGTTCAAGCCTCGTTGATGGGTATGGCTGTTGTACACAGGGCGTTCGGGAAGTTTTCGACCGAAAACTTTCTAGGGGGTGAATCAGGGTGCAACATGAAGTTGAATACTCTTTTGCCATTTTTTTGTTTGGATGAAACCATTTATTAAACCATTCATCCAAACAAACAATGGCAAAGGATTCCTTATAAATCACTGATCAAATTGGTGCCAAAATATTTGTAAACAGCTGAAATGAAACTTTGATAATGCACGGTTTTTTATCCTAGCATGTATCTATTTCTATTTAATTTTATCTATTTCTCTAGCATTGATGTACAACCTCGGACTCTGGAAATAACGCGCTTCGTAAGACCGAACAGTGCTATCCTTGTCTGGTCTCGCACTGTAGCGGGACGGTAGACAAGGACAGCAGACTTCTCGGTCTTTGTGGCTCGTCATTTTCAGCGTCCGTGGCTGCAAATAGAAACAGATTCATTTGGGAGACGTCAGCGATTTAGGTGGTTTAAATTGAAACACCCTGTATGCATATCATGGAATTTCAAAAAAACATACGACAGTCAAAATATTAAATATTCAAAACAACTTGGAAATTAGACAGATACATAACCTAACCTAACCTCTTACTTAACTAAAATTACCAAATTTTCTTGTTTTTTTTTCTGTTTTCTTTCAAATAATTTTCGTAGATTTTTTTTTATTTTTTTGAATATTTTTATTACATTTGTACAAAAATTGTCAATTATCCAATTACGACAAAGTTTTAACACTTTCAATTTGCAATTTCTTGCATATTTTCGAAAGTTTGTCTTAACAAGGTATAATTAAATTTAATGCATAATTCCCGACTTAAGTTAAGAAAGTGTTTCTATCTGTTTTACCTTCGAAGTACATAGTGCAAAAGTTTTCAATTTCTAAGATTTTTCTTTGATTTTTAGATATTGCTTATCGATTATTTCAATTTATAAAATTATGCCAATTATCACAAAATTATGACACTTTTGCAATAAAATTCGATTGCGTTTTTAGCATACGTTTTAAATTTCGGTTATTTAAAAAAAAAATTATGTTATCTGCGAATAAATTTATTTGAATTGGCGGTTTCTTAGAATTTTCTTAGACTATTTTGTTTTATTGAGTTTGCAAATAATTTTGTTAATTATCACAAAAATTTGACACTTTTTCAATCAAATTTGATTACAATCTATAATATTTAAGGAATTGAGGAATTTTAAGATATTCGGTACATAAGTCAATAACTATATTACAATAGTTTTATATATGGAGAAAAATCAAAGGCAAATGAAATTGGATCTGATTTTCTTTTTCTTTAAGAATATTAATTTTCATGGTTATAATGTAAACAATTTTTATTATTGTATATATGATGTTGCAATAATTTCTTTTACATAATAAAAAACTAATAAAATTTACATAGACTAAAAATCTGTATACGTGTGAAATTGATGATCAAAATTTTATTTTTTTTTCCTCAACATTGATTGTTTCCTATTTCTTTATATTTACAAAAATTTGAAAAAGGAAGAATACAATAAAAATATAACAATAAATTATCAATACAAAATGATAATTTTCCTGCAATTCCTTTCCTGCTATCTTTGCAATTTCTTAGATATTGAAGGAATTGACGAATTTCGAGAATTTTGAGTAAGTCAGTAGTTATCACAATCGGTTTATACATGGAGAAAAATTAAATACAAATAAAGTTGGATCCGATTTTTATTTTTTTAAGACCCTTATTTTTAATTAATTTCACTACAATTTTATGATAGTTGAGATTTCATAAATGTTTATTTAGATATTTATTGGTTATTTGATAAGTAAATAGATAAAGGAACCGGAAGAAACTCGGCGATAAAGGCTTGGAATCACACATATTGAATAATATTTCTACTCTTATTTCTATTTCTATCTCTAAGTTTTTCTAAACTTCTGACATTTCAGATTTTTTATGATTTTTCGTACATTTGAGACTTTTTAAATCAAATTTGTTTGCAATTTCTTAGATATTGAAGTCAGTAGCTATTACAATCGTTTTATATATGGAGAAAAATCAAATACAAGAAAATTGCATACGATTCTCTTTTCTTTTTTTAAGAAACTTAATATTCATGGTTATAAATTTCACTACAATTTTGTGATAGTTGCTGAGATTTTATAAATCTGAATTTAGAAATATATTTGTTATTTGATAAATAAATAAATAAAGAAACCGGAAGAAACTGGGCATTAAAACCTTCAAATCACTCATATTGAAAAATATTTCTTCTTCTATTTCTATATCTATCTCTAATTTTTTCTAAAACTCTGGAATTACAGAATTTTTATTGAATGTCCTACATCTACAATTCTTTGAGGATTTTCTCAATTTTCTGCTTAATTTTTAGATATTAAAAAGTTCCAAATCATTAGAATCGAAATTAATACTTGATTGCTCCAAATTCAAGAATTATACTGTACTCTTTAGAATCAAAATTAATACTTAGTAGCTCCAAATTCAAGTATTATACTGTACTCGTTAGAATCAAAATTAATACTTAATAGATCCAAATTCAAGAATTATACCTTTAAACCTTTTAACATAGAAAAAAGTTACAAATCATTGTAACGTTTTTAATTTAACACTTAATTTCTTGCAATTTGTAATTTGAAAGGTGTGATTTACCTTTTTTTCCTCACAATCAACATCAAATTTGTCTGCAATTTCTTGCATTTTTTCAAACTTTGTACATATATCTTAAAAAAATATAGAATTTGATATTTTCTTTAAATAGAGTTATCAGAATTGGTTATACCTTAGATTTTTTTTATTGTTGTATATTTTTAATTTAAATTTGATGCTGAAATTGGACAACATTTTAATTTAACATTTATATGTCAATCAATTTGACAGAAAATGTTGTCATTTATAACAAATTCTTGCCTTTTTCCAATCAATTTGATTGCTATATGTCATAAATTAAGATAGCCAAAATTTATGACATATAGGAATCAAATTGATTGGAAAAAGTCAAGAATTTGTGATAAATGATAACATTTTCTGTATGCAAAATAAATCAAATTTTATGTTTGTATAAATTTGTTTGAATGGCTTATTTTATCTCATAAATTTTAATTATTACAACTAAAATAACAGTTTTTATATATTTTAAGTCAAATTTCGAAGAATACTCAGTTTGATTAATAAAATTAATTATCAATATCACGAAAAAAAAAATGTTTCAGACATGCCATAGTTATACTTCATACATTATTTAGTTTCATTAATAAGCATATACAGAGCGTTCAAGAAACTGGTGTCTACTCTTATGGTTTAAAGTAATAGATGGCACTGTTCAAGATGCAAAATAAATACGTCTTGCAGCATTGCTGAAATGTTTACTAAGAGACAAGAAAATCATATAACCAGATTTAACCTAATTTAAAATTTACATTGACACTGTTTTGCGATGTTGCCATATATCACAAATATTTTATGTCAAGAGTTCCATCTGTTGGCACTAAATGGAAAAGTATGGTTTCTTGAACACTCTGTATTTAAAGTTTTGAAATTAGGATTTCAGAATATTCTACTTTTTGAAAACAAAATTTAAAATCCAAAGTAGGTGTTTAGTCTTGTCATATTTTTGTTTGCCTACTACGTATCTGCCCCCTTATGATCATTCTCGTTTATAATTTGTAAATAAAGTTATCTACCAACGATATGAAATGCCAATATTTTGTGCAATATATTTATTTTATTTACATGTAGCACATACGTAACAGAAATGTTATATTTTCTACATTATGTATATATTACAAAGTGCATTATAAATTTCGCTATAAAAATATAAAACTATGATAATTGAAGATCGCTACTTGCTATACATTGTTTGTACAAATTTGGTAAAAACTATTTCTTTCAATTTCATGACACGGTTAATTCTGCAGTACAAACGTAAATTTTCACACATATTTGTACTGTAGTAATGATGTTAATTTATGCAGTGGTGATACGAATCTATTTATAAATGTTTCTAAGCTACTTAATCAGAAATCTATCTTGTATTTGGCTCCGCTGTTGAGGGAAGTGTTGCCAGGAAATCTAGTGCTTTCTGTATGGCAACTGGAATTGGCGGGGGAGTTGGAAGATGTTCTCCTTGTGGCTGGAATCCGTTCTCATCAGCGATGTAAGATAGCTGAATCACCTGTCCCTCCGGAGACGTGTAATGGTATTGGCCCTGGGCTACCTGAGCTTCCTGTTCCGGTTGTCCAGCATTCTTCAGGAAGCCTTGTTCTTCAGCTGCAATACTGTTTCCTGTTTCAAAGCTAAAACCAATCAGATATTAGTTACTATTTACATAGATATACATTATTCAATGCCAATCAGATGTTACCATTAACATAGATAAACATTAAGTACAAATTAATCTAGAAATTTGATTAAGAATATCCATGAAAAGTTCTTAATTTACATTTCAATTTTAAAACTTTCACCAAAAGTTTGTAATTTTCATACTAATCTTAAAAATTTTATTAAATTTTTGTCATTAATCTACATTCATATTAAGAATTATGATGTGGTCTTTATGGCACATTATTGCGTATGAAAAAATCTTTATAATTTCAATGAAAATTTTGAAGTCTTATTCAAATTTTTGAATGTTCTTATGTATTCCATAATTGCCATTCCAATTTTGGATTTCCCACAATAATTTTGTAATATTCACTCAAATTTTTCATGAAAACTTTGTTTGTCCATCAATATCAGAATGCGAATGAAACTGTTGTAGGTAATTCATTTAAATATATGTATTATCATACAATACTTAATACACTGACAACATAAATTTTATATTTTTTATTGTTTTCTTTCTTCTTTAAAATGAATGAAACTATAACAAAAATATAACAAATTTTTTTTTTATAATTTCCATTTCAATTTCGGAAATTTCTCTACAGAAAAAAAACAGTGAAATGTTTTTAATTTTCATTCCAGTTTCACAATTTTAATGAAAGAGTGCTAATTTTCATTTGGATTGCTCTAATTTGACTGCTTCTGAGAAAATATCCCAATTTGTATTCCAATTTCTAAATTCTTAGAAATAATTGTAAAATTCATTCCACTTTCAAGTTTCACAATTTTAATGAAATGTTGGTCATTTTCATTTGAATTACTCTGATTATACTGATTTTGAGATAATATGGCGATTTCTGTTCTAATTTTGAAATTCTTACTCATATGCACTTGTAAATATCATTTTAATTTTTATTCAATTTGAGGATTTCTGCAAAAGTTTCGTATTTCTATTCCACTTAAGAATATCTACATGGTCATTTTGGCATAATAATTGGAGATGATCAAGTTTTTTACTGTTTCCACGAAAATGTTGTAATTTCTATTTCAATGTGAGAATTCCAAGAAAAAGATTTTGAAAAAAAACGCAATTTCTGTTCTAATTTTGAAATTCTTAGGAATATGTACTTGTAAAATTCATTGTAATTCTAATTCAATTTTAGAATTTCTGTAAAAGTTTCGTAATTTCTATTCCAATTAAGAATATCTTAATAACCATTTTGGCATAATAATTGGAGATGATCAAGTTTTTACAGTTTCCACGAAAATGTTGTAATTTCTATGTCAATATGAGAATTCCACGAAAAAAAGTTTTTTGAAAAAAAAACGCAATTTCTGTTCAAATTTTGAAATTCTTATTAATATGTACTTGTAAAATTCATTGTAATTCTAATTCAATTTTAGAATTTCTGTAAAAGTTTCGTAATTTCTATTCCAATTAAGAATGAAAATTTGGTCATTTTGGCATATTAATTGGAGATGATCAGGTTTCACAGCTTCCACGAAAATTTTGTAATTTCTATTTCAATATCAGAATTCCCAGAAAATGTTTGTAAATTTGCTCAAATTAAAAAAAAAACAGTGAAAAGTTTATATTTTCCATTCCAGTTCACAATTTTAATGAAATTCTCGAAATTTTCATTTCAATAGGTATTCTAATTTGACCGTTTCTGGAAGATATCGTAATTACTGTTTCCAATTTTGAAATTCTTAGGAATACTTGTAAAATACATTCTTAAATTGGGAAAACTTTTACAGAAATTCTAAAATTGAATGATAATTGCAAGTTTTGAAGGCAATTCTTAAATTGGAATTGCCTTCAAAAGTTGCAATTATCATTCAATTTTAGAATTTCTGTAAAAGTTTTTTTTAATTTCCATTCGAATTAAGAATGTCTATATGGTACTTTTAACACATTAACTGGGGATGATCGAGTTTTGATCAAAAGTTGCAATTATCAATTCAATTTTAGAATTTCTGTAAAAGTTTCGTAATTTCTATTCCAATTAAGAATATCTACATAGTCATTTTGTCACATTAATTGGAAATTATCAAGTTTTCACAGTTTCCACGAAGATTTTGTAATTACGATTTCAATATCAGACTTTCCAGATTTTTTTTGTAAATTTGCTTAAAAATCAATAATTTTCATTCCAGTTTCACAATTTTTATGAAATGTTGGTCATTTTTATTTTATTAAGTATTCTAATTTGACTGTTCCTGGAAAATACCGAAATTTCTGTTCCAATTTTGAAATTCTTAGGAATACTTGTAAAATTCATTCCAATTTTAAATTTCACAATTTTAGTGGAGTGGTAATCATTTTCATTTTAATTACTCTAATTTTACTAATTTGGAGAAAATATCGCGATGTTTGTTCTAATTTTGAAATTCTTAGGAATATATACTTGTAAAATTCATTTTAATTTTAATTCAATTTTAGGATTTCTGTAAAAGTTTCGTAATTTCTATTCCACTTAAGAATATCTACATGGCCATTTTGGCATAATAATTGGAGATGATCAAGTTTTTACAGTTTCCACGAAAATTTTGTAATTTCTATTTCAATATGAGAATTCCCAGAAAAACATTTTGAAAAAGGATCGCAATTTCTGTACTAATTTTGAAATTCTTAGGAATATGTACTTGTAAAATTCATTGTAATTTTAATTTAATTTTAGAATTTTCATAAAAGTTTCGTAATATTCCAATTATTATCATATTATTCCAATTAAGATTATCTACATGGTCATTTTGGCATATTAATTGGAGATGATCAGTTTTCACAATTTCCACGAAAATTTTGTAATTACCATTTCAATATCAGAATTCCCAGAATTTTTTTGTGAATTAATTCAAATTAGAAAAAAAACAGTGAAAAGTTTATATTGTCCATTCCAGTGTCACAATTTTAATGAAATGTTGGTTATTTTCATTTGACTCTAATTTGACTGTTTCTGGAAAATATTGTAATAATCTGTTCCAATATTGAAATTCTTAGGAATACTTGTAAAATTGCTTCCAATTTTAAAATTGCCTTCAAAAGTTTCAATTATCAATTCAATTTTGGAATTTCTGTAAAAGTTTTGTAATTTCCATTACAATTAAGAATTTCTATATGGTACTTTTAACACACTAATTGGGGATGATCAAGTTTTGATCAAATGTTGCAATTATCAATTCAATTTTAGAATTTCTGTAAAAGTTTCCTAATTTCCATTCCAATTAAGAATTTCTATATGGTACTTTTAACACACTAATTAGAGACGATCAAGTTTTGAACAAAAGTTGCAATTATCAATGCAAAAAGTGTAAAATTTCTATGAAAGTGTCCGAATTTCCATTCCAATTAAGAATTTCAATATGGAACTTTTAGCACACTAATTGGTGATAATCAAGTTTTTCACGAAAATGTATTTTCACCAAAATATTCTAATTTTCTTTAAAAACCATTGGAACTTAAAGCCTTAAACTCAAAATAACGTATGTATACTTATCCCGTCGAAAGCTGACAATGACTCATCACTCCATAATACGTTTCTCGACATACGTTTCTTATTTTATTTTATTTTATTACATTTGCCCTTAGCAGGCGAACGAGCATAGATATTTCAATTTTTAATTCGAAAAATCATGAGTCATTGTCAGGTTACGTAGGGACTACTATACCAACATAAATGTTACTCTGACAGTTTTATTTAAATTAAAAGCAATATATCCCTTCTTTTATCGTCCAGTTGTCTTTCATTCGTACCAATTTAAAATTAAACTAATTAAATCAAATTCATATTTTCAAGTTCAAATTGAGACCAATCAAGTTCAAATTGAGACCAATCAATTTCAAATTGAGGCCAATCAAGTTCAAATTGATACCAATCAATTTTAAATTGAAACCAATCCATTTAAAATTGAGACTAAACAAAATCAAGTTGACACTAAACAATATCAAGTTGAGAGTAAACAAATAAAGTTTATTATGACAGCTTGATATTGTTTAGTGTCAACTTGATTTTGTTTAGTCTCAATTTGAAATTGATTGGTCTCAATTTGAGATTGGTTAGTATTAATTTGAACTTGATTGGCCTCAATTTGAAATTGATTGGTCTCAATTTGAACTTGATTGGTCTCAATTTGAACTTGAAAAGGTATAGTTATCTTTCATTCGTACCAATTTAAAATTAATCTAATTAAATCTAAAAAATTGAATCAAATTCCTTTCTTAATAACTAGATATACCCAAAAACGAATAACAATGTAACGAATGTCACCTTAACATATCCAACTTCGGCAAGATACGTCGTAAACGGACATAATTTGCTATATTTTACTTTATTGATAATGTTCTTACTTCCATTTATATGATCCATCGAAGTTCACTTCTTGCTCCTGTTTGAGAATGGGAATAGGTTCTGAGCTGGAACCTTGGGGGGCAGCAAATACTACTCCCAGAGTGGCAGACAAAAGAATCTGAAAAAAAATATATTCAGTTAATTCTTAATCTAAAAATCAAAAGATCTAATCTAAAAGTCTAAAATCTAAGTCATCTAAAGATTTTGAAGTCCTGTAACTCTCGAATTAAAATGAAATTAAAAAAATTCTACTAATAAGTTTTGTCTTAAAATGTAGCCAGGAATCTTCAGATTTCGAAGTCCTGCAACTTTCCAATAAAAATTAAATCAAAAATTTTCTATTCGGAAGTTTCGTTCTAAAATCTAGTCAGGAATCTTCAGTCTTTGAATCTTCAGATTTTTAAGTCAAGTAACTTTCCAATATAAAATTTAAAAAATTCTATTAGTAAGTTTCGTCTTAAAATATAGTCTTAAAGTCTTAAAATATAGGAATCTTCAGATTTCGAAATCTTGTAAGTTTCCAATAGAAACGAAACCAAAACTTTTCGATTAGTAAGTTTCGTCTTAAAATATAGTCTTAAAGTCTGAAAATATAGGAATCTTCAGATTTCGAAATCTTGTAACTTTCCAATAGAAACGAAACCAAGAATTTTCGATTAGTATGTTTCGTCTTAAAATGTACTCAGGAATCTTCAAATTTTGAACTCCTGCAACTTTCCAATAGAAATGAAATCAAAATTTATCTATTAGGAAGAAAATCTAGTCGGGAATGTTCAGTCTTTGAATCTTCAGATTCTTAAGTCCTGTAACTTTACAATATGAAATCAAAAAAAATTTATTAGTAGGTTTCGCCTTAAAATATAGTCAGGAATCTTCAGATTTTGAAGATTCCTACAACTTTCCAATAGAAAATAAATCAAGAATTTTCGATAAGTAAGTTTCTTCTTAAAATCTAGTCAGCAATCGTCACTATTAGTAAGTTTGGTCTTAAAATGTAGTCAGCAATGTTCAGCTTTTGAAATCCTGTAACTGTCCAATAGAAAAGAAATCAAAATTTTTCGATTAATAAGTTTCGTTTTAAAATATAGTCTTAAAGTCTGAAAATATTGGAATCTTCAGATTTCGAAATCTTGTAACTTTCCAATAGAAACGAAACCAAAAATTTTCGATTAGTATGTTTCATCTTAAAATGTAGTCAGGAATCTTTAGATTTTGAACTCCTGCAACTTTCCAATAGAAATGAAATCAAAATTTGTCTATTAGGAAGAAAATCTAGTCAGGAATGTTCAGTCTTTGAATCTTCAGATTCTTAACTCCTGTAACTTTACAATATGAAATCAAAAAAATTTTATTAGTAGGTTTCGCCTTAAAATATAGTCAGGAATCTTCAGATTTCGAAGTCCTGTAACTTTCCACTAGAAATGAAATCAAGAATTTTCAATTAGTAAGTTTCTTCTTAAAATCCAGTCAGGAATCATCACTATTAGTAAGTTTCGTCTTAAAATGTAGTCAGGAATCTCCAGATGATGAAATCCTGTAACTTTCCAATAGAAATCAAATCAAAATTTTTCGATTAGTAAGTTTCGTTTTAAAATCGTGTCAGGAATCTTCAGATTGAGAAGTCCTGTAACTCTCCAATTGAAATGAAATCAAGAATTTTCGATTAGTAAGTTTCTTCTTAAAATCCAATCAGGAATATTCACTATTAGTAAGTTTGGTCTTAAAATGTAGTCAGCAATGTTCAGCTTTTGAAATCCTGTAACTGTCCAATAGGAATGAAATCAAAACTTTTCGATTAGTAAGTTTTGTCTTAAAATCGAGTCAGGAATCTTCAGATTTTGAAGTCCAGTAACTTTAAAATATGAAATCGAAAATTTTTGATTAGTAAGTTTCGTCTTAAAATATAGTCAGGAATCTTCAGATTTCGAAGGCCTGTAACTCTCCAACTGAAATGAAATCAAGAATTTTCGATTAGTAAGTTTCTTCTTAACATCTAATCAGGAATCTTTACTATTAGTAAGTTTCGTCTTAAAATGTAGTCAAGAATCTCCAGATTTTGAAATCCTGTAACTTTCCAATAGAAATAAAATCAAAATTTTTCGATTAGTAAGTTTTGTCTTAAAATCGAGTCAGGAATCTTCAGATTTTAAAGTCCAGTAACTTTACAATATGAACTCGAAAATTTTTTGTTAGTAAGTTTCCTCTTAAAATATAGTCAGGAATCTTCAGATTTCGAAGTCCTGTGACTCTCCAATTGAAATGAAATCAAGAATTTTCGATTAGTAAGTTTCTTCTTAAAATCCATTCAGGAATCTTCACTATTAGTAGTTTCGTCTTAAACTGTAATCAGCAATCTTGAGCTTTTGAATTCTTGTCACTTTCGAATAGAAATGAAATAAAAAATGGTCTACTAGTCAGTTTCGTCTTAAGATGTAGGCAGCAATCTTCCATTATACTACTGAAATAGCCCGTATAACGATTGCTGCGGTTTCGTAGTTAACTCATTATTTGCAGTTACTCCTCTCTCTTACTTTTTGTTCATATTCAACGCAATAATGCAAATTGTGTTTGCTCCTGTCATTAAATATTTCACGGCGTATACCATTTCCTGTCGCAGATATCCTCTCTTTCGCAATTTGCTAGAGATGTGGGTCAAGCCACATTTTATGACCTGTGCCAACATTGATGATATTTTGCGTGCACAAGCAAGATTGATGGAAGAATGGAAATGTCTCGTTTAATATGTTAAATTTGCACATTTACAAACAGACATTTGTAGAAAATATAATGATAATTATTTTATTATATTTAAAAAAAAATAACAATATTCATAAAAAAATTAAGGGGAAACTCACATTCTTATGACTTAATGTCGCCACTTTCTGCAACTTTTGGCTTAAAATCGCCACTTTCTGCCACTTTCAACCTCTTTTGGCTTAAATTTGCCACTTTCTGCAAGTTTTGGCTTAAAATTGACATGTTCTGCCACTTTTGACTTAAAGTCGCCACTTTCTGCCACTTTTGGTTAAAAATCGCCACTTTCTGCCACTTTTGGCGAAAAGTCGCCACTTTCTGCTACTTTCTGCCATGTTTGGTTTAAATTCGCCACTTTCTGCAACTTTTGGCTTAAAATCGCTACATTCTGTCACTTTTGGCTTAAAGTCATCACTTTTGGCTTAAATTCACCACTTTCTGCAAGTTTTGGCTTAAAATCGCCACGTTCTGCCACTTTTGGCTTAAAGTCGTCGCCACTTTCTGCCACTTTTGGTTTAAAATCACCACTTTCTGCCACGTTTGGTGTAAATTCGCCACTTTCTGCAACTTTTGGCTCAAAATCGCCACGTTCTGTCACTTATGGCTTATAATCGCCACTTTTGGCTTAAAGTCGCCACTTTCTCCCACTGTTGGTTCAAAATTGCCACTTTCTGCCACTTTTGGCTTAATGTCGCCACTTTCTGCGATTTTTGGCTTAAAGTTGCAGAAAGTGAGATGCCCTGAAGGGTATAGGTGTAAATTGTCGTTAAGTGAAACGTTGTTACACGGAAATGTTAGCAGGTAAATTATTTGATTGAAATTTAATAATGATATTTACAATGGCGGAAATAACACACAAACATTCTCAAAGCACACAATTTATTGGCAACATTAAAATGGTAGGCAATTTTTGGACGTCTGAAATTTCTTCAAACTTTTCATAAGTACTGAAAAAAAGGATGAAAGAGGCCAATATAACTCGAAATTAGTAGTTCAAGGAACTGGCATAAAAAATCGTGCAATTATTTCTACATATTGACAAGCAATAATATTGCGACTTTTTCATGTGCAGTGTCAAGACTATTATTATAATTAATATGAAACATTTAATAAAAAAAAAAAAAACGATGAGACCAAATATTGGGCGAAATTATTCAGGGGACTGCGATAAAATTGTATTCTTGCAATTTTTTTTTTTTAGTCTTTAGATAAAAGTCGATGACTTGAAATATGTCTGACAGGTATAGAAATTTTAAATTTTATTAAAACTGTAACACCTAAATACAACAAACTTAGGACACTTAATGTTAAAATTCAAAAGAGTCGTAACAAAATTAGGAAGCAAAATGATAAAATTGTGCAAAATTGTAAACGGATTCATTAGAATTTTAAAAACTGTAGTCAACACATGTTTCATTTCTCTGACTTGCCAAAATATTTAGTCTTATAAGTTGTTTACAAAAACTCTCTTCCTCTCTGAAGAAAATTTTGGAAAAATTGTAAAATTCTTTGAACTTACACAAAATATTTACATTTATATATTTATTTTATTTACAAAAAAACAATAAATAAATTAAAATATTTTTTTTTTTTTGGATTTTAAAGAAAATTAAGGCAGAAAACCTAGGCCTTCCTCTCCTAAGAAAACTTTGGAAAAATTGTGAAATTCTTTGAACTTACACAAAATATTATTTACAAAAAAAAACAACAAAGGTCAAATTAGTCTGATAACAATACTAAATTTTATTTTAATACTTATAAAAATGGACACCACATTTAAAAACTGAAGTCAACACATGTTCCATTTCTTTGACTTGCCAAAATATTTAGTCTTATCAGTTTTTGTTTACAAAAACTGTAAAGTAAGTTTTTGATTATATGTAACTTTTGTTATAATATTCTCAGGTGATTTTTTTGGGATTTTAAAGAAAATTGAGGCACAAAAATCAATGGCCAGTAGAAGTATAAAGATCATCTGTAACTTTTGTTATAATTTTCTCAAGTATTTTTTTAGGAGTTTAAAGAAAATTAAGGCAGAAAAACCTAGGCCATCCTCTCTTAAGAAAATTTTGGAAAAATTGTGAAATTCTTTGAACGTACACAAAATATTATTTACAAAAAAAAACAGCAAAGGTCAAATTAGTCTGATAATAATACTAAATTTTATTTTAATTCGTTTTGAAAATGAACACAAATTTTAAGAGGTCGTTGGACCTTTGCCCAACCCTAGATACATGGCATTAATAACACTATTGACAATATGTGATTACATAATTTGCAATATTGTAAGTGTAGAATAACAATGAAGTCTATGTGAAGAAAGTGAGTCCACAACTTTCCGTTTTCAAACAATATATTGTTAAAGCGTAGGAATATCAACGAACACATCTCTGCGCCTATAGAAATCTCATTACAGGAGACCGTTACCTAATGCAATATATGCAGCAATTCGTATTGATCTGTTAAAGTGTATTGATTTATTATAAAGGTGATACTATATGAAGAAAAAATTAGTGTTGCAACAGCAAGAAATTATTCCATTTTATTTTCATACGTTCATATTCAAACTTATAAATTAAAACAAATTGAGTGGCAACCGAAAGTAATTAATCAATTTTGTACTTTTATTACCCCTTTATTTTTATACATTTTATAAATTTACACTTATAAATTAGTGTTGTTTGGGTGAGTGAACAAAATTCAAAAAAACAATTATGTTTATTACATAATTATCATTATTATCACATTAACATTATTATTATTTTAGATTGTCACATAATTATTTATTTTTATTTTTGTCGATTCACCCATACTCCAATTTATCAATTAAAAGATGATACTTTTTGTGGTATTTTTTCCGCACTTAAATATTAAGTAATTTAAGGCAAATTGAGTCCTGCAACAGCAAGTAATTATTGCATTTTGTTTTCATATGTGTTATATCTTCACACATATTAATGACGTGAAACTCTTTCATTCACCTAAAATAAAGACAATAAAATATATTGCTAAACATTCCTGACCTAAATTAAGCTGTAATTGTTTATAATGTCATCATTTGTTTCAAAATTCAGGCAATTTCATAATTATAAATAAATTATATTAACATTGCAGCAAATTTTGGTTGACGGAGTAAACTAACCAAGAGTAAACTAATGCGAGATGGTAAAGCTTAATAAAAATTAAAATACAATTATGTTTATTACATAATTTTCATTATTATCACATTAACATTATTATCATTTTGGATTATCACATAATTATTTTCTTAAATTTTTGTCCATTCACCCGCACAACTCCAATTTATCAATTAAAAGATGACACTTTTTGAGGTATAATAATAATAATTGTTATAATAATAATTTACTTTGGAAAATAATAGGATTATATTTGATAGATACTTATCCATCAGAATCAATACTAGTTTAATAATAGTATTAATATATAAAACATAATAGGAATATTAAATATTTTTGCACAATATTCATATGTTTTACATGCCATTCTTATTATTTATTTTTAATTAAATTATTTACGATGTGATTTAATATAATCAATCTATAAATATTTGGCTTGCAATCAAATATTTTCTATCTAATTGTATTATATTCGATTTCTTAATAATCAATTGTCTTATTTTTTTTTAATAATCAGTTTTTTTCTAAATCGTTATTTTTAATAATTTGTTTTACATTCAGTTGTATACTATACGTATATGTTTTATAATCAATTATTTTTCAATCGATTTGTAATTATACTCAATTGTTTTACAATCGATTGTTTAATAATCAATCTGAATTACATTATTGCAATGCAACTTATGAGCATAATCTACTTATAAACAATAAGCTCACAATTGTTATATGATCACATGTGTTTGAATTGATTGTCTAATACTCAATTGTCTTACAAACAATTGTTGAATAATCAGTTGTTATAAATGACTTTTAATACTCAATTGTCTTACATCATTTTTTTTAATAATCAGTGTTATTATCGAACTTATGAGCATAATCTACTTATAAACTTGCAATTGTTATATGATCACATGTGTTTGAATTGATTGTCTAATGCTCAGTTGTCTTACAAACAATTGTTGAATAATCAGTTGTTATAAATGACTTTTTAATACTCAATTATCTTACATCATTTTTTTTTAATAATCTGTGTTATTATCGATGTTTTAATAGTCAATTATCTTAGAACTATTTGTTAATAATCAGTTGTAATATTATTGCCTTTTAAGTAGTACATAATTGTTTTAAAACCAGTTGTTCTGTGAACGTTAGAATTAGGAAGTTTTACTTTCAATTATTTATAATATGTTACTTTATAATCCAATCAATTTTTCAATAATACATTATTTTTTCCAATTCGCATTATTAAAATGCTCATTATGTATATTGAATCTCATCATTAAAACATCAGTTTAATCGAATGGGTGAATAAAATGTTTACATTTTCACTTTATTCACTATAACCATTGACAACGTGAATAAAGTAAAAAAAAGGCGTAAATTCGCACTATCCTTGAAATTTTTGTTGTCACCTGACTTCACGTAAATTCTTCAATTCTGATAACGAATTGGAAAAAATCTTGTATGATACACGTGAATAAAGCAATGATATCCACTATTCATCAATTCTGATAACGAATTGGAAAAAAACTTTTATGATACACGTGAATAAAGCGATTTTATGCACTATTCTTCAATACTGATAACGAATTGGAAAAAATCTTGTACGATACACGTGAATAAAGCAATTTAATCCACTCGAAAACATTATCGCACTCGGTTATGCCTCTTGCGCTAAACTGTTTTTTCGTGGATAAAATGCGACTTTATTCACTTATATCATAAATAGCTATTTCACCCAATTTCTTAACAATGATTTTTTTTAAATCATTACTTACTAGCATAAATAATTTATAAAAATTAGGCTTGCAATCAACTGTTTCACATTAAATTGTTAAATAATCAACTGTTTCACATTCAATTGTTAAATAATCAACTGTTTCACATTCAATTGTTAAATAATCAAATGTTTCACATTCAATTGTTAAATGTTCAACTGTTTCACATTCAATTCTTAAATAATCAATTGTGATGGTATCAATTGTTAAATAATGAATCTACAGAATCTATATTTGAATAATCAATTATTCCACAACCACTTGTTTAATATTAATTTATTTTGGACTCAATTGTTTCACAATATAACTTACTAGAAATGCCGAAATCTAATAAATTAGACGCAATCAACTATGTATTTACTTTTTTCACATTCAATTGTTAATCAATTGTGGTAGTATCAATTGTGGTAGTATCAATTGTGGTAGTATCAATTGTGGTAGTATCAATTGTTAAATAATCAACTGTGGTAGAATCGACTGCTTAATATCCAATAGACACAATCTATTTTTTTTCATTATCAATTGTTTGACAACCACTTGTTTAATGTTCATTTATTTTCGAATCAATTGTTTTACAATATAACATACTAAATTTGCCGAAATCTTATAAATTGTACATGCATTCAACTATGTATTTACATTTTTTCACATTCAATTTTTAAATAATCAATTGTTATAGTATCAATTGTTAAATTATCAATTATGATAGAATCGATTGCTTAATAATCAATCTGAATTACATTATTGCAATTCAACTTATGAACATAATCTACTTATAAACAATAAGCTCACAATTGTTATATGATCACATGTGTTTGAATTGATTGTCTAATACTCAATTGTCTTACAAACAATTGTTGAATAATTAGTTGTTATAAATGACTTTTTAATACTCTATTATTATTTAATAATACTTTTTATTATCTTACATCATTTTTTTTCATAATCTGTGTTAATATCGATGTTTTAATAGTCAATCATCTTAAAACAATTTGTTAATAATCAGTTGTGTTGCATTATTGCCTTTTAAGCAGTATATAATTGTTTTAGAACCAGTTGTTCTATGAACGTTAGAATTAGGAAGTTTTACTTTCTTGCATTAACATTCAATTGTTGAATAATCAATTTTATATAGACTTTTTAATAGTCAATTGTTTTACAACCAGTTGTCTTATAAGCGTTTGAAAACGCTTATAATAAAATTAATTGTTTTGATGTCAATCATTTGTTATTTCATAATCAACTGTTTTTCAATCGATTTTTGAAAAATGAATTCTTTAACAACCATTTATTTTTAATAATTAATGGTTCAACAATATTATTATTAGTTGGTATAATATCTATAAAAATGTGGAAAGAAATCTGTTTTACATTTAATTATTAAATAATTCATTGTTTAATAATCAATTGTTTTAGAACCGATTTTTCAATAGTAACTTATTTTAAATTCAATCATCCATTTCGTAATCTACTGTTCTATGACTATTGTTTCATTATTAAACAATGTGTTTTAAACAATTGACATAAAACAAATCATTCTACTACAATCAGTTATTTTTCGATCGTTTATTTTTAAATAAATAGTTTTAGGGTTAATTGTTTTATCTATTGATTGATAATAAATTGTTATTAATAAAAACACCTGAAGGTATTTTTTAATAATCAATTATTATCTCAATTTGTTGTCATATTTCTAACAACTATTGTTTCATTATAAAACAATGTGTTCAAACAATTGACATAAAACAATTGATTCTACTACAATCGGTTGTTTTTCGATGGTTTTTGTATAAATCAATAGTTTTAGGGTTAATTTCCTTATTATTAATTAGTAATAAATTGTAAATAATAAAAAACCTGATGGTATTTTTTAATAATCAATTATTATCACAATTTATTGTCAAATGTCTAACAACTATTGTTTCATTATTAAACAATGTGTTCAAACAATTGATAACAAACAATTGATTCTACTATAATCAGTTGTTTTTCGACGGTTTCTGTATAAATCAATAGTTTTAGGGTTCATTTCCTTATTATTAATTAGTAATAAATTGTTAATTACAAAATACCTGATGGTATTTTTTAATAATCAATTATTATCCCAATTTATTGTCATATGTCTAACAACTATTGTTTCATTATTAAACAATGTGTTCAAACAATTGATATCAAACAATCGATTCTACTATAATCAGTTGTTTTTCGACGGTTTCTGTATAAATCAATAGTTTTAGGGTTCATTTCCTTATTATTAATTAGTAATAAATTGTTAATTACAAAATACCTGATGGTATGTGGTATGTGGTATGTGACATTTCTGATGATCAAAATTGTTCTAATAATCCGATTTTTTGTAATACGTAGTTTATTTAATGTGACATTTCTGATGATCAAAATTGTGTTACTACATTTTTATGACATTAATTTATTATCTTCAGAATTGAATTGCTTTTTTGGTGTAACATTTCTGATGGTTTGATTTTTTTAATACATATTTGATGTAAAAAATGTGAAGATTTATTTCATTACTAAAGAAATCCAAATAAATTTGCTAAATTAAAATTAATTCTTAGATTTATTACGATCATCACCTGTTCTTTGATTATCTTTAACTTTTGGATCTGATGATCAAAATTTTATCATATAAAGTGATATTTCCGATGATTAAATTGATGATCAAAATTTTGTAATACGTATTTATGATGTGATATTTTTGATAATCCGATTTCTTGTAATTGTACATTTAATGTGACATTTCTGATGATCAACATTGTTCTGATTATCCGATTTTTTGTAATACTTAGTGTATTTAATGTGACATTTCTGATGATCAAAATTGGGTTACTATGTTTTTATGACATTCATTTATTACCTCCAGAATTTTATTGCATTTTTGATTGAACATTTTTGATGATTTGATTTTTTTAATACATATTTGATGTGAAAAATGTGAAGATTTATTTCATTGCTAAAGAAATCCGAATAAATTTGCTAAATTAAAATTAATTCTTAGATTTATTATGACCATCACCTGCTCTTTGATTATCTTTATCTTTTGGATCTGATGATCAAAATTTTATCATATAATGATATAATTTCCGATGATTAGAAAATTGATGATCAAAATTTTGTAATAAGTATTTATTTATTATATTATATATTTTTATATTTAAATATATTTATATATTTTATTTATTAATGATGTGATATTTCTGACAATCCGATTTCTTGTAATTGTATATTTAATGTGACATTTCTGATGATCAAAATTGTTCTGATAATCCGATTTTTTGTAATACGTAGTTTATTTTATGTGACATTTCTGATGATCAAAATTGTGTTACTACGTTTTTATGGTATTAATTTATTACCTTCAGAATTTTTTTGCGTTTTTGATGTAACATCTCTGATGGTTTGATTTTGTTAATACATATTTGGTGTGAAAAATGTGAAGATTTATTTCAATACTAAAACAATCCGAATAATTTACTAACTTAAAATTTATTCGTAGATTTATTACAATCTGCATCTACTTTTTGATTGTCCTTAATTTTTTTTTAAATTTGTTTTAAATATTTTGAAAAATTCCTATATTATTGAGAGAAAACTAAAACATGCTAAAACTAAACAGCCAAAATTATCATATCCATACACACACACATACACACATCAACTTTTTTTTTAAATTTAATTAACTTGCAGGTACTCTACTTCTGATTTATTTTTTTCAAGATTTCAATACTATTTTATTATTTGATGTGAAAAATGTGAAGATTTATTTCAATACTAAAAAAATCCAAATAAATTTACTAACTAAAAGTAATTTTTAGATATATTATGATCTGCACCTCATATAGTAAGATAAAAAGATAGTAATATCAATATATTATCATTACATGCAATTACAAAATTGCTTAAACGAACAAAAATATGGAAATTATTTGACTCTTATATCTGATATAACTTGAATGAACTCAAAATCTGAATTGCTTTTATTTCAAGATTACAATACCATTTTATTAGTTGATGTGAATAATGTGAAGATTTATTTCAATACTAAAAAAATTCAAATAAATTTACTAACTTAAAATATTCATTCTTAGATTTATTACGATCTGCACCTCATATAGTAAGATAATAAGGTAATAATATCAATATTATATTTTCATTACATGCAATTACATAATTGCTTAAACGAACAAAAATATGGAAATTATTTGACTCTTATATCTGATATAACTTGCATGAACTCAAAATCTGAATTGCTTTTTATTTCAAGATTACAATACCATTTTATTAGTTGATGTGAATAATGTGAAGATTTATTTCAATACTAAAAAAATCCAAATAAATTTACTAACTTAAAATATTCATTCTTAGATTTATTACGATCTGCACCTCATATGGTAGGATAATAAGATAATAATATCAATATTATATTACCATTACATGTAATTGCATAATTGCTTAAACGAACAAAAATATGGAAATTATTTGACTCATATATCTGATATAACTTGCATGAGCTCAAAATATGAATTGTTTTTTATTTCAAAATTACAATACTATTTTATTATTTGATGTGAAGAATGTGAAGATTTATTTCAATACTAAAAAAATCCAAATAAATTTACTAACACAAAATTCATTCTTAGATTTATTACGATCTTCACTTCATATAGTAAGATAATAAGATTGCAGGAACTCAAAATCTGAATTGTTTATTTTTTCAAGATTACAATACTATATTATTATTTGATGTGAACAATGTGTTGATTTATTTCAATACTAAAAAAAATCAAAACAATTTACTAACTTCAAATGTATTCTTAGATTTATTATGATCTGCACCTCATATAGAGATGTATATCAATATTATATTATCATTACATGCAATTACAAAATTGCTTAAACGAACAAAAATATGGAAATTATTTGACTCTTATATCTGATATAACTTGCATGAACTCAAAATCTGAATTGTTTTTTATTTCAAAATTACAATACTATTTTATTATTTGATGTGAAAAATGTGAAGATTTATCTCAATACTAAAAAAATTCAAATAAATTTACTAACTTAAAATTCATTCTTAGATTTATTACGATCTGCACCTCATATGGTAGGATAATAAGATAATAATATCAATATTATATTGTCATTACATGCAATTACAAAATTGCTTAAACGAACAAAAATATGGAAATTATTTGACTCTTATATCTGATATAACTTGCATGAACTCAAAATCTGAATTGCTTTTTATTTCAAGATTACAATACCATTTTATTAGTTGATGTGAATAATGTGAAGATTTATTTCAGTTCTAAAAAAATCCAAATAAATTTACTAACTTAAAATTCATTCTTAGATTTATTACGATCTGCACCTCATATAGTAAGATAATAAGGTAATAATATCAATATTATATTTTCATTACATGCAATTACAAAATTGCTTAAACGAACAAAAATATGGAAATTATTTGACTCTTATATCTGATATAACTTGCAGCAACTCAAAATCTGAATTGTTTTTTTTTAGATTACAATACTATTTTATTATTTGATGTGAATAATATGAAGATTTATTTCATTACTAAAAAACTCTAAATAAATGTACTAACTTAAAATTCATTCTTAGATTTATTACGATCTGCACCTCATATAGTAAGATAATAAGATAATAATATCAATATATTATCATTACATGCACAAAACTGCTTAAACGAACAAAAATATGAAAATTCTTATATCTGATATTAGTGCATGCAAGTTTTCGAATATCTACGAAGAACATTTTGTATTTTACTATGATAATATGCGGTGAATTGAAAATATACTCACAATGATCTTCATCTTGTATATTTATAACAATTACAGTAGGTACGTAATCCAATCACTGATAAATGACAACTAACATCATCCACGACGAGATCTGGGATTATTTATACTATAACTATGCCATCGCAATCCGTCCCCACCTTGGGAGCTTCCTCTGGTCCAGACACCAGCAGCATCCTCTCCCACTTTAGAACCAGGCTAGCTGCCCCTTGCACAAGAAGTCGCGACCCGACCTTCTACTCAATTAGCACATACTTGCTATATCAGCGAGCAATTTGTACCTTTCTGCTGGGGTTAAAACTATTGCTTAATGTTCAATATGTGTGCACCTATAGTTTGTATAAAGCATAAACATGTCAACACCAGCAATAGAAAAATATAATCATTGTGGTTATTATCCATCTAGAGATGTACAAAATTTTATAAAACTATATGCAGTTGGTTAATTAGTGTATCAACAATCACCGGCAACACTAAAGTTTAAAATTTGAAAATTGTTAGTTTTATTATAAAACAAAAATTGTGTATATGTGGCGAACTAATTTTCAAATGATCTTCCAAAAGTAAGTAAATTGATGTGCAATTCATGAATTCTATGCATCCCCATTTTAAGAAGACTGGTAATAAATCTGCGGAAATTCAAAAATTGAAAATTTGTGACTCGTTTAAAAAATGTAAATATAAAAAGATTTCCCCAAAGTTTGAAACAAACGTTAATACCTAATAATAATAATAATGACTTAATAATAACACTAATAACAATTAATAATATATATTTGTAGTATGATCCCTGTTAGGGATATTACATAATCTTAACTTGATTAATATCAATTAATTAAGTAATACATATTAACGAAGTTAATGTGATTTAAGGTAAATGTAGTTTTATCCATTTACCTATAGGCCTTCTTTAAGGGCAGTGGCCAATTTTTGAAATCATCTAAAAACATTTTTTTTTTGTTTTATCAGTCCAGCTGACAAATTTGACTTGGTTTTCATTAATTTTTGGAGAACCTTTAAAACTACTCGCTAATTTTTGAAATCCATTTTTTAAGCCCTTGTGATTTATAACTAGAATTAAATGCTATATGAACTTAATATTTTGTGTAAGGTTAAAGATTTTCACAATTTTACCAAAATTTTCATTTCAAGATATGTATCCTCAATTTTCTTTGAAAACTTAAAAAAATCATCAAAAAATCTTGGTGATTTATAAAACATTGTTTAAATCGATAATTAAACAATGAAATCGTTTCCTAAGTTATATATTTAAAGCATAAACGATTACGTAAGTATTTAAATTAATTAGCCCAATTTATAAGAATGTAATGCATTGCAGGTTTGTGTGAGAAACGCTTAGAATCGGCACCTCTTGGGCAATGTGATCCTGCATTGCACCAGATTACTTTTCAATGCCCATTATAATCTCACTGCAGCTTTCATAACGAGAAAACAATATTCTCACGACGAGTCACGCGAATCTTAAACGTAAAACGTAAACGTCTCCGAGACGAATGATAATTACCTACGCGAGTGGATAGATTTTTAATTTTGTAATTTAAATTAGGGTAAGTCCGTTATGGCGACGTGTGATTAACAAAATGAGCAATACGGGCATGATATAATTATATCTATTAAATCGTTGCGCAACTGTTTCTTGTCGTCGCGTTAATTTATTTTTCATATCCGATATGAGTTAATAAACAGGTTGTAGTAAATATTGCATTATATAATTTAACAGCCATGACACCAGGCGAAGAGGAAACCCATAGTACGGGGCTCGGTTAATGGTAAACTAGTTTTCATTCATTCTTCAGTGCCGTGCCTGCGTGCAGGACCGGGTCAAGTTCATTGAGAGTGAAATTAAAATGGACCGGCTGCGGCCGGAATACTTTCCTTTTCGGTGTGTTGACCCGCAAGAAAGGAAACGAATCTAGACCAAGTTCACATGCATGCATTGATCATTAGCAGCAGCGCAATTGTATCAATAACGGTGCATATACATTTATTATTTTCAGTGGAAATCATTTATTGTGAGTGATTACATTTATTTACATAATTGATGATGTGTGTTTTTATATCATTTACATACGTTGAATTGATAAGGTCAAATAGTTGTCTCACGTCAGTGCGGCTTTGAATTTTAATCAAACCTTAAAATATATACAAAGTAATCAATACAATGATATACAAAAATATACAATTACTGATACCTTGTGATACCAATTATGTCCCTTGAATATTTCCAGATTATCTGAATTTATAGTTATTAGCGTCATTGGGCCGATATGTAGCAAATAACGGACGCATGTTGAAGTTTTTAAACCGAGGCGAAGCGGAGCGTATCGTAGCGCAGCCGAGGTTTATAAACTTCAACCAAGTCTGTTATTTGCACATCGGCCGTGTGTCGTTCAAGATTTTTCGTAATGCGAATATTTTAGCAATATTTAATCCACATAGAGATAGGAGAATACATTTCTGATTTTCCCTTTACGTGAACTAAAGTCCAGTCCTTTACGTGAGTTAATGTAAGTCCAGTTGGATGGGGTATAATTGTATTGATTTTCATTAATTTTTGTGTTACCTTTAAAACTACTAACCAATTTTTTAAATCCTCCATTCACCTCGACTGTATAAAACACAAAATATTTTTAAAGGAAATTCAATATTTATCAAAAATTGGAGAGTGATATTGAAAACAATCACCAATTTTTGAAATCCTTGAAAACATTTTATGTTTTATTCAGTCTAGGTGGATGGATCAAGTTTGGAGTTGATTTTTATTAATGTTTGAAGAACTTTTAAAAATACTCACCAATTTTTAAATCCTGGATCCAACTCCAAATATACAAAGAAGGCAATACTTTGACTGCCAATATTATGTCTATATATATTTAAGTTATACACTGTTCTTAGAATTGATACAATCTTTAAGAAATTTTTGAAATTCTCGAAGCTCAAACACTCCTAAACAATATTTGTAACTTCAAAAATAGGGGAGTCGTTTTTAACGTTCTTCAAATATTAATGAAAATCAAGTCAAATTTTATCCACCTGACCTGAATAAAACAAAACATATTTTTAAAGAATTTCCAAAATTTGTTGAAAAATGTTCTTTGTATTTTATTCAGTCCAAGTGGATGGACCAAAATTGTCTTGAATTTTATTAATTTTTGAGGAACCTTTAAAACTACTCAGCAATTTTTTGAATCTTCCATTCACCTCAACTGTATAAAACACAAAATATTTTTAAAGGAAATTCAATATTTTTCAAAAATTGGAGAGTAATATTGAAAACAATCACCAATTTTTGAAATCCTTGAAAACATTTTATGTTTTATTCAGTCTACGTGGATAGATCAAGTTTAGAGTTGATTTTTATTAATGTTTTAAGAACTTTTAAAACTACTCACCAATTTTTAAATCCTGGATCCAACTTCAAATATATAAAGAAGTCAATACTTTGACTGCCAATATTATGTCTATACATATTTAAGTCATACACTATTCTTAGAATTGATACAATCTTTAAGAAATTTTTGAAATTCGCGAAACTCAAACACTCCGAAACATTAGTAGTAACTTGAAAAATAGGGGAGTAGTTTTTAACGTTCTTCAAATATTAATGAAAATCAAGTCAAATTTTATCCACCTGATCTGAATAAAACAAAAAATATTTTTAAAGAATTTCAAAAATTTGTTGAAAAATGTTCTTTGTGTTTTATTCAGTCCAAGTGGATGGACCAAAATTGTCTTGATTTTCATTAATTTTTGAGGAACCTTTAAAACTACTCAGCAATTTTTTAAATCCTCCATTCACCTCAACTGAATAAAACACAAAATATTTTTAAAGGAAATTCAATATTTATCAAAAATTGAAGAGTAATATTGAAAACAATCACCAATTTTTGAAATCCTTGGAAACATTTGATGTTTTATTCAGTCTAAGTGAATGGATCAAGTTTGGAGTTGATTTTTATTAATGTTTGAAGAACTTTTAAAACTACTCACCAATTTTTAAATCCTGGATCCAACTCCAAATATACAAAGAAGGCAATACTTTGACTGCCAATATTATGTCTATATATATTTAAGTCATACACTATTCTTAGAATTGATACAAACTTTAAGAAATTTTTGGAATTCACGAAACTCAATCACGCCAACACATTAGTAGTAACTTCAAAAATAGAGCAGTAGTTTTCAACGTTCTTCAAATATTAATGAAAATCAAGTGAAATTTTATCCACCTGACCTGAATAAAACAAAAAATATTTTTTTAAGATTTCGGAAATTTGTTGAAAAATGTTCTTTGTGTTTTATTCAGTCCAAGTGGTAGGGATCAAAATTGTCTTGATTTTCATTAATTTTTGAGGAACCTTTAAAACTACTCAGCAATTTTTTCATTTTTCCATTCGCCTCGACTGAATAAAACCCAAAATATTTTTAAAGGAAATTCAATATTTTTCAAAAATTGGAGAGTAATATTGAAAACAATCACCAATTTTTGAAATCCTTGGAAACATTTTATGTTTTATTCAGTCTAGGTGGATGGATCAAGTTTGGAGTTGATTTTTATTAATGTTTGAAGAACTTTTAAAAATACTCACCAATTTTTAAATCCTCCATCCAACTCCACATATACAAAGAAGTCAATACTTTGACTGCCAATATTAAGTCTATATATATTTAAGTCATGCACTATTCTTTGAATTGATACAATCTTTAAGAAATTTTTGGAATTCACGAAACTCAAACACTCCGAAACATTAGTAGTAACTTCAAAAATTGGGGAGTAGTTTTTAACTTTCTTCAAATATTAGTGAAAATCAAGTGAAATTTTATCCACCTGACCTGAATAAAACAAAAAATATTTTTAAAGAATTTCAAAAATTTGTTGAAAAATGTTCTTTGTGCTTTATTCAGTCCAAGTGGATGGACCAAAATTGTCTTGATTTTCATTATTTTCGAGGAACCTTTAAAACTTCTCAGCATTTTTTTAAATCCTCCATTCACCTCAACTGAATAAAACACAAAATATTTTTAAAGGAAATTCAATATTTATCAAAAATTGAAGAGTAATATTGAAAACAATCACCAATTTTTGAAATCCTTGGAAACATTTGATGTTTTATTCAGTCTAAGTGAATGGATCAAGTTTGGAGTTGATTTTTATTAATGTTTGAAGAACTTTTAAAACTACTCACCAATTTTTAAATCCTGGATCCAACTCCAAATATACAAAGAAGGCAATACTTTGACTGCCAATATTATGTCTATATATATTTAAGTTATACACTATTCTTAGAATTGATACAATCTTTAAGAAATTTTTGAAATTCTCGAAGCTCAAACACTCCTAAACAATACTTGTAACTTCAAAAATAGGGGAGTCGTTTTTAACGTTCTTCAAATATTAATGAAAATCAAGTCAAATTTTATCCACCTGACCTGAATAAAACTAAAAATATTTTTTAAGGATTTCGGAAATTTGTTGAAAAATGTTCTTTGTGTTTTATTCAGTCCAAGTGGATGGATCAAAATTGTCTTGATTTTCATTATTTTTGAGGTACCTTTAAAACTACTCGGCATTTTTTTTTAATCCTCCATTCACCTCGACCGAATAAAAAACAAAATATTTTTAAAGGAAATTCAATATTTTTCAAAAATTGGAGAGTAATAATATAATAATAATAATAATAAATATATATAATATATATAAATATATAATATAAAGAATATTTATTAGCAAATAACGCTACATAATATACAAAATTTCAACAAAAAACAACAAAAGAAAACACACAAATAGCAACTACAATCTTCATATTAACATAACTTTAATTCTATTTACTACATCTACTATTTTCTATTTACAGTCAACCAATTCAAACACATAGTCCCTCACCTGAGACTTAAACCTATGAATATGTATCTCATCTTTTATGTGACAGGGCATGTTGTTATACAGCTTTAGTCCTCTCGAGAAAAACGATTTTTCCGCTTTATCCGTCCTGTACCTATCGACATAAAAATGGGACTTCTGCCTCGTCTCATGGCCATGAACATCGTATACATATTTAAGTTTTACTACTAAATTTTCAGGCATATTTCCCATTTTCATATTGTGTATGAAAATAAGAGCCTTGTACGTGACTCTCTGTTTTACATTCATAAAATTTAAAATCTTGAGCATATCCTTTATATGCGTAAATTTATTGACTTTCAAAATTATACGCATTGCTTTGTTCTGAATAAGTTGAATATCCCCTATGTCACCTTTTTGTAAGTGAAAAATCACATTTGAACAGAACTCGAAATGAATAAAGAATATTTATTAGCAAATAACGCAACATAATATTGAATATTGAAAACAATCACCAATTTTTGAAATCCTTTTAAATATTTTATGTTTTATTTGGTCCATGTGGATGGATCAAGTTTGGAGTTGTTCTTATTAATTTTTGAAGGACCTTTAAAACTACTAGTTTTTTAAATCCTCCATCCACCTCCATATATACAAAGTAGTCAATACTGTGACTGATACACCAATATTATGTCTATACAAATTTATGTCATAGACTTTTCTTAGAATTGATACAATCTTTAAGAAATATTTGAAATTCACGAAACTCAAACACTCCAAAACATTAGTAGTAACTTCAAAAATAGGGGAGTAGTTTTTAACGTTCTTCAAATATTAATGAAAATCAAGTCAAATTTTATCCACCTGATCTGAATAAAACAAAAAATATTTTTTAAGGATTTCAAAAATTTGTTAAAAAATGTTCTTTGTGTTTTATTCAGTCCAAGTGGATGGACCAAAATTGTCTTGATTTTCATTAATTTTTGAGGAACCTTTAAAACTACTCAGCAGTTTTTTAAATCCTCCATTCACCTCGACTGAATAAAACACAAAATATTTTTAAAGGTAATTCAATATTTTTCAAAATTGGAGAGTAATATTGAAAACAATAACCAATTTTTGAAATCCTTTAAAATATTTTATGTTTTATTTAGTCCAGGTGGATGGGTCAACTTTGGAGTTGATTTTTATTAATTTTTGAAGAACCTTTAAAACTACTAGTTTTTTAAATCCTCCATCCACCTCCATATATACAAAGTAGTCAATACTTTGACTGATACACCAATATTACGTCTATACATATTTAAGTCATGGACTATTCTTAGAATTGATACAATCTTTAACAACATTTTTAAATTCACGAAACTCATCAAACACTCCGAAACATTAGTAGTAACTTGAAAAATAGGGGAGTAGTTTTTAACGTTCTTCCAATATTAATCAAATCGAGTCAAATTTTATCCACTTGACCTGAATAAAACAAAAAATATTTTTTAAGGATTTCGGAAATTTGTTGAAACTGTTCTTTGTGTTTTATTCAGTCCAAGTGGTTGGATCAAAATTGTCTTGATTTTCATTATTTTCGAGGAACCTTTAAAACTTCTCAGCATTTTTTTAAATCCTCCATTCACCTCGACTGAATAAAACACAAAATATTTTTAAAGGAAATTCAATATGTTTCAAAAAATGGAGCTTAATATTGAAAACAATCACCAATTTTTGAAATCCTTGAAAACATTTTATGTTTTATTCAGTCTAGGTGGATGGATCAAGTTTGGAATTGATTTTTATTAATGTTTGAAGAATTTTTAAAACTACTCACCAATTTTTAAATCCTCCATCCAACTCCACATATACAAAGAAGTCAATACATTGACTGCCAATATTATGTCTATATATATTTAAGTCATACACTATTCTTAGAATTGATACAATCTTTAACAAATTTTTGAAATTCACGAAACTCAAACACTCCGAAACATTAGTAGTAACTTGAAAAATAGGGGAGTAGTTTTTAACGTTCTTCAAATATTAGTGAAAATCAAGTCAAATTTTATCCACCTGACCTGAATAAAACAAAAAATATTTTTAAGCATTTCGAAAATTTGTTGAAATCTGTTCTTTGTGTTTTATTTAGTCCAAGTTCATGGATCAAAATTGTCTTTATTTTCTTAATTTTTTGCGGAACCTTTAAAAGCACTCAGCAATTTTGTAATCCTCCATTCACCTCGACTGAATAAAACACAAATTTTTTTTAAAGGAAATTCAATATTTTTCTAAAATTGGAGAGTAATATTGAAAACATACACCAATTTTTGAAATCCTTTTATATATTTTATGTTTTATTTGGTCCAGGTGGATGGATCAAGTTTGGAGTTGATTTTTATTAATTTTTGAAGAACCTTTAAAACTACTCACTACTTTTATAAATCCTCTATCCACTTCCATATATACAAAGTAGTCAATACTTTGACTGATACACCAATAATATGTCTATACATATTATTCTATAAGTCATACACTATTCTTAGAATTAATACAATCTTTAAGAAATTTTTGGAATTCACGAAACTCAAACACTCCAACTCATTAGTAGTAACTTCAAAAATAGAGCAGTAGTTTTCAACGTTCTTCAAATATTAGTGAAAATCAAGTCAAATTTTATCCACCTGACCTGAATAAGACAAAAAATATTTTTTAAGGATTACGGAAATTTGTTGAAAAATGTTCTTTGTGTTTTATTCAGTCCAAGTGGATGGATAAAAATTGTCTTGATTTCCATTAATTTTTGAGGAACCTTTAAAACTACCCAGCAATTTTTTTAATTCTCCATTCACCTCGACTGTATAAAATACAAAATATTTTTAAAGGAAATTTAATATTTTTCAAAAATTTGATGGTAATATTGAAAACAAAAACCAATTTTTGAAATCCTTTAAAATATTTTATGTTTTATTTGGCCCAGGTGGATGGATCAAGTTTGGCGTTGATTTTTATTAATGTTTGAAGAACTTTTAAAACTACTCACCAATTTTTAAATCCTGGATCCAACTCCAAATATACAAAGATGTCAATACTTTGACTGCCAATATTATGTCTATACATATTTAAGTCATACACTATTCTTAGAATTGATACAATCTTTAAGAAATTTTTGAAATTCGCGAAACTCAAACACTCCGAAACATTAGTAGTAACTTGAAAAATAGGGGAGTAGTTTTTAACGTTCTTCAAATATTAATGAAAATCATGTCAAATTTTAACCACCTGGCCTGAATAAAACAAAAAATATTTTTTAAGGATTTCGGATATTTGTTGAAATATGTTTCTTGTGTTTTAATCAGTCCAAGTGGATGGATCAAAATTGTCTTGATTTTCATTAATTTTTGAGGAACATTTAAAACTACTCAGCAATTTTTTTAATCCTCCATTCATCCCGACTGAATAAAACACAAAATATGTTTAAAGGAAATTCAATATTTTTCAAAAATTGGAGAGTAATATTGAAAACAATAACCAATTTTTGAAATCCTTTAAAATATTTTATGTTTTATTTAGTCCAGGTGGATGGATCAAGTTTGGAGTTGTTCTTATTATTTTTGAAGGACCTTTAAAACTACTAGTTTTTTAAATCCTCCATCCACCTCCATATATACAAAGTAGTCAATACTTTGACTGATACACCAATATTATGTCTATACATATTTAAGTCATACACTATTCTTAGAATTGATACAATCTTTAAGAAATTTTTGAAATTCGCGAAACTCAAACACTCCGAAACATTAGTAGTAACTTGAAAAATAGGGGAGTAGTTTTTAACGTTCTTCAAAAATGAATAAAAATCAAGTCAAATTTGTTCCACCTGTTCCTTTTTTAAGGATTTCAAAAATTTGTGAGTAATTTATAGGCTAATTTTTGAAATCCTTTAAAAAATTATTTTGTTTTATTCAGTCCAGGTAGATGGATCAAGATTGTCTTGATTTTCATTAATTTTTGAGGAACCTTCAAAACTACTAACAAAATTTTTAAATCCTCGATCCACCTCGACTGAATTAAACACAAAATATGTTTAAACGATTTCAAAAATTGGAGAGTAGGTTTAAAGGCAATCGAAAATTTTGGAAATCCTTTATAACACACCCGTTGTTTCATTAAATTAATATATTGCAGAAACAAAATGCTCAATTAGATAGAGAACCGATAGGATTGTGTATTGTTGGTGAAGAATTGATTACTGCAAAATTGCAGACAAAACGCAAAATTTTAATGTACATCAATACTTCAATGAGTTAACGAAATTTCAATTATTCTGCCAAAACTGTATTCATCATTTTAAATTTTCAAAAATTTACAAAGCTTCCTATGGAATTATTTCTGTCAAAATTTTAATTATTCTGTCAATATTTTAATGGTTACTGTAAAAATTTCCCATTTGATTCTAAAAATTTCGTTGATAATTTTGAAAATTTAAAATTTCAGTGTCGAATTTTGATATTCTGTCAATATTTCAATGATTAAATGACATTTCAATAATAAAAATTGTAAATTTGGTGGAATACATAGAGATTTTCATTAATTATTGTGAAAATGTAAAAATGGTTATCTGAAATTTTGATATTTTGTCAATATTTCAATGATTAATGATATTTCGAGAATAAATATTGTAAATTTGGCGGAATACATAGAGATTTTCATCAAATATTTTGAAAATGTAAAAATTTTAATCTGAAATTTTGATATTTTGTCAATATTACAATGATTAATGACATTTCGAGAATAAATATTGTAAATTTGGCGGAATATATAGAGATGTTCATCAAATATTTTGATATTTGTCAATATTTCAATGATTCATGACATTTCGAGAATAATAATTGTAAATTTGGCGGAATACATGAATAATTTATACAAAATAAAGATAATAATAATTTAATATTCCGTCCATTTTACCAATAAAATTTGTTTAGGTTTGTTTGGGTTATAATGTACTTACTGGTATATTAAAAATGTTTTGCATTTACATTGAGGTAGAGATATATTGAGATTGACTTCCTAAGGTACAAAACCAAACAACCTCAATGTAAATACAGAACATTATTAATACACCAGTAAGTACATAAGAACCCAAACAAACCTAAAGATAGATTTTACAATAATTATTTCAAGCAAATATTAACATTTATATTTCTCTGAACTACCTCACTAGTTAGTACTTAATTGTAATGTCCACTGTCTGAAAGAAAATTCTAATGTCACAATGTCAACTGTAATAGCTAGTTTCGATTGTTGATTACCAGCAATTTTCCAATAACTTCAACGATTTCTGATTATTTTTCGATATTTCTACAGAATCCCAATAATTGTCATAATTTATGGAGATTTTTCAATAATTTCTAATGTCACAATGTCAACTGTAATGGCTAGTTTCGATTTTTGATTACCAGAAATTTTCCAATAACTTCCACGATTTCTGATTATTTTTCGATGTTTCTACAGATATCCCAATAATTGTCATAATTTATGGAGATTTTTCAATAATTTCTAATGTCACAATGTCAACTGTAATGGCTAATTTCGATTGTTGATTACCAGAAATTTTCCAATAACTTCCACGATTTCTGATTATTTTTCGTTCTTTCTACAGATATCCCAATAATTGTCATAATTTATGGAGATTTTTCAATAATTTCATGATTATAAAATGCAAATTGGTTGATTTTTTTTTATAATTCTCAAGATTTCTCAACAATTTTCGAGATTTCCACAGATTTTCCAATACATATCATTAATTTGAATAATTTTCACAAATTCTTAATATTTTTCGCGTTTTCGACAGATTTCCCAATAATTATCCTGATTTGTGGACATTTTTCAATCATTTCAAAATTTTATCAAGATTACGAGAGATTTTACAATAATTTCAACTGTTTCTGAACGATTTTCATGGTTTCTACAGATTTCCCAATAATAATCACGATTTGTGGAGATTTTTCAATAATTTCGAGATCATAAAATGCAACTTGGTTGACATTTTTCAATATTTCCTAAGATTTCTCAACAACTTTTCAGTTTTCCACAGATTTTTTCAATACATACTGAATAAAACAAAAAATATTTTTTAATTATTTCAAAAATTTATGAGTAGTTTTAAAGGCATTTTTTTTAAATCCTTTACAAATGTTTGTTTGTTTCATATAGTCCAGATGGATCAATCAAAATTGTCTTGATGTTCATTAATTTTTGTGGAACCTTTAAAACTACTCACTATTTTTTTTAAATCCTCCATCCACCTCGACTAAATAAAACATTTTTTAAAGGATTAAAAAAATTGGACAATCACCAATTTTTGAAATCTCGTGGAAGTCCACGTGGATGGATCAAGTTTGAACTTGATTTTCTTTAATGTTTGAAGAATCTTTAAAACTACTCCAATTTTTAACTACCAATTTTTTAAATCCTTTAAATATATTTTTTTTGCTTTATTCAATCCATGTGGATGGATAAAATTTTATTTTTATTAATCTTTCATGAACGTTTTAAAATTATTGAATTACCGAATTCATCAAATTCATATTTCTGCCTTTGGATCTTGTTAAATTTGGTCGAATAATAAAAGTAAAAATCAATGTTTCCTTTATGAAATCATAATTTTAGAAGGAACCTCCGTAAATTCTATTTCAATTGTAAAGAATCGGGTAAAGTTTATAGATATTCCTTCTGAAATTATGATTTTATAAAGGAATTGTGAATTTTTTTTTTTTTTGTTTATTCGTTCAAAGTGGATGATCAAAATTGTCTTCATTTTCATTAATTCTTTAGGAAACCTTTAAAACTACTCAACTTTTTTTTAAATCCTCCATCCACCTCGATTGAATAATAACAAAATAGTTTTAAAATATTTCAAAAATTGGAGAGTAAATCGTCTTCGTCTTATCGTCTTATCGTCTTATTCGTCTTATCGTCTTAAATTGTGAAAAAAAATTTAACAATTAGTCTATGAAATCATAATTTTAGGAGGAATTTAAATTAACAGAACAAAATGCATTCAATACATTTACAGATATATTATTATATTTGAAAATAACCTGACTTGAAAATAATCTGCTGCATTATGTACCTACAATGATTTTTTTTTAAATGTTTTGAAAATGGACTAAAATAAAAATCAATACTTCCAATTTTCGGTTTAAAATCGTCTTGAATTTTTACAATTCCTTTATAAAATCATAATTTTAGAAGTCATCTCCATAAACTTTATTGCAATTGCAAAGAATCGGGTAAAATTTGTGAGATTCCTTCTAAAGTTATGATTTCATAATGGAATGGTGAAAATTCAAGACTATTTTAAGACGAAAATTAGAAATATTGATTTTTATGTTTAGTGCATTTTCAGTACTTTTTTAAATTTCATTGTAGGTATATAATGCAGCAGATTGTTTTCAAATCCTTTTTTTTTCAAATATAATAATATATCTGTAAATTTAAGGTTGTAGTATTAAGTGCTTACTGATATTATTTATTTTAATTTTATTTTATTATTTATTTATATCGCCTGACTAGCTTCGATTTTATTAAAAAAAAACATCTTCGGAGGCATATCTATTTTAATGTATGTATATATAGTGATCTTATTTGAATTAATTTTTAAATTTTGATAGTTACATATATCTCTAAAGATGGTTTGTTAATAAAACCCAAACTAGTCAGGCGATATAAATAAATAATTCAATTAAATTAAAATAAATATTACCGGTAAGTACTTAATACTCCAACCTTAAATATAAATAACTGGTAAATATGGATAAAACCTTAAATATCTGTAAATGTATTGAATGCATTTTGTTCTGTTAACTTCGGCAAATCCGCAATTTTAATATATTATAAATAAATAAAATATGTGTTACGATATTAAACCTTTCTAACATGTGAGCGACCTTTCTAAGGCATGACATTTCCGGCGATAATTTGTTTAAAATAAATTACGCCAACCCGAAATCAAAGAGCAATCTCGGTGAGCCATCGAAAATTGCACCCACGTAAAAATTTCGAAAGTATTGTGTAACAAATGGTATATCGATTCAATTGTTTAGTTTGACTCGCTTTCTCCAATTATCACTATCTAGAAGTGATCGCAGTTACAAACGCGTTTCTACAGTTCAAGAAATGCTTATATAAATTATGAATTCATTTTTAATATGCATCACCACTCATGGGCTATTATCCAATGTATGCAAGACAAGTTGACAGTTTTTTTGATAATATTCTTGATTTATAATAAATGTTAAAGATAAGATATGGGTTAATTGCTATAGCTGTTATTTGTTGAAAATTTGTAATTAAATTGTATGAAATAAGTTAAAGCACTTCTGTACCATTTCTTCGCATAGTATGGCAAAACAATTGTTGCGAATAAACAATTAAAAAAAAATATATATATATATATATATATATATATATATATATATATTTTAGAAGACTTTACCTTGTTTCATGCAATTGGTATTCTATTATTCCCTGTAACAAATGTCAGTTGTTCCCTACAATAATGATAGTTGTCAGATTCGCTTGGCAGATGTGAAAATATTTTGTTTTTGGTTATATTATTCCCTATAACAAATGTCAGTTGTCGCTTGGCAGCTGTGAAATTATTTTGTTTTTGGTTATATTATTCCCTATAACAATTATCACTTGTCAGATTCGCTTGACAGCTGTAAAATGATTTTGTTTTAGGTTTTTAGGTTACATTATTCCCTATAGCAAATGTCAGTTGTCAGATCCGCTTGACAGCTGTCAAAATATTTTGTTTTAGGTTATATTGTTCCCTACAGCAAATGTCAGTTGTCAGATTCGCTTTGCAACTGTCAAACTTTACGTTCGCGCGTTAAACGGTTTTATAAACTACGATTAACTATAATTGGTGGTTTATTTTTTTTAGGATGCCAATGTGAAGATTTTTTTCTCTAAATTTTGTATCTAATGAAATAAGTTCCGCGAATTTTGATATATGGATTTTATGATGGGGATTTTTGATGGAGAAACTGTCCTACGTTGTAGGACACATTGGTAATTAATTAGCAATATAATTTAATTGATGAACGGCAATAAAAACCACATCGACACAATAAACATGTGGCATTAATGTTGTAACCTGTAGCCTCGATGACGCTCTCATGTAATATTGGTTAATTTTATTTGCACTTCAATTAATGGAAATACCTTATTAGTCTGAAAAGTGTAAAAAAATGTTTTTTTTCCAATTGGATGCATTTAAGATGAACAAGTGTGTTATTTGCCGACGGTGAATTAATAAATTGAAACTCTGCTTAATTTATTACTTAGGATGATGCTTCGCATCCAATCTGACATTGACATTTAAGCAGGTATTGGAAAGTCTGCTTAATTTGGTTGCACAGGTTATTTCACATTAACTCGAGTGCATGTGATCACATTACATTATTCGTTATTGTTTGTACCCTAAAGTCTTATTCATAAACCTTGGTTTAGCGGTGGTTTAACGGTGTTTTACAAAGGGTTACCAAGGTTACTAAGCTTAAACCAAAATTTTTGAAATTGAAAAACTACGTCTTTTTGTTTTTCTTTTACTAAGTATTACATTTTCACTTCCTTTCCAAACTTTTGACTTGAAAAATTGAGATTTTCACAAAAGTGCAACACCACATTGAATTGTTATGGTAATATTTTTGAAAAATTTTCGTTTTCATTTTCGTACAGATTTTGACCGAAAAGTGAGTTATAGCAATATTTAATGCAATTGGGGTGTACAGTTAGTTCGCCTCCTCGTGGTGCACCCTGGATAACGCTAAATGAACTAACACATAAGGGCAGTAAGATAATCTTAGAATTTTCTTACCAAGACTCATTTTATAATACTACAAATGAGAAACATAGGTAACCATCATTCAAGCACACTTTCAGAATTCACGAAACTTTTGTACGTCGTGAATAATTCAAAATTAAAGACATTCGGTTCAAATTTTTGCAAAATTTTAGAGTTTGATGATATTTTTCCTATTCATACAGATTTTGTTTTAAATTTGGGGTCACTATAGAACCACAGTATCTCGCATAATATTCACACTATAGTCACAGAATTTCATTCTATAAGAGTATTTTTTATTTGAGTATTACAATTTCGAAATTTTATTGCACGAATATTCGGAAATATTCTGCATATTGATTCAATTATTGTGACTAAAGATTCTGGGGACACCAAACATAATTTCGTTTTGTCAAATTTTTTAATTTCTATTGAACATTTTTTGAAAATTTTACATTTTCATTCAAGTGCTTGTAACACTTCATTTAGATTTCACGTTATTTTTGTCTGGAGTGAATAATTCAATATCAAAAACACTCCTATAACAAAAATAAATAATTTGATTTTGTTTCCACAATTTTTAATTTCTATTGAACATTTTTTGAAACTTTTTGTCATTTTCATTCAAGTGGTTGTAAAACTTCTTTTAGATTTCACGATATTTTTGTCTATGTAAATAATTCAAAATCAAAAACACTCCATTTAGAAATTTTTGCAAAATTTGAAAGTTTTGTAATATTTTTCTCTTTCATACAGATTTTCAATTAAATTTGGAATCACTATAGACTCACAGTGTCTCTCACTACGATCGCACTATAGAGTCAGAGAATTTGATTCTATAAGAGTAATTTTCATTTGATTATGACAATTTCCAAAATTCTATTACACTATTTTTTGGAAATGTTCTGCATTTTGATTTAATTGTTTTAAGTAAAGATTCTGGGGACAGCAAAAATAATTTCAGTTTAACAAATCAAACAGTATATAAATAATAAGTACTTCAATTAAGAAGAAAACAATAAAAGATATAATAATAACTGGTATCCAAATATGGATGAAACTATAACAAAAATAAATAATTTGATTTTGTTTCCACAATTTTTAACTTCTATTGAACATTTTTTGAAACTTTTTGTCATTCTCATTCATTTGCTTGCAAAACTTCTTTTAGATTTCACGAAATTTTTGTCTCTCGTGAATAATTCAAAATCAAAAACACTCCAGTTAGAAATTTTTGCAAAATTTGAAAGTTTGGTGATAATTTTCTCTTTCATACAGATTTTCAATTAAATTTGGAATCACTATGGACTCACAGTGTCTCTCATTACGATCACACTATAAGAGAGTCACAGAATTTGATTCTATAAGAGTAATTTTCATTTGATTATGATAATTTCGAAAATTCTATCGCACTATTTTTTGGAAATGTTCTGCATTTTTATTTAATTGTTTAAAGTAAAGATTCTGGGGACAGCAAAAATAATTTCATTTTAACAAATCAAACACCATATAAATAATAAGTACTCCAATTAAGAAGAAAACAATAAAAGATTTAATAATAACTGGTATCCAAAAATGGATGAAACTATAACAAAAATTAATAATTTGATATTGTTACCACAATTTTTAATTTCTATTTAACAATTTTTGAAACTTTGTCATTTTCATTCAAGTGCTTGTAAAACTTCTTTTAGATTTCACCAAATGTTTGTCTGTCGTGAATAATTCAAAATCAAAAACACTCCAGTTAGATTTTTTTGCAAAATTTGAAAGTTTGGTTATATTTTTCTTTTTCATACAGATTTTCAATTAAATTTGGAATCACTATAGGCTCACAGTGACTATGCTCACACTATAGAGTCACAGAATTTGATTCTATAAGAATAATTTTCATTTGATTATGAGAATTTCTAAAATTCTATTGCACTAATTTTTGGAAATGTTCTGCATTTTGATTTAATTATTGTAACTAAAGATTCTAGTGAGAGCATACATAATTTCATTGTGTCAAATCAAACACAATATAAATAATTTGTAAGTACTCCAATTAAGAAAAAAACAATAAAAAAAATAATAATAACTGGTATCGAAAAATGGATGAAACTATAACAAAAATTAATAATTTGATATTGTTACCACAATTTTTAATTTCTATTTAACAATTTTTGAAACTTTGTCATTTTCATTCAAGTGCTTGTAAAACTTCTTTTAGATTTCACGAAATTTTTGTCTGTCGTGAATAATTCAAAATCAAAAACACTCCAGTTAGATTTGTTTGCAAAATTTGAAAGTTTGGTTATATTTTTCTTTTTCATACAGATTTTCAATTAAATTTGGAATCACTATAGGCTCACAGTGACTATGCTCACACGATAGAGTCACAGAATTTGATTCTATAAGAATAATTTTCATTTGATTATGAGAATTTCTAAAATTCTATTGCACTAATTTTTGGAAATGTTCTGCATTTTGATTTAATTATTGTAACTAAAGATTCTAGTGAGAGCATACATAATTTCATTGTGTCAAATCAAACACAATATAAATAATTTGTAAGTACTCCAATTAAGAAAAAAACAATAAAAAAAATAATAATAACTGGTATCGAAAAACGGATGAAACTATAATAAAAATAAAAAATTTGATTATGTTTCCACAATTTTTAATTTCTACTGAACATTTTTTGAAACTTTGTCATTTTCATTCAAGTGCTTGTAACACTTTTAGATTTCACGAAATTTTTGTCTGTCGTGAATAATTCAAAATCAAAAACACTCTAGTTAGAATTTTTTGCAAAATTTGAAAGTTTGGTAATATTTTTCTGTTTCATAGACATTTTCAATAAAATTTGGAATCACTATAGACTCGCAGTGACTATGCTCACACTATAGAGTCATAGAATGTGATTCTATAAGAGTATTTTTTTATTTGATTATGACAATTTCGAAAATTCTATTGCACTATTTTTTGTGCTGCATTGTTCTGCATTTTGATTTAATTATTGTAACTAAAGATTCTGGGGAGAGCATAAATCATTTCATTGTGTCAAATCAAGCACAATATAAATAATTTGTAAGTACTCCAATTAAGAAGAAAACAATAAAAAAAATAATAATAACTGGTATCGAAAAACGGATGAAACTATAACAAAAATAAATAATTTGATTTTGTTATCACAGTTTTTAATTTCCATTGGATATTTTTTAAATTTGTCGTTTTCATTCAAGTGTTTGCAACACTTCTTTCGGATTTCACGAAAATTTTGCCTGTCGTGAATAATTCAAAATCGAAACACTCCAGTTAGAAATTTTTGCAAAATTTAAAAGTTTTGTAATAATTTTCTATTTCATACATATTTTTATTAAAATTTGAAGTCACTATATCGGTGTCTCGCTCTATACTCACATTATAGAGTCGCTGAATTTGATTCTATAAGAGTATTTTTTTATTTGATTTTCGAAAAATTTATTCTACGAATTTTTGACATTTTGGCATTTTGATTTAATTATTTGTAGCACTCCATTATAGAGTCGTAGAATTTGATTCTATACGAGTAATTTTTTATCTGATTTTCGAAAAATCATTAATGTGAATAACGTAGTGTGTAACGTAACAATAAATATTACGTACAGTCTTGCTCACATAAATCTAGGACAGGAATTGCAATTCTAGTACAGGAAATTAGGTTGCAATAGCAATGTTATCTAGCAATATAAATATGTTTGTACTAGTTTTATGTGAGCATAACTGTACATATGACAGTATACAGTATATTTACAGTACTGTATATTTTTATACAATTTGAAATTTTGTTGATACTTTTCACTTTCGTACATATGTTCATGGAAATTTGGATCATTAATAACAACATTGAATATGTGTCTTTTATAAGGTTTATGAAAATTATTTTGATATTTCTATCACATTTTTAAAATTCTATTGCATGAATTATCACATATTTTTGGAATTGTGTTTCAATTATTTCTGATTTTCATCACCAGCTTCAGTGAGTTTTCTTTTGAATAAAATTGTAATAAAACTCCATCTTCAACCTAAAATCTCATTCTAAAAACTCAAATCTTCTAAATTTTCTATGGCTGTTCGGTGGATAATAATAGACATTTGTACATATATCGCACACATGTGCATTTATTTCTTTATAAAAAAATATCTACATACATATATTAACATGTTTATAAATATATATGCGTAGCAAATAAGTATTAATATATGTTTTAATCTATTCCTTACATTACAAGTCATACAAAAAACTGATAGCATTTACAAACTCCAGCTTGTCTTATAGGGCTATAATATAAATCACATTTTTTACGTAGATTCAATATCCTTAGGTCGTTCGCAGTGTCGTCGTATGGCATTTATGTTTTCATCCGCCAAACACACCTACCTGCATGTGCCTTAACTTTGGCATTTAAAACATAAGCGGCAAGAAGAGAAATTCCAAATCTTATTTGTACTGGCGGCGGGGCTACATCCACAGCAGCTCCATACTTATTAAATAGTGCAATGAGAGTGAAGTGTAAAAACAGATGCGTGTATTATGTAGATGAGTGACTTAATTGGAGACGTATTTGCAGTGAACAAGAAACGTAGAGAGCAAAATGTAGCTGATACATCGGCGTTTCCTGAAAATAGATAAGTTATTAGTAAACTATCGAAAATGACCTTCACAAGTCTGTATAGTGTATACTGTCACAAACTGTACAGGATGTACTGTCACAAAACTATACATAGTGTACTGTCACAAAACTGTACATAGTGTACTGTCACACATCTATGTAGGGTCTGCTCTATCATAAAACTATAAATGTGCACTGTCATAAATCTGTACAAGATGTACTATCACAAAACTGTGATATGTGAAATGACCTTCACAAGTCTGTACAGTGTATACTGTCACAAACTGTACAGAATGTACTGTCACAAAACTGTACAGAATCTACTATCACAAAACTGTACATAATGTACTGTCACACATCTATGTAGGGTCTGCTATATCATAAAACTATAAAATGTGCACTGTCATAAATATGTACAAGATGTACTATTACAAAACTGTACATAGTGTACTGTCACAAATCTATGTAGGGTATGCTCTATCATAAAACTATAAAGTGTGCACTGTCATGAATCTGTACAAAATGTACTATCACAAAACTATACAGAGTACACTGCTACAAAACTATATAGGGTGTACTGTCACGAAACTGTACATGTGTACCTACTGTCACAAATCTATATAGGGTATTCTATCATTAAACTATAAATGGTGCACTGTGGTAAATCTATACCTACAGGATGTACTGTCACAAACTATACAGAGTGCACTACCACAAACTATACGGGATGTACTATCACAAAAGTGTACTGTCGCAAAACTGTATAGGGTGTACTGTCATAAAACTAAATGAGTGCACTGTGATAAATCTGTACAGAGTTTACTGTCACAAAACTATGTAGAGTGTACTGTCATAAAACTATACAGGGTGTACTGTCACAAAACTGTATATAGTGACGTACTGTCACAAATCTATATAAGGTTCAATCATGAAACTGTAGATGTTTCACTGTCGTAAATCTTTACCTACAGGATGTACTGTCACAAACTATACAGAGTGCACTACCACAAACTATACGAGATGTACCGTCACAAAAGTGTACATAATGTACTGTCGCAAAACTGTATAGGGTATACTGTCATAAAACTAAAATAGTGCACTGTGATAAATCTGTACAGAGTTTACTGTCACAAAACTATATAGAGTATACTGTCACAACACTATAGAGGCTGTACTGTCACAAAACTGTATATAGGGACTTACTGTCAAAAATCTATATAAGGTTCTATCATTAAACTGTAGATGTTTCACTGTCGTAAATCTATACAATATGTATGTACTGTCACAAACTATAGAGAGTGCACTGCCACAAAACTACATAGAGTGTATATATACGGGATGTACTGTCACAAAAGTGTACATAATGTACTATCGCAAAACTGTATAGGGTATACTGTCATAAAACTAAAATAGTGCACTGTGATAAATCTGTACAGAGTTTACAGTCACAAAACTATATAGAGTGTACTGTCACAAAACTATACAGGGTGTACTGTCACAAAACTGTATATAGTGATTTACTGTCAAAAATCTATATAAGGTTCTATCATTAAACTGTAGATGTTTCACTGTCGTAAATCTATACAGTATGTATGTACTGTCACAAACTATAGAGAGTGCACTGCCACAAAACTACATAGGGTGTATATATACGGGATGTACTGTCACAAAAGTGTACATTATGTACTTTCGCAAAACTGTATAGGGTATACTGTCATAAAACTAAAATAGTGCACTGTGATAAATCTGTACAGAATTTACTGTCACAAAACTATATAGAGTGTACTGTCACAAAACTATACAGGGTGTACTGTCACAAAATTGTATATAGTGACCTACTGTCACAAAATTGTATATAGTGACCTACTGTCACAAATCTATATACGGTATTCTATCATAAAACTGTAGATGTTTCAGTGTCGTAAATCTGTACAGGATGTATGTACTGTCACAAACTATAGACAGTGCACTGCCACAAAACTATATAGGGTGTACTGTCACAAAACTGTACATAGTGTACTGTCACAAATGTATGTAGGGTGTGCTATCATAAAACTATAAAGGGTTCACTGTGATAAATCTGTATAGGGTGTACTATCACAAATCTATGTAGAGTGTGCTACCATAAAAGTATAAAGGGTGTACTGTGATAAATCTGTACAGGGTGTACTGTCATAAAACTATTCAGAGTGCACTGTCACAAAACTATACAAGGTGTGCTTTCGAAAACGGTTTTTTTTTCAATTGATTGATACCTTCTTCTGATTTCTTAAATTGCTGCTAAATTAATTACCTTTATTGTGCTCGTACGCTTAGTATTTGTAACCATTTGAACCTCCATTGCCATTACTGGCGGGATAACCGTTTCCGTTTCCGTTTCCGCCGCCTCCAGCCGCTTCTGCGGCAGCATTTTCCTCGAGCGACTTCAGTATCTCATCAGGGATTGGGGGTGGTGTCGGAAGATGGTCTCCTTTCGGTACGAAACCGTTTTCGTCGGCGGTGTATTCGACCGTGATGAGGTTACTATCAGGATCCGTGTAAGAGTAAGATCCAGACACCGACTGGATTTCGTTGTCAGAACCGGCGTTTTTCAGCTCTCCCTCTTCGTTGGCTTTAATTCCATTCGAAGTCTCATAGCTAAACATTAGAAACAATATTTTTGTACAAGAATATGAGCCAGAATAAACAGTACTGGAGTTTAGGCAACCAAGCATACGCAGCGACTGATTTCTGCGGATATGGGCGTGGTTGGTTGCCTACACTTCAGTTATATTTACTCCATTCACGATGTTTTTGCGTCAGGGGAGTCTATGAATATCTAGTAATTTTGTTGGTTGTGTTTCGGAAATAACAGAATTCCCCAATGGACCTTGTCAGTTTTTTTAGGTTAAGTTGTTTTTAATTTAAGGTTATATTTTTTAAATAACATTGTTGCCAGATGTAAAGTTTAAATTATTAGAAATGAAAATGAAATTGCAGGAAATTATAAATCTGACAATGCGCTAGGAAACAAATGTCTAATGGACATCTACACAAAAAAATAATTAACTTCCGTTGCATCACTGAATCAGTTTGTCCAACATGACAAACAGAAAACCCAGCCAAACTTGGTTGCAAAAAGGTCGTGAATATAGTACAGTAAAATTGTTTTACTTCGGAAAAAATAATAGTTCAGTTTTTTTTAGAAGTTTTTTAGGAGTGGTTTGGAGACTTGTGCAAATTCTTGAAATTTGTAACTTTTTCTACAAATAAGCATCTATAAAATATAAATACCCAATAGTCGGTTGGAGCTTGTGAAATATTAACAATTAGAAAAATTACAAATTATCCTTTTTCACGACATTAATTTCGCTAAATGTACATTTCAACCACTACGTGCTCATCTTCAGTAGACATTTGTACTGACTGATTTGTACTCAGTACAAATGTCTACTGAATACAGAATCTACTGAAGATGACCACGTAGTGGTTGAAATGTACATTTAGCGAAATAAATGTCGTTGTGAAAAAGGATAATTTGTTATTTTTCTTTAAGTATAAAAACCCATTTTAAATGTTTGGATGTCCATTGAATGCTTACTAAAGGTAGCAGGTGATATGTATTTTGTCATATTTAAAACTTGATTTTGTTTTAGTCTTGTTTTATATTGAATTGATTTTATTGCTAATGCATTATTGCTGCTACATTACATACCTGTATTTGAAGTTTCCATCTCCGTTATTTTCATTCTCATAGCTTATGATTTCGGCATTTGCATCATCTGATCCTCCACCAGGAGGTCCGTACACAGCACCTCCACCAGGAGGTCCGTATACAGGACCTGGTGCACCACCTCCATTTTTACCATTACCTATAAAATATCAATAGCTTTAAATCCAATTGTCTGTAATTTAATTTATTGGAATTGTCTTCGTTAGCCATCATCTAAAATCTCAAAATTGAAACTTTCAAAAATTGTAAAATTTAAAAATTGTGATCAATTAAATGCCCACAAATAATTGAATCAAAATGCCAACTAAATCCAAAAATGTGTACAATAGAATTAAAACAAAAATGTGATAGAAAAATCAAAATTATTTTGATAAGCCTTATAGAATCCAATTCATTGTTGTTTTTTTTTCCATGAAAACATTCCGAATTTTCATAAACATCAAACATCATATGTAGCAAAGTGAATCGTCGAAAAATCAAAAAAACGAAAACGAACAATCTTTTATAATTATTATGGGTTCCAATATTGATACCAGAAGCACTATAATAATGTTTCTAATTGATTCAATACATACTTTCAAATGTATTGAAGGTGATTTAAAATTGATTGATTTATTTAACTAAACATCAAACGGAATCTCCCCAGCATAAATCAACTAAATAACTACTAAGTAAATCCAATTGATTGTAATTTAATTTATTGGAATTGTCTTCATTAGCCATTATCTAAAATCTCAAAATTGAAACTTTCAAAAATTGTAAAATTTAAATATTGTGATCAATTAAATGCCCACAAATAATTGAATCAAAATACCAACTAAATCCAAAAATGTGTACAATAGAATTAAAACAAAAATGTGATAGAAAAATCAAAATTATTTTTATAAGCCTTATAGAATCCAATTCATTGTTGTTTTTTTTCCATGAAAACATTCCGAATTTTCATAAACATCAAACATCATATGTAGCAAAGTGAAGCGTCGAAAAATTAAAAAAAACGAAAACTAACAATCTTTTATAATTATTATGGGTTCCAATATTGATACCAGAAGCATTATAATTATGTTTCTAATTGATTCAATATATACTTTCAAATGTATTGAAGGTGATTTAAAATTGATTGATTTATTTAACTAAACATCAAACGGAATCTCCCCAGCATAAATCAACTAAATAACTACTAATTAAATCCAATTGATTGTAATTTAATTTATTGGAATTGTCTTCATTAGCCATCATCTAAAATCTCAAATTTGTAACTTTAAAAAATTGTAATATTTAAAAATTGTGATCAATTAAATGCCCTCAAATAGTTGAATCAAATGCCAACTAAATCCAAAAATGTGATAGAAAAATCAAAATTATTTTGATAAGCCTTATAGCATCCAATTCATTGTAGTTTTATTTTTTCCATGAAAACATTCCGAATTTTCATAAACATCAAACATCATATGTAGCAAAGTGAATCGTCGAAAAATCAGAAAACGAAAACGAACAATCTTTTATAATTGTTATGGGTTCCAATATTGATACCAGAAGCACTAGAATAATGTTTCTAATTGATTCAATACATACTATCAAATATATTGAGGGTGATTTAAAATTGATTGATTTATTTAACTAAACTTTAAACGGAATCTTCCCAGCATAAATCAACTAAATAACTACGAAGTAAATCCAATTGATTGTAATTTAATTTATTGGAATTGTCTTCATTAGCCATCATCTAAAATCTCAAATTTGTAACTTTAAAAAATTGTAATATTTAAAAATTGTGATCAATTAAATGCCCTGTAAAAAACAATCTTTTATAATTATTATGGGTTCCAATATTGATACCAGAAGCACTAGAATAATGTTTCTAATTGATTCAATACATACTATCAAATGTATTGAAGGTGATTTAAAATTGATTGATTTATTTAACTAAACTTCAAACGGAATATCCCCAGCATAAATCAACTAAATAACTACTAAGTAAATCCAATTGATTGTAATTTAATTTATTGGAATTGTCTTCATTAGCCATCATCTAAAATCTCAAAATTGAAACTTTCAAATATTGTAAAATTTAAAAATTGTGATCAATTAAATGCCCACAAATAATTGAATCAAATGCCAACTAAATCCAAAAATGTGTACAATAGAAATAAAACAAAAATGTGATAGAAAAATCAAAATTATTTTGATAAGCCTTATAGAATCCAATTCGTTGTTGTTTTTTTTTCCATGAAAACATTCCGAATTTTCATAAACATCAAACATCATATGTAGCAAAGTGAATCGTCGAAAAATCAAAAAACGAAAACGAACAATCTTTTATAATTATTATGGGTTCCAATATTGATACCAGAAGCACTAGGAATAATGTTTCTAATTCATTCAATACATACTATCAAATGTATTGAAGGTGATTTAAAATTGATTGATTTATTTAACTAAACTTCAAACGGAATCTCCCCAGCATAAATCAACTAAATAACTACTAAGTAAATCCAATTGATTGTAATTTAATTTAATGGAATTGTCTTCATTGGCCATAATCTAAAATCTCAAAATTGAAACTTTCAAAAATTGTAAAATTTAAAAATTGTGATCAATTAAATGCCCCAAATAATTGAATCAAATGCCAACTAAATCGAAAAATGTGTACAATAGAATTAAAACAAAAATGTGATAGAAAAATCAAAATTATTTTGATAAGCCTTACAGAATCCAATTCATTGTTGTTGTTTTTTCCATGAAAACATTCCGAATTTTCATAAACATCAAACATCATATGTAGCAAAGTGAATCGTCGAAAAATCAGAAAACGAAAACGAACAATATTTTTTAATTATTATGGGTTCCAATATTGATACCAGAAGTACTAGAATAATGTTTCTAGTTGATTCAATACATACTATCAAATGTATTGAAGGTGATTTAAAATTGATTGATTTATTTAACTAAACATCAAACGGAATCTCCCCAGCATAAATCAAATAAATAACTACTAAGTAAATCCAATTGATTGTAATTTAATTTATTGGAATTGTCTTCATTAGCCATCATCCAAAATCTCAAAATTGAAACTTTCAAAAATTGTAAAATTTAAAAATTGTGATCAGTTAAATGCCCCCAAATAATTGAATCAAATGCCAACTAAATCCAAAAATGTGTACAATAGAATTAAAACAAATATGTGATAGAAAAATCAAAATTATTTTGATAAGCCTTATAGAATCCAATTCGTTGTTGTTTTTTTTTCCATGAAAACATTCCGAATTTTCATAAACATCAAACATCATATGTAGCAAAGTGAATCGTCGAAAAATCAAAAAACGAAAACGAACAATCTTTTATAATTATTATGGGTTCCAATATTGATACCAGAAGCACTAAAATAATGTTTCTAATTGATTCAGTACAAACTATGAAATGTATTGAACTTGATTTAAAATTGATTGATTTATTTAACTAAACATCAAACGGAATCTCCCCAGCATAAATCAACTAAATAACTACTCAGTAAATCCAATTGATTGTAATTTAATTTATTGGAATTGTCTTCATTAGCCATCATCCAAAATCTCAAAATTGAAACTTTCAAAAATTGTAAAATTTAAAAATTGTGATCAGTTAAATGCCCCCAAATAATTGAATCAAATGCCAACTAAATCCAAAAATGTGTACAATAGAAATAAAACAAAAATGTGATAGAAAAATCAAAATTATTTTGATAAGCCTTATAGAATCCAATTCGTTGTTGTTTTTTTTCCATGAAAACATTCCGAATTTTCATAAACATCAAACATCATATGTAGCAAAGTGAATCGTCGAAAATTCAAAAAAACGAAAACGAACAATATTTTATAATTATTATGGGTTCCAATATTGATACCAGAAGCACTAGAATAATGTTTCTAATTGATTCAATACATACTATCAAATATATTGAAGGTGATTTAAAATTGATTGATTTATTTAACTAAACTTCAACCGGAATCTCCCCAGCATAAATCAACTAAATAACTACTAAATATAGTAGTAACTACTTTAATGTTACTTAACACCAATAAATACTACTAATAATTGGATGTATTATTTATTTATATACATAATAGCTATATAGACTAATTGTATTCGGTTTGCTCTCCATGGATCATCGCGGAATGTGAAATGTAACAAATCGTGACTTACTTTTCACAACACCATAAATTTTATCTATATGTTGTAAAATGGGTAATTCTGAGGAGAATAGATTAAAGCGCCACGAACTTATCGGAAATGCAGAGGCAAGTATCTTCGTGAAAGGTTATATACATTCGATAGCTTTATATAAGACTATTAACTAGATTTATCATTATGCCTTAAACAGGTAGATGATTGTATTTATTAAATTGTGCTTAAGCCATTGCTAGCACAAAATTTACTAGAATTAAACAGGATACAGTCTAAAAATATTAAAAAGTAAACTTCATCGCTTCTTTTATTTATATAGCTACTGTCAGTTTTATTAAAAATATATTAGTTATTATTTGTTTGTTATTTATGATACTTTTGATAATAATTTATGAAAATATATATATTTATGATTTATGAATAAGTTTTACACACAATGCATTTACTCACCAATTAAAAATGATAGTATTTTGCATCAAATTTGACCTGTTTTTCATAATAATTGTCGTAGAAAAAAAACTTTGTATATTATATTTTCGTAAAGTAGTGCTTTTTTGAATGAGCGTAAAAAAACGCGAGTGCAAAAAAGCACTAATTTGCGAAAATATATCATACAAAGTTTTTTCTACGATAGCAGTATTTTGCATCAAATTTGGGCTGTTTTTCATAATAGCTGTCGTAGAAAAAAACTTTGTATGATAAATTTTCGTGAAGGGGTGCTTTTTTGTATGAGCGTGAAAAATACGAGAGTTCCATAAAGTACTACTTTACGAAAATATATCATACAAGGTTTTTTTTCTACGACAGCTATTATAGAAAACAGCAGAAATTTGATGCAAAATACTATCATTTTTAATTGGTGAGTGAATGAATTGTGTAAAACTTATTTTACGCACAAACGATAAAAACTATCACTTTACGCACTGTGAGCGTTTCTGAAAGCTTTTTTGCACTCGCGTTTTTTTCACGCTCATACAAAAAAGCACTACTTAGCGAAATTATATCATACAAAGTTTTTTCTACGACAGCTTTTATGAAAAACAGCTCAAATTTGATGCAATATACTACTATTTTTAATTGGCGAGTGAATGAATTGTGTTTAAAACTTATTTTACGCACAGGTTTTTTTTTTCGCACTTGTGCTAAAAACTGTCACTTTACGCACTATGAGCGGTGCGTAAAAACTTAGTTTACGCACTGTCGTAGAAAAATGTATCTGTAATGTAGAATGTATTAAAGAAACGACTTTAAAGCACTACATAACGAGTTGACTTTAATTTGCCAAATTTAAATTATGCGAAGAAAGCTTGAGAAATTTACCATTTCCATTCTTTGGTGGTGCTATTCCTGGTCCACCACCAGCACCACCAGCACCATTGGGTGGCAAATACGTGTTCTCTAGTCGGGCAGCTGAGCAGACACCCGCCAATGCAGCCAACACTAACTGAAATTTGAATGGTAGTACATATTAAATATTTGGATATTGAGGTCGCAATGGTAAATGTGAAAGTTCAGAACATACAATATCGAGTGTACAGTCAATGCAGAGCTTACAAAAATTTTGAAATATACTTGCAATTTTGTGTTAATATGGGTGGGTTAACTTTTAAATATCACATTAATTGTTTAAGGTTGTTGTATTAAGTACTTACAGGTATTTGTTTATTTATTTTATTATTTTCTTAACATAACTTCAAATTAGACATCTATACCTTTCAAATTTCAAATTACAATTCAAATTAAGTTCAAGATATATACACATTAAATACTTATGCCTCTGAATATGGTTTTTTATAACCGAAAAAAGTCAGGCGATAAAAATAAATAATTTAATAAATAAACAAATACCTATGTTACTATGAACTTTTCATAAAAAACTTTTGATAATTTGAGATTAAAAAAATATTTTAAAAAAACAAGTAATCAATATTTTCATATTTAAATTTATATCAATCAATTTTTATCAAATTTTCGTTATTTTTCACATTTATCATGGCATTATGTATGTACAACTTATTAATACCATCGATTCACTACAAACCATTTGAAAATGTCACTTAAAGGGTTGAATGTATAGAAATGCTAGTTAATATTGAAAAAAATTATACAATCTAACAAACTGAAAGCGTTTTACTTGTATCATATCTTCTATTTAAGACAGGCAACACAATATACGTAGCAGAATGTATCGTACCATATATAACGAATATATAGAAATATATTCATGTCGTATCAAATAAAATATGTACTAATGTGTAAAAATGTACATTAAAAATTGTATATGTAACAAAATTATAAAAAAATTGTTATGTAAAAATGTACATTAAACATTGTATATGTAAAAAAATAATAACAATTTTGTGGTTTAAAAATGTACGTTAAAAATGTTATATGAAACACTACAACACTGAACACTATTCAGAAATTTGCTGGTACCGAAACTACCGTTATAAATTTTGATACAAGCTTTAGAAAATTTTGGAAATTAATGAAAATTCCAACAAATTAGATAGCATCCTTTTAAACTGCTGACCATTTTTTGCAAATTTCATTCAATTACTTAAATTCCGTAAAAATTAATACAAAAATTCAAAACTTCAAGAATAGCCTGTTAAAAACTGGGAACTGTCACTATAATATCATAATATATATTTATATCTGGAGTTTTATACAGTTTTAATGCAATCTTTGAGGACAACAAATATAAATTTTCGTTACATTATAATTTCGCAAAAATGAATACTTAATGAATAAGTTTCGAAAACTTCAAGAATAGCTTTTGTTAAAAACTTGCTCGTCTCAGAAGCTTCACTATAACGAAGCTTCACTTTAATTATATAATCATAATGTAATTTATATTAGCAATTTTATACAATTTTAATGCAATCTTTGGGAACACTTTATAAATTGTCAACAAATATGAAATTTCGTTACAATATACTCAAAAATTACTAAATTTCAAAATTATTTCAGAAACTTGCTAGTCCCGAAACACTCATTATAAAATTTGTTGCAGGCTTGAAGAAATTTTGATAATTACTTGAAGGTGCAAAAAAATATAAAACATTATTTGTAACTGTTGACCATTTTTTGAAAATTTTATTCAATTTCGTAAATTTCGCAAAAATGAATAAATTAAATTAAATTTTCAAGAATAGCTTTTGTTAAAAACTTGATGGTCTCAGAAGCTTCACTACAATATCATAATGTAATTTATATTTGCAATTTTAATGCAATCTTTGAGGACACTTTATAATACTGTCAACAAATATTAAATTTCGTTACATTATACTCAATAATTACTAAATTTCAAATTTATTTCTGAAACTTGCTAGTCCCGAAAGACTCATTATAAAATTTGTTGCAGGCTTGAAGAAATTTTGATAATTAATTGAAGCTGCTAAAAATTATGAAACATTCTTTGAAACTGTTGTCCAATTTTTATAAATTTCATTCAATTTCGTAAATTTCGCAAAAATGAATAAATAACATTGAAACTTCAAGAATAGCTTTTGTTTAAAACTTGCTGGTGTCAGAAGCTTCACTACAATATCATAATGTAATTTATACGTGCAATTTTATACCATTTTAATGCAATCTTTGAGGACACTTTGTAATACTGTCAACAAATATGAAATTTCGTTACAATATACTCAAAAATTACTAAATTTCAAAATTATTTCAGAAATTTGCTAGTCCCGAAAGACTCATTATAAAATTTGTTGCAGGCTTGAAGAAATTTTGATAATTAATTGAAGTTGCAAAAAATTATGAAACATTCTTTGAAACTGCTGTCCAATTTTTGAAAATTTTATTCAATTTCGTAAATTTCGCAAAAATAAATAAATAAAATTGAAACTTCAAGAATAGCTTTTGTTAAAAACTTGCCAGTCTCAGAAGCTTCACTACAATATCATAATGTAATTTATATTTGCAATTTTATACAATTTTAATGCAATTTTTGAGGACACTTTATAATACTGTCAACAAATATTAAATTTCGTTACAATATACTCAAAAATTACTAAATTTCAAAATTATTTCAGAAACTTGCTAGTCCCAAAACACTCATTATATAATTTGTTGCAGGCTTGAATAAATTTTGATAATTAATTGAATCTGCAAAAAATTATGAAACATTCTTAGCAATTTTATACCATTTTAATGCAATCTTTGAGGACACTTTATAATACTGTCAACAAATATTATATTTCGTTACATTATACTCAAAAATTACAAAATTTCAAAATTATTTCAGAAACTTGTAAGTCCCGAAACACTCGCTATAAAATTTGTTGCAGGCTTAAAGAAATTTTAGAAATCAATGGAAACTACAAGAAATTATAAAACATCCTTTGAAACTGTTGACAAATTTTTGCAAAGTTCATTCAATATCGTAAATATCACAAAAATTGATTTAAAAAAATTGAAACTTCAAGAATAGCTTTGTTAAAAACTTGCTGGTCTCAGAAGCTTCACTATAATATCATAATGTCATTTATATTTGCAATTTTATACAATATTAATGCAATCTTTAAAGACACTTTATAATATTGTGAACAAATATAAAATTTCGTTACAATTTACGTAAAAATGATCAATTTAATTTAGTGATTTTTTTAAAATCATATTATTGATACAAAAATAAACGTTTTGATTTATTAGATGCTTGTTTTCAAATGTATTAAAATATTTTTTTTTGTATTTTATCTTAATTTTCTAGTTTTTACACTTATATAACTTCATATAACTTAAGTTCATTCAATAGCATAAATGTCGCAAAAATTTATTTAAAAAAATTAAAACTTCAAGAATAGCTTTGTTAAAAACTTACTGGTCTCAGAAGCTTCACTATAATATCATAATGTCATTTATATTTGCATTTTTATACAATATTAATGCAATCTTTAAAGACACATTATAATATTGTGAACAAATATAAAATTTCGTTACAATTTACGTAAAAATGATCAATTTAATTTAGTGATTTTTTTTAATCATATTATTGATACAAAAATATACGTTTTGATTTATTAGATGCTTGTTTTCAAATGTATTAAAATATTTATTTTTTGTATTTTATCTTAATTTTCTAGTTTTTACACTTATATAACTTCATATAACTTAAGTTCAGTCAATAGCATAAATGTCGCAAAAATTTATTTAAAAAAATTAAAACTTTAAGAATAGCTTTGTTAAAAACTTGCTGGTCTCAGAAGCTTCACTATAATATCATAATGTAATTTATATATGCAATTTTATACAATTTTTGAAGACACTTAATAATATTGTGAAAAATATAAAATTTCGTTACAATTATACAATACAATACAATACAAAAATGATCAATTTTATTTAGTGATTTTTATTTTAATCATGTTATTGATACAAAAATAAACGTTTTGATTTATTTGATGCTTGTTTTCAAATGTATTATAATATTTTTTTTGTATTTTATCTTAATTTTCAGTTTTTACACTTATATAACATATTATATAAAATACAAAAATTTTATTTTTATAAATGTAAGTTTGAAAACTAGTAAATGTATCTAATAAATCCAAAACGTTTATTTTTGTACCATTAAATTTACTGATATAAATATTACTGAATTAAATTTGTCACTTGTATTGTAACGAAATTTGTCATTTGTAAGTATATTGTAACGAAATTCTATATTTGTTGACAATGTTATAAAGTGTTCCATACATTATAAATCTTATAAATGTTATAATGACATCTGATACATACAAAACGTTTATTTTTATAAATTTAGGTTTGAAAACTAATAAAAATAGTCATCTGATAAATACAAAACGTTAATTTTTATTAGTTTTCAAACTTAAATTTATAAAAATAAACGTTTTTGTATTTATCCGATGTCTTTAATTTCTAGTTTTCAAAATTAGATTTGTAAAAACACATTTTTTACATATCAGATATCTATTTTTATTAGATTTCAGACTTAGATTCATAAAACTAAACCTTTGTAGTTATCAGGTATCTTTATTTTTAGGTTTGAAAACGTAGATTTGCGAAAATAAACGTTTTATATTTATCAGATTCTTTTTGTAATAGACAGGCCAACAGGTTTTTGCTGAGGATTGAAGATATATAAAAATACATTTTGTATTTATCAGATGTCAATTTAAATTTGATTTCTAATTTGTAAAAATTAATTTATTGATATAAATATTACTGAATTCATTTGTCATTTGTGAGTATATTGTAACGAAATTTATCATTTGTAAGTATATTGTAACGAAATTTTATATTTGTTGACAATGTTATAAAGTGTTCTAATGTTATAAATCTTCTAAATGTTATAATGACATCTGATACATAAAAACGTTAATTTTTATAAATTTAAGTTTGAAAACTATTAAAAATTATCATCTGAAAAATGCAAAATGGTAATTTTTATATATCTATTTTTATTAGTTTTCAAACTTAAATTTATAAAAATAGTCGTTTTGTATTTATCCGATATCGTTATTTTGTAGTTTTCAAAATTAGATTTATAAGAACACATTTTTTACATATCAGATGTCTTTTTTTATTAGATTTCAGTCTTAGATTCATAAAACTAAACCTTTTGTAGTTATCAGATATCTTTATTTTTAGGTTTGAAAACGTAGATTTGCAAAAATAAACGTTATATATTTATCAGATGTATTTTTGTAATAGGCAGGCAAACAGGTTTTTGCTGAGGATTGAAGATATATAAAAATACATTTTGTATTTATCAGATGTCAATTTTTATTAAGTTTCAAGCTCTAATTTGTTGAAATAAACATTTTGTTGTTATCAGATTTTGGTTTACCAATTTTACAACTTAGATTTATGAAAATTAGCGTTTTATATGTATCAAATGTATTTTTGTACTAGATTTATAAAAATATATTTCGTATTTATTAGATCTATTTTAATTAAATTTGAAACTTAGATTTATAAAAATAAACATTTTGTTGTTATCAGATATTTTTATTTTCTAGTTTTAAAACTTATGAAAATAAACGTTATATATTTGTTTGGTGTCTTTTTGTGCTAGTTTTAAAACTATAACCAGTCGATTTTTATAATAATGATAGAAAAAAAATAACTGTACTACTCACCCACTTCATTTTATTTTATTTTTTTATTTGCTGGTATATAAGCTCACTCACTGAATCTTACTACGAATGTTTTGATAACCGCAAAGAAGTCCCTTTATATATACCATAAAATCGGAGCATGGATTTCAACCCCACTCTGACTAACCAGAACAGTGAACGAGATCATCTCTTTTGCGAAAAGCATGGATCCGTGCACATCCTTTCACACACATACATTTCGATAAAATTACGTTTACTAGATGTGATTCAAGATCACTTATAAGTAATAAATATAACAATCAATAACTCCAATTTTCGAATTGGTGATGTAAAAAGTTAGAAGTGGAAGATTAAACGGGTGAAGGATTTAATCCAATTGGAATTCGTCTGAAAAATTGGTCTGAAGTTTATTTATAAAATTTGTAGCTTCAAAATTTATTTATAGATGCGTTTATGATATGAATAAGTTAATATTAAAACTAATTTACAATTCGTTTTCCCCACATATTTCAATATATGCGATAATGTTCAACCTTGCCAGTAACTCTAGCAAATGCTTTGGGTTTTCCACTTAAAAGTCACAACAAAAAATCTAAAGATATGTAAATGGTAATCTAATTTTGATATGAGTTTTAAACTGCCGATTTTAATCAAAATCCAAAAAATGTCTCAACCACTCGATAAAAAAGTTGAACAATTGAAATAATCATTACCTAATTGTACCTAGATACAAGTACCTTCGTATACCTACTATATAGTATATACTATATAGTATAGTATAGTAGGTATACCTTCGTATACCTACTATATAGTTACCTATTTGTCAATAATTTTCTCACAAACTTTCTTGAACCGATTTTTGTATGACTCCACCTATTTATATAAAAATAAAATAATTTAAGATAAATTTCGTATCATTTTTTAAAATAATCTATTTTCATATAATTTTCAAATTTTCAAATTATATGAAAATTTTAGTTTCATATAATTTTTCTTGCTTTTTTTGTGATCATTTTGTGGAATAAATGCTTTCCATAAGTTAGAAACAAAGTGCATTAAAAAATAATGTAACCGAGACAAAGAATATTTAAAACTTGAGTCACAAGTTCTGTTAGCGATCACATAACTTTCCATATACAAGTGCCTGCAATTCGGCCTTAGGATGATTTAGATTTCATGCAATATACATGAACTCAAATGCTCACAATGCATTCCATTTTCAGAGCAAGCTCGGCATAATCATCCATTCTGAAACGCAGGAATTTATACTATCTGCTCTGATGTCTTGTAAAACAATACTTAAGATCACGGGTGTGCAAGACACATTGACGAAATCGGTGCTTATGGAGATATATCTCGGCCATTAAAAGGGGGATTTCAAGGAGAGACAAGGCCGATCGGGATCGATGAGAAAAATACCATTTTAAGAATATTTCATGACGATTCTGAAGGAAAAAAAAGTTATATCAGTTATACTTATGACTACTATTCAGTTTATATATCATATCATATCATATCATATCATATCATACCATATTAGTTATACCAAATTGACATTTTAAAAATATTTTATTGTGATTCTGAAAAAAAAAAGTAATATTATCAGTAATATTCATGACTAGTATTCATTTTATACATCATATATCATATCAATTTTTTTTCAGAATCACAATAAAATATACTTAAAATGTCATGTTTGTGTAACTAATGATATGATATGATCTTATCATTAGTTACACAAAAATGACATTTTACGTATATTTCATTATGATTCTGAAAAAAATAAGTAATATTATCAGTAATATTTATGACTAGTGGCATAAAATGTTCATTTTATATATTATATCATATCATATCATATCTCATCAAATCGAATCATATCATATCATATCATATAAGTTACACCAAAATGACATATTAAATATATTTCATTGTGATTCTGAAAAAAAAATTGTAATATTATCAATAATATTTATGACTAGTGTTCATTTTATATATGATATCATATTATATCATATCATTAGTTACACAAAAATGACATTTTAAGTATATTTCATTGTGATTCTGATTTTTTTTTGTAATATTATAAGTAGTATTTATGACTAGTGTTCATTTTATATATCATATCATATCATATCAATCATTAGTTACACAAAAATGTCATTTTAAGTATATTTCAATTGTGATTCTGAAAAAAAAAAGTAATATTATCAGAAATATTTATGACTAGTGGCATAACGTGTTAACATTTTATATATTATATCATATCATATCGAATCATATCATATATCATATATCATATCCATATCATATCATATGATATCCATATGATATCATATCATATATCATATCCATATGATATCATATCATATATCATATCCATATCATATCATATGATATCCATATGATATCATATCATTTCATATTATCATACGATATCATATTATATCACATATCACGTAAATTAACGAAAGTGAAACTAACGAATTAACGAAAAATTATAATACAATGTGTCCACGGATTGAGTTCATAAGTAAGGACACTTTTTTGGTTTTAATTTCGAAAGAATGTCATTCTATAACGAAAATGTTTGCCTGTTCTCAAAATCCCATGAATATCAGGAAATGTTGCAATTTTTGCCCAATAATCATCAGGGTGGTTTCGACGTTTACTACGTGGTAGTAAACAGAGAAAATTTCTTGAGAATTCGAAAGATTTTTTGATAATTTCGAGATCATTAAATCAAAAAATCTAAATTGGGTTAAACGATTGACACGATTATTACATACATGTTTTCATTCTACAATGTTTTCGATAATTTTTAAAATATTTAAACCGAATAAGCATGGTTAATAATAATAATAATAATAATAATAATAATAATAATAATAATAATCGCCTTTATTCTTTTAGACCTTTCGGTATAGAATATGTCAGTTACATCAAGTTATACACAATATAAAATATATCAAATAGAATAAATACAATACAAACACAATAAATACATTATAACACAAAATACAGTTACAATACATCGATTTAAAACAGTATATGTCAAAATGCTCCCATTTTTGCTTCATTTTTTTTTATTTAGCCGTCTATCTATTTCGCCTAGGTGAGATGCTCTAAAAAGGTGAATAAGGTAAGGTGAATTAAAGGTGAGATGCCTGGTTCTCTCTAAACATTTCTAAATTTTATATGGATTCCGAGAAATAGAAATTTTCCAATAATTTCTATGATTTCTCAATGGTTTTCAAGATTTCTGCAGATTTCCCAATAATCATCACGATTTCTGGCTATTTTTCAATAATTTCAAGATAAAAAAAATTCCAATTGGTCGAATTATTTTTATAGTTAGATACTTTCCAATAATTTCTACAATTTCTCGATGGTTTTTAAGATTTCTACATATTTCCCAATTATTATCTTGATTTCTGGTGATTTTTCAATAATTTCGAGGTAAAAAAATGCAAATTGGTCAAATTGGCTAATTATTTTTTAATAATTCCTAAGATTTCCCAATATTTTTCAAAATTTCTGCAGATTTCCCAATGATTTTCTAAATTTTTGGTGATTTTTCAATAATTTTGAGATAGAAAATGCAATTGGTCGAATTATTTTAATAATTAGAGATTTTCCTATAATTTCTACGATTTCTTGATGGTTTTCAAGATTTCTACAGATTTCCAAATTATTATCTTGATTTCTGGTGATTTTTCAATAATTTCGAGATAAAAAATGTGATTTGGTCGACATTTTTCAATAACTTCCAAGATTACTCAATCATTTGATATTTATTGGGAAAGATTTTCTAATAAATATCAATAATTTCAGAGATTTTTGAATAATTCCTAAGATTTCTTAATCATTTTCGGGATTTCTAGAGATATCTCAATAATAACTAATTACTATTTTTTAGAGTTCATAAGTAAGGACACTTTTTTGGTTTCAGTTTCGAAAGAATGTCATTCTATAACGAAAATTTTTGCTTCCCTTGAATATCAGAAAATGTTGCAATTTTTGCCCAATAATCATCAGGGTGGTTTCGACCTTTACTACGTGGTAGTAAACAGAAAAAATCTTGAGAATTCGAATTTAATAATTTTGAGATCATTAAATCTCAAAATCTAAATTGGTTCAGACGATTGACACGATTATTACATATATGTTTTCATACTACATTTTTTTCGACAATTTTTAAAATATTTAACCGAAATAAACATGGTTCTCTCTAAACATTTCTAAATTTTATCTAGATTCCGAGAGATTTCCCAATAACTTCTACGATTTCTCAATGGTTTTCAAGATTTCTGCAGATTTCCCAATTATTATCACGATTTCTGGAGATTTTTCAATAATTTCGAGATAAAAATGCAAATTGGTCGACATTTTTCAATAACTCTCAAGATTTCTCAATCATTTTATATTTATTGGGAAATCTGTGGAAAATCCACCACACATTTCCTAATAAATATCAACAATTTCAGAGATTTTTGAATAATTCCTAAGATTTCTCAATCATTTTCGTAATTTCTAGATATCTCAATAATAACTATTTTTTGGAAAATATGCAAAAAAAAGTAGGCTGGACATTTTCGACTGCTTGAACAACCGTAATGTTAGAAATGTGATGTAAGTCATTAATTATCATTAAACGGCGGATTTCAATAACATTTCTGGTATTTGGTGAACTGGTGAGCCAAAAGATTTATTTTTAATTCTTGAGAATTCGACACATTTTTCGACAATATCGAGATCTTTAAATCAAAAAATTTAAATTGGTTCAAACAATTTACACGATTATTACATACATGTTTTCATTCTACATTTTTTTGATAATTTTAAAATATTTAAACCTAATAAACATGGTTCTCTCTATACATATCTAAATTTTATCTGGATTCCGAGAAATTTTCCAATAATTTCCACGATTTCTCAATATTTTTTGAGATTTCTACAGATTTTCCAATAGTTGTCATGACCTCTGGGGATTTTTCAATAATATCAAGATCCCAATAATTTCCCAATAATTGTCATGATTTCTGGGGACTCTTCAATAATTTCAAGATAAAAAAATGCAAATTGGTCGATATATTTCAATAATTCCTATGATTTCTCAATATTTATGACTAGTGGCATAAAGTGTTCATTTTATATTCTATTTCATATCATATCATATCATATCATATTGATATTTATTGGGAAATCTGTGGAATTCTCCACCACAGATTTCCTAATAAATATCAATAATTTCAGAGATTTTTGAATAATTAAATAATTTCGATAATTTTTAAAACATCTAAACCCAATAAAGATAGTTCTCTCGAAACATATCTAAATTTTATCTGGATTCCGAGATATTTTCCAATAATTTCCTCGACTTCTCAATATATTTCGAGATTTCTACAGATTTCCCAATAATTGTCATGATTTCTGGGGATTTTTCAATAATTTCAAGATAAAAAAATGCAAATTGGTCGATATTTTTCAATAATTCCTAAGGTTTCTCAATATTTTTAAAATTTCTGCAAATTTTCCAGTTATTTTAAGATTTCTGGTGATTTTTCAATAATTTTGAGATAAAAAAATGCAAATTGGTCGACATTTTTCAATAATTCCTAAGATATCTGTATTATTTGATATTTATTGGGAAATCTGTGGAAATCTCCACCACAGATTTCATAATAAATATTAATAATTTCTGAGATTTTTGAAGAATTCCCAACATTTCCCTATCGTTTTCGGGATTTCTAGAGATATCTGAATAATTCTTAACGAACCATTTTTCAACCATTTATTTGGAAAACATGCTAAAGAAAATGTCTCGAAACATATCTAAATTTTATCTGGATTCCGTGAAATTTTCCAATAATTTCCACGATTTCTCAATATTTTCGAGATTTCTACAGATTTCCCAATCATTTTCATGATGTCTGGGGACTCTTCAATAATTTCAAGATCAAAAAATGCAAATTGGTCGATATATTTCAATAATTCCTACGATTTCTCAATATTTTGACTAGTGGCATAAAGTGTGCATTTTATATTGTATATCATATCATATCATATCGTATCATATCATATCGTATCTTATCATATCATATCATGATATGAAGTTGAATCATATCATGTCATATAATATCATAGCATGTCATATCATACGATATCTTATCATATCATATCACATTACATATCACGTAAATTAACGAAAGGGAAACTAACGAATTAACGAAAAATTATAATACAGTGTGTGATGAGTTCATAAGTAGGGACACGTTTTTGTTTTTAGTTTCGAAATAATGTCATTCTTTAACGAACATTTATGCTTGTTCTCAAAATCCCATTCTTTAACGAAAATTTTTGCTTGTTCTCAAAATCCGTCGAATATCAGGAAATGTTGCAATTTTTGCCCAATAATCATCAGGCTGGTGTAGACCTTTACTACGTGGTAGTCCATTTTTAAACAGAGAAGAATTTCATGTTAACGAATAAACATTGGAAAGACATTAAATTCACGTTAACTTAACTTTAACTTTGAATTCAGAAAAGTCCAATTTTTTTCTCTTTAATTCAAAAGTATCCTAGAATCACCTAGGTGATGATTGTGTAATATTAATTGTTAATTTACCACTTCTGTCTTATTATTACTAGTATTTCTGTGATTTTGGGACACACAAAAACTTTCTCAAAGAAGGATATTGTTTCAAAAAAACTTTTAAAAAAATGAGTGCGATCTCAATCACACTATATATTAGTACTAGTATTCGTTACATATCGCGTTAAACGAAGTGGCGAAAAATTATAATACAATACTGAGGCTGTTTCGCAAATATGTAGGGACGATTTAGACACTACTGCTACGACACATTTTACTGCAGATTGCAAAACTCTGGTGCATTGTTTGCTGGTATACGTGCACGATTACAAGCATATCGAATATCATTACAAATTCCTAATTGCGCCGCCCCCGACGACAGCATCCATCGTTTCTCTGCTGGATTCTTTGTCTAGGTACGCGCGTGAGAAAAGTAGAGATGATAATAAACGGATAATCGATCAGGACGGACTAACTGGGCTGAAAACTGGATGAGCAAAGGTCAGGACGTATACTGAAAGGAACGTTTCTAATGAATGTGCAGGTTGCATTTGATCCCTTCTTGCATGAGCCCGACATTTTTAGTGCATTATTCATTTATGATTATGTACTCGTATTATATTTCTTGGGTTCTTAGATTTTAGAGTAAACAATTCAATGCTGTAGATTAATTATTGCCATAAGCAGCAGTAGTCTGGTAGTACTTGTGAGAACAAGATTTGGACTTTTTGGACTTTTTGTTCTTTCTTGAACTGGATTTTATATATATATATATATATATATATATATATATTTTGAATTCCATAGCAAATTGAAGCAGAAATTATATGTTCCTCTTCAAAGAAAATTTTGAAAAAAATGGGTGACTTCTCTTAAAGTTGCACAAAATCTTATGTTTCAATTTAATTTTCTTCATAAACCACAAGTGCTATGAAAATATATTTTTTACAAAAGGTACAGTTCCTAATAATTATCTCTATCTTGATGGATTCAATGATATCAAATTTGAGAATTTGTGTATAATTTTAATATTCTCTTCCACAATTTGGAAAACATTAGAAGAAGTTTAACATTAGAAGAAGTTTAACATTAGAAGAAGCTTAACATTAGAAGAAAAACATTAGTTAGAAGTTAAGGTGTTAGGTATTGTCTTAACAAAAGTTAAGACAAATAACTCTTATAATAAAAATTAACCAGCTGATTTGATGTATGCTAGGGATAATGTTTGAAGTTTAGGAGACTAAATCAATCTATTTTTATTATAGAAGGCCTTTTTTAAATATGGAACAACGCTTCTACCGGAATGGCCGAAAAAATTAAAAAATCCTCGATCTCGATTTTCATTATATATTCCGCATTTTCTGACACACAAAATTATGACGTTAGTAATTTTTGACTTCTGATGTCATTTTTTTAAACATAATTCTTTTTTTTTTATTTCTGAACTTTCACTTTTATAGACTTCTTAATTCTCTTTGCAGTTAGATAGTTTTTATGCAAAAATACTTATCGTTTCATTTAAAAAGTGGAGATATTCTCAATAATTTTAATTGATTTCTATAGTTTTTCATTAATATCAATATTTCGAGAGTTTTTAATAAGTTCGAGATCATTAATATTAGAAAATGCAAACTGGTACTATTGACTAGATTAGTACATGCATTTTTCATTCTTCAAATTTCTTGATAATTCTTAAAATATCTTGATAATTCTTAAAATATCTTGTGTTGTATTCTTTGTAATTTTATATTTTTAAATTGTAATCGTAGCATAATTGACTTGCAGATCCACAACAAAACATATTGTTTTTATAAATAGTGTGGCTTTGTGAATAAATAATAATTATTATTATATTTGTTCTAAATAAACCGTAAATTACTGTAAACCGAAAGTTTTGTAAAAATCCGTTGCGATAAACTGCTTCTCAGAAAGAGGAAAAAAGAAGCTTTTGGAGCTTTAGAAATAATTTATGCAATAATAGCTATTTATTTAGATTTTTAATGTTACAATTATAGGAATTTAAAGCGTAATTTCTATATGTCCACAGGCAGTATGCAACCAGATCAATTATTTAAAGGTCTTACGAGATCAGAAATGCTTTTTGTGGAGTCAGCGATAAAACTTAATTAGGAGGATTTAGAACTATGACTTCTACCAAACATTTCTAAGTATTATCAAAATTTCGAAAGATTTTCCAATAATTTCCATGATTTTTCAATGTTTTTTTATTGATAAGATTTCTAGAGATTTCTTATTCATTTCCAATATTTTTCAATAAAGTTCGAGACTCTACACATTTCTCAATAATTATTGAAATTTCTAGAGATATTTCTAGAGATATTTCAATAATTCCGGAGATTTCTTAATCATTATAAATCTCGAATATACAGATTTCTTATTAATTCTTGAGAATTCGAAAGATTTTCCAATAATTTCCATGATTTTTCAATGTTTTTTTATTGATAAGATTTCTAGAGATTTCTTATTCATTTCCAATATTTTTCAATAAAGTTCGAGATTCTACACATTTCTCAATAATTATTGAAATTTCTAGAGATATTTCAATAATTCCGGGGATTTCTTAATCATTATAAATCTCGAATATACAGATTTCTTATTAATTCTTGAGAATTCGAAAGATTTTCCAATAATTTCCATGATTTTTCAATGTTTTTTTATTGATAAGATTTCTAGAGATTTCTTATTCATTTCCAATATTTTTCAATAAAGTTCGAGATTCTACACATTTCTCAATAATTATTGAAATTTCTAGAAATATTTCAATAATTCCGGAGATTTCTTAATCATTATAAATCTCGAATATACAGATTTCTTATTAATTCTTGAGAATTTGAAAGATTTTTCAATAATTTCGAGATCATTCTAATCATGACACGATTTTGTTCAAAAATTATATAGATCTAACAAAAGTTAAGACAATTTATTATCTTTTTTAAGGATCTTTTTTAAATATGGAAACAGAACGTTCCTACTGAGATATCTAAATAAATAAATAAATCCTTGAACACATCGATTTTTGTTATATGACTATAAATCCAAATAAATCCTTAAAAGAACAATAAGGATGGAAAGGAATTTTATCAATATTACTATTAATCCCTAAAGGATTAATTGTTGTTATATAATTCTGACGCACTTTTGACCTATGATTTCACTTTTGACTTATGACGTCATTGATATTTTTTCAAACGGAATTCATTTAATTTTTCATTTCACAACTTTTTAAGAGCTCTTAATTCTCTTTACAGTTACATAGTTTTTTTTTGCAAAAATACTTCTCCTTTTCCTTTAAAATGATGAGACATTTTCAATCATTTTGATTGATTTCTATAAATTTCTCATTAATGATAAAGATTTCAAGAGATTTTTCAATAATTTCGAGATCATTAATATTAGAAAATGCGAACTGGTTGGCACGATTGACACTATTATTACATACATTGTTCATTCTCCAAACTTCTTCATAATTCTTAAAATATATAGTTATTTCTAAGTATTATCAAGATTTCGAGAGATTTTGCAATAATTTCCATGATTTTTCAATATTTTTTATAGAATAGAATAGAATATATTTTCATGCCTGTCGTCATACGACTTACACAAGTCAAATCATTAAATTAATTACATATTAATATTATATTTTTCCTAAGATTTCTAGAAATTTCTTATCATTTCCAAAAAATGTCAATATAGATCGAGATTCTACAGATTTAGAATAAAACATATTTTTCTTATGCCTGTCGTTATACGACTTGCACAAGTCAAAGTAATAAATTAATTACATATTATAAAGATTTCTACAATACAAAATTACAATACAATGCTTAAAATAACATCGAAGACACCGCAAGCACGTCACAAATTATAAATCAATAAGTTCATACAACTAGACAACATCCACAAGGAAAAAATCTCTGAAATCGTACCGAGATAGTCCGAGTCTCTTAACGTCCTTCTTAAATTCCCAATGATTTTTGAGATTTCTGGAGATTTTTCAATAATTCCGGAGACTTCTAAATCATTTTCGAGATTTATACAGATTTCTTTTTAATTCTTGAGAATTCGAAAGATTTTTCAATAATTTCGACATGATTCAAATCAAAACAATCCAAATTAGTTCATACGATTGGCATGATTATTACATTCATGTTTTCACTCCACAATTTTTTCAATAATTTTAAAACATCTAAACCCAATAAATATGGTTCTCTCTAAACATTTTAACTTATATCTTTAAACAATTTTATCTGCATTCCGAGAAATGTTCCAATAATTTCCATGATTAATTGAATTATCATAATTCCTGGTCGACATAATTATTCTCTAGACATAATTGGTCGACATTTTTCAATAATTCTCAAAATTTCTGAATGATTTGATATTTATTCTGTGGAATCTGTGGAAATCTTCACCACAGATTTAATAATAAATATCAATCATTTCAGAGATTTTTGAATAATTTCAAGATATAAAATGCAAATAGGTAGAGATTTTTCAATAATTCCCAAGATTTCCCAAGATTTCCCAATCATTTTCGGAATTTCTAGAGATATATGAATAATTCGTAACCAACTATTTTTTTGGAAAACATGCAAAAAAAGTAGGCAATATAGAGTTTTAATGTTAGAAATGTGATGTAAGTCATTAATTATCATTAAACGGCGAATTTCAGTAACATTTCTGGTGTTTGGTGAACTGGTGAGCCAAAAGATGTCTTTTTAATTCTTGAGAATTCGAAAAATATTTTGATAATTTCGAGATCATTAAATAAAAAAATCTAAATTGGTTCAAACGATTGACATCATTATTACATATATGTAATATGCAATACATTACATGTTTTTATTCCCTAATTTTTTCGATAATTTTTAAAACATCTTAACCCAATAAAGATAGTTCTCTCGAAACATATCTAAATTTAATCTGGATTCAGAGAAATTTTCCAATAATTTCCACGATTTCTCAATATTTTGCAAGATTTCTACAGATTTCGCAATAATTTCGCAAATTGGTCGATATTTTTTTCAATAATTCCTAAGATATTTCAATATTTTTCAAAATGTCTACTGATTTCTCAATAATTATCAAGATTTCTGGTAATTTTTCAATAATTTCGAGATAAAAAAATGCAAATAGGTCGACATTTTTCAATAATTCCCAAGATTTCTCAATGATTTGTTATCAACAATTTCAGAGATTTCTGAATAATTCCCAAGATTTCCCAATCATTTTCGGGATTTCTAGAGATATCTCAATCATTCTTTACCAACTATTTTTTGGAAAACAATGTACAGATGAATGCAAAAATATACAGAGTGATTTTTTTTATATTTTAAGCATTGGGATCTCGGAAACCATAAGACATAGAGGTTCAGTTAAATGAGGAAAGAATTGTCAAAACATTTCATGCATTATTATTATTATTATATGGTCAATTCAATTGCATTCAACTGTATTTATATTTATATTTTTGCACAATTTATGTACAATACAAAGGTTTAAAGCAGTGAAATAGTCAATTTGAGATACTTTTAATGATTTTACTTATAATTTGTAAGTATTCATAAATCTACAACCCAAAATATTTCATGCATTATTATTATTTGGTCAATATATTATATTATTATAATAACGGTATTATTACCGTTCCAAGTATTCTTGTGCCAAATTACTATTTTACAAAACTGCATTTTGCAAAGCCCAATAAAATTCACAATTAACTTGTACCTAGATTAATAGAATAATTAACACTCAGAATTAACCGTGATTGCAAAAAAATGTTGTTTTATGGCAACCATAGTATATGCGAACTAGGAAACTGTTATATAAATTTCTATCTGTTCGATGAATTTGTGTGGGAATCGCAATATCTGAAAAGCCAATTTCTCTAGTTTTACAATGAAAATGCATTCCTCGTCCATTGATTCAGACGTTCTCAATTAACAAATATGCGCACTTTATAATTATAAGGTAGCTCATACATTAATTGATGAGTTAATAGCAAAATAAGTTTACAACAATCATAAAATAATCAAAAATAATAAATTAGTGGTAGGACATTTGAGTCGTATAGAATTAAAACTCGGAATGTCTAAATACCGAAATTTTGGGAATTAACCAAAAACCGACAATGTATTTCCCCGAATTTTGCAAATGATTTTTTTATATACATATTTAGCTCTACGAAATGAATTGTAAAATAAAAAAATGTTCTTTATATAGCATTTTAATAATAAAAGCACTTAATTTTTTGCCGAATTTTGCAAATGAATTTTTTACCTACATGTTTAGCTCTACAAAATGAATTGTAAAATAAAAAAATGTTTTTTATATAGCATTTTAATAATAAAAGCACTTAAATTTTTGCCGAATTTTGCAAATGAATTTTTTGCATACATATTTAGCTCTACAAAATGAATTGTAAAATAAAAAAATGTTTTTTTATATAGTATATAATAAAAGCAGTTAAATTTGATTTTGGGTATTGTGAGTTTTGATTCTATACGACTCATTTATAAAATAGTATAATATCAATACATAAATGACAATGTATAACAGGCACGCAATTTTTTTTTACAATTTCTGTACAATATTTAAAGATGCGATATTTTGTTGATTGATTCATTAAAAATACAATATTTACAGCAGTAAATTAATCAATTTAAGATACTTTAAATGACTCTACTTATCTGTATTATTATCAGTATTTTATCTTATTATTATTCCTGTGTGTTCTAAATAGAGTAGAATTGCATGGGTATCTTTAAAGCTAGAACTCTTGTTAAATGGGCAATATTGTGTAGTTTAATATACTTATAATCTGTATTATTATCAGTATTTTATCTTATTATTATTATTCCTGCAAAATATAAGAGTATTTTTATAGTTTGGTCGGCAAGATGCGTATGTACGATTTTATTACAACACGCGCAATCCTTGAGAGACGCATTAAAATTAAGATCTTATTTGGAACTGTCGTGTAATTTGACATCTTGTAAAATGAAACTGTGTAAATGTCATCGGATGCGTCTTTTCCGAATGGTATTCAGGTGTAATTCGTGCCACGACTGAAAGATCCATAGGAGGCATCCAAGAACAGATACTCCATTGCATAACACGACAAGGACGATAGAATTTATTCAACCGTTGTCATTGCTCGGTGATCCAATTTAATTGATTAATTAATTGAATCATTTGACCATCTACAAAACCTAATTATTTCGAGATTACTTCATTAGTTTACAAATCACGTCAATTTTATTCCAAATTTAAAAAAAAAACATTAACGTTATTTGGATAATGTCACCACAAATATGTAGATAATCGTTCAGACGATGTAATAATAATTAAACCATGTAATCCTTATAATTAAATTGCACCAGATTTTTTAAATATCACAATTCTGATATTTCTGGTGTTAATCGAAAACATATAATAACTGTGAGCTGTAATAATATAATAAATACATGGTGTCCAATCCTCTTGGACTAGATTGATAATAATAATAATAATAATGTTTATACATGCCAGTATCCAAAAAGTATTTACATATGTCAAAATACAGATAAAGTTAAAAATTGAAGAACACGCAAATCATGATAAAGACAACAAATATACTTATACATTAAAAAAATAGCACTATCTCTTATGTCTAAATGGTTATTTCTCTTATGATTAGATTAGGTTAGGTTACGTTAGGTTAGACTACGTTAGGCAATCTATTTTTCCAAATTTTCGGAAGATGGATACATACAACAGTATTCTTCGTGTAAGTCCTTCTCATCTTATTATTACAAGTATTACAAATAATTATCATTGAATTGTTAAGTCCGCTCAGCCAATTTAAATATGTTCTACAAGTGATCGATCTTACATCGGAATTAATGGAGAGCAAGTATAACTACGTCCCAGTTGCTGGGACTAGAGATGAGTCGTTGTGCAATTCTAAGCAGGTCGCACTTCTACGGAGACTCGCTGGAGGCATCCAGAACTGTCGAGTCCAAGTGCACTTTCATTTGAGCCTATTTATGGTCTGCGCAATTTTTACTTTACTCTGCCCACGCAGCTCGTTTAAATTGGATTAAGTATATCACGTCTTGTAAATGTAAATCGTATTAAACTTTTATTACATCAATTATAATTTTGATTCAAAAAACGTTGCAGCTTAATCTCGATCTGGACAATTATTTTGGGGTCCACACTTCGAAGCTCTGGTTTTCAGGATTTTTCAGGGATTTTCAGGATTCTGAAGTTTATAGAGTTAAATTTTAAAATTAAAAATATTGTCGTAAATCTAATGTTTATATTGACAAATTCAAACAAAATCAGAAAATATTAATGATTGACAAATATTTTTAGGGGCGAATTTATAAAATTTATGATGTTATTGCGTATAAAGATATATATACAGGGTGTTAATACTAAGTTGTAACACCTGAAAATGGCAGTTAGAACTCATTGAAACAAACAACTTTTCTTAGTTAAATTTTTTGAATTGGAGCCCAAGTTCATAGTTATTGGCGTTCTTTTGTTTTTCGAAAAATCCTCATTACTCCCTTATTTTAAGGAATATTTAAAAAATTCAAAAACGTTCAACATGCGCTTTCGGTTCTCTAAAACATTTGTATTTACAAGTATTTTCTATTTTATCAAATAACAAAATGGCGACCGATCAAAAATTTCTAAGCAAGATATTTTGAAAACCAATCGATCGATTTTTGAAAATAAAACATTTATAAAATCCTTGAACTCTCTTATAACATTTGTCTGTTTTGATAATTATGCATTTTTATACACAAATTATGCAAAATACGCACACAAATGATAAACGTGTCAGAAACTTTTCAAGATGAAGCAGAAATTTCTGAAGAACAAGATAAAAAACTGTTTAAATTTGAACGTACAAACTAGAAAACACGTGCCTCAACTTGTTTAATGGCCTAACTTAAGGTTAGCCTACATTGTTTTAAATGATTGTTGCAGTTTGTTAAAATTTATCTTGTAATTCAATTTGAATACGAACTTTTTTTGACAGATCGAAAAAAATGTTTCATACAAATGTTATAATATAGTTTAAGGATTTCATAAATGTTTTATTTTCAAAAATCAATCGAGTGATTTTCAAATATCTTGTTTCGAAATTTTTCTTCGGTCGCCATTTTGTTATTTGATAAAATAGAAAATAATTGTAAATACAAATGTTTTAGAGAACCGATAGCGCATGCTGAACGTTTTTGTATTTTTTAAATATTTCGTAAAATAAGGGAGTAATGACGATTTTTCGAAAAACAAAAGAACGCTAATAACTATGAACTTGAGCTCCAATTCAAAAATTTGTACTAAGAAAAGTTGTTTGTTTTAATGAGTTCTAACTGCCATTTTCGGGTGTTACAACTTAGTATTAACACGCTGTATATATATATATATATATATATATATATATATATATATATATATATATATATATATATAAATATATATATATACACAGGGTGAGTTTTTTCGGATGTTTAGTATGGGGATCTCGGAAACTAGCAGACATAGAGGAACGATTAAATGGGGATCCCCATACTAAACATCCGAAAAAACTCACCCTGTATATATAATCATACTCCCTTTTACCACAGAATGGTGTAGGGAACTTTTTCATGTTGTTACATTTTTGTTTAGTTTAAACTATCTCATATACAAATTTAGTCCATTCTTTCTTGTTTCTTGATAGTACTCTTGCTTCCGTCCAGGTTTTTCCTCTTTTCTTCGGTATCTCGATCATGTTTTGGTTCCATGTTTTCCTCGGTCTCCCTCTCCCTTTTTGTTTTCCGCCTCTTGCTTCCCATACTTTTTTGACTGGCCTCTATTTTTCTAACCTTTGTAGATGACCCCACCAACTCATTTGTCTTCTCTCAATAAAACTTTCCAAAGATTATATTTGTAGTTCTTTCCTGATGTCAGAATTTCTTATCTTGTCCATCTTTGTTACTCCCCTTACTCTTCTCAAAAACTTCATCTTCATTGCTTGTAGTTTGCTTTTCTCATTTCTTGATAGGACCCAGCTTTCACAACCGAACGTTAGTACAGCTCTGTGTATAGCTTTAAATACGTCATTTTTAGTTTTTCTTGAGACTTCCTTCTTACTTATTAGTATTTTGTTCCTTGTATGATATACTTTGTGTGATTTCGATTCTACTGTTTATTTCGTTTTCTTGTTTACCTTCCCTGTCAATCTCTACTCCAAGATATTTGTAAGCTTCTACTTGTTCTATTTTTAAGTCAACGATCTTTATATCCATCGTTGATTGTTCCCCTATCATTACTCCTTTTGTTTTGTCTTTGTTTCGACTCATTCCATAGTCATTTAGAGTTTCATTCCATATACATAGGCTTTCCTCTAGGTCTAGGTTAGTCTCCATTTTTTCTCCAAATTCTGTCGTTGCCTTTCGTTTTGCTTCTATTGCTAGTTCTTTTACTCTCTTCCTATTTTCTTTGTATATTTTGTATTTGTTTTCTGTTTTTTGCGTTAGGTATTTTTCCCAGGCTTTTTTTTGTTACGTATCCGATTTCTCTCGTCCACCATGCTGTTTGTTTCTTTTCCACATTCCTCTTTTTGTTCACGCCACATATTGTCGTTGTTGTTCGTAGTATGATATGTTTAAGTATATTCCACATTTCTTCTGTGCTGCTGTTTTGGAGTTTTTGTTCTTCTTTTTCTTTCTTGATCATTTGACAAGTGTGCACATATGTTTTGACACAAATATATATTCTATTCTATTCCATTCTATTCTATTCATTTCTTCGTATTCCTTGCTTATTCCTTCGTTTCTTAGTTTATATGCTTTTATCTGTTCATACTGTGTGTTATTTTCTGAGTTTGTTGTAGTTACTTGTTCTTCATCTTCTGCGTGCTTTATTGCTGCTATGACCAGGTAGTGGTCACTCCCAATTTCAGGGCCTCTTCTTACTTTGGTATCTGTTATAGATTTTCCATTTTGTTTTTCGAGTAATATGTAATCAATGATTGATCTTTCATTTCTGCTCTTGACTTCCCATGTATATTTATGTATCTCCTTATGTTTGAAGAAGGTGTTCGTTTTAATCATGTTTTGTGTTATACAAAAATCGAGTATTCTTTCTCCACTGCCGTTTCTTTTTACCTATACAAAAATCGAGTATTCTTTCTCCACTGCCGTTTCTTTTTACCTCTCCTTGACTACCTACTACTCCATTATATACTTTATCTCTTTGTCCCAGTCTGTCGTTGTAGTCGCCCACTATATAGATTGCTCCTTTTGCCATTTCCTTTGCTAGTGTCAGTTCTTCCCAAATTTTGTCTTTGTTGTTTCTTGTATCGTCTTCATTTTGACCATATACAGTTATTATAGTTCTCCTTACACCCTTAGTGGTCTTTAATTCTACTGTGAGGATTCTTTCTGACCAGGCTTTCCAGTTTTCTATTTCGTGTTCTATTCTTTTGTGTATAACACATCAGGCCCACCACCCCCCCAAAAAAAATTGCAAGATTTTCACACAAATCAATAATTTGTTCAAAAAAATTTCAAATATTAAGAACCGTTATTTGATCTTTTAACTTTCTAAGTGTGGTGAAAATTGCACTACACTGGTAGATTAAATTTGGCTTATGTTCTTTTGTTCTTTATGCAACATGTATTTTAATCAATCGTTTAACAACATGAAATAAACAAGTAAAAAATTAACTGTAGATGTCTGAGACTTTTTCAAATAAAACTGTTTTATTTGCTTTTATGACTACAGACATTCTTCATCAGATGATCCTAAACATAAAAACTAAAAAAGGTATAAAGAATATAACGATATCTGACTAATTTAGAACTTTTTAAACGGATCTGGTACATTCCTAGATTTTTACTAGGTACATTTGATTTTTTTATTGTGGCAACACTGCTCATAGGTCGTTTGGTCAAGAAAGCTACGTAAGCGCCATCTTTAAGGAGTACCACTATAAAGCTAGAACGATGATTCGTACAGAGGGTGGCCTATCTGGTGGGTAATCTATGAAAATTTTAACAAGTGGCAACACTGGATAGATGGTGAACAAAGAAGTAGACCGGTCACAGGTCACAGCACAGCAAGAGATAGTTCAGTCATCGTTTATAAACGTAGTTCACTCGTAAATTTTACGTAAACCTGTTATTCATACGGGAGCATATGAGTTTACGTGACATGCTGCTGAACGCATAAGCTAGAAGCACCTGACTAGCATCATCTCTCTTGGGGCAATCTCACTTACTCTCGTACTGACGTTATCACAGTTATTATTATCACCACCACCACCGCAGAATACTCCAAGTCAATTCAATGTATGATATAATTATTACCATCCGTTTTTGTTGTAATAAAGACAAACTTACGTCGTTGCCACTGGGATAGTTTACAAATGGGCAGGCAAATAAGTTTTTATCATCAAAATGTTACGTACAAATATTGTATTTAATTTTGCAGTATTCGCAAGTGTTGTGATTGCATTTTTCTACTTGTTTTCACTGTCGGACAGTGACAAATTTAGACTGCAAAAGTTCTCACCGGCTATAAAAGTTATTGGGAACATAAATTCGAAAAGCAATTTCATTAACGAGACGAGTGATTATAATGTATGGTTAATATTTACCAAAGTAATGGATAGATCACCTCTAATGCACAAATTTAGCAACCTCCTTAAAAACCTACTGAGCGTAAGCTCAATTTCTTTAAAATTAAATATAATTGTTGATGATAAATCTAAACTTATTGCCGCCCAAGAATTGTTGAAACTGAAATCTAATATTCCAATTCAATATACGTTTCATAATATGACAATGTTCGCTGAAGCAATCGAAGATATTGTTGATGCCATGACACCATATTTTAGCTCGAGGCCGGGTATGTTTTTATGTTAAATATTTTCCTATTCCTTCACTATCTAAAATTTGTTGGACGCCTACGATGATTACCATGAGTACGCATCGACCCTGACTTTAACTAGTAATTAGAACCCACAGCAATTAATATCGTTACATGGAATTAGTAGACCTCTATTGGTCTCAATGACAAATTTCTATAGTAACAAGCCACAACTCATTCTATAAATTTTCATAGATCATGTAAAAGAAAATTAGCAAATATCGGCAAAAAGACAACTGGTCGATAGCCAGTTATGGATAAAAACCCTTATCAGTTACTACTACTAAGAACTAAAAAACTTGGTGCTACGTTATCTATTCCCATAAAAAATCTAGCCTTAAAAGGGAGTTTGATTAAAAATATAGATATCAAATATCTGCTTTCATCCATTTATAATTCAAACGGAAACACATGCAGCCAGCAATCTGGCAAATTTTAGGTTATTAATCATGTCAGAACCTATGAAATAGGACACTACTCTTGTTATTATGATGCTGGCAATACTATCATTCATTATCGTTTGCAACTATTAACTTATCCTGTTAATAGTTACTATCCTGCAACGTTTTAAGCACTGTCATGAATTAATTGGAATTTTTGCTATTGACATTTATTTTACAGATGATGTGGACATTTATTTCATTTATTTCAGTTTAATTTTCGTTAAAAGTAAGAGAAATTGGCACTAAGCCGAAATGGGCTTTAAAGTACCCCATTATTGTACGATTATGTGCATATTGGGTCGCCTACATAACATAATATGAAGAAAAAAATGGCTGAATTGACAGAGTTGGATGGTGTTGATTATTTAAAAATTAGAAAGCACCTACCAAACCTGAAAATGTTCGAATAATTCAAACAATTTATAATAAATAACAATAGTTATTTCTCATGTACAAACGAAAACGGTTGTGTATATGGTAAATTTTATTTAGCCAATGGCGGGCTAATTCTATGAATGGTCTCCTATCGCGACAATTAACATTTATATATAAATAAAACACAATTGGTGTGAGTTTCACAAAATATGTAACGTTGTACTGCGACAATTGTTTCGCCACACAGTGGCTTCATCAGGCAGATGAAAACTGATATTCTGCAACTACAGTTTATACTTAACTAGTTGCAGAATATCAGTTTTCATCTACCTGATAAAGCCACTGTGTGGCGAAAGAATTGTCGCAGTACAACATTAAATATATATATATATAATCGATCTTTATTGGGCTATCGACCCCATATGGGGTCTTTCCGCCTCAACATTAAATATTTTGTGAAACTCACTACAATTGTGTTTTATTTATATATTAACATGGAGTTTCATCATATATCAGCCTCATTAATCCGATAATTAACATTTAAATATATCAATTTTTTATTTTTCATAAATATGTATTATTTGCTTGCGCTGTTCCTCAAGGCACCACTGCACAGCGCCCCCCTATTTTGTACTAGTCTGCAATCATAGAATTACGATCTTTATCATTCTAGGTACATATTACAGTGATGCCTTATTTTATATATCATTAGGGTTGTACAGAATAGCACCAATAAATCAAAGTATTGCAGTCATGTTGGATTGCGACGTCTTATTCAAGGACGACGTTTTAAAGTTGTTTCAGCAATTTCAAAGGTACGTAATTCTACATTACCAACGCAACTGTTGCTGTAAATTGTTTTTAGGTTCGAGGAAGGGAATCTGTTTGGCCTGGCGCCTGAGCTGTCGCCAGTTTACAAGCACGTCTTGTACAGTTACAAGCAAAAGCACAATACCACGTTCGGAGAATACTATCACTCGAACGAGATACTCGATGGAGTGCATTCAAGGGGGTTCCAGGGCTATAATTCCGGAGTTATTTTGTTTAACTTGTCGGCAATTAGAAACTCCGAGGAATACAGGAATGTGATCAAAAAGGATTCAGTGAAGTCGATGGTGGACAAATATAACTTTAGAGGGCACTTGGGGGATCAAGACTTTTACACGCTGCTGGGATATGAGTATCCCCACATGATACGAACGTTAAATTGTGGTTTTAATAGACAATTGTGTACGTGGTGGAGGGACAAAGGTGGTTATAAAGACAGTTTTCATAACTATTTTAATTGCAAGCACAAGACTGTCGTAGTACACGGAAACTGTAACACGAAAATTCCTTTGTAAGCATTCTAAATATTTTATTTACCGTTAATTGTATTTTTATAAATTCTGTATTAACTGTTGTAGCTAACGAAATGATATATTTAATAATTAAATTGAAACTATGTGTGGATACTACTTGGTGAAACATTATGATTAGGTTAAATCAAACACTTGGTTAAAGTTTCACTGTATTCATAGAATAAACCTCAAATTAAATATATTTAATAATTGTATTGATCCTGGCATGGTGACATGATATATATTTTTTTATATAAATAAAACACAATTAGTGTGAGTTTCACAAAATGTTTAATGTTGTACTACAACAATTGTTTTGCCACACAGTGGCTTTACTGTGTGACGAAACAATTGTCGTAATACAACATTAAACAGTTTGTGAAACCCACACCAATTGTGTTTTTTTTTTTAATATATTAACATGGAGTTTCATCATGTATCAGCCTCATCAATCCGATAGATATATATATATTTATTTTATATAAATTGTGACGCCTTACAATAACTTATTAAGATGCAATCTAAGTGGCAATTGGGGCAAACATAACCTTGTTAAGGGAAATAAACGCAAGCTACAGTGCTCTTGTTATTGTTTTTTTTTTTCTACGATTGAAAGCTTTAATTACTGTGATCACGGGCCTTTGGTCTTATAACAATAGGTATTAACAAATTTATTATTTTCTAAATTTTATTATACCGGAAAACGTACAATACACATGTTACGGTCATATGGGACGCCCATAAAAGTGATCTTTAGTGTTGATCACGGGCCTCTGGTCTTATAACAATAGATATTAACAAATGTATTATTTTCTAAATTGTATTAAATTGGAAAACTAACAATGTTACGTAAATATGGGACCCCCACAAAAGTAATCTGATCCGTAAATCTGACATCTTCCAGTATAGACTCTTGCTCTATTGAAGTAAATTGGCTTGCTTGCATAGAGCAATGTATCAATATTAAAAAAAAATTAGATGCAATTTTTTTTTTTTTTAATTTATTACCTACCAAAATCTTGATTTGTCTTGTACTAACAGTTTTTATAAATACATTGTTACACCTACACTAATTGGTAGAAGGTGTAATGATAAATATATATATATATATATATATATATATATATATATAAATAAATACATTGTTTATTAAATAATTGTATTTGTCTTGAACTATGAATCTGAATGGAATGTACAAAATTCATAACGAAGAATGAACCCTTCAAACTTTTAAGGGTTGATTCTTCGTTATGAATCAAGTTTCTATTTCGTTCAAGTTGAAAGTGCCTTAATATGTCAGATCTTTATAAATATCTGATGAACACAAACGTCCGGTTCAGTAATGACCTATATTGGGATGTTACTTGGCCAGTATTAAACCATTACTTGGCCAGTATTGAGCCTTTGCATTGTTTATTAAATAATTGAATTTGTCTTGAACTATGAATCTGAATGGAATGCACAAAATTCATAACGAAGAAGAACCCTTGAAACTTTCAAGGCTTCATTCTTCGTGATGAATCAAGTTTCTTCTTCGTTCAGGTTGAAAGTGCCTTAAAATGCCAGATCTTTATAAATATATGATGAACACAAATGTCCGGTTGAGTTATGACCAGTATTGGGCCAATACTTGGCCAGTATTGAGCCATTACTTGGCCAGTACTGAGCAGTTCTGGCCATTGCTCGGTCAGACATTTGTGTTAATTGTGTATTATAGATTGATAATTTTGAACTTTAGCACAATGGTTTTCATTAAATATTGCCTATTGTAATTGCATGAGTGACCTGTTTATAAATATCAAACTCATTGTTTTCCATTCATACATTAATTGAATAATCAATTGTGTAGTCGTTTTAATGTAAATTTATAAATGATATGAATTAGCATGCACCAAAATATACTGTTTTTAAGCCTGAATATCTAATTTGCTTTATGAATTACTATGTTATTACCAAGCAATTTAGATATGGACATATTGGTTTAATCACCAGTTATTCTGATTGATACCTAAATATATAATTTAATTTGCCTCCAGAATAAATCATTAATTACCAAATTTTGAATGCTAAACTATTTCAACACAAACATCTGTTTAGGAATTTCTCTCGCAGTAAATAGATCAAACAAAATATTTTTGAAACTGAAACTACATTTTATCAGGAAATATTTAACATCATTTATGTATGGCCGTTAATTGAAAAGCTGATACTCTTCAATCTGTATGACTTATGAATCAAAGAATAGTACTTGTTCAGTTTTTTTTTATTTGTGCATTGCCATCTATGGGCATTAGCGCTAACATTTGTTCTATTCACGTTAACCTAACCTAACCCAACCAAACGGTTCCCATTAAATTTACGATTCAATTGATTTTACTTGGTTTGGATTTGGAATAAAACACTTGTTTTGTTGCATACAATTTCTATTTCAGTTTCCTGGCCATTATTTCGAAACAAACCGCATTTTATTTCAAACCCAAGCCCCGTCAATTTGGTTGCCTAAGTTAGCACACATTAACACTACAAGAAGTGTTATATAAAGCAGCAGCTGCAATTACTATACATTTACATATGTTTGTGACGTCTTCGTATTATTTTTTGAATTCTAAACTTGCAAATAAACTCCAATTTTTGAACATTCAAGCCTTGGGATGTATTGATTCGTATAGGTCTGTCTCCTTCTAATGGAGGACAAACATGACCTCCACAAGACTGGCGGAGTGCAAGCGAGATGACTAGTCTTTCTGATGGCGTCTGCCCGTTGTGTGTTCGATTCCGAGTAGTGTCAAAACATCTCCCTTTTTGTAGTTGTATAACTTTAATCAATTAAATATTTCAGTTTGATGTTTGATGGTACAAGAACGATCAACATATGGTGAGTGCACCCTTCCAGTCGCGAAATATCTTCTTCTTACGAATCATGTTTGTCGGTCGTATTATGTATTTATGTAGTTTGATTTAATTGGCGAGCAGGTAGTTTGATCGACGATCTGCAGGATTCGGCAAATTATTTTTTTGCTTGTTATATGTTCATCAAGTGCATTGCGCGTTATAAAAAAATAACAGTTTAAAAACTTGTTTCATTTATTGCCCCTTTACTTAACAAGTTTTAAATTGCCAATTTATTTTACGAAACTACTTATAGCAATGTTTAGACCTGTAACATCTACGATATGTAAAGATAATATAACGGAAGTGTTTCGTGATTGTTAAAAAAATTGCCAAAACCTTTCGCGATTTATAATTACATGAAGCTTTATAAACCATTAAGCACTAATGTGAGGTAGTTTATTTATAGTAACAGGTTTTCCTTTTATGATTAAATTTAAAATATTAAAAGTAATGATATTGATATGTTTATAGTGTCACTTCTCTATTCTCTAGTAACCTTCAAATAAACAATAATAAAGTATTCATAATTTCCAAAATTACATATTATTATCGTGAGTGCAAGTTACACTTAATAAAATAACTTCTTTAGTTTCCAATAAACAATACAAAAGTATTAATAATTTCCAATATTACATACTACATTAGCGTGAGTACAGGTTTTTTTTTAAATTTAATCGAAATCAAGACTTATATTATCAATTATTATAAGTTATAATCTTAAAAATAATAATTAATATTTTTAATTTAAGCCAGAAATAATATTTCTTACATATTTTACATTTTAATTAAACAATAAACACTACTATTATACTATTATATTACGTATACATAGTTTTTTGTAATACTTCGGAGTTGCTTAGACTGGAAGCTGATGAATATTAAGCACGTAATATTTTTAATACTGTGGTCCAATGTTAGATAAATCGTGATAAATTGATCACAGGTTTACAACGTGCGACCCAGTTTCCTTCCAGGCTCTAGAAATAGACTATTACAGGATATAGCATCTAAAATAATTAGCTGTATAAGTTAACTAATTAGCCTGGATGGAGAAAAGTGGCACTATTTTTACTTACTTTTGGCCACAAGTATGCAAAGGAACAATCACTTTTCAGTTAGCTTATTGTATTAAAGCAGTGTTTCTCAACCTTTTTTTGCCTTTGGCCCACTTCGAAATATTACTTAGTAAAAATTGACCGATTTTTTTTTTATTTTAAAATTCAAAATTTTCAAATTTTCAAATTCAAAATTTTCTAATTTTCAAATTCAAAATTTTCTAATTTTGATAACGGATATCTCGGGAACCGCTAGGGCTACGAACCCAGAAGTGGACTTTTTGGACTCTGGAAGATCCAATTAGTCAGATAACGTTCCTTACAACTAAAACTTCCTTACACCTTAAAACTAGAAAACGTACAAAAATCGCGATTTGTTTTCATTCAAGCATTTTTCTATTTTGAATTATATTTTGATAAATTTTCTTTAGTGTTGCATTGCTTTCAAGTTATGGATTTTTTCACATTATTTCTCAATAATTTATTATTTTACTAGTATTTTAATGAATTGATAATAACAATTGCATTTCATTACTATATGATGAGATTTATTATACAATTTTCGCAAAAGTACAATAGATAAGTGTAGAACAATCAAATGGAATTTGCACTTTAGATGTTAAAAGCACTTATTTTGTTTTGTTTCTTCACGTTTTATTTTGTGATGATACCAAAATGAAGCACGTTACTACATTTTTATATCATCATGATTAATTATCATAAAAAATAATATATTTTATTTTGTGTATAAGCTCACTTTTCAGTTAGCTTATTGTATTAAAGCAGTGTTTCTCAACCTTTTTTTGCCTTTGGCCCACTTCGAAATATTACTTAATAAAGATTGACAGATTTTTTTTAAATTTTGAAACTCAAATTTTGAAAACGGATATCTCGGGAACCGCTAGGGCTTCGAACCCAGAAGTGGACTTTTTGGACTCTGGAAGATCCAATTAGTCAGATAATGTTCCTTACAACTAAAACTTCCTTACACCTTAAAACTAGAAAACGTACAAAAATCGCGATTTGTTTTCATTCAAGCATTTTTCTATTTTGAATTATATTTTGATAAATTTTCTTTAGTGTTGCATTGCTTTCAAGTTATGGATTTTTTCACATTATTTCTCAATAATTTATTATTTTACTAGTATTTTAATGAATTGATAATAACAATTGCATTTCATTACTATATGATGAGATTTATTATACAATTTTCGCAAAAGTACAATAGATAAGTGTAGAACAATCAAATGGAATTTGCACTTTAGATGTTAAAAGCACTTATTTTGTTTTGTTTCTTCACGTTTTATTTTGTGATGATACCAAAATGAAGCACGTTACTACATTTTTATATCATCATGATTAATTATCATAAAAAATAATATATTTTATTTTGTGTATATTTTAATATTTTTGTGAAAACAATTATGAAACTAATTTGAGTGAAGCACAATTTTCCCTGTTCGCAAAAAAAAAACATTTATTTTACTTAATGGAAAACAGTAGGGAAAAGGGAAATTTAATGGCTTTCTTCAGAAACACGTTAACTGTACTTTTAAAATTTTCGAGAAACGAAAAAAACACCATATCTGTCCATATTTTATATGGAATATATTATTTTTGTATTAAATATTATTAAATAAGCACTTATTTTTTTGGTTTCTTCACGTTTTATTTTGTGTATATTTTAATATTTTTGTGAAAACAATTATGAAACTAATTTGAGTGAAGCACAATTTCCCTTTTCGCAAAAAAAAACATGTATTTTACTTAATGGAAAAAGAGTAGGGAAATGGGAAATTTAATCGTTTTCTTCAGAAACACGTTAAGTGTACTTTTAAAATTTTCGAGAAACGAAGGAAAACACCATATCTTTCCATATTTTATATGGAATATATTATTTTTGTATTAAATATTATTAAATAAGCACTTATTTTTTTGGTTTCTTCGCGTTTTATTTTGTGTATATTTTAATATTTTTGTGAAAACAATTATCAAACTAATTTGAGTGAAGCACAATTTTCCCTTTTCGCAAAAAAAAAACATCTATTTTACTTAATGGAAAAACAGTAGGGAAAAGGGAAATTTTATCGTTTTCTTCAGAAACACGTTAAGTGTGCTTTTAAAATTTTCGAGAAACTAAGAAAAACACCATATCTTTCCATATTTTAATGGAATATATTATTTCTATATTAAATATTATTAAATAAGCACTTATTTTTTTGGTTTCTTCACGTTTTATTTTGTGTATATTTTAATATTTTTGTGAAAACAATTATGAAACTAATTTGAGTGAAGCACAATTTTCCCTTTTCGCAAAATAAAACATTTATTTTACTTAATGGAAAAAGAGTAGGGAAAAGGGAAATTGAATCGTTTATTTCAGAAACACGTAAAGTATACATTTAAAATTTTTGAGAAACATAGAACACCGTATCTTTTCATAATAATAATAATAATAGTTTATTAATGCTAATGCTCACCAACAGCTTACACACGTCAAGATAGAATATATAAAATATAGAATAAATACGATATAAAAATAGGACATAAAAATAGGTAATGCACAATAATATGAAAATATAAAAAGCAATAGTATAAAGTAAATGGTACATAATATGGTATAAAATATGGTGTGTTGTATGGTTGGCTAGATATCAGACAATATTTCATAAATTCGAATGTCAGTTAAAGGAATAATACAGAAAAATGTGCGTTTTGGTTACTGATATACCATATTCCGTAAAAACGAAAAATTCATAAAAATGTGTGTTGACGCGTTTCTGAAATAAACGATTGTTTTCTAATTGTTCTTTACTTAAATTACAAAACTTTCACAAATTCCGCAAATTTACAAGGTTTTGGGCATTTTCAATAGGATTTTCAACAATTTGTTAGAAATTATTTAATATTGGGAAAATTCTATGCCTATATTAGATCATGGACATTTTAGGGAATGGAAATCTTGAAAAAGGGGAAAAAGATGAAAAATTTATTATATTAAAATAACTCATATCAGTGCCAAAACTAGTTATTGAGTGTATCTGATGAAACTTAAACTTTAGGCTTAGAAAATAAAATACTTTTAACTATTTTGTTATAATATAGAAATGTATAGATTTCATAAAATTTATATCAATTCTTGCGAACTTTTCGCAAAATGTAGAAAGTTTAGAATAAAAATGAACTGATCGTGAACAAATTATAATTTTGATTGTTGCATTAGTGTTGCATTAGCTTTCAAATTATGGATTCTTTCACACATTAGAATAACAATCTATAAAAACTTGGCGTTTATGTTAAATTAGAGGAAATTTTACTGGTATTTTAAAAATTGTGAAAACTATGCAATTTCTCAATAATTTATTATTTTTCTAGCATTTTACTGAATTGACAAATTAAAATGCATGTCATTGCTAAATAGATGATGAGATTCATTATACAATTTTCGCAAAATTCAATATCTAAATTATTGTTTAATCAAATTAAATTTGCACTTTAGTGTTTAAAAGAACATAATTTTTCGTATTTTCACATTTAATTGTGTGCATATATTAGCATTTATATGAGAAAAAAATTGAAGCCAATTTTAGTTTGAAGACAATTTTCCTTTTTCGCAAAAAAAAACATTTTTTTTACTTACTTTTTTTTCGCAAAAAAAACATTTTTTTTACTTAATGGAAAAGCAGAAGGGACAAGGGAAATTGTGTATTGTTTAAATTACAAAACTTTCACAAATTCCACAAATTTAGAAGGTAAATAATAATTTGAAAAGAATTTCTAACGAAATCTTGAAAATCCTAACGAAAATGCCCCAAATTTTCGTTAGGATTTTCAAGATTTCGTTAGAAATTATTTTCAAATTAGGAAAATTCTATGCCTAATTAGATCATGGAACTTTGAGGGAATCAAAATCCCTCACAATTAATTATATTTATATAATAATATCAATGCCAAAACTAGTTATTGAGTCTATCTGATGAAACTGAAACTTTAGGCTTAGAAAATAAAAAACGTATAGATTTTATAAAATTTTACATCAATTATTGCGAAATATTCGCAAAATATAGAAAGTTTAGAATAAATATGAACTGATCGTGAACAAATTATAATTTTGATTGTTGCGTTAGTGTTGCATTGCTTTCAAATTATGGATTCTTTCACATTATTTCTCAATAATTTATTATTTTAATAGCATTTTACTGAATTGACAAATAAAAATGCATTTCATTGCTAGATAGAGGATAAGATTTATTATACAATTTTCGCAAAATTCAATAGTTAAGTGTAGAACAATCAAATGTAGTTTAAACTTAAAATTTTAAAAGAACATTATCTTTTGTATTTTCACATTTAATTTTGTACATATATTAGCATTTTTGTAAAAAAAAAATTCAAGCCAATTTGAGTTTTGAAGACAATTTTCCCTTTTCGCAAAAGAAAACATTTGTTTTACTTAATGGAAAAACAGTAGGGAAAAGGGAAATTGTGTATTGTTTAAATTACCAAACTAATAAATTCCACAAATTTACAAGGTTTTGGCAATTTTCATTAGGATGTTCAAAAATTTGAATTGACAATTTGTTTTACTTAATGGAAAACACAGTAGGGAAAAGGGAAATTGTGTATTGTTTAAATTACCAAACTAACAAATTCCACAAATTTACAAGGTTTTGGCAATTTTCATTTGGAAGTTCAACAATTTGTTAGAAATTTCATTTCCCATTTGGAAAATCCTATACCTATATTAGATTATGGGAATTTTGAAGGAATAACAATCCCTCAAAATTAATTATATTTAAATAACTAATATCAATGCCAAAACTAGTTATTGAGTGTATCTGATGAAATTTAAATTTTAGGCTTAATAAATATTCAAATATTTAGTTATAATATACAAACGTATAAGTAGATGTTATAATATATTATATCAATTATTGCGAAATATTCGCAAAATTTAGAAAGTTTGGAATAAAAATGAACTGATCGTGAGCAAATTATAATTTTGATTGTATTTTTAGTTCCTTTTTTGTGAAATGATTGGCATTTTCGTCATTTCAATCGTGAACAAATTATAATTTTGATTGTATTTTCAATTCCTTTTTTGTGAAATTATTGGCATTTTCATCAGTATTTCGTATAATTTCTTTAAAAAAACTATAAAAACTCGGCGTTTATGTTATGTTAAAATGCTATTTATACACTTTATTTAAACTACTTAACGCAGTTTTATATTCATGACATTTGTTTTTTTCGGTTCGATATTTGTATATGTTATATATGTTTGTATGTGTTACCGTGTATTTTTTGACCTGTGTTAACTATTTCTGTACTGGCACTAATAAATTATTATTATTATTATTATTATAAATCGAAGGAATTTTTACTGATATTGTAAAAATTGTGAAATCTATGCCGTTTAATAGTTTTTTGTTTTACATATTCCCTTATAATTTTATTATATATTTGACATTTTAATCAACAGAAATTTGGCATAACATACAAAGTCATAGATTTATTCATCAATATTGCACAGCCAATATTCACTTTTCGAAAATTAAACAAGTTTAGAGTAAGTAATTTTAACTTTTCTTGAAAAGATTATAGATTTTTTTTTAAATCTTTCCATTTTGGTCAGTTTAAGAAGCAAAAGCTCTAAATGTTAACTAAAAAATTGTCTTTATACGCAATAATATCATAAATTTTATAAATTCGCCCCGAAAAATATTTTCTCAATCATTAAAATTCATCAATTAAAATTATAATATGATATTCTATAAAATACCATCGAATTTCAATGTTTACAATACCTCTAAACATTCCTCTGATTTAAAATAAAAACCAACGAATTTTCGATACCTGAAACACTGAATATTCGATAACAAAAACACCGAAAGTATTTACAAACTAGTAATGCTACGAAATACTGATTGAACCTGTTTATTGTAAACAATGCATGACACGACCAGTGGTTTTTATCGTCTGTAAATCATCACAAAAAGTAATACTAAATAACGTTTTGGTTTCATTTTTTTTTGTACCTGGACGTAAACTGCGAAAAAGTTTTTGTTCATTGAAACAAAATGGTCCTTCAGAGGAAGACTACTAATAATTTGGTTGCAGTTTATTAGATAAGATAATAAGATAATAAATTTATTAGATAATATTAGATAACATAACAAATGTTTTTTTTTTTATGGGGGAACCCCAGTTGGTCTGCTGTTCGAGGATTTTATTAGCATATCCTGATGTTTCGTAATGTTTTCGAGACAGAAATAAAGACTTGGCAACTCTTTTATTACGTCGCGAGTTGCTTATTACGTGAATTGGCTGATTTTTTAAACGACTTTAATTAATTACCAAAATACAATACACCTTGATTCTCTCAAATATTACTTTGAAACTTTGAAACTTGATTTTTCATAAGAGTCGGTGAATATCATAAACAAAAGAAAAACAAAACAAAAGGAATCGCCGCAATAGTTGCAGAATATTCGCCAAATCATTGAATATCACAATTAACTGATTTACATCTGGGTGCAGGTATTTCCATATCCGGTCATCACGGTGATACGAGAGCATTGCATAATTTTTATTGGCAGTATTTGTACACATTGCAAAACTTAATTTTTTGTGTCATACAAAGGCCACATTTAATGCACGTAATAATAATATAATTAAATATGTATTAGATAACTTATGCGTGCATAATCGTTATTCAGAGAATATAATTTGCAGTTGATTCACTTTTAATGCCTAAAAAAATCAGTACTAGACAAAAAAGCGGGAAAAAATGTAATACTGTGCTTTTCCCCACCTGAAATTCGTCTGGTAAGCGCCTCATTGGCCACCCTTCTTAAATTTTCGTACAAATTCTAGCTCTCTGAAAGTCATTTAAATGGGATATTTTACATTTTTATTAGTTACTCACCTAACATTATGGCAAAACTGCTTCAAGAGTTTTGTGCCTTTTTTTGGCCTAGGCATTAAAAGCAATATTTCAAACAGAAATCAACCAATGGGCGAACACTTCGCGACGTCGCGGTGACTTACTAATTACTTTTTTTTAATCTAAATTTTTGCATGGAAGTTGTTTACGAATTAACAATATGATTTTTTTTTTTTAATAATCAATATTATTTATGAAAACTCGTCCTGCAAAGTACTTCTTATCACCTAAATGACCACTCTACACAATTATTATCAGTGGATATTAACTTTACAATCGATATTTTACAGTTCTTATCAAAATCACTTCTGTGTGAATATATTTGGCTATTTTAAGAGCATCTAATCTTAACGCTAATACATATGCAACAGCAGATAACCAGATACCCTTGGAATAGAAATACTAAACAACTTTTAAAACCGAGATATGAATTTAAAAACTTGTACCTTTGCAGAATTTGTACAATACATTTTTTAGACTGTCATTTTTATTCAATATGATTTCTCACTGTACCAGAACTGAGGTGTATTATGTCGGACATTCGCGCGAATTCCGCTTGTATATTTTACATTAATTATCAGTACTTACATAAACCGGCTATTTCCTGGGGTACCATAATTGCGGTGCAAAGAGTACAAATTATGTATGATTTATTGGTACTGGGTGTATATTGTCGCCACCAACTCTTTATTAAACCGATTTATTTATACACTTGTTTATTTTAAAAACTCGCAGCAAAAATTTCCACTATTTACTTTAGGAACCAATTGTATAATCTTTAACAGAATTTGTATTTACAATAATGATTTACCATTAATGAATAATAATGTCATCGGCGGACCTAATTCGTTATGTAGAAAGTATTCATAAAATTTCATCAATTTAAAATTTTGAGAATGGTCAAAATTTCAAAACAAACTGACTTACTATAAAGTCATTGGGATTGTTATATTTACAAATTTTCGACAATATCAAATTTTGATAATCATTAATAGAATTTTGAAACAATTACATAATCTTAACTCACTTGGAAGTTACACCCGTGATTTTTATATTGGAAAGTTTAGTTTTCACAAATTATTAATTTTATTTTGAATAAAATGTTGATCAAATTTTACAGTTTTACAGTTCGTATCAAAATCAGTCCTTTGTGAATATATTTGGTTACTTTAAGAGCATCTAATGTTAATGCTAATATATATGCAACAGCACAAATTATTCATTTTATTTTGAATAAAATGTTGATCAAATTTTATTCAAAATAAAATGAATAATTTCTAATTTCCAATATAAAAATTCGAAGTGAGTTAAGATTATGTAATTGTTTCAAAATTCAATTAATAATTTTCAAAATTTAATATTTTCGAAAATTTGCAATAGTTAAAATTTGTAAATATAACAATCACATAACTTCTCAATGATTTTATAATACGTCAGTTTATTTTGAAACTTTAACCATTCCCAATTATTTTGGAATTAATTATAGAATTCTAATACTATTCAGTACTTATTTATGCGTATTAATATTAATAATACACCTACACTAATTGGTAGAAGGTGTAATGATAAATATATATATATATATAATATTAATAATACTTTTTACATATAATATAATCAATATACAAAAAATAATAAACGTTATGTGTTAACTCTTCTAGATTTTTTTTTTACTTTCATACATTTTTTTAAATAAAATTTAAGCAATTTGAATCTTAGAATTATTAATACAATTAAATTATTATATAATTGAAACTCACTTGGAAGTTAGCTGTTATAAATTATTCGTTCGTATGTTGAATAATGTTTTTGTTTTATAATTTTATTTTGTTTCATTTCATGTTTAATAAAATGTTCATGGCATTTAAACTGTAGCTAATTTGGGATTTTTTTATGGAATTTTAATAGTCCTAGCAGTTTAGTTCTTTTGGTACCACTTATAAAAACTTGATGCAAAACTAATGTAATTTATGCATATAATCTTTTTTTTTTTTGTTTTATAATTTTATTTTTGTTTCATTTCATGTTTAATAAAATGTTCATGGCATTTAAACTGTAGGTAATTTGGGATATTTTTATGGATTTTAATAGTCCTAGAAGTTTAGTTCTTTTGGTACCACTTATAAAAACTTGATGCAAAACTAATGTAATATGCATATAATCAAATTTTTTTGTTTTATAATTTTATTTTTGTTTCATTTCATGTTTAATAACATGTTCATGGCATTTAAACTGCAGCTAATTTGAGATTTTTTTATGGAATTTTAATAGTCCTAGAAGTTTAGTTCTTTTGGTACCACTTATAAAAACTTGATGCAAAACTAATGTAATTTATGCATATAATCATAATTTTTTGTTTTATAATTTTATTTTTGTTTCATTTCATGTTTAATAAAATGTTCATGGCCTTTAAACTGTAACTAATTTGGGACTTTTTTATGGAATTTTAATAGTCCTAGCAGTTTAGTTATTTTGGTACCACTTATAAAAACTTGATGCAAAACTAATGTAATTTATACATATAATCTTTTTTTTTGTTTTATAATTTTATTTTTGTTTCATTTCATGTTTAATAAAATGTTCATGGCATTTAAACTGTAACTAATTTGGGATTTTTTTATGGAATTTTAATAGTCCTAGCAGTTTAGTTCTTTTGGTACAACTTATAAAAACTTGATGCAAAACTAATGTAATTTATGCATATAATCAAATTTTTTTGTTTTATAATTTTATTTTTGTTTCATTTCATGTTTAATAAAATGTTCATGGCATTTAAATTGTTGGTAATTTAGGATATTTTTATGGATTTTAATAGTCCTATAAGTTTAGTTCTTTTGGTACCACTTATAAAAACTTGATGCAAAACTAATGTAATATGCATATAATCAAATTTTTTTGTTTTATAATTTTATTTTTGTTTCATTTCATGTTTAATAACATGTTCATGGCATTTAAACTGCAGCTAATTTGAGATTTTTTTATGGAATTTTAATAGTCCTAGAAGTTTAGTTCTTTTGGTACCACTTATAAAAACTTGATGCAAAACTAATGTAATTTATGCATATAATCATAATTTTTTGTTTTATAATTTTATTTTTGTTTCATTTCATGTTTAATAAAATGTTCATGGCCTTTAAACTGTAACTAATTTGGGACTTTTTTATGGAATTTTAATAGTCCTAGAAGTTTAGTTCTTTTGGTACCACTTATAAAAACTTGATGCAAAACTAATGTAATTTATGCATATAATCATAATTTTTTGTTTTATAATTTTATTTTTGTTTCATTTCATGTTTAATAAAATGTTCATGGCCTTTAAACTGTAACTAATTTGGGACTTTTTTATGGAATTTTAATAGTCCTAGCAGTTTAGTTATTTTGGTACCACTTATAAAAACTTGATGCAAAACTAATGTAATTTATACATATAATCTTTTTTTTTGTTTTATAATTTTATTTTTGTTTCATTTCATGTTTAATAAAATGTTCATGGCATTTAAACTGTAACTAATTTGGGATTTTTTTATGGAATTTTAATAGTCCTAGCAGTTTAGTTCTTTTGGTACAACTTATAAAAACTTGATGCAAAACTTATGTAATTTATGCATATAATCAAATTTTTTTGTTTTATAATTTTATTTTTGTTTCATTTCATGTTTAATAAAATGTTCATGGCATTTAAATTGTTGGTAATTTAGGATATTTTTATGGATTTTAATAGTCCTATAAGTTTAGTTCTTTTGGTACCACTTTTAATCATTTTTTTTTTTGTTTTATAATTTTATTTTTGTTTCATTTCATGTTTAATAAAATGTTCATGGCATTTAAACTGCAGCTAATTTGGGATTTTTTTATGGAATTTTAATAGTCCTAGAAGTTTAGTTCTTTTGGTACCACTTATAAAAACTTGATGCAAAACTTATGTAATTTATGCAAATTAGAACTTATTTAAACTAGAATTATTTTATGCATAGCAATCTTAATTCACGAGACGAAATATTGAACAGTGTTTTAATTAAACTATCTCAACTATTAGAGTGTAGTTAAATTTTAATGCCACAAAAATACAAATGTACCAAAACTTTTTTAATATTGAAATACAATTATTAAAATAATTCAAAGAAATAAAGTGTCCATCATCATAAAATGTAACTTGGTTTTTATTAATGTTTGAAAAAAATACACATACTTATAAAAAAAAAAACAAAGTAGTCATTTTAATTCAACTAACGCAAAATTGATTCATTTGTAGACTACTACTGCAGACTTTTTTTGTGTTCTAAGTTATTCTAAATAAATAACTGTAAATTGATTTTTAGTATGCCCGAATTTTATTATTTTGTTTTAGATAATGCGTTGGGCACGGCACCGATTGAAACATATCAAGCTGTACTAAACACTTCCAAACACTCCGGATAGATACTATTTGCCTACTGTTCCAGTGACAGGAAATCATTAATGGATTCACGGAGAGCCATCCGAATTAAGAGCAACGGATAAAATGGTATCTATTAAATTTTATCGGCGCGTTTCTCCAAGGATATTTGCTCTTGGCGCAATATTCTTGACCGTTATCCTGTGCATTTACTATGCCAGTAATTCAGCGGATGTTACTGGAACAAGAGACGAAGCCAGAGAAGAACGGCTATCCCTCCAAGATGCTAACAAGAACTCGGGCTACATTAAAAATTTATCTGCGGGAAAAAGTTCCAACAATGAGAAGGACCGTGCCGACTTGGCATCGCATACATGCCCAAACTTAGGGCCTTCTGAAGCTGATGTTAACACCGTCGATATCTTTAAAGATTTCGAATTTCAGGTAGGGTCTATAAAAAGTTGGTTCAATCATTTAAATTATTTCTGTTCGAATTGTAATTATTCTGGCGATTGCTATCTGTTTCATGTTTCATAGAATGAAGCGTGGAATTATGGCAATTGTTTATTTGCTCAACTTGTGTATTTACTTTCCAGCCGGCATGGATGAAGATGAAAGAATATTGGGATAAGCCCTTTGAGGACCGTTTCGAAAGGCAAAAAATGGATCCAGAACGGCCACCACTTAAGGTATACTACAAAAAAATTGTAATATTTTTCACTGACTCGTTAATAAAAGGATTGACCAAAAATTTAATCATACACTGCATATTTCCGATACATTAAGTAATAATAATTAGAATCTTTTTTAGGTTATAATAGTACCCCACTCTCACAACGACCCCGGCTGGTTAAAGACGTTTGAGAACTACTTCCATTATCAGTCGAGGCAAATTATGAATCACATGGTAACCAAATTGCACCAGCACAAGAATTTAACTTTTATTTGGTCGGAAGTGGCTTTCCTGAATGCGTGGTGGGAAGTGGCTCATCCGAGCAAGCAGAAAGCTCTGAAGTCCCTCGCACATTCTGGACGTTTGGAAATCACAACCGGAGGATGGGTGATGACAGATGAGGCAAACTCTCATTTATACGCCATGGTCGATCAATTAATTGAAGGTAAGATGTTTTCGAAATGTGACCATTAATACAAACTTTATTTTTATTTAGGTCATCAATGGGTACTGACAAATCTGGGAATAAAGCCGGTTTCAGGATGGTCCATAGATCCGTTCGGGCACGGGAGCACACAGCCTTACCTATTGGCATCGTCCGGGATCAAGGGAACGGTAATTCAAAGAATTCATTACGCATGGAAGCAATGGTTGGCGTTGAAGCAATATAGCGATTTTAAGTGGGTGCCTAATTGGTCAACTAACGATGCTAAGAACGTACTCCTAACCCACAATCAACCATTTGATATTTACTCCATTAAACATAGTTGTGGGCCGCATCCTTATGTGTGCTTGAATTTTGATTTTCGCAAAGTCCCGGGTGAATATACGGAATATTCTGTAAAAGCACAAGCTATAACGGAAAAGAACGTGAAAGAAAAGAGTGAACTGCTACTTGAGCAGTATGCCAGGACAGGATCGTTGTTTCCGCATAATGTGGTTCTTATGCCTCTGGGAGATGATTTCCGATATAACGTAGCGGAGGAATGGGATCAGCAGTACACCAATTACATGAAATTAGTAAATTACATTAATACAAATAAAGATATATATAAAACGGAAATATCGTTTGGCACACCGAAAGACTACTTTGAATCTATAATGGCAAGATATGATCAATTTCCAACACTAAAGGGGGACTTCTATGTGTACTCGGATATATTTTCAGAAGGGCGGCCAGCTTACTGGTCCGGCTACTTTACAACTCGTCCTTTTATGAAGATTTTGGACCGTGAACTTGAACATGGGCTCCGAACAGCCGAAATTTTATACACGATTGCGTTAAACAGTGTAAGGCAAAAGAACCTTTTGCCCTACTTGAAAGTTTTGGAAAGAGATTACGAAAAATTGGTGTTGGCGCGAAGAAATCTTGGTTTATTTCAACATCACGACGCAATTACTGGCACTAGCAAAGCTTTCGTTATGAGAGACTATGGATTAAAACTCTTCGAGAGTCTTCGAGATTCAATAAAGATTCAACAAAATTCAGTACAGAGCATTATATTTGGAGAAACGACACCGTATAAGTCGGAAAAAAATATATTGTTGAGTGATTTGGAACGCGACTCTTATGAAAAATTGCCAAAGAAGACTCCAATGGTAGTTGAACCTGGAAAATCTAGAAAAATAGTGATTTTCAATTCGCTGGGACAGAAGCAAGATCAACTTATACAGTTAGTTGTGACGACGCCTAACGTTAAAATAACGGACAGTAATAATGAAGATATACCATATCAAATTAATCCCGTTTGGAATAGTACAGAGGGAAATACCAGAATGCACGTTTCTGTAAATGAATACGAACTTGTTTTCATCGCATCATTACCTGCGCTGTCCATTGGAAGTTTTACAATCCATTACGAAAAGGATGCAAAAAATAAACTGGCTACGATTTATTGCAACAAATGTCACCGCAAGAAAAATCCTCCCCAGGAAGGTAGCTCGTTTATGGACTCGAAATTTTCAATAAAGGACACCCAATTGGGGGATGTACAGCTTGAGAATAAAAAATTCAGGTTGTTGTTCAATGGAAACACGGGTTTCATGAAAAGCGTGACTAGAAAAAGCACCAGAAAAACCAATCAATGTGGAATTCAGTTTTCCGCCTACCGTAGTGCCCAATTTCATTCCGGAGCGTACCTTTTTATGCCCGATCCAAATGAACACGACATCGAGAAAGATGTACTTCAGCAATATAAAGATGAGTTCAGCATTATAATAATTTCCGGCGCTGTGTCCAGCGAAATTATGGTTATTTACGGTGCGTTTCTTATTCACACAGTCCGTATTTTTCACGTAAACTCCGATATTGCTGACGCCATTTATTTAGAGAACATTGTAGACTTTGAGAACGCTCCAAAAAACCGAGAGACTGAGTTATTTATGAGATTAGTGACGGATATTCAAAATGGAGAGCCTCCAGAGTTTTATACAGACTCTAACGGCTTTTCGATGCAGAAACGGGTGAAAGTTGATAAAATAGGTATCGAAGGAAATTACTTTCCCATAACGACCATGACATTTATACAAGATGAGAGTATGCGTATTAATTTATTAACGAATCATGCACAAGGGGCGGCTAGTTGGCAGCCAGGATTTTTGGAAGTTATGTTAGATAGACGGACTTTATATGACGATTCGAGGGGGATGGGGGAGGGGGTTGTGGATAACAGGAAAACGTCGCACAAGTTTTGGTTGCTTCTGGAAGATGTTACATCAACGACTCAGAAGCACGAAAGCAACAGATTTGAAAACAATGAATACGGAGATACTTTAAAAACTTTAAACGGTGCTGAACCGATAAAGTTCGAATCATATGTACGTCCATCACTTTTCGCAAATCACATGTCGAACAATTTAAATTATCCCTTCAACATCTTCATTTTAGAAGACGGCACTGAAATGAATGATACACTAATCAAACTGTTTAACGGTGAATTCCCCTGTGACTTGCATTTGCTTACGTTAAGAACCCAACCGGATCCCGTGTATACACAATTTCCCTCAAATAATGCCTTATTTGTTTTGCATAGACAGGGCTATGTTTGTACTGTGAATCAAAATTATACATGTAGCGTGAATAGATTTATTAGCAGGGCTAATTTTAATCTGGCTCTAGTCAAAAACATTTTTCCTACTACTTTAACAGGAACCGATGTTACTGGTGAAGAAATATTGAACTTGTCAAACATTAACATCAATTCTATGGCACTGCAAACTTTTAACGTCACGTTCAATTAGTTTTTTTATGATCAGATATGTTATTCTGGATAAGAGTAGTTTTTTAGGCACCTTTGTTGTGTTATATGTAAAAGGTAATTTTTAAAATTTAAATTGTAGATAATATTTGTATATAGTAGATTTATATTAAAAGAAAACTAATGTAGGTGTGTTCATCATTGGGATATTGTGTATATTGACATGGAGATTATTTTATTTTTTAATATTTCTAGCATTTCAAAACTGACAGTATTAGACTAAATGTTTTCCTGTTGATGATAAGTTTTAAAATGTTTTCATTCTACATTTGAAACTATATTTGTTGACTTATATACAGACTGATTATTTATTGTTTAAGTAATGACAACTTAAACAATTGTTTAAGTGTTAATTATTGCAGGAAATGACTGTAATTTTGTATTTATTTATTAATAAACATGAATTTGCAGATTTTATGGATATTGCTGCTATATTATTACTTTATCACATATACTAGGTAACGGATTTTTTATTAACTCACTAACCCAGTGATTTAACAGAAAAATTAAAATTTACAGAGATTACGTAAGGGCTGGAAAGTGGCTGGAAAAATACATTTCAGATGACCCTCGTACGCATGAAAGCCCCCTGGTGCCGGTTCGGGACTTATTAGTTCGCATAAAAATCCGTCACTGCAGAACAGATGGCGCTGCGATCGGCACGTACGAGGGGGCGGATGAAAAATATTCTTAATTATGCAATAACTTGCCCAAAAATGCAATTCTTGGTGCAGGACAATGCCCTTTGATTGTATAATGGTAAATACTGCAGTTTTGCGCATCAGGGTAAATATTTTAACAATACTTTAAACCTATTAAAACGGTACTTGTGATACATAATTGTTAAATGAATTTGATTTAGAATCAGATTCTGCAAAAATATACGGGGTGGTCCTTTAAAAGAATCGTAAGCTAGATATTTTACCGGAAAATACATATGCTGTGGAAAAATTTTTAATTTCCCAAAATAAGTGTGGTTTATAAGAAATTTTGATAACCTGAGGTGCGATTTAAAAACATGTTTCTAATATGATTAGCAATTTTCATACTGTTTTGTAAAATTTCAATTGTATACGTAAGAATTTGTTTCTCGGCCAATCCCTTGCCTTAAAGAAAGATTCCCTTGCCTTAATGGCAATTTCTAGTATATTGAAAGAAAGTAATAAATAGTAATAAATATTTATAATTTTAAAACAATCATACAGAAAATATGTACATACATATATACATTCATCTTGTGCAGATTTTGAAATTACTTACAGAATTGTCAATATAGAACATTTCATGTTCAAACGTTAAAGTGTACAGTATTAATTTAATGCTACATAATTATTAAGGTGCATTATTGCAGTAACGTGACACGGCATGGTTTAGGGCTGAAACAAAATGCGTATAGTCACAGAGTTACAGCAACTATAAATGCACCTTTACTATGATATTGATGTTAAATTAAAAATATGATCCTATATGTACACGTGGAAATAAGATTTTCCATTATTATCGTTTCATTGCCCGGCACAAAATAAGTAACTACATAAACATTTCCTATATAATTAATCCCATTTTGATTTCTTTTTTAATAATTGTTCAGTACCATCTTCTTTAACTGCGGAGTAGAGTCCAAGATCGTTATATTTGCTTTTCATGTATGCAATGTATCCTGTACATCCGATGAACGCTACAATGCCAATTCCCATTATCACTAGGTTCTGAAAAGACCAAATATTATTGGCACACATCAGTAATTAGTATGATCACATACCGGTTTAACGTACAATTCATAATTAACTGTTCGAAAAAACAATGATGTTTTAAGGGATCGGATACCATCTCCGGGTTGTGCTTCTACTTTTTTACACATGGTTCTCGACTGACTGTGGTGGTTATCAAAATATATTGCCTTCAGCTGCGAATACAGGATTTTATGAAGGATTGGCACCATTGAAGCCCCTTGATTGTATGGATTGTACAAGGGGGTTATCTATGGATTGTACTGGCAAGTTGCAAGTTGAAGAAGGTTATAAAATTATATGGTCTAAACACTACCAATGATCTAATTATTAGATCTAAAAAAATAATGCTGCAATTTGAAATAACCACAACAAATTCATTACAAAATTGAGAATAATTTGCTTCAAAATTTATTTTTATTAAGTTCATTTTAATATTTCTACCTTATTATACATAAATTATATATTAGACCTTCAGTTGCAGTTTAGTTGCACTTTGACAATACATAAAACAAGAATGGATTGCAAAGAAGTTAACGAGAATATGGATTTGACAAAAATGAAAGTGAGTAACTTTTGTTAAAACCTGCTATAATGCGGTATTTAACATTTGTAAATTACATATGCGAACATAGATCAATACATTGAAACGATCCCAAATACCAAAGTGGGGTTATGTTTATTTGACAAAAAAAAATTCATCCACACATGTACCTAAAACTATATGTGATGCTAAGTACTGACCAATAGCAATTGAATATAATCAAATTATACAGTTAGCAAAATGCAGATGTAAATGTTTTGATTGATAGGTACCTGAATTGCGAAAAGAATTGAAAGTTAGGGGTCTGAGCACTTCCGGCAACAAAATTGAATTGACCGAGCGCCTGCAGGCCGTGATGAAAAATAAATTGGACGACACAATGAGCGCCGAGTCAGTTGACGACTTAGACGAAGATTTATTGAACGATGACGACGATGAGCACATCGACGAATCGGAATGTGCACTCAATGATCTTGATTCGCCTCTCGAGACGAACGCACCCACAATTTCAAAAGCGACGAAACGCATTTCTTCCGAACCGATCACTTCCGATGCCCCCAAGCAACCTAAAAAAATCGTGCTGACCAGAAACGTGTCCAGTACCGAAGAAAAGGCGGACTCCAGCCCAGTAGATAAGAAAGCAGTGGAAGTGTCACCAAGTTCGTCTGAAGATAAGAAAGTCATTAAACTTTCCGAGTTGAGCGTTAAAGAGGTACTCAAACGCACATGTTGTGTGTTTTAATGCATTGTATTTATGCTTTTTTTCTGGTAGAGATTGGAAATGAGGGCGAAAAAGTTTGGCACTCCGTTGGCCGACGAAACCAAAATTACAGCAAAACCCGAACGGTTAGGGTTAGGACCTAATACAGTATCTAAAAAACAACCCGCAGTGGCTATATCAGTAAGTGTAATGGATATGCAGGACCATAATGTTTGTGGTTGATTCAAATTACTCACCAAAATTTTTAGGATTTCGTCACATTTTTAAAATCCAGAATATATCGTCGGTTTAGAGGTAAAACTCATTAAGTAACATTTTAAGCGAAAATGTATTTGATGTTTCTAACTTTTTCCCTTTTTGATATTTAACTTACAAGTACAGGTAAGTAACAATTATTCTTTTAATATTCATGTAGAAAGAACTACTCAAACAGTTTAGTTTTTTTTATACGAAGTTATTATTGATATTAACTTATCTTACATATCTCAGAAATATAAAAAATGTTAGTTAATGATTTTTACCTCTATATGGACAATATATTATAATATGTCCTATAAGCATAGAAGTCGTACCTGACAAAATCATTTAGTAAAATTTATTGCTTTGCCACCAAATTAGAATATTTTATTAAAAAATGAATTCAACATTAGCTATGCGATTGCAAAGCATAATCTCATAAGCCAAGCATTATTTCAACACATAAGCAGTTATTAGAGTTTTGATAGATATAACATTTAGCACTAACATCATACTAGGTTTGCAGAGTAACAAAAATCCACATCCGCACATTGCGGGCATCTAGAAGCTATGAAAGTAACAGATACGACTTGAAGTTTTAACAGAGTGACAGGTTTATCAATTAGGAAGTTATAGACATCATAAGCTGAAAATAAGAAAAAATGTAGATACGACTTATATGCTTAACAGGGCAGAATATGTCTTGAAATAATTCAATGTTCAAATGTGTATTTCGTCTTCTAGGCGTCAGCTCCGGCAAGTGTGGACGTCTTAAAGCAGAGGGCTCAAAGATTTGGGGTATCAGTTTCCACAGCTTTGACAAAGTTGGAAAACGAACAACGTCTAGAGAAGCGCAAAGAGCGATTTGGTACAGTCGCAAATGGCGATGCTACTGTTGTGAAAGATAAAGCCCAACAAAGATTAGAACGGTTTAAGCAGCCCATTAAGTAATACTATTTACTTTTTAACTGTTCAACCAAGGAACTTTTAATGTGACGCAGGAGTGTGGTAGACTAACTCTTATTTTCCAGTTCCAGTTTATTTCTTGCAAAGCAGTAATTTTTTAATAAATTCAAAATTATCCTTTTGTTGCATCAACTCAATTGTAGGCGTATGTTTTTGTATTTTAGTAAGTATTACGAATAAAAGTATGTTTATAATTGCCTACATTACTAGAAACTCTCTTTTTATTATTGATTGAAAATAATCCTTTGCAATCCATTATTCATGAAATTTAGGTATAAACTTTGTACTTGTGGCGGTTTCTCTTATTGTTTGCAGGCGGGAAGCAAGAAATAAGACGATTGCAACGGCTCGGGTATCAGATGTATAACTGATTTATTTTTTTGTAAAAAATAGACTTTTTAAAAATTTGAGAAGAAAGGAAACGAGAGTATCACTAAAATTGGTGAGAAATTTTGTACAACTGTTTTAAAAATATTTATATTTAAAGTTAACTATTAACTTTTATCACTTTTAAAGGTCCACTTAAATATATGATCACTTTGAAATTTCGTTTAGGATTAATGTCTGTTAAAATAGATTGATACTAAAGGGGCATAAAGCATTTAATTCTTAGTGGCTACAAATGAATACAATGTTTTTCTTGTAAAATATTTTTATGAAGCTAAATGTCATACACTTAAATTATCATAAAATTATTACAATATTTTAAATATTTACGTTTGGTGTAACCGTTTATAGGTATACATACTATATACACAATATTACCTTATAATTAGAAAATCACACATTAAAAAATAATTCTTATCCATATGTCTGATAATTAAATGATTCAGTGTTTGTAAAGGTACTGGTGGTTGAAGTAGACGTGTATACCTGGAATGTTGGAGCATTTGAAACGAGTTTCACCTTTCCTTCTTCTTCCGTATTTCTAGAGGCATCTGCATGGATTACAAAATTACTATTCACAGCAGTTGTAAAGCTATTTAAGTGCGGAAATTGTGCTAAAATCTTGTTGGTGTCGACGAGAAGTGGTCGCAAGCGTTCATCTTGACTAGGCACGTATCCGACAGCAATCGGTTTCGGTACTAAGCTGTCGGCTTCCGGTTTCCCGTCCTCTTTCGGAGAGTCATCATCGCCTCCGTGTTTAGTTTTGCCGTGTGTTTTAAATTTAATTGGTGCTGGTTCTGTCAGTAAAACTACCGGCTCAACTCTATGACCGCCCTTAAGGTCAGGCTGTGTGTCCATCCAATGCCCCGAAGATCTTCTGTGCGTCTTCAATTGACCCGACTGAATGAATCTAGCCGGGCAGACACCGCAAGCGTACGGTCGTGAACCGGTGTGCCGTCTCATATGCAAAGCAAGATCATTTGACTGTGTAAAAGCTCTTCCGCATATGTTACAAACGTAAGGACGTTCTCCAGTGTGAACTCTTGTGTGTCTGAGCTACAAAAAAAGTTAAAATTATATTCTCTAATAATAGAATATCCCAATTTGCACCTACCAATTTATTGCTTTTGTTAAACGATTTTCCACATAACGTGCACAAATATGGCTTTTCACCCGAATGAGTTCTTTCGTGGCATTTCAGGTCATGGGATCGCGGGAAACCTTTGCCACATTGGTTGCATTTGTACGGACGTTCACCTGTATGGCGCCTCATATGTACAATCTGGAATTGTACAGAAAATTACTACTTATTTTAAGACCATGCAATGAGATCCCAATTATTGTACCATTTATGGTACAAGGAAGTGTGTCGTCTGCACCATCAAGTTTATTGTACAATAAATGGCACGATTTATTTGCTGCGCTTGCATATTGTGTATGTCTCTTTTCAGTATCATACACTGCAATAAATCAAGGTCAACATGCAATGAAGCATACCATAAATGGGATGTGTCACAGTGCTTTACAAATAAGAATGCTGTATTTACCATATTACTAGAGTTATTAAATTCCTTCCCGCAGTACACACACAAGTGTAATTTAGAAATATCTTTTTGACCGGTGTGGATTCTTTGATGCGTTTTTAGGTTATCCAACCTGTTGAATGCTTTACCGCATTCATTACAAACATGTCTTTTATCATGTTGTAGATGAACTTTAATGTGCCTAGCTAAATGGTCTGCCCTAAAAAACTCATTTTATAAAAATAACGAATAATTAATAAATAGCAACATTACCTGGAGTATTCTTTCATACACACAGAGCATTTTAAAGTGTTAGCACTCTTTTCGTTTGGCAAATGGACTTTTAAATGTCGTATGAGGTGTTCACCTCTGGTAAACGTTCTATTGCATATCGTACACGTGTAAGGCTTGTTAATATGATCCTCCTGTTTGTGCTTATCGAGAAAGTCTTGCGAGGCAAATGCCTTATCGCATAAATCACACTTGTGGGTGAGCACAGCCCTATGCAGCGTCATATGCCTCGTTAAATGGTTGCTCCTTGAAAACTGTGACTCGCAGACATGGCAGGTGTGGGCCCGCCTAGGCTCTTTAGTTTCCAAGTCGTCAGGATTATCGGGATCCTCCATATTATAAACTTCTAAACCTTCGTCATCAACTAAAATTGTCATGGTATAAATACTGTTGTTTTATGAAATTATTCAGCTCCTACCATCAATTTCGATTTTGGGTTCCAAGCTGTGATGTTCCGGGCTTTTCATCAACTTACTTAGAGGGGTATCGCTATCGTTTTCTTCCATTCCATGCTCCGTTTGCATATGGTGATTGAAACTTTTCCTGTACTTGAATTTACGATCACAAAATTCACATTCCATTACCTAGAAAATTTACACAAATATTATAATCGCAGATTGCAGTTGTAAGCTTAGTAGACGGTAATTGGAGAAAAGTAATAAATGGCAGAGCGACTTCATTAAGTCCTATTATTATAATACCTTGTACATCTACAATAAAAAATATAAATACCTTCTTCACCAATGATTTCTCGTGTTGTTGACCATTATATTCTAACCCGTGACCCGATCTCATGTGCCTTTTTACATGGCTACTTTTGGTGAAAGTTTTTTCGCAGACCTACAAAAGTATATTTTAGATAGCCTCGGAAGCCACATTATCTGTCTTACATTGCAACCATACAAATTGACCCCGGTATGTCTCTTCATATGAATTTTTAATCCAACATAGGTTGTTAAGATTTTGTGACACACTTCGCATTCGTACTGCCGATCTTTTTTATCACCACTTACACTTTGGTATTCATAATCTTCCATCAAGCTTGCGTCTTCGTGTTTAACAGCATCCAGCTCTGATTTGTGCAGCTTTTTGTGTTTATTCAGTTGAACAGCCTTGACAAATCCGACTCCACATTCATTGCACATGTGCTTCGAACCCTTGTGTGATTTCTGGTGCAGCCGTAACCCTTTCTGAGATCCAAACATTTTCGGACACGATAAACACTTAAAACTGTGATCTTCATCGTCGCTCGTCTTCTTCTCTTCACTGTCATAATCAATCGACTGGGAATTTTCCATGAAGTGATGATCCCCGTCATCATAAATATTCCCACCATTTTTTTCCTGCTCAATTTCTCTTAATGTGTAATCACTTTTCTCACATAACAATTTAAAATCGTAGGCAACTATTAATTTTATTTCACATTCATCACATAATAATTTAGGAAGACTGTCACCATTGTGTACCTAATAAAAAGACAAAAATCTATCAAACGACATATTATGTATGCAAGAGCGATTTATTCAGTGCTTTTCATTTCAACCATTCCGCATCGGAAACACTGAACAATGAGCAAATAAGGGCAGAATATGCAGATATTTTTAGAAGGGATGCACCGATTCTAAGGAGTGTGGGAGATCAAGTCGCTAATCTGTCTGTCATAATACGTTCAGTGGCTAACTAACTCCTAGCTCCAAATAATCGAAAAAAGGATAATACATGTTCTTTGTCTGACTAAGCACCAATAGATAGCTTGAAATGAAAGGCACTGTATGCGCTATGCAGTATTCCCACCATTGACCATGTATAATGCCTAAGTGTGACATTTAGTTTAGTGGCAAAATGCCAAAACAACTTATCCGATAAGCATAAGTTACCACGGCTACCGGTCAACTGGTCAACACTTATAAACAATAATTGTGATACGAGATTCTCACATAATTGATAAATATACATATTATACATATAGGTTCACAGAAACATAAAACTAGGCGCACAAGTAGAAGGAAACTATTGACAATAGGGTTAACACGAGTGGTATTTGGATGAGTATTCAGAAATTCAAATACCTGCACAGAAGTGCATGCCATAATCATTTCCGCCAATTGAAGGGATTGGGTATCTTCATTTTTTCTATTATCAAAGAGATTTCGCATCTTTTCATTCTCACGTAAACACGATCGGCATACTTTCTCCATATCCACCTTAATATCCTCTCTCAACATTTTCTTGTGCACTCTTGCATCGAAATTGCTACCGAAACATAAAGTATTACATTATTTATGGTTTAATAATAATAAGACTTAGTTTATGAAACAACGTCAAAATTAATTTGGCATAAGCCATTTTCTTGCATAGGTGCCAACCTGTTTGAAAAAAACTAATGCCAACTAGGATCGCCACAATGAAAAATTCAAATGTACCAAGTATGATCTAGAAATGTACCAGACCTATTCAAAAAGTACTAAATTAGTTGATATCCTTATATTACTTATTATTTTTGAGTTAATTTTTATGGTTATCAGATGAAGATTATCTGTAGCAAAGCAAATAAAACTATTTTATTTAAAAATTCATCAATTATTTTTTTTTTTACAAATTATAAATATAATTATATATAAAATTCAGAATCCAACACTACTATGTTTTAACCACACAATTTATTGTTACATATATATATATATATACATATAAGACTACATATATACACATATAAACCGTAAACTTGATAATGGCCATCACAGGTTGAAACTCGAGTCGTGGTTTTCGGTTTATATGTGTATATATGTAGTCTTATATGTATATATATATATGTAACAATAAATTGTGTGGTTAAAACATAGTAGTGTTTTATTCTGAATTTAATATGGATTACCACAAAGTAAAGGTCTCAACCATCCTAATCATAATTATATATTTAATAACATGGATAAACAAGTAACAAATTAATGTTGAAAATATATTTTACATGAGAAATTATATTTCTATATATTTTTAAGCAACTGCTTATTTTGGTTATACGTAAATCCGGCCCTGAATGCAATATCTAATTTTTTACTTTTTGAACAGAGCTGGTACATATTTAGATCTTAACTTGGTGAATTTGAATTTTTCATTGTGGCAACACTGATTCACAGTTCATGTGAAAGTCACTTATCTGTCAATTTTCTGTCAAAATTATCCCATTGGCGCGAGTAATTTTGTTGATATTTTATAAATGAAATAAATATAGTGAAGGAATTAACAAATACTTTCTGTGAGATCAATACTTGCTGTTTAAAAGATGTCACGGGTAAATTGAAATATAAAAATTTAACTGCCAAACGATTTAAAGTCTCATGTTTGAGATTTTGTATAGAATAATCACCTTCATATGTGTATGTTGCAGGACATAAGATCATTTTTTACTACCCTTCCTAAGAAACCAAATGCAACAATATCATCTTCTAGACCTTCGAAGAAGCGTACTGCAATTATTTCTGACGATGAAGATATTGTTCCCAACACTCCATCGCCGGAAAAAATGAAATTTAAGCAAAAGAGGCGTAAGATTATCCACTCAGATTCGGAGGGTGATGAAAAACCCAGCAAGGCGAAGCCATCCAAGAAACCAGTATTAAAGCCAGTGAGTGCTGCAGACGTATTCGGAACCGAACCTGTGAAGCAGTCTGTCGTCGTAAGCACTAAAAAATCAAATTGCGCGGACGACTTTGAAAAAACTCTGCAGCAGCTGGATGAAGACTTTTCTATTGATATCAATGATTTGGATAAAACCATTGAGGAGGCAATTCATTCCGATGTGAAAGTATCGAAACGAGAAACGAAAAAGAATTTTTTGAAAATCTCCAGTCTATCAGAACAATCATTCAGCAAAGGTCGCAAGGTGGATGATTTTAATGATTCTGGTTTAGATCCCGATCAAGAGAGACATGAAAGGAAGCGACATAGCGCCGTATTGTATCAAAAGTATTTAAATCGGAGTGGTCCGGCTCATAAAGGTGAAAAGGAACTACCCAAGGTAAATGGTCAATAAACATCAGTAACAGTTACAACTACATTTTTGATTATTTGGTCATTTTAATATTAAAAGCATTACCAAAAATTTTATTGTTTACTCTTTTGACGTTCCTGCTCTTTTTTCTTGTATTCTTCTCAATTTTAGAGATCTTAAGACCTTTTGCTTGGTGCAAATATATTATTTCTCTTCGTTTCTCTGCTCTCACGGCTTGTATTTTCTCTGTTAATTTGATTTATTAATTCTCGTCCTTCATTTGTTCTTTATATTCTGCTTGTTTTCCTCTTCTTTTTTTTGTCTCTTCCAGTTTAATTGTTGTGTGGTAAATACTTGTTAATGACGTATTATGTTTCAAAAATTCTTCAGGGCAAGCCAGATTGCCTGAAAAATTTATGCTTCCTGAAAACTGGTGTCTTGGATTCAATGGAAAAGGACGACATGGATGCTCTCGTTAAAGAACACGGCGGTAGAACTGTCAATTCTGTTTCCAGTAATACAAATACATTACGTGCATACATATCACTTTTTATAGTTTTAATTTTTTTTTAGAAAAAGTTAATTATTTGGTAGTTGGAGATGATCCTGGCCCAGCAAAATTGGAGAAAGCTAGAAGTTTGGGTATAAAGGAAATCAATGAAGATGAATTAATGGACATGATACTGGTCAAATCTGGTATGAAACCCAAATACGTTACTAATTCTTCCGTAAATGAAAACCTAGAAGAAGGTAAAGATCTGGTTACCCCAGAAAAAAAAAAACGTTTAGCAGATATTGGTGGAGGAAAAGAAACTTCAGAAAATAGTATTAAAAAGGACAAACCATCATCAGGAAATAGTATTAAAAAGGAAAAACTATCACCATCGAAAACCTCTATAAAAGCGAGGCATTCTCCTGCAAAAACTAATAAACCTAATTTGCAAAAGTTATCAACAAGTGATCATAAAACGTTAACAGATGTTAAACCCACTTTGATCCCAGTATCGCCAAAGAAAGAAAAGAAAATGAAGCCGAAGATTGGAGAGAGGAGTTCAGTTAAGTCTACAGCAATTTCCAGTGAAAGTTTAACATGGACTGACAAGTATAAACCTGCAGACATTAAGTCTATTATTGGACAGCAAGGGGATAAAAGTAATATGAAGAAATTAATAATATGGCTTAAGAATTGGCATGTGAATCATTCCGGAAAGAATAAGCCAAAATTGATCAAACCGAGTCCTTGGGCGAAAAATGATGACGGGGCATACTTTAAGTGTGCTCTGCTTAGTGGACCGCCTGGTGTAGGGAAAACGACCACAGCAACTTTGGTCACTAAAGAGTTGGGCCTCGATATTGTAGAATTTAACGCATCTGACACCAGAAGCAAAAAATTCTTACACGAGGAAGTCTCGCAATTATTAAATACCAAATCTCTCGCAACCTATTTTAAAGGTAAAGTTCCCTTGAAAGTTAGTAACCACAAATATTATCAATATCTTTACAGACGGTTGCGCACCAACCTCGAAGCACGTATTGCTTATGGATGAAGTTGATGGCATGGCAGGCAACGAGGATAGAGGTGGAATGCAGGAATTAATCGCGTTAATTAAAAATACTCGAGTACCGATCATTTGTATGTGCAACGACAGGCAACACCCCAAGATTAGATCATTGGTGAATTATTGCTTAGATTTGAGGTTTGTTAAACCGCGAATCGAACAAATCAAGGTAACCGAATGTTATTAATTTATAATTTGATATTGTTGGAACGTAAATTATAGGGTGCAATGATGAGCATATGTTTCAAAGAGGGCTTAAAAATCAGTCCAGAAGCATTAACAGAGGTCATAAATGGTACAGGAATGGATATTAGGCAGACCCTCAATAATCTGTCAATGTGGTCATCTGCTGATAAAAATGTATCATCGGAGACGGCAAAAAAGGAGGCCGCTTCTGCTAAAAAGGATACAATTATCGGTCCATGGGAAGTCATAAGAAAGGTCTTCTCCGAGGATGACCACAAAAGCATGTCACTGGCGGATAAATCGAAATTATTCTTTTACGATTACAGCATCGGCCCGTTATTTGTACAAGAAAATTATCTTCAAGTTGTGCCGCATTGCCCAAAGTAATAACAATAATAGCAGGATTTGTAAAAACCTAACGATTTATTTCCAGAAACGAATTTTTGGAACGTGTAGCAGCAGCGTCTGATTGTATCAGCATGGGTGATGTGATTGATAAAAAAATCCGCAGCACCAACAATTGGTCCCTATTAGAATCACAAGCAATGTTCTCTTCCGTTTTACCTGGTTATTATATGGAGGGCCATATGGGTGGGCAAATAAATTTTCCTGGTTGGCTCGGCAAAAATTCCAAAAGAGGAAAATTTCAAAGGCTACTAAGTGAATTACAAGCACACATGCGAACTAGGTTAGTATTCGGTATAATTTAACATTAATTATTAAAAAAGATATAATGCTACTTCTCGTCCGCAATATAATTGATTATTCTAATTTTGAAAATGTGTTTCAGTATATCTGGAAGTAAATTGTCAGTAAACTTGGAATATATTCATCATTTGAGAAACAAAATTGTGAGACCTCTTGCAAAGGAAGGTGCTGCCGGAATAGAAAAGTCCTTGGAAGTTATGAAATCTTATAATTTACTTCGTGAAGATTTGGATTCAATATTAGAATTGTGTCAATGGCCTAAGCAGAAAGATCCAATGGCAATGGTAGACAGCAAGGTAAGTTTTTTTTTAAGGAGCTTGGGGAGTTAAAAAACTATGTGCAATGAAAAATAATATTTAATGGCTATAGAATTTATAGTCCTTTTTCAATGCTTAGTTACTTTACATGCACCCTGTATATGTATACTCGTACTTTGATAACGCAAGGGATAATAATCTGAACTTCTAGATTAAAGCCGCTTTTACCCGTGCTTACAACAAAGATAGTCCCGTACTACCGTATGCAGTAACGTCTGCAGCTGTAAAAAAGAAAGTTACTGTTGCTTTACAAGAAGTGAACCCTTACGATGAAGAAGAAATGAATTCTGAAGATGAACCTGATGACATCACGAAAGATGCAATGATTAAAGTATAAATTACATATTATTAATTACATATTAAATTTCTAGGCCCTATTATGTGTTCAATAATTTAGTACCTAATAATTTTTAGGAGAAGAAAAAGGTAACCAAGGCAAAGAAAAAGGATTCTGCCGAACCTAGTTCATCCAAGAAACCAGCAACTAGTAGGTCTAAAAATAAAAAGATGAAATGATCTATTTTCATATTGTAACTTTTTATTTTATTTTTTTTCGTTTTACTATTTTTTTATTTAACATCACAAGTGTTTACCAGAGCATGTGATTGTGTATTTGTTAATAAATAATAAACATTTTCTTGTTTCCTTGTATTACGATATTCAGTCAAAATAATGTAAGTTAATAAATAATTTCAGTCAAAAATGTGAAACATTTGAATAACCTACACTTATCTTGTTCTTTCCTAAAAACCTATCTAAAATCAATATAAATGCAGAATTGTTTGATCAATACTTCCATTGTATCAATTTGCATTAGTTTTCCAATTTGCTAATATTAATATCTCGTTTAATGAATAAAGTTGTTCTGAAAATATGGGAAATACGGAAAGCAATGTTACAAGTGGAGTCAAGAAGCAGGCTGGTGCTTCCATGCAAGCCATTTATAAGTTATGTGACTTGAAAGGTAAAATTATTCTTACTACATTGAACATTTATTCTAATCGTTTTGCTTCAGGTGGTGGATTACTTGTAGAATTAATGAAAAGGGCTGCACAAAATAAACAATTTGCCGAAATAGATCATGCCATAAAAACCAAAGTATAACTTGTAAACGTTGTGATTTATTCTTATAGAGTTATTTTCAGGTTGAGCCTTTTATGTATAACAAGGGCAGAGGCAGGTATTTCCCCATATCGGACCTGGTTTTATTGAGGAATAAAGAGCGAGGCAGGCACAAATTGGTACAATGGTTGATGGTATTTTAATTATTATAATATAACCAATGGTTAATTACAGTTGCCTCCATTAAGAGGTATGGAAAATCCTGAAGATTATGAAATTGATGATGAAGGTCCAGAAGTTTCCGAAGAAGAATATCAGAAAAGTACCACCACCATAAATATTGTGTAATACGTTAAGCAATGCTTTTGTTTTAGACCCATCATTATACCGGCTAAATTGCTGGAAAATAAGAGAGAGAGGCGCAGTTGGTGAATCAATTTTACATTTATGCATGCTGAATGCCACGTCTTTACATGCAGATATTGCTAAAAGATTACTCCGTTTTTATCCAAAGTTAATAAACGATATTTATATGTCCGATGAATACTACGGTAAAATTATATATTCTGTATCCATATGTAATATCCACTCACAATCAAATTTTAGTTAACTAAGTCATATATTTTTTTATTATGTTATAAAGCAGGAAATTTTGACAAACTTCAAAATTCGTTACAAAATTCATATTGACTCAATTTTTTCTAAATTTATACATGCAACTTAACAAAAAAATATACCCAATTTTGTCGAGAATAGATTCACTTATGCGACCAAATAATTTCAGGAGAAAACGTTTTGCACATAGCCATTGTAAACGAAGATCCCGGTATGGTGAAGTTTTTACTTCAAGCCGGAGTAAATTTTCAGGAGCGCTGTTTTGGAAATTTCATGTGTCCCGAAGACCAGAAATCTTCGAGAACCGATTCATTGGATCACGAATGGGTCAACGTCAACCCAATTACAAATTATGACGGGTAACATATAAATTCCGGAAAAGATTCGCTGGTCTAGCGGTATACATTATTATTTTAGATACGTTTATTGGGGAGAGTATCCTCTTACGTTTGCCGCTTGTCTGGGCCAGGAGGAGTGCTACCGATTAATGTTGTCAAGAGGTGCAGATTCCAACGCCCAGGACACAAATGGAAATACTGTATTACATCTTCTGGTAATATATGAGAAGTTGGTGAGTTATGTGCAATTATTATGTTAGTGCATAGCATAAATACAGCCAACCGCTCACAACCAATTCTTGCCAAAGTTGACTGTGTTAAGGTAACATTTTTCTTGGTATGCATGAAAAATAACTAGGCGAGAAAATATTATTCCATTTTCATTAAAATTATTAACTTCTGTCAATGTTTCCAGTAAAATGTGTACTTGTGTAAATATAATTTTAAATCAATTGGTAATACTGTCCATTTTGGCGAGAATATTGAGCAGTGCTAAAATGGAATCCTTTTGTAAATAATACTTTTGCAGTTTTATTAATTTTTTTAATTCAGGAAGCATTTGATACGGCTTATGAAGTAGGCGCAAGTTTACATTTAAGGAATGTGCTTAATTTAACACCGTTGACACTGGCTGCAAAACTAGCTCGTGTCGACATGTTTTTTCATATTTTGAATTTGGAACGAGAAATTTATTGGCAAATTGGTATGTAGATATAAATTTATACAGAGTATTTCATAAATAAACAAAAAAACTATATTTGATGACCAACATCGCCACGTGTAGTTTATTGTTTATTTATGAAACACCCTCTTTATTAAATTTACCATTATTTATTTCCAGGAAGCATTACGTGCGCTGCTTATCCCCTCAATCAAATTGATACAATAGATACGGAAACTGGCCAGATTAGTAAAACGTCTGCATTAAATTTAGTGGTTTTTGGGGTAAAGTGTTTGTGTTCGCTGGATGCAATGTTTATTAACGAGCAATTTTTAGGACAAAGACGAACATCTCGAGCTAATGGATGGTGTATTAATCGATTTACTTAATGCCAAATGGAATACGTTTGTGAAAAATAAATTTTACCGACAATTTTTTACGTTTGGCTTTTATTTTTGTACGTCTCTAGTGAGCTTCACGTTAAGACCGGGACCCTTTATAGAAGAATCTGAAGCTAATAATGCTACAAAAACGCAACAGAAAAATAATTCGGAACATTTCAATTACACCTTACTGGAGTCTGAAGCGAAATCTAAATCATCTACAGGTAAATTTGCCTTGCCTTCTTCCTATGTAATATCGTATATTTTACAGTTCATAACACCACAGAGAATAACGAAACTGACATGGAGGAATGGTGGGATAACTTAACCGAAGAATGCCGACTTATGGCTTACGAAACATCAGAGCAGCAGTTACGATTAATTGCCGAGGGTACAATATTTATTGGAGCAATTATATATCTGGGAGCAGCATTTCGTGAAGCGCGGTTTTTAGGAGGCCGTATGTTTTTTGAAAACCTGGTTGGTTGAATTTTCTGGTCTCCTGTGAAACCATCTAACGTCAATATTTTTAGATGACTGCACCTTCAAGAGTTATGTTCCTGTTTTCATGTATATTAATGTTAACGCTACCAATTATGAGGTTTACGTGCAAAACGGAGCTTGAAGATAAAGTAGCAGTTGTAATCATGCTAACAACATCGCCATATTTTCTATTTTTCTGCAGGTAATTATTTTATTTTAACACCGTTCACGATCTATTTTCACCAACGCTGGCTGAGCTAGGGTGACATTTTTGTTGGTATGCATGAAAATTAATTGCCCAAGAAGAAAAACTGTGAATTACAAATTACTAATGCCAAAAAAATTACTAATTACTACAAATTGAAAGTGTAGTAATTCGTGCAAAGAAGCCTGAGAACTATTATAGATCCCATGAATGTTTTCAGGGGTTTCAAAACAGTTGGACCTTTCGTAGTTATGATTTACCGCATGGTTATGGGAGACCTTCTCAGATTTGCTTCTATTTACCTCGTGTTTGTAATGGGGTTTTCTCAAGGTACGTCAGGTACTAATTTATTTCTTGAATATTTCTTACGGCTAATTTTAGCGTTCTACATAATATTTTTATCGTTTGATAACCCTCTCACGCCAGATGAGGTAGACGATTCTTCTTCAAATCCTATGGCTACACCGACCGAATCTATTATGGCCATGTTTCTCATGTCGATGACAAATTTTGGAGATTATTATGTTGCGTTTGAAAGAACAGAACATGAAATTGGAGCTAAAGTAATACAAATTTTATAACTATGAATATATTAAAAAATTGACGAGTTTTTTTGTAGATAATGTTTGTGATATTTATAGTTATAGTGGGAGTGTTGTTAATTAATATGCTGATCGCCATGATGGGTAATACTTATCAAAAAATTGCCGAGACTAGAAATGAATGGCAGCGGCAGGTAAACTTGTAGAATGCACCGCTTATTCAGGGCATTATTTATTTTGGTTGCAGTGGGCAAGGATTGTATTGGTGGTTGAAAGAGGCGTGAGCCCAGCGGAGAGATTGAAACAGCTTATGGTCTATTCTCAACCAATGTCTGATGGTAAAAGGGCATTAGTTTTACGACTTAATCAATCAGTAAGTGTTTTTTAATCAAATATAACTTCACCACCTGTGCAGTCGGTGCAGTGGTCAATATTGACCGGTGTTGCCTGAAATTGTGAAAATGTTGCTGAAAGTCCACACCTAGCCTTAAATATCTATGAATTATTAGGTTGGATTTCGATAGAAATTCTGGTATAAATTGAAGGATGCCCGTTTCTCTATAGTTTAAACAAAAACCATGGAACTAACGCAAACAAACCGCTTTGATAACTATAAATCGATTAGTGTGTCCTTAATTCCATATAGGTTCTCACCACTGAATATTTAATTGTATTCAATACCGTTAATGTGCTTCGAATTCAGGACGAAGACAAGGAAGAAATGAAAGAAATTTTGGAGATGAAAAGGAGGCACGAAAGGCACATAAAGAAATGGAAGATGGCGCACGAAGAAAAATCCGCTTCAACCGCTGAACCACAACCTGTGTGATTACTTTTTCTTGAGTATATATGCATTTGTTGAAATAAAAATATATTATCAAAAAAGTAATGACACTTGGTGTTTACATCATCACTTTAACACCCCGTTTTTAAGCACCATTCACAAGCATCATTTTATATAAATTTCATTGTTTTATTTATTTTTATTTCATATTCTAAAAAAATATATTCACATCTTTTATTGTCGATTAACACTAAGTGTATTAAAAAACTTGATGGTACCAGTTTTACTGCCTAGGCATTAAATATATGCCAACTAAAAATCAAGCAATCAGATGAGACTTCAAGAACTGTTGGACATTGAGGTGACAATTAATTTTAAACGCCTATCTTAGAAAAATATGTTTGCTTCTAATTTATTTCTACATTCAGGGTGTTTCAATTTAAACCACCCAAATCGGTTATTCTCTTGTAGAATAAGGTAAAAAGACATAAGTTTGGCAATGCGTAAATCTTTAATTATTTAAATCCATCAGATTTTGCGGGAATATCTGCCAGTTGGCTACACTGTTCGTCAGTCGATGACTGGCCCACCTACATCGAAAAACCTTGGCCCTGGGGTACGTAAACATGCCTTCGTTGGCAACCCTGAGATCACAGAATGTCAAACGCTTGTCAAAGTCGACAACAATAAACAAGTACGTTTGTCGTTACCTAAGATTAAATATAATTTAATTGAAAGATTTCATGCTGCAAATAATTATGCTATTTAGACGATGCAAATTTCTACTATAACCCTAAAAAGAATAAGGCTGATTGGTCGTTTTTCTACTATTAATTTTTGTGAACATCATTTGTGAAAGTGAATATTAATAGGTAGTATTGTAGATGAAATATGTTGACCCCAGGGGTTAGGATTGTAAGAGGGCCAGATTGGTCTTGGAACAATCAAGGTGAGTTATTTTTGAGTTAAGCGTATATATTAAATATTAAATGGAACTTAGGGCTCTTTTCTATTAAATGTTTGTATAAGCTTATTAATCTTAAATTGGTTACAAGAGAAAATTCTGTAGTAAAAAGTAATGGCATTTACTACCTGGGCTTCGATTAAAGTAAATGATGTGATAATCCATTTGTCATTCAATCAATAATTTTGCTACTTGTCTGCTGCTTATATTTCACTTCAAATTGCCGCAAGAAAATTACCATAGACAAACCAATGATTTATACAACTACTTGATTCTAACATTTTTAGATGGTGGAGAAGGCAATGTTGGCACAGTCTGCGAGATTGGTAAGACAGGAACGGTAGGATCTCCAGATAAAACTGTAGTGGTTCAATGGGATAATGGCACTCGCACAAATTATAGAGTCGGATATTTATTGAAATTCGATCTTCGAGTTATTGACAACGCACAAATTGGTAATAATGGGAACTTTCTAATAGTTCTAATAACAGTTTTATAAAACGTAACTAATACTATATTTACTTGCAGGCGTTAAACATCCCAACATTGTTTGTGATGGTTGTAATAGCCAAGGAATTTCAGGCATGCGCTACAAGTGTTCAATTTGTTATGATTATGACTTATGTTATATGTGCTATCATGGTGATAAACATGATTTGGGGCATGTGTTCAAACGATTTGATTCAGCAGTATCAACAGGGTAAGTAAATAATCAATAATTTTAAAATGATTATTTATCAAATGTGATATGAATGCAGCATTCTCCCGCACTCAAACCGTGTACCCGATTGTTCTGTTCAAACGAAGTGCATACAATAAACTAGTGAAATCTCATTACACCGACAGATTCTCGCAAAAATTATCCCAAAAAAATAATGCATGAATTATATTCGGTATAATTATTTTGGGAAATTCGGTATATATTTATTTGTTCGGTAGATTGGCAAAGGTAAGTGGTCATAGCAGCCGAAATAGGCTGTTGTTAAAGAAGTAAATTAAAACAATCATTTTAATTTGTGCAATTTGATGAAAAAATTGTAGTATTAGTGTCTCATCTTCTCAAATATGATGGCATGATGCTCTCGCTTGAGTTTCAAATATAGTCTGATGGAATTTCCTTCCACTGTCATGGCCTGTTAATTTGGTTTGATTGTTGTTCCGGAACTTGATTTTCCAGTAACTATGTTACTGTTGCACTGGGGTTTGAGTGATAAATGATATTTTTTGCTGTTGTATTCAGACCAATAATTTTGTTTTTTGCAGAATCGGTTCATTTTGCCTAGTTTAATTCTTCCAATTGGGATGTTTTTATATTATTGTTTCAAATATTTTTTATACTTTTACCTTAATATTTATCATTATTACTATTTTCCAAATTATTTCTTAACCGATTACAAAAACAAAAACGTTAAACTGCACGGTTTAACTTTAATTGGTGGATGAACAGAGGAAATAAAAAAAAAACTCTGCAAAAAATAAAACAACTGATAATGATATTTGATAATTTTACTGGAATTAATTTCAGAATTGATCTACCTCTTCGTAGAAGCGCAAGAAAGTGTGAGTTGCAAGGAATTTTTGTGGGAGCAAAGGTTGTGAGAGGATTTAATTGGGAATGGGGGGAGCAAGACGGCGGAGATGGTAAATGCATACGTTATTTTTTTTTATTGCGCTTTTTCAAGTTTCGGACTTGTTATTTCAGGTAAAATTGGAAAAGTGTTAGATATCAGAGGTTGGGATAATGAAAGCAGCCGTTCAGTAGCTAATGTAACATGGTTTTCTGGATCAACAAATGTATATAGGCTCGGGCATAAAGGCAATTGCGACATAAAATATGTTGAATGTTCCAGCGGTGGCACTTACTACCCAGAACATCTACCTATATTAGGTAATAATTATTAAAAAAAACTTAAAGCTTATATGTATAACTAAGCCAATATTTTCATTGTACGAAATAGGTCAAAATATGGAACAAATTGTTATGTGCCCAAGTAGAACCGGTCCAGCACCATTTAGTGTTGGAGATAAAGTGCAAGTTGTAGTTACCGTTGAACAGCTAAAAAGTATGCAGCAAGGACATGGCGGCTGGAATCCTCGGATGGGTGAAGTATGCTGATTATTTAATATTAATGCATAAATAATCTTACACCAACATAATCTTCAAAATTAAATTCATTAACACTCTTTCTCATCTCTGTTTTAAATGTATTTTGTACCTCAGCAACACTTACGCTAGGATCTGCTTCAAGTATTTATAACCGTTGGCCTAAGGGAAACTTATCATTTGAGTCAAAGTTATCTTTTTCACCTACATATTTTATTTATGATTGTAGTACATTGGAAAAATTGGTGCTGTCCACAGAGTTACGGATAAAGGGGATATCAGAGTGCAATACGAGGGCTGCAATAATCGCTGGACTTATAACCCCACAAGTCTTTGTAAAGTTAACAGTTTTTCAGTAGGTGATATTGTTAGTGTTATTAGTGATGTAGAGAAAGTTAAAGAGCTGCAAAAAGGACACGGAGAGTGGATTGATATTATGAAAAACGTATGTTGGTTGAATCTGAATGTTACAAAAAATTCATTTCAATCTTCTTCAGGCGTTAGGCAAGTTGGGAAAAGTATTAAAAGTGTATTCCGATGGCGATTTACGGATACAACTAGAAGGCCATGCATGGACCTTAAACCCACAATGTGTTCGTGTTGTACCAGGCAGCGCAGCGGAACTTGCAAACACAATGCACGCAACTCAAAATCAACGACAAGAGCCATCAAGTATGTTTAAATTAACTATCGTACGTATTCATTATTCGTTTAAACATATTGTAGTGCAATGGCATCCGGCCAATCCTATAACCAACGCAACCAATGGAACTGCTGACCGCTTGGTGCGAGCAGCGGCGCAAGGCCAACAGGAAAATGTTAAAAGAATGTTGGCAGACATTCCTAATTCAGCCGTGGATATGAGAAGCGGTGGAAAAACCGCTCTGCAGGTAGCTTCGCACCAAGGGCACGCATCAATCGTGAACGTTCTAATTCAAGCAGGAGCCGATGTTAATATACACGACAACGATGGAGATACTTGTTTGCATTACGCCGCATTCGGTAATCAACCCGAGGTACTTTCTTACTTTCTATGCAACATTAGTGGTATCCATTATCAAATTCATTGTGATTCCTATTTGTAATTGCCTTAACAACCATTTCAGATTTTGAACCTGTTGATTAAAGCGGACGCTAATTTGAACATACCCAATAACGGGGGATGTACCGCATTGCATATAGCAGCTCATAAAAAACCAGCTAATTCTGTTCAAGTACTTCTGACTGCAGGTGCTAATCCTAATTGCAAAGATTGTTACGGTGATACTGCCCTGCATGATGCTATCGGGAAAGACAACTATCAAGTTATCGATCTTTTGTGTGCAGCGTCAGGTGTGGAAATTTATTAATTTATTCTACAATGCGATCGACAATCTTGGGGGCGATTCAAATTTCAAATTTGCAGGTACCGATTTTACGTTACACAATAAGCGTGGCTTTAATGTATTACATCATGCCGCTTTAAAAGGCAAAAATTTTGCCACTGCCAAACTTTTATCGCAAGCCAGACAACTTGTGGATGTTAAAAAAGATGACGGCTTCTCGGCATTGCATCTGGCTGCATTAAACGGGCATAAAGATGTCGTAGAAACTCTAGTCAGACAAGGGCAAGCTGATATTGACCTACGAAATAACAGGAATCAAACAGCCCTCTTGTTGGGAGTAAGTCAAGGTCTGATCAGAAAATTTGTGACTGCGTGTATACAACAATTACCAAATTATTATTACAGGTCATTGTAATGTTATTGAACTTTTGATCAAGTTAAAAGCCAATATAAATGCCAAAGATGAGGATAATGATACTGCTCTTCACATAATTTTAATCAAAAGGTCTCATATAACGGCAGATATTCGAGAGGAAGACAGCCCTTCTATTTTTAATATTTACCAAGAAATTTCTCATATAGATGAGTATCGTGTAGCTATTTCTATTGCATGTTTTTTGATACAACAAGGAATAGATATGGATTCTCTTAATTCCAAGAGTCAGCCTGCGCTACAATTCCTTCAAGACAGCAGTTTACAAGAATTGCTGAAAAGTTATAAACCTGTAGTGGATAGTAATCAAATAGTGCATAATTTGGCAGGTGAAATTGAGGCGCTAGGTGTAAACGAGAATTCCATCGAGGGTTACAATTTAACAGAAAATATACGCAGCAATCACCCACGGAATACTGCCATCGACGAGTTAAAAGGTAAATATTCAAATAAGCCGTTTGCATTGTTCTTACATTTCATTCTTAAGGCACACGAAAAAGTAGGAAATCCGAGCGATTGGAAAAGAACATTGATGTAGGCAGTTCATCGCAAGAAAATTCACCTAGTCATAAAAGCCACCATTATCAAAATGAAATAATGTCAAATAAGCCCGTCGAGTGCTTGGTGTGTTCCGAGCTATCGGAAGAAAACGTATCTTTAGAACCCTGCGGCCACAAACCCGCCTGTGAAGACTGTTCATCCAGAATGAAAAAGTGCCTTCAGTGTGGTGTTATTGTTCAAAAACGGCTTACAAAAGACGGTCGGGTCATACAAGTCAAAAGCAGGCAACCAAGTGCAGAAAGAATGAGGCAAGTACTAATTACGTTGATGGTATTGAATCAGAAAGTATTAACTGAATCAAGCTGAGACAGGATAGTGTTTACTGGTGAGGATCAGCTAATATTATGTTTTTTTTTTACAGATATTTGGAATGTAAAATAGCCGAAATTGAAGAGAGCCATGCTTGTAGCATATGCATGGAGAGAAAACGAAATGTGGTGTTTTTGTGTGGGCACGGTACTTGTTCCAAATGTGCAGACACTTTAAAGATATGTCACATGTGCCGAAAAACTATTACAAAGAAGATTCCGATATATTGAGAGTTTATTGAAGGAATTGTACATAAATCGTATACACCATATGCACCAGCGATAAGATATTAAATGCTAAAATATAAATTAGATAAAGTGAAAATTGTTAGAAATTTAAAACTTACCTGGGCAACGTTCATAAAGTAATATGTGTATACAGGGCGGTCCACCTAAGAATATATCGGCGTTTTCTGATGTTATAACTTTAAAACTCTATATAAAATACTAACTATAAGTTAATAATTTATTTGCAAATTGTTAGGTTAAAGTATTACGTCTGATCCTTTTGAAGTGGACCACCCTGTATATACATAAATTGTATTAACTATATTTAGATGTCAACTTAATTTAACAATTTGTCAAAAAAGTTAATAAAACCTTATTCAACAATGGTAGAAAGATGTGATTATTAGTGAATATAACATGAACGATATATTCCTAAGTTCACATCCCGATTAAAATCTAGGTTTTCCTTACTGTAAGTTGAAAATTGTACTATATGTACTATGTAATAATTACTGGTGTTAAAGTCGGTAAGTCTAACTGTAGCATACTATATTGATATTTCCTTCCAGTTTTATCGATGAAGACGAAGATTTATCACCGAACAAAAATGTAGAGGCATTTGAAACGATTTTCCCAGTGTAGTAGGTAATTCTGAACCAACCACTATGGTATTGTTTTCCAAGTCATCCAAGTGGGGCCCGCTAATTCAGTCAGGATTAATTCCATGTAAGGATTTGATGTGGAAAGGAAAAAACGTTTTTTTGTTGCAAGGTTTATAATCATTAACAATAAAATATTCAAAGTGCACATAGTGATGAGGAGGATACAAATTTTAATGCAGAATGACATTGAAATAAGTGCGTGTGCCATATTCCACCTGACAACAAGAAATACGTTTACAATGCAGGAGTATCAGAATCATTCAAATTTTGTTACCACCATCATTGTTACCAATAGACCTATCATTGTTTATCAGGTAGTAAATGTTTGCAAAATTTGAGAAGTTTTGAAAACGGACTTAATCATAGTAAAAATACAAACTGTCAAAATCAGTTAATTAGCTAACTCAAGTTGGTAAAGTTGTCAGCCTGATGCGGTTGGTGCAACCCTTAATGTGAACAAACTACTAGTGTCGGGGCAACCTGCCATAAGTATCTTAAACTAATCACATGCTGTTGTCTTCATTAATTAAACCGTCCTAAAGAATAAATAAAATATTAATTATGTGAGTTTTCAAGTGTTGAGACGGTATTTAGCTATAGCAGCAGAAATCGGCTATGCTAAATAACAATTGCTTGTAATTTTTATGGAATCCAGTTAAGTGTAATTATCTTTTCTTTACTTGGTCTGTTTTCGTTCGTAGATTTCTTTGAAGGTTTTTTTAGGTCGACAACAAAAATTTCCTTTCCCTTATCTACCGCTTTCGAGTCTTTTGCTCTAATTGCTATTGTTAAACGTATAATGAAGAAGTACAGCACCTCAATGATCGATATTATGCTTATTCCATTGAACAATCCCATCACACCTCCTAAGAGAGCTGAAACGTATTTGTGTTACGAACGTTATACATAACAGCCCAGTAAACACAATTGACCGAGAAATGTTTATTTGTGTTTATTGGATGTATTTAATAAAATTATTCACCCAACACTGAAGCAAAATCGTATTGGCAGTCTCTCTTATTATGTATGGCTTCTAAGTTATTAAAAAACATTGCAACAATTGTATGATTTGTAAGTATAATACCACTTCTGAAATGTTGAAATATTAGATTGCTTCTACAGGGTGTTCAAATTAAATAGCCCAAATCACCATTTCCAGATGGCAGTTATTTTTCTGTAGTAGATAGTAAAAAAACAGGAGTTTGGCAACGCATAAATTTTCAATTATTGTGCCCAAATGTCACTGTCTATGTAAAACAATTTCATATATATCCAATAAATTTGCCTGGAATTAATTTACAAAATCGAATTTCAATCATGTATGTGGGTGTATGAATTCAAAGTAAAACTTGAAAATTATACTCGGTTTACTTGACACCTGCACTGTCAAACTGGCAGTGTATTGGCATCACTGTTATTTATCACTAAATTATTCTGAGTTTTACCTATTGGTATCTCGTGCAAACATCCACAGATAGACAGTGTCAAGCATTTAGAATTTGTCCAATATATTAATAAAGGAAAACATGTATATTTGCAAGAAAAACGAACTGGAATCCTCTAAAATGGTAGAGAGAAAAGGTCAGTAGTTACTGATTTAAAAAAACTTATGCCTCAATCATTTTCAATCAACATCCATGCCATGCGCATACGATATCCCAACTTTTTTTGTCGACATTTTAGTAACTAAATGGCTGTACAGTTTGAATCAACATCTTATTTTACTTTAACTGACACTAATGACATTACAATAGACAGATATTACAGATAACTGTTCTAAGTTTTGGCTTAGTTGTCAGATTCATTTATATTTTTTACCGCCATTAGGTGGATGGAAATGGCGATTTGGGTAGTTTAATTTGAAACACCATTGTATTAATACTACTATCATACCCAAGACTATTTATTGTTTTAGAACTACCTTCTGATAAAATAGCTCCAGAATAGGCTACTGTATAATCTATATTTTCACAATCTTCGGGGCAGTCACAAACAGCCTCTTGTTTAACATTGGAATTTATTATTTCATCTAAAATAAGACTGCAATAAAAAAATATTTATAACTGTATTGGTTATTGTACATTTCATGTTAAACACGCAAGGTGAATCTTTCAATTCACACACTTTGTAGCTGCTGTTCCGTAAATTGTAGTAAAATGGTATACAACCACATTTATTATACAAAACCGTCATTCTGCATTGCATTAAGCAATTTCGGTACGTGTATTTGTTAAACATTTCTAATTTTCTTTCATCCTGAAAAAGACAGTTTCTTTCTTTGGGCTTCATTGATGTTAAATAATCTGAAGTGTATGTGGAAACCGGCTTAATCGACACAAAATTGCCAGTCGATTGACCTAATAGAACAAACTCATTGCTCCAGTCCACATAATCGTAGGGATAATGAACAAATAACTAAAAGTGTAACGTTAGTAAACGTACCAAAATCAAATTTATAACTTACATAGAAACCAGAAGTGTTCATCTCATACGCACCGTAATCGGGTCGTTTGGTGTTCATTATTATATGTAATGTTGTCTTGTAGCTGCACTGTGCGACATGTGCAGGAGCCTCCCTGCAGTAATACATTTAATTTGAACAAAAACTCTTATAATTCCACACATTTGTTATGACTGGTATTACTCATTTAAGTATTATCTGTTCACAATGTATTTATATAACAGACACTCTTGGCAAGAATAGATTGTTAGTGACAGCAGAAACAAGACTTGCATGAATTCAATTCAACAAACTTTTTTACCATTTACTAATTTTAAAAACCATTTATGATTTCATTACCTTCCAAATGCAGTTGCATTTATGGCGAAGTAATTGTAGCTGCAGCAGTATCCATGGACGGTAAGAATTTTTTGAAACATTTGATCACACCTTTTTAAGTATCCCTTTAATTTGCATCTTACTAAGAGATCACAATCCGGTGATATTAGTTCAAACAAGTCTTTCACCAATATGCCATTATTCTTCAATACAGTTTCAAGCATCGATAGCTTGGTAGACGGTACATGACTGCTGGGATAAACAATTTCATACAGATTGAGTAAATCTTTCCTAAAGGTCTCTTGATTGTATGGTGTTCCAGAAAAGTTTTTACTACAACAATAAATATCTTTCAAATATACAATACACTTTACAGTCTTTTCTTTCGCTTTCCCATTTGTCAATTGTGTTTCGCAATTTGCCAAATGACCCCAGTTTTATCAAATCAGTATTTTTTTGTCAAATCACTTTCAATTATGGGAGTACATTTAGTATAAAGTGCATGTGATTTGACAAAAAAGGAATGTAATATAAACTGGAAAATTGGGGAAGACTGTATAAATAATATTTACATATATATTACAAATTACATACTTACAATAGTTTTAAGGATTTGTCAATTTTAGATAGTGATAACTTATTTGTATTACATATTGTCACTGCAGGAAATTGGTACTGCCATATTGATTGGTGTATAGTATCAGTAGAAGTTAAAAATTGTTGCTGAACGTACGTTTGATATACTAACCACCCATATACAGTAATAGAAGTTAAGCATGTAGTTATTATTAAAACCCAAAAGCATCTAAAAAGTTATGGTAAGTTATTAAAAATTCACTATATCATACGCTACATACTTTTCTAGTAGGGTTCGTTTTGGAAGGAATATAAATTTAAAGCCATGTTGGCTCGTACTCAAACAAAATGATTTTAAAGTTTCTTTAAAGGGACTTTCCATAGCTGCAAACCACGATCGTATTAACAATGCAATTCGAAATTAATTTGGTGCGTACAAAACAAAGTCCTTCAATATTGATGTATAATTAAACAGGTATGCACTAAATAATTCAAATTCAGTGTAGTAAATATTATTAATTGCTTTATACACATTAAATAATTAATAAGTGTTTTATTTGTTACGAATCTAGTAAATGTCAAGGGCAGAAGGATATATAATACGAAAAAATAATGAAAACATTTGAATAGTATTTTTTAATTAAAATTCATCATAAAAATATAACAAATTCTATAAAAATTTTATCTATTATTAAAATATATTACTAATAAAACACAATTTTGTTAATAAATAAATTCACTTATTATTAATTAAAAACTGCACTTTTAGCTGCTTAGTACTGGAATTATAATTTATTAATAGAGAAATCATATAGTAATATGTACATAAAATTATATATAATTTACCAAAGGCATCATAGAATTATATAAAAATATGGGAATGCTTTCAAATTAGCATAAAATATAATACTTTTTAGTTATCATTATCTCGTACGATAATATTCATCAAGTCTTTGATATGTATGTCTTTAATAAATGCCAATGGAGTGATAAGTATTCATTAATAACCTCTGCACAGCCAAATGCAATATTGTTAGTGGCAAGTTACTAGTACTATCCTCTATATTTCCGGGGAGGTTTCAATGGAATTCTCATTATTATTTCTCTGACTGTATTTACTTTGGGTTGCACTGCCTATTACTTCCAACCACCTAAAATCAAATAAAGTAAAATATTTAGTAACTCAAAAGAGCATTGATACATTTTATAAAAGATAGATTGAGCATTTATATACTGTTATTTACCTGTTGTATGTATATTCAGATTCCGCTCTAAAAAAATATACATGATTTTTATATTGCAATTTAAACACGTAATATTTTCCTATATTATCTTCTATTGATGGTGGTCCAATGTTATAGCCAAGAAGTGGCAATGATGCCAAGGGGAAGTCATCGTTGCATCCTTTGTAAAAGAAAAGGCAAAAAGACGTGAAAACAACCCATAACTTTTGCCATCCGTTGCTACTTTTAAATTTCCTTAATAAATAACCAGAGAGTTGATTCTATAAAAATAAGCATTTTTTATGTTATTGAGGTGCTTGAGAGATTTCATTTTACCTCCATGGCTACTAACTGGTCCATCATGCTTATACTTGTATTCCGATGCCAGCATACATGTACGGTTACATTGCTTCTTTGTGATGTTGATTTTGTTTGAGTGCTAACCTCGTTATTACCCAACTGATCGATAATTTCGTCAGATGAACCTGAAAAGTAATATCATCAGTTTGGCAAACATATGTATGTTTAAAACTTACTGCAACTTTTCAAGCTTAAGTATGTCACCTTTGTATCAGTTTTGTCTCTGGCCTGTTGGATGCCACTTTGCAAATCTACTTTCCACCTTTGTTTCTCTTCATTGGACGTTGCTGCCACCGTCAGCGCCCTATTGCCACCTAGAAATAATTTATCAACTACCGTATAGAATAGTATAAAAATATAAGTGTACCATATATAATTAAACCAGAATTTGACAATTCACCCTCGGGTTCTTCAATTAACACCCCTCTAAGAGGCATGTGACCATGTACCTTGAATTGTAAAGTTGACTGGGATCGTGATGTATAAAGCAAAATATCAGAAAACTAAAACAATAAAATGATAAACTACATTTGAATTGTGCAAAATATTACTATTATTACCAGAAAGAACATTCTCTGCTGATAGCCTTTGCGAGAATGTTTAAGCAGACATCCGTGACGTAAAAATTTTCTGCCCGCTTGTACTATATTGTCAAATCCTACAATGTCTCTTTGTAATTCACATAATATCGATAAATTCTCCGAGATTTCCAAAGTTTCTGCCACCGGTTGTATTAAATCTTTCAAAGTATTACTAGCCGTTAGACAATCTGGTCTGTCTGGATGGTTAGGTCCATAGTGCTTGAGCAACTCTGGAATAACAATAATCATTTAATTAGATTCAACTAAACTATATTCCAAACGTACTTTCTAATAATGCCTGATAGTGCAGTAGTCGTTGTAATGGCTTTAAAACAAACGTCGTGAGAGGCAAGTAACAAACTTTCTGCGTTTCAAAATCTCTATATAATTGTTCAAAACGACCATTTTGTTTGAAAGCTGAATCTAATCGCTCCAACACCAATACATGTCCATCTAAATACTCTTCATATACCTGAAATTTAAGCATAAAAATGGTGTTTAACCATAAAAAGTGTTATCTATGAAATACCTCATAGTTGGCAGCGAACGTATTAAAGCTAATTACTCAATTACTTACGGGCAGAATGGGGGGTAGATGTGTTAACAAAATGTCTGCAATTTTCCCTGTAGATGCTTTAGGGCCTCCTCTGCCTTCCCAATTTTGTAACCTTTGTTCTAGATCTTTCACTAATAATTCATGGGCTTGGGCCAAGGGTGCTATCAATGTTAATAATATTGAGCATTCATCCGGTTCCTCCTTTCCTACCTCATCTCGAAACCACTGAAAATCCAATTAAATATTATGTTCTACAAAAATATGTACACATATCACAATGCATTTATGCAGACTAGGCCAGCCATGTTAGTGCTACAATTCAATATCCATTAACGATCAACTTTTACTAAAGTGGGCCATGTTTATTTATAATTTAATTTTCTAGCCAATATATAAACAAAAAACAAACCACTGGATAAATGTACCGTGAGTGATAATACATGTCATACTTACAATGTTTATTACATCCAGATCCTTCTTATATGTCAACTCTGTCATGAGAATTTCTTTTGCAATGTAGTACGTCTTATCGGAATTATTTCGTGATCGTTTCTTGATGTCTCCCTCTATATCAGCAATTACAGTGGTCGTATTGGTTCCATTATTATTAGCATTTATGCTGTTCATAAATTTCTCTTTAACCTTATTACGAAGGGGGCTTTTATCTCCATTCATTTCATAGTTCTCATAAGTATTGATCGTGCTGTCGATGAAATTCCCATTTATAATCTTTGAGTTTGGAGTCGATGCAAAGAACAAGTTGTTGTTCTCTATATTTCCCTTGGAAGTTACATTCTCTAACAAAGAATTGAAAACAATTAGAACGGGGCAAACACAAATGCAATACATACAATAATATACACAATTTCAAACCAAAATTATGCATCAGGTGGATAGTTTTCAAGCCCCAAAAGCTAAAAATCACATTCCACTTTTCTACCCACATATTTAGTAATGATAACATTTTTACGATTGAAATATTCTTTGCAATATGCTGCAATTAGCAATTATTTAATATCAAGCCAAATTATAAAGTTTGATGTAATACTTAAACGTTACAATGAAATTGTGAAAGTTGAATATAGGTTATTAATTAAACATGTATTTCATTAATATGTGCCATGCCACAAAAGGCAGACACTGGAGAACGAATTTTTAATTAATATAGGGGCATTCATCACGAAATTATTACTAACCTCCATTCGACTTTTGGCAACCGTTACAATTTCTAATGACATAAACTCAATGATTTACGTTTTATGTTGCGTTAAACACAACACAATAAGAATTATTGTGTTTAAATTTTATTAAACACGTGATAGAATTGAGTAGTACATTAAAATATTATGAATAACAAATATAAATTATGTTACCTTGGTAACCTTAAGGAGACAAGTGCTTCTACCATTTAAAACGTTTAGTGTTTTTGATATAATCAGGTTTTGCGCATCAAAAAAGCTTAGCACTAACATGTACGTTACTTGACGGCATCACATTCAAATGTCAGATGTATTTATGTCATAAATGCTTCTCACATTCGAATATGATACTGTCAAATAACGTACACGTTACTGCTAACGTTTTTTGATACGCAATACACCTGAATATCTTTATAGAACATTTCTGTCATTTAATTGATATCATTACCATATTTCTAGGTTAACATAGAGCATAGCAAACTTAAAAAGGGTAAATTAAATACGTCCTGGTTCGCTTTTGGAACTATATACCCGGTACATATACAAGCTGATTCAGAAATCTCATGCCAAAGGTTAACAGTCAATTGGGCACATTACAGTAAGAAATTGCCTGATTTATTTGCAGACTTCATTAGCAGCAATAAGCTTCGATTAACTATTGCTTTCCGCACAAGCAAAACTCAAGAAGATTTAAATTCCGCCAACAGCGAGGTCACACAGTTATTTCACTCAGAATAATCTGCTTCATTGCCTATCAACGTAAGTCATGAGAATCCTGAACGCCCTATATAAAGGAAAAAACCAAATAATTAATCATTACTCTAAGATCATTCAAGGGAATAACAAAAGTTTCAACAAAACATTTCGTGCAAAAATAATAGTCTTACTATTGGATCAAAGAACAACAATATCTTTAAAAGTTCCTTTGTCTCACCTGCATCCCGTGTAATGAAAACTATTTTTTATGGTTAAATTTACAACCTGCCCAAGTTTAAATAAACGAACAACATTTTCTGGTTTACTTTGAATATTCAATGAAAATTGTTATTTTTTTATTGATTGTTACATTGGAGATAAATAATCATTTAACAACATATGATTGTACATAGCAGAATAGGACTTTTTTAAATAAAGAAATATAAACACATAACATGAGCCAAGTGACTGACTGTACGTACGTATAACATATGATATTTGAGCCGATAGTTACGCTCGTCGACATTTTCAGGAATTCTAAATCGACCACTAAACGCCCAATTAATGGCTTTGCATACAAATGAAGATGTTTTGGCTGCCATATCACTAAATTTTAGGTCAATATACATACAGGTTTGGCAGTACTGCCATTCTATAAGCAAAGCTGCCAATGTAACAATTGATGGTGCTGGGCGCATAAAGTGCTATCCCACTTTTAAATCATTTCCAGATATATCAACCCCCTCAATTGTTTACCCAATTCGTTTTTAGAAAATACATCAATTAGACAAGAAATAATGTTCAGATTAGTTACATTGGCTCATTTCCGATGATAATTGACATTAGAATTAATTTAATTTTAAATGGCATGTGCGATGACGACACTATCGGTTTAGATACCATAGGATATACCTGCAAACACAAATATTCATATGTGTCTAAATACATATACTTCTACCAGAGAACAAATAAATTTCCTTTTTTGGAGTTGGTTTAGGTTACAACAGTATGTCTTAGATGAAAACTCTTGATATAAATATCGTTATAAAGAAATGTCAAAATGACGTTTTAATATGGATTTCTTCACAGCACATGTTGATATTTGAGTTATAGTAGGATTATTTTTTATCAACTGAGCATGCAGCTGTCCAAGACATACAATTTATTTCCACAGAGGACTTAAATGAAAATTTATTTGACCTGTTCTCAATAGGCACAAATGTCTGGTCCAGTTATGGTCCAGTACTGGCCACTACTTTAACAGATATTTGTGTTTATTGGTTTGTTATATATGTATTCGTATACACGTATGTAAATACATGTGTTTGAGGGTGTGTGTAATTACATATATCTATGAAATTAGGCCTACAAATTTCGATAACAGCTCTCGTAATATTTTTGCAAAGTACAATATTTATATATTTATTGACTACATGTTTTTATCCTATATCTCTGTATTGATAACTTGTACTTTATAAATGTATTGTATTTTTGCTATGTATTTATAAATTAAGATATATTTGGCACACATATCACATGAGAAGAAAATTAAAAAAGTTATTGCTCAAAAAAATCAATGAACAGGTCCAAGATGGTCTATTATGTTATTGCTGTCCCAAAAAAATCAACGCAAATTTTTCCCATTTTTCGAGCAAAACTTCGATGGAATGAATTTTGTAAATGAACTTTTAATAAATCATAGTTATTATGTAAGCAACCGGTAAATATGCTGTGTTCTATGTAATAACAATTAGACTAAATTCGTTTTGATAACCCTACTTACAATGGGGTTAATTCATTTAAAGAACAGCAGACAAACTCCCCACTGAAATCTTAAAATGCTTAACACCACTCACAAACCCGAGAGAATTATAATGAAGTATATTATCTATGACATACCAATTATCATCCATCATTGTCTGAACGACTGTGATTAACGGAAATTCAATGAAAAGTATGTAACATTATGGCACTATGCATTTTAAGTTTATAGAATAAAAAACGTCAATATACAATCACTTAATCGTTCTACAGAAAACGTAACAGTTCATATTATTATCTCACTATTATACAATACAAATGTTTTACCATAAGTTTGATTTTAGCATAATCAATTTGGTTTCACTATGTACAATTTAATTCAGTCTTCATTGGCTTTTAGTTTGTATTAATGATTAAGACATAATTAAAAATTGTATGATTAGCAAAATTTGAAAACAATCTGTGATAATTGTGCGTTGCCTTTATGTACTAACAAAGGTATACAAACAGAACGGGTTTATTTTTAAGGGCAGTCTTTTGACAATTAATCGCATCATCAGTAATCATACAATTTCTTCTGTTTTATGTCAATTAATCAATTGAAGACAGCAACTTGTTTCTTTCAGTTAAGCTCTTTTTTTAGCTTCTATGTTATTTGGAGAAAAATTGTTTACACATTTTTAGATTCATGTTTATCTTTACGGGTGTATTTTGTTAATCTTAATATATATTAAGACAGAACCAATCGCAAAATTCTTACACTGTACTCCTTATTACAAAGAGGCGGCACTTGTGCAATAAATAATGTATATGTCACTAGATATTAGTAGTGCTATGAAAAGTGAATACAAGCTAACATAAATATGTTTGTTTTGTAGGTGTTCTTTATGTTAACGCTAACATGTACTTAATGAATAATCATGTTTTGTATCTAAGTTGTTATTTCTCATTAAAATTAAAATCAAATTTGGTCAGGCCTATCAATCTCAAAATCGTCTTCGATTAAAGGGGGAGGAATGGACGACACATCGAATCCCTCGGACTCGTATTTATCGTCATCGTCTCTTTCCATTCGAAAAATATCCGAACCGGATTGTGAATCTCCATCAGGAAAATATCCCTCTTCCAAATTTTCCAGATTGTACGGTCCACTGTCGGACATTATATTTTCGTAGTGACAGGCACAGCCGAGCTCTTCCATACTTCTATTACGAATGTATTCATTGTACTCACTAGTTTCGGGTTCAACATAAAAATAATCGTCTTTAGAATGAGATTCTCGTTCAGTCTTATGGCGTTTTTGAGGTGTGTGTTTGCGGCGACGGTAACCACGCCGGTCTCGCGGCTCCGATTTACATTTCGGCGACTCCATTGAGCTAGTCGAGTCGTTTTCACTAGGCGGGCTGCGGCTATGAAATATACCTTTCGATACAGGTTTTCTGTGTGTCCTTGTTAAAGGAATAGTTGCCGTCTTACTAAGTGGCATTGAATGAGCTACAGTCATTGGAGTGGATTCCGAACTTAAGCTACTTGAATAATACGGGGAGCATTTAGAAAGTTTTAGAGGAACTTTTGAAGATCTGTCGGTAGATGAGGCTTTCATGCAAACTTGGTTTTTTTGGTATTTCTGTTTATCTTTGTCATATCTCTGAGTATGCACTGTGCTCTGTTCTAAAGAGCTGCTTTCAGTTGACTTCTCATCTGATAACATCTGCTGCGGTATAATTATAGGGCGTTCAGTAGACCTCGTCAGACACTTGGTATCCCGTGAAATAGACAATTCTTTGTCATCAGATATTATTAACTTTTTAATAGGTTCAATCTTCACATCAATCTCATCAAAACTGGAACCTAGTCGAGATATAGGGTGCCTATCTGAAGATACTGAAGGCTGAAAAAATTGTTGAGGCACTAAAGTTTTGGAATCTGAACTAGACCAGTCCGAGATGGTAGGTAACATTTCTGTTAATGTACTACTATCACCCGTTGATGAAGACAGTTTTTGGAATTGTAAGCTCTGAGCTTTAAGTGTATTACTGTTACTGCTAGACCATTCAGATATTGAATGTGCGATATCTGTTAGTGAATTGTCGTCACTTTTTAAACCAGAACTTTTTCCACTATTACTAGTCGATAAATTTTGAAATTTAACAGTGTTTGTGCTGCTCGACCACTCAGACAAACTAAGTGCGATTGAAGTATCTTCGGAATGAGAACTGTGTGTGCACTTTGTAGGTTTATAAGCGTACCTAACGGTTCCGTCTTCTAGTGTTGTTCCCATTGAGCTCGTACCATCCTCTTCAGAATAGGAACTGTGAGAATCTTTGAGAGTTGATTTACAATCCTTCTTGTGTCCTGAATGAGATGATTCGTCTGATGTTGTACTACGTCGCATGACAGTAGGAGGTCTTAATTCATTTTTACTATCCACCGTGTCCGTGAATACTTCGTCATTTAAATTTGAAATGTTTATTTCCTCAGAATTTGAACCATCAGACCCTCCCGATTTATTATCCAAAACAATTTTTACGCCACTAGGTCCAACACTTAAACTCTCCGATATAGATTCACTTATTTGATCTGTTGCAACGTTTTCATACGTGTGGGTTTTTTCTCCGTCTCCGTCTCCATCTAAATCCAGTGTTTTATTTTCATCGGAGAATGAATGCGAATTAGAGTCATTATCGTAAGTGCTCACTGTGTTTGAGTCAACAACAACTACTTTACACGCTTCTTCGGGAGATGTAATGTAGTGAGTCTCAACATTGCCCACAATGAGAGGTTCAACGACACTCGAAGGGGGACTAGGCCATTGCTCAGAGTCTTGGCTCTTTAGAGATCCCCGAAGACCAAATACCTTAGGTATACTTGATGTTGTGAGAGGTGGTTGAAACAGCTGAGTGGTGGGCTGGGAGTTATCTGAACTGGGAGTTTCATGAAGTGCCATAAGTGGCTTTTGTTGAGGAATTTCTGGTAGTGGCCATTCTTCACTCTCCTGACTACTACTAGAACTCTTTTTATGCTTCTTGTCAAAATCTACTTCTTCTTCATCAATTATAGTATCATCAGAATTTTGACGCCTCAACCTTATCCCCCGTTCAGATGTAATGATTTCGATATCATCAATGGATAAATCAGCCATTTCAGCTGAAGTACGCCTGTCATCTGATATTTGTCTTTGCAACAGATTACTTATGTTTGGAATTTGTTCGTCGCAAACAAATTTATCATTTGCAAGTGGTATTACAGCTTTCTGTGGCTTAACTACATTTGTTGTTACTTTCTTGTCTGACTCTGAACCTTGAGCATTACTTGGTGGATCGGAACTAAAACTACCTGGATGTTCCATAGATCCAAGAGATTCATCATTTAAACTGTCGCTATGAGTACTCGTCTTAGTCGAGTCTTCTTCCACACTTGTTTTTTCAGAGTTAGTGCTCCTTTCTGAAATTCTGGATAGTGTGCGTGAAAGAAACGAAGTACTAAATCCAGCCAAAGCTTCCACCCCACATATAGTATCGACGGCATAATTAAACTTTTCTAAATCATCATCGATTGTTTCTTTGGTAGGTGTAGCATCAGGATCAAACTTATGCACATCATTCAATGACATGATGTCACCACAATTATCTCTACTTAAAAAATATTCTTGGCCGTAAAGATCTTGATCCGGTGCAATTTCTTCAAGACTAGAAGAACCTGACCCACTTTCCAGAGGAAACCTTTTCCAGGTACAGCTGGGTTCTAGCAAAGAAGAGCATTCACCCTTCTGCAATCGTACCGCTATTCCTAAGCTACCAGAACTCGATTCGGTATCTAATGAATTCCTTGATTCCGCTGATAACCTGTCTACAGAACACAACGAAGGTTTTTCAAATGAGCCCATACCATTTTTCTTTCTTTCCGATAAAGATTCCTCCATCGATGAGAAGCTATTCTTTTCCGAAGAAGATAATTTTTTTGTAATTTTCCTATGTAAACGTTGAGTCAGTTCAGATTCGGTTGACCATTTTTCTTCAAAGGGATACGGTTTCTTTTTGTACTTTATCCCGTCACCTTCTTCTTCTTCTTTTTTATCCTGCTCTTCAATTGCTGGCAAATCAGATGGAAAATCTTGTGTACCGCCTTCAGAACTAGACTCAGATTTCTCTCGTGTACAAGAATTATAATCTTCATCAATTGTAAAAGCACGGCCCAGAATACATATTCTAGGACTCCTAGGACTACGAGGCACTTCCACTTCAGGAGACGCTTTATCCAGTTGCTCTCTTGAAGAGAACTTTTCAATCGTTTGACTCAATCCTATGGCTCTGCCTATGGAGCAGCTTAGACTGGATTCATCCCCTGCTTTGCCCGGACTTAAATCTTTTTCACCACTAGTCCAAGAGCCCGTAGTATCACTCGATCTCGATTGGTCCGAACTTCGTTTCAGAAGTTCCATTTTGCTGTTTTTAGTTTGAGTTGTTAATAAGTTTGAATCACTTTTAACTTCCTCGATAATAATGCATCTTTCATATTCCTTACTTTTTTCAGTATCAAATAGTTCCACTGTTTTCTCTATTTCTGGTACTTCTAAAGGTGCATTGTCATATTCAAATGATTCAGTTCCCACATATTCGTCACATTCAACAGTCATCCAAGATCCGGTATCTTCAGACCTACTTCTTTCTATGCTCAGTCTCATCAAGACGTCCCTGTGACCATTTGAAACCCCCAACAGGTTTAAGTCTTGTTCTCTAGACGTACACTTAATTTCACTTACTTCAGTTAGAGATTCTTCTTCACTAGTAATTCTCACTAATGTGTTATCAATTTCGTCGGTTTCATCTAATGGTTCTGGAATTAAACCTCTGTCATAATTCTCCACATTCGTCAAAATTATCTTCTCCACAGTTTGAGATGCTTTTTGAAGTTCCTGTATTAATTGTGAGTCAGATTTATGCGAAGAATCGCCGGATTCGTCAATATATTTCATTTCAAGAGAATTTCCTAGACTTATTTTTTCCATACTCTGAGAGTCAGATGAACTTTTCGCATCAATTTTAGATAGATCTGGTGGTTTCGCAGATCCGGCCTGCTCAAAAAAATCTGAAGATTTCTCGACTACTTGAATATTACTGAGTTTAGTATCTGCTTCTTTAGACTTATCATCAACTGATATCCAAACATCCAAACTGGTACCTTCAAGAATTAATTGAGTAGCTTCAATTTCTTGCAGAGTTTCCTCTGTGTCAGTGTCTAAAGTTTCAGAGGAAAGTTCTTTGTGAACATCAGCCTCTACTACCTCTTCTTCCACTTGGCCCTCAGATTCAGGTGAGATGCCATCGTCATTTTTTTGTTGAGAATTAATACTTGATATCGTTTCGGATTTAAAATCAAACTCCAACTGTTCAAGCCTCATGTTTGTATCCAAATCTAGACTTTTGCCAAGTCTTTGGACAGATTTTTCATTTTCCTCTTCACCAAGGACTATTTCAAGACTCTTGGTTAGTTTTTGGTCTATAAGTTTTTTGTCCAATTTTTTCGGGGATTTAGTTATTATTATTGCCTCTTCCAAATTAACAGTTGTATTTTCAATTGTGTTGATGCTTATTTCAAGTTTACCACCCCTTTCTCTGACCATTTCTTCTACCTGCGGAAACACCGGCAATATATCTTTCACTGGACTTTTTACTGTTTTTGTTTGCTTGATGGCCGTTTCATACAACATTTGTTGGTATTCTTTACGCTTTGCGATGTCAGTGTCACTTTCGTCTTGTGATTTTGTACGTTCTTTACTGCTTGTCCTTTTGAATTCGAGTTTTTCAAGTGATTTTGCCTTTTCTTTCGTAACTGGTTTTTTGCATGTGTCTAATTCTTGGCTCTTTGTTCTTATGATTTCTGGAAGCTGCAGAGAATCTTGTAAAGGCAACGATTTTTGGTATACAATGCTGCTCCTGTCATAATCAGTTCTGTCTGGCTTTTCTAAAGAGAGCGTTTTGGGTGGGATAATTGGCTTCTCTAATTTGACATCAGATTTTTTCGGTGGAATTGTTGGTTTCTGAGAAATTGCCTTTTGTGCACCAGCAAGTTTTGGTGTTAATCTTTCTTTTACGCCTGTCTTATTTTCTTTGAGACCGGTTTTCGATGGCCTAACTCTAGTAGCATTTGATCGTTGTGCGGATTTTGTTTGCAGGGTCAGTTTAGACAGTCTTTTAGATTTTGCACTCACATCAGGAACGATTTGATCCTTTTCAGCAGTTTTTAGTTTGCTCTTTGTTGATAATGGTGGTTTACTTGTTTTCGACTTGGTGTCCACGAATCCAATTTTATTCTCCTGTGTATTATCTATGGGTACAGGTTTCTCAGTCACTGCTTTCAATGTTGCCAGTTTAATGGGAGTGTACTCGAGATCTTCTTTAACTTCTTCTTCGGTAGATAAATCTGTATGAGGTAGCGTTTCACATGGAGTACTTGTATCACCTTGCAAGTCATCAAAATCCCTAATTCTATCACTTAAATTATGATCTTCTTCTTCCACGGTGTCATCTTTACTAGAAAATGAATTTAGTGGTGGTAACCGGCTAACCGAAATTACAGGAGTATCTAAACTCTTAGCTCTACGACCTGCCACAGGAGATTCCAATGCCTGCTGTTTTTGCAATAAAGAAAATGCAGAGCCTTCTGAAAGATTTAACCTGGCATGGGCAAAAAGCAGTGGACTTTGGCCTTTCCTGCGCATAGACGGGGAACAAATTTCGGTAATTTTAGTTTTTGCCGGAACTTTTAAATCTTGTATATCCCTCTCTATATCTTCGTTTAACTTAATTTTTTCAATTTCCTTGGCCTCATCCAATTCCTTTAGATCGTCTTCCTTCAGTAGTTCTTGAACTGTAATTTGGTCCACAGTGTCGTCGACAGACTTATCTATTTCTCTGTCAACTTCCTCCAATGTTTCTAGGGTGAGTGTTATGTCATCAGTATCTGGTTCAAAAACGGGTTGAAGGTCGGCCGTTTTAATGTTAAAATCATCTTCTGAGCTTGGTATTGATAGAGATCTTTCAGAAATGCGTCTCAATTCTGGTTGGCAATTCAAATCTGACGATCTATCGTAGAGAACGTCTGACTTCCTCGCCGTAGGAGGAGAACCCTCCACTTCAGTTGATGACATTGTGTATTGTAAGTACTTTCTTTCAGATTCGTACTTCAAAATGGACTCCATTTCTTTTCTCATTTGTGGCGGTGAAAATTCTAACTTGGTAGGTGTTGCTTCGGCACTACCAAACACATCATCTGAATCTAAGGATTCATCATCGGAACTGAATGAAGTAATTCTAACTTTGGTCTTGTTGCTCTTGCCTTTCTTACCAGGTTGCATTCGTGGTTTAATTATACGCTTTGGCTTGATATCGGTTTTAATTCTTTCGTTTGTTTTCTTTTCTGGTTGATCTGGAGATATAATTTTTTGCTTCACTATTTCAATCTTTTGTTTATTTTCGTCAATTGTCTGTTGTATAATTTTCAAATTGTGTTGAGGTTTAAGGCTTTCGGTTTTGGAACTGGTCGGTGAATCACTTTCAATTTGACTCAATTTAGAATTCAGTGTTTCAAGGAGGGCAGGGTCAATTCTGGTAATGTCTCTCTTAGGGCTCGACATATGTTGTATTGGTTTTGCAGATTTGTCTACTTCCAACGTCACAGGATCAACTTTAGACAAATCTATGTTCTGGGTAAATAAAAAGGCAGTTCCTTCGTTTTCTACCGATACGGGGCTTTTCGGTTTCTTTTTCTTATCGTCTAATGGTTTTGTCTCAATGATTTCTGGGACCCGCCTCGTTTCTTTTACATCATCTTTGGACGTTCCGTTCATTACATGTCTCTTATGTAAAACGTAAGGTATGTCAGAGTCATTCTTTGGGGGCAAATTTACAAAATCAGACTGGGTTTTAGCACCCAACATTTCAAACTGTCGTTTCGGTACTTCAAATTTAGTTTTTTGACCTTCCACTTCCCTCTTAAGTATATCGAAATGTCCAAATTCAGCCGACGGCATCTCAAAATGTGTACCTCTATATTTCATTATTGGTGGCGCACTGGGAATTTGTTTGTACAAGTAGTCTTCATCACTTGACTCGGCAGGTGTCAGATCGATAGATTTTTGATGTTTTAGAAGCATACGTTTGGAATTCGAATTTAAACGTTGCCAAGCCAAATTATTCGGGTCCGATTTTGTTCTTTCGATAGGTTGATGCAACATAAGGGGGTCTTTGTTCAAATCTAACTTTCTAGGTTCAATTTCCACAAATACGTCTCTATAATTCCGTTTAGTCTCCGTTCTTGTGTCAATATTTGGCACCACAGCGTACCCTGGATCATCAGATTCCTGCAGCGACTGTATTTTATCTTCGTCAAAACTAAAGATATTGCTTTCAGACTCGGTCGATCTATTTGCAGTTTGTTTGGTCGTCCAATCTTGAATTTGAGTTGGCACTCCGGCAATACTTTCAGGCCAAATGTGTGTCATTTTTTTATCATTCTCCAAGGAACCTTGTGATTTCAGTTGATGATGAGCGGATGCCTTCTGAGTTCGTGGCACTGTGTTTTGTTCCAAGCTTGCAATTCTATTGGCTCTAATATTTTGTTCAGTTTCCACGTTTTGCAAACTTATTGAATGAACATGAGACGTTTCCTTAAACGTCTGAATAGTTAAACATTCTGTGAAACTCTGGTCAAGTGGCATTTCTCCGTCTAGTTTTTGTTTTTGCGTACCATAATTTCTTTCGAAATGTATTTTACGATCGAACTCATGTTGATACTTTGGCGGCAGTTTCGGTTCAGAACTCGCATCGTAATATTCACTCTTAGACTCTTGGCTTGACGTTCTCGAATCCTGACCGACTTTTTTAGATATACTAGCGGAAGATTTTCGCCTGGCAATTTTTTTTGTTTCATAATCGCTTCTGGATTCCTGACTTGATGTTCTTGATCCTACACGCTTCGGTTTTTTTATGTTGTCTTTCGTTACCTTGCAAGGTTTTGGCTCGTAGTCGCTCTTTGATTCCAGACTCGAAGTTCTTGAACTTGACTTGAAGGTTTTATAGTACGAACCATCGGACTTCCGAGGTACTATTTCACGAGGCAAATCACGGGGATCTTCCATTAGGAAAATATCTTGAGGAACATCGCTGCTACTTTTGCATTTGGACTTTTTATCAGATTCAGAATCGCTGTCTGAAGGAATGTAGTTTCCAGAGTCCAAACTGCAGCTTCGAGTATTGGTATTGATGGATTTTGTTTTAGCATACTTATAATCACCGGATGTGCTGTAGTCATCATCTGATCTCTCTAATAGCTCGTAGCTATCATGTGATAGGTCATCCTGTGAATCACGTAATTCGTAATTCCCTGGGTCCTCGACGGACTCCTGTGAATAACTTGTTGTACCAGGGTAACTACTGGAATACACTTTTTGATCAGGCATCATTATATCCTGATGAATTTCTAAACTTGCGTTACGAGAGCCTCCATATATTGTTCGATGCTCATCGTATCGTGTGATTGGAGATTCTAATTTCCGTTCTTCTATATTAATGCGATTAGATTCGGGTTTTATGCGACGTTTAGCCTGACCTGAATCTTCAAAACTAAAATCATAAAGCTCCCTACAACTAGAACTTCTTTGCCAGATGTGGCGTTTGGGTAAAATATCAGGGCATATATTAGTGTTATCTAAGTCATTTTGCGATTGGGTCTGTGATGGGGGTCGATTAGAGGGCGTCCGGATAGTAGTGGTGATGGTACCTGTATCTGCCCTGTGAACGGCTGCGAGGACGGCCACAGGAGAACTGTGGATGGTGTTCTCGTACGGAATATGCTGAGGGCTCGTAGTCGCAGAAGTTATTGGAGATCCCTTTAAAAAAAAAAAAACGACAAAGTGTTAATTACAACGGACAAAATAGTTAAACCGAAATATATTACCGATTGCGTCGTCAGAGGAGGTGAGGGCGAGTTCGTCATCTGAGCAGGCAGTGTGGTAGGCCTGGTATCTGGGGCCGAGCTCCAACACGTAGGAGTGGCGTGGGGGAGACAGGCTGACCTCGTCGTCGGAGAAATTGGCCCCTCCACCACGCCCATCGCCCCCAGCGAGGCCGATAGTTTGGACACTTCCACTAAAATTATATATTCCTTAGTAATGTGTGTTCAAATTTCATTATTTCAAAACGAAATTGAATATATTCTAGCACCAATATCAAAATTAATGTGCAATATTGATTTGAAATAAACTTTGTGCTCTAAAAAAATAAATCAAACTGCAAGGTTGTCATGGGTGCACTTGATTGAGTGATGCTGTAAAGGCGTTTACGATGCTTCCTTCCAGAGTGGGATGTGATTTTTGTTCCTCAAGTTGTATGCATGGATTTTTAAAGACGGTATGTTGGGACCAGATTAACTTGAATGATTTATTAGCGTCAATGCAGCAAAATATCTTATTTCACTATCAGTACAACTGTCATAAATTTTTCACATTCTCATGTCTATAAAAATTAATACATGCAACCTAAAATAATATCACATTCACAACGTTGGTGTAAACATTTTAAATGCCTTTATTTTCGATTTAGATTATATCATTTGGATTTCTGTAACCATTTTTGTTTCCGCATATTTACAATTCTGCCAAATAAAACATATTGGGAAAATAAGCTTTAAATATACAAATGTGGTGAGACTACATATATTGGAATTCCATGTTTGTACAGTCATTAAAAGCAGCCTCAATGTAAATAAATCTACAAAAGCAAACAAAGAATAAAGGAAAGAATTTATAGACTACGTACCGCTAAGATTGCTGTCGGCAAGGGGCAACAGGGGATGAGCGGAAATGCTGTTTCCGACTGAGCTGGTGTGCATGTTGTTAGCGCTCGAGTGTGCGCTAGAATGCCGGAACGAAGCCGACCTGCACAAGAGAACGAGGAGTGACCCAACTACACAATTAATATGCAACTAGAGCTAAGTGTTAGTATGGAGCACAGCAGTCAGCTTATTGCCGTAAAATTTAATTAAAAAAATGGATGAAACGCGTAGTCGTTTCTATTTTGACATTGACTAGTACAGTACATAAAAACTACCACACAACTGTCTGTGTACCTCTTAATGAATTTTCCAGTGCGATTTATTAAACACAAAATAAAACAATCATGCCATAAAATACGATGAACGCTCTTGTGCAAATAGAAACGACATTAGAACATTTATATTACAAAAAAATTGTCCCATCCTCCTTCCCTTGATTGTATTTAATGTAATTAACCTAAGTTAATTTTACGTGAATATACCAGCATCGGGTACAGCAAATCCTGACTACAACAACCATGCTCCAAACGGCACAGGGCTCTACCACGTATTTATATAACAAATTTGCACAACGGATGATGTGATGCAACAAAAAAACATTTTAATATAAAGAGTGTTTGTAATTATTCGGTAAAAACTAAATTCAAAATTAATGTTTGTACAGTGCAATTAACAATCTTTGAGGCCGATCCATATTTTCCGACTAACAATTTGAGATTACATTAGCCGAGATCGTGTGTCCAATTTACCCAACTGAGCAGTCATACGACTATTTTGTCATTAGCACAAGACCTCATCGAATAAATGGAATGCGGCCAACAAAATCTGAAATTTAAAATGATCCCAAAATCGCACTGCATATACAAAAATAACCCAGTGAAATGATAATTCAGTTATTTAATTGATTTTGTTTACTGATTTCGTACTTTAGCGGACACCAAAGAATTTGTATATGTTTCGATACGAGTTCATTTAAATAAATTAGATTAATGTGGTTAGTAAAACTAGCAATTGTTTTGTGCCAAATTTGTATGAAAGTTATGTTAATAATGTCTGATAAGGACGTTAATCCAGATTCAAAAAATCTAGAGGCTTTTTTTTAGAATTATTAGAAACTTTTTATGCGATTTAATGTTTACTTCAACTTATTGCTTTGGTTCTATGCAGTTGTAGTAAATAATGGAAAGCATGCTTGATTTTTTAGCGTAAGTGAAATATTTTTTTTTGGGATTTTTTTTTATTGCTCCTTTCTGTGGAACTACATACAAAAATGACTCGATTGTTACACAGTATTGGGCCATTTCTTGACCAGACATTTGTATTTATTGGGTTTATTGGTCTGCTCTTGTACCAAAATAATTTATCAAACGGTTTCATAATTTCTGATTTATACTATTCCATAGAAAAATAAATAAATATTTGTAGACTAATTTTTTTGTGATGGCCCATTTTCTTGAAAAATATTAAAATGCAACACTTTTGTAATGCTGCATTTTTTCATAATTATCTAGCTCAACCTTAGAGCAATATCATACTTATAATTGACTTCATTCATATTTGTTATAATTACAAACCACAATGTATATTATATTAAGGAAGAAGGAAATATATTCAAGCACCATGCTGACAAATAGAAATACGTAAATAAAAAACATAACAATTTACCTTTGGAATGTCTGTCGTTTTACATAATTATCCCTAACAAATTCCACCATTTGTTTTTGGGTCTTTCCACTATATCTGTAACATAATTAATAGGATGTATTAGAACACCCTTTGGCCATGGAAAATAATTACCTAAATGAGCTACCACGAGATAACACCCGTGTTTTATGCCTTGAAACACTTTTTACAGACGAGCATCTAAAGAAGCCATGATTTTCAACACATTTTTTCCAAAAATTTTTACATTCATTCCTTCCTTCAAAGAAGAACTCGACAGTATCCTTGTAGTAGCCCTGAAATATTCAAACATTTCGGTTAGTACGTAAAAAAAGCAGGCGCATAAACCCAAGAAATTAACATACATATCCTTCTGGGTGCAACTTGATAAGAAACTTTTTCCTCTTAAAAGATAACTTCCTAATTTTCGCCCACGAGAATGTGTTTATTTTTGTTATATGTTGGTACACGACTATACCCATGTGTGCAACAGCCAAATTCAACGGAACATTTTCGTGATCTTTAGCTGGATGCATTTTAATACCGTAGAGTTCACATCGTCTTGCGGTTTCCAATAAATTTAAGTCAGCCTCAGCCGGTGACTGTCCCCTGAAACAGCAATAACATGACCAACATTATAAAACAACTGTGCGATTAATTTACGCATGCTTCTTGTGATTCTCCATAATTTTCCTTTCCATTTCCTGATCCTGGTGTGGCACAAATTTGTAGCTGGAGAGGTAAGTATGATCCGGATAGTCTTCAGACACATAGTCCCCGCATTCGGCTTGCACTATATAACTTGCCATTAGAGCTGCTGTATTATCGTTACAATGCATTAGGCCTTGAGACAAATCCCTTTTTACTTGCAAGCAGTACAAATAACGGGTATACTCTTCTTCAAGTTGACCAGGATCGGGAGTATAAAACTTGACACAAAAATGCAACAAAGGATCCACTAATGATAAACCTAGTTGCCTTGATATAGGTTTCTGAAGATCCAGCCAGTACTAGAACATTGGATGTGTTAATGCATGTTTTTGAGTAAGGGTTTTGTAATTAACTCACTCTAGTTCCGGCCAAATCTTGATATTCTAAACCAAAATAATCTGCTTCTAATAAATGCAATTGTTTGCAAACCTGGTCAAATAAGACCCTGCCCATAGCCTTTGCCTAGAATGCAAAAATATAATATATAAAAATATAAAAATAATAAAGAGTCTCCTGAAGAACAAAATCTTTTTGCTTTTTTCATTGCCCTTGTATGGTCTTTTAAAATAGTAAAATCATAAATTCAAAATTTAGGGACATTTTGTGGCGGTTTGTAATACTGATGTACAATTTGTGATTATATCGTTTGAAACCATATTATAACATTTGGCAGCTAGCTCCTTTGAAAGGAAGCCCAAATCAGCAGTAAAGTATTCTATTATATTACGATTTTTTGAACATTGTAAAAAATTGTGCATGCAACTTGACTAAAAAAATTTACCTGTACTTGGAATATTGTGATCGTGTCGTCTAGCATTTGCACCCTTATAGCAAGCATCTTGCCTCCTTTCTTGGGAGTCGCTGGTGGTGTCCTGGCGCCGCCGTCTACTCCTGCTGGGGTCGAGTGCGAGTGGTGCATTCCGCCCCCTGTGCTGCCGCCGCTTGACAACTGTCCTGTAGACCCACTCGTATCACGAGATTCCATCTCAGTAGTTTCGAATTTTTAACACCTGACATGAACCTGTGAAAATCAGGCCCGTAAATATCTGTTTCACATCAAAACTGGACGAAGGCGCGCCGAAATTGGTCTCTCGGGCAGACGGAAACCGAATCTAAATCTGAATTACACCGTTCACCGAGACGTAACATGCATCCGCAGCAGACAAAGTAACGTAGTTTATTTTATTATAAACGCATCCTGTGCGTTTAACTGAACACACACAGGTACACCCTGCACGAATAGTGTATATGAATATTATTTTTAGAATCCCATTTGAGCCCGTAGTGAATGAAGAACATATTATGTTTTATTACCTAGCAATCGTGCGACATATCCATTTACATCAAATGAAATGCATTCAAGGCCGCTCCATATGTCTCCTAAAATAAGCATAAATGAAAGCGGTGACACTTTATTACGTGGTCATTGTGCTAAAACTAATGGCAGAACCCATAGGCATTTACGCGTGGGTCTTCTACGAAAACGGAAATTTAATGATTTAATGCAAATACTGATTTGCATTTTAAGTGGTTGTAATGATAATCGGTAGTTTCTGAAAAATGTAGCTTTCAACCTGCAAGTAAATGAACAAAGAAACACGATACTACAGACTACCCGTTGTAATTCTACTACATGTTATAGCTACAGTTCAGATTATGATTTAAAAGAAGAATCACAATGAAAATATTTATAAATGTACAACAGACAATAAACTTATAAGAGCGTTCGGGAAAATAGTGTACTCTAAAAATTGTAGCTAAAACGTCAAAATAATAGTTATTTACGTATCTAGGGCCGAAAGAAATAGTTTACGCCCGCGGACAATGTTTGAAAATTGTTGTTTCCGCCATGGTAACCACGTTGTAAACAACTGGTTTAGATACAGTTATATGCGTATATAATATTAATTTAGTTGAGATGCTATTGGAGATTAAACCAGTGAATATATAATTTAGGAAAGCCAACCAGGGCAAAATGTGTTGCAGAAGATCTTGCTGATAAAGCAGTCACAAAAAAGCATAGCAAGGACAAAGAAAAAATTAGGTGTAATAAATTTGAACGATTTATAAGAGGCATTTAAAAATAGTTCAATTTAATTGGTAACTTATACAGGGCGGGCCAGAAGAACTTTCAATGCATAAAATCCAAAACTTTGTAGCTTTAACGTTTTTATTTATTTTTTATTTTACGGGGATTAAAGATCATTTTCGTTTTCATTTGTTTTCTTGACCTCTGCAATTTATAAGAGCTATTTAAAAAAGTTCAATTTAATTGGTAGCTTATGCCCACCCTGTATAATGCATAAAATCCAAAACTTTCTATCCTTAACGTTTTTATTCTTTTAATTTTACGGAGATTAAAGATAATTTTCTTTTTCATTTGATTTCTTAACCTCTGCAATTGTGGCCATCTAATCAATAACTTGTTTAATCAAAGTCGTACTAAAACTACGCAAATCTAAGAACAAACAGAGATAGCAGTATTTCACACCTAGGGGCCCGTTAAGGTAACTTAGAATTATACAAAAACAAAAGAACCGTGCCTCGGCCTGGAGGGCGTACCTACACAAGTTTACACAGAGGAACAACTTCTACCCCTTGAAATTAACTAACTTGCAATAAAATCGCACACTTAATTTTTATTCATATTGCGTCTTTTCGATTTTTGTTAATTTTGATATTTTATTTTTAAATAGATTATAAAACGCAATTAATAATAAGATTTAAATCTCCTGAACAAAATGTATTTCATAATTTAAAAATAAAAAATCAACTATTTGCCTTGTAACCTACAATTATACATTTATAAATTGGCCCTTTAGAATCAAGCAACACAAATATTTTCACTTTATCGTCATCTTTTATATTTTCTCCCAGTTCTATCGTTTGTTTTCCATTTTTGTTCTATTTTCACCGATTGTTGCTTGTTTCTATTCCTCTCTCTGTTAATTCGTACTCAAGGTGCAATTAAGTTGTTCGCAAATTTTTAAATATTAGTGAAAGTCAGTTACCTGCGATGAATTACTTTCGCCACTACGAATCGCTCTCATGCGGCCTTGACCGAAATAATAGAAAACCATGACATTGTGTGTTAGTTGCGAGTCAAATTATCTAACCATCGACGAAAGTGAAACATCAAAACCCTCTTTAATAATTATAATAATAATAATTCACCGGCCACGTTTTTTTTTTTATATTGGCCATTTACATTTTGCGACAATTTGTAATGAAAGGAAACTCGCGTATAATTATAAATAAAACACATATTAACTTTGTTAATCAGGTAATTTTCATTTTTTACACTGTTTAGCCAGTCAATATCACATATCATGTCACTTCACCAGTCATTCAGGTGCATTGCACATAAAAAAAAAACGTTAACAGTAACGCCTACATTACTTTACATTACTTTCGAATGTCAGATGTATTTAAAGTCATAAATGCATGTAACATTCAAATGTGATGCTGTAATGTACACTCTACTGCGGACGTGCTTTAATAATAATAATAATAATAATAATAATAATAATTCGACGGCCTTGTTTTTTTTTTACATTGGCCATTTACATTTTGCGACAATTTGTAATGAAAGGAAACTCGCGTATAATTATAAATAAAACACATATTAACTTAGTTAATCAGGTAATTTTAATTTTTTACACTGTTTAGCCAGTAATTATCACACATCAAGTCACGTTACGTCACAGAAAACGTTAACAGTAACGCGTACGTTACTTAACAGCATCACATTCTAATATCAGATGTATGATTTATGATATAGTATGACTTTAAGTCATAAATGGATCGAACATTCGAATGTGATGTTGAAATAACGTACACGATACTGCTGACGTGTTTTGATCCGCAATACACCTGATTATCAAACTATAAGTCACTCATTGTTTGATATTGACTGACTGAACTGTGGAAACTATGGTCACAAATTAAAAAAAAGAGTTGGGTGATGCAAGGTGATGTTTACAAAGGTGTTTTATTTGCACATATTTAACATGTATCGCGAAGTAAACATTCAAATATAATTCATTATTCGTTCTGCGTATGTAAAATAGAACCTAATATGTACTCTGTATCCATTAGCTAATCAACCATTTTTCTCGCTTTGGGTCAATGAAATATATACCATAAACACAACGCAAACGTGACTGCGTTTTGGATAGTTCGTTTTGTATTGATTATAATTCAAAGATATGCAGACCTATGAACGTAAAAAAATAAAAACTTTCGAATACAGGGTGTCCCAATTATCGTGCTCAACCTGGGGATCTCGTAAAAGGTAAGAAATAGAGAGTTGGTTAGATCAGCTAAAATACTTAATCTAGAGGCCAAGACCTACTTGAGCCACGTTATAAAAATTCAACTGTTTTCCAGAAAAATAATAAAATTTTAAACTCTTGCTCGTTTAATTAAATGTATATTGAAATGATATATTGACATCATTGAGTACTTTTGAGTATAATTCAAATATGTTATTGCAACAGAAGCATCGTGGATATTGAGATAATCACACAAACTTTTTTTAATTTAAATGCAAAATATCATTTTGCAGTACAAAAAAAAGTACTGCCAAAAAATAATTTCAATGTAAATTCAATTAAACGAGCTAGAGCGTAAAATTGAACATGGATTGATTGTTTTTTCATCAATGGCGGCCAAATCAATCAACTTTTCTCATAGTTCTCATATTTATTTTGTCTTATTTAACCAACAATCCCAATTTTTATGGGACACCCTGTATATTGAACTAAAATCACATTGAAATATATAATTGTTTAAATATACTATATTTACATATTATGTATCATATACCGAGTGATCATTTAAATTTCAGTTCTAATTGAAATTTTTATTCTAATCTTAATTCTAATCTTATAATTCCTAGAGCGTAAAATTGAAAATATATATTTTTCCGGCCAAATAATTCAATATTTGAAACGTTAATTTTCGTGGCTAAGTAGGACTTGGCCCCAAGATTAGGTATTTTGTCTAATTTAACCAACTCCCTATTTCTTACAGAGAACCCCAGGGCACGCGAATGGGCCCACAAATATAAGAAATGTTATAGCTCAACCTTTGATATTTGGTTTTAACAACTTTTAGTAAATATTTTATGTACTACTATTTTGCACACGCTAATGTGCGAATTATGCTACATGTTATGAAATATTACAATACGGACCTTTCTGCGACCGACGATTGCACCGCACCATTCAGCATAGTTAAACAATGTCGTAAGAACCAAATATCTAAGGTCGAGGTATAAGTAAAAAAAAATGAATATTGAAGCTGTATACACGTTTAGTGGAAAATGACCATTATTATTTTTATTATTAAATTATGGTTGGTGAAAGTGCAAAACATTCTGATGATACTTAAAAAAATATATATAATTACGGAATATTTTACTATCTTTATGACGTGACTGTTACAATTACGGTGTGTTCGTCATATTTTAAAACAAATGATAGTTATAAAACCGTACTGCTGATTCACGAACAACTTTACTGCCTATTTTTTTGTAACAAGATGAAATATTCAATAAAAGCATTATTTATATGATTATTACACTAAACGTTATATTATCAAATTCAACACACGGTTAATGGGTCATCAGTGTAAACTGGGATGGTGGGATAAATACTGAATGTTCCGAAGTAAAGTCAATAATACAAAAGGCAGGGAAATCGAGACTCGGCGGCCGTACAAAGAGAATAAAATCGGGCTGCACCTGATCAGAAGAGCGAACGGGAACTATTAAAATGAGTTGTTTAAATAAACTTGCAACACAAATTACGTACAAGCAAACCCACATTCAACAAATGACACTTGCTACGACCGACGTTTCGTCCCTTACCTCGGTCTCGGACGCACAGTGCAAGTGCAAAGAGAAGGAACACGGGCGATTAGACGTATGACGTAACTTGTATACAACTCGAGCTAGAAACCCACCCATGGTCATTGATCTTTCGTTTCGTGTAAAATAGATGAAACTACGCTTGGCCGGGTTATTTTAATTAACCAGCGCTCCACACTTACATTCATAATAGTGTTGTTATTTAGAAAATCCGTTCCTTGCACTAAAAATTTAGTTTTCAGCACACACACTGCGCGGCTCACAACACGTCTGCCATTTTAGGAAGTCTCTGTGCAACTGAGACTGACGTGTGTGTGAGTATGTCTGTGCGTTTGTGTGCGTGTGTCTGTGCTGTGCACTTGTGTATATGGACCGCAAAACCGGTACGATACGATCTCAAACGAACTTGTGCACCACCAATTACAATTTTAATTACGCTCATCATTTATTTGCTCTCGCTTTTCTCGCAAACAAACAAATTGCGCACATGCGTTTTAATTTGTGTAATTTAGAACCATTTAAACCGGGTCGCAAGACATTGTATGAAGTGCACGACGTTAGTTAGAATATATGCTCTACTGGTCCATATAAAACTGTGAAGTAAATAATCCGATAATTTTATGAAAACAAAAGTTATGAACTGAAGCGTATTCAATTGATTTTTTTTTTGTGCGGGTGTTTCAATGTCATAACACTCTACAAGCAAATGGAATTAGTTGTAATTACTTTAATTTCGTACACATTGGCCCGTTGCTGGCTCATTGCTCCGCTAGACATTTATGATTGTAGGAAAAACATTTTTTAATCAAATTTGTTAGATTTTTCAAATTTCAACGGAATTTTCAGTTTTGTTGTCCCCCAGTCAATCCTTGAAAAATGGGCTCCACCATAGCGTGCAGCCTATGCGCACTTATGCGGCGTGCGTTCTTGTTTTTTATTTCTACTATATTGTAGGGCCTACAAGGACATGCGTCATTGAAACCTAACCTAAGCTTACCTAATCATTTTTGTTTGCTTGATTAGGTTACGTTAGGATAAGACTTAATTTAATGAATCTATTAAGGCACTGTACGTGTACAATATATTTATCACTTTTTATGTTTTTTTGTTTATGGCTGCGATATTCATATATGTGTTACATCTGAAGAAAACCCTTGATTTATTGACCACTAAAATCATGAGATGAGTGTATTTCTTGCCATTGAGGTATTCTCAATACGATTAGTCTGCACATAATGCTTAAAAATCGTCTTAACAAGGTAATAATTATTCGGGGAATATACATTATTTAAGGTACAACAGACCTCATAAAGAAAAAATAGTCGCGGCTCTGTTGGCGTCTCCGTGTTGCAATATCGTCCGAGCTACTGATCGAACCTAAACAGTAATTGGATTATAACATCCAATTTCAACGTTGGAATTAAAAACCACATCCTCGAGGAGGTGAATGAAGACCTGTTAGGCAATTCCGATTCCACTCAAGGTGAGTTTGGTAAACTTTGAATTTTAATCAGAAATACCGTGTTTTTACCAATTTACAAGCGTAATAATCGATTAGGTGTAATGAAAAAGCGTACCCTATCACTTTTTAAATACTGTATAAAAACTAGATTTAATCCTTTTTAGAACATCAAGCAAGGACTGCGGATTTATCACGTTGCAATTAAAAGATAACATTATATGTAATACATAAAATAAAAATCGTCTTTTACTAATGGAAAATGGGTGGTTCGTATAACCGTTCGTATTATACGAATTGGAATGACAGATAAACTACATCGAATTTATCTGACATTTAAACTACATCGAATTTTTCTGACAGATAATCTACATCGAATTTGTCTGACAGCTAATCTACATCGAATTTGTCTGACAGATAAACTACATCGAATTTGTCTGACAGATTAACTACATCGAATTTGTCTGACAATTAATTTGCATCGAATAATTCGAATAATTAACGAACGGCACGAAGGGCATCCGTATTGAGCATACATTTGGCCCCTTCTCGCCGCGTTGATTTTAGTGCAATTAATATACCTCCATTTGCAATGTTTTTTTACGAAAAATGCAGCATATAAAGACTTTAATGTATAAATGCAATATGTATTATAATGTTTAGAATCATATTCAATAAGGTTTTCAAGGTAATTTTGAGTATTTATAAGTACTCGCCCTCGGTAGTTTAACGAAATGGTGAGACTATCTATCAGCAGCAACTTCAATGCACAGTCGTGCAACCTAACAAAATGTCCCTATATAGACTAACCAGAGTGATTTAGTGTCATGCTCAGATAAATTAGGTGACACTTAATGACTCTGGTTGGGCTAGGAACAGGCATGCAAATTAATTCTGGTGGAATTAATATCCCTAAAGAAGCTCTGTTTTTAAGCTTATTACGACACTTATAGTTATAAAATAAAGATCATTTATACGTATGGTGATTAGTTCTATCTATCTCCTTCGTTGCTCATGATAATTGAAGGGTTTTTAGGCAATTGAGAGATCACTGCTTCAACGAAATGGTTGCATTATAGTTTGTTCACTTAATTGCATGATTGCACATAGGGGTTGAAATTAAAGCTATTTAACGATTAATGCTGTTGTAGATGTCCTACAAATGTTATATAAACGTATCGTTTCATTTTAAAAGCGATTAAGTTGTTCCGCAAATAAGTTGTGCGAGGCGTATATATGCATGATCTTCAACGTTGTTCATTGTTGTCATTTGTGATAGAAAGTGAGTGCTCGTGAGTTTATAATTTCATAATTTACAGTCGTTATTAAACAAGAAATGCTGGAATTAGTCTCTTTCACATCGCAAAGCCTCCACAGCGTAAGTTAATTGTAACTGTAAATCTATAATTATCGTTTGTTTGCTACTATTTTAATTCTAACCCCAATCTCAAATTTACACACTAGTTTGGAGAAACTACACCACTTGTTGATAGTGCAGTACCTCATTAAGCAATTCAAAATTTCGTGCCCCATGAAATTCAGACCCAGAAGTCTGAACTTTGTAACATTGCGAGCGCATGCTGAATAACACAGAAGCACACAGTTGTGGCTTAAGTCGTTCATCTCCTCCCATGCCTTCCCGACTATCATTTATTTCATCTCTAACGTTTTATTTCAAGTAACAACAGAGAACTGAATTTTTTCAGATGGATGCGATCTTGTGTCAAACTAACCGGTAATGAATGGAGAAACCTCAATCTGCAAGACACGTTACACGTTACCTGCCGCGGAATTTCTGCAGCTAGTTCTATCAACCCTGGGACGTACCTGTACGTCCCTCAGCATTGCACCTTTTAGGCTCACTTCACACTTTCACGGCAACCATCCACAGCGGCAAAAAGCCGCCAATAGACAACAATGCTTTTGCCTCTGCCCTTGTAAATAAGCCAATAATTTGACGCCGTGGATGGTTGCCATGAAAGGGTGAAGTGAGTCCTAGAGTGCCATTATATTATTCATGTGTGTTTTAGTAAACGTTGTTAGCATTTTAATTCAGCTTTTTTTTTCCGTAACATTCCTGAAATGTAAAGCATATCGATGACTTATTTGCAATAGGACGTAACCCCACAATGATTCCCATGGGTTACATCATATTGCAAATATGCCATCGATATATTTACTTTATTTTGCATATATATGGTATCATTAATATCATGCAGATATTTTTACTTAATTTGCCACTTTAGGACGTGTTTTATGTTAACTTTACGATTATACAGCCAGATCATAATTCTTCATTTCCACAGATATTTTACTAGTAATTTGCCGATTCAAGGCAGGTTTAACATTAATTTAGTTGTACTAGAAGATGAATAATTCTTTACTTCCCTGATGTTTAGGGCGGTTTGTACTTTGATAGGGTATACAAGGACATGAATAATTCTTTATTTCCCAGATATTTTAGGGCTGTTAGTATGTCAATTAGGATTTTTTCCCAGATATTTTATGGTGGATTGTACGTATTAGGTTATGAGGGGAAAATGAATAATACATTATTTCCCAGATATTTTAGGGCGGTGTGTACGTATATATTTTTGAACAGTTTCTACGTTGAATATGTTATACTGTTGAATAAATCATTTTTCATTTCCGCCGATATTTTAAGAGGGTTTCTGTGAAGATTAGGTTAATGTTGTGGGATGAATAATTCTACATTTCCGTTGATATTTTAGGACGGTTTGTACGTTAACAAAGTTATACTGTGGAATGTATTATCCGCAGATATTTAAGGACAGTTTCTACGTCGATTATGTTATTCTGTGGGATGAATAATTCTTCATATCCTCAGATATTTTAGGACGGTTTCTACTTTGATTATATTATACTGCGGGATGAATAATTCTACATTTCTGCAGATATTTTAGGACGGTTTTTATCTCGATTATGTTATACTGTGGGATGGATAATTCTTCATTTCCGTAGATATTTTAGGATGATTTATACATCGATTAGTTTATACTGCGGGATGGATAATTCTTTATTTCCGCAGATATTTTAGGACATTTTATACGTTGGTTAGATTATACTGTGAGATGAATAATTCTTTATTTCCACAAGTTTTCTGCTGAGGTAAATTTAAGAGCTCTCGCACCCAATACACATGCAAATTGTTGTAAATTTACGGTTCTCGCGGCGGTTGCCGATAAACTTGTGGCAGCGGAATTCTTCGCTCATTCAGGGGCCTGTCTCTGTTATTTCTTTGTCAACGGATCTTCCTCCTCTGCTATGTTTGGAAAGCATGAATACTTGCTCGCAGTGATGTTAAGTTGTTGCTGTGGAGTTTCAGGACTGCGTAAGTTGCTTAAGTTATTCCTTAGATACGCAATAATGAGTTTGTCCTACCACACCATACCAAGATGCATTTGTGAGTAAAATAACCTGGAGACGGTCAATAATATATACTGTTTTAGTTGAAGTGCGATTCATTGACCAATCTCTTCGTACATGGTCACTGAGTCGCATCAATATTATTGACTCCGGGATTCTTGATACAATGCAAGGCACCGACATAATGTATGGTTATATGCCTCCTCAACATTTTTTTGTTCAATATTTCGTTATTATTTCGCCGTTTGCATACACATATTAGTAAGTTATCTACAATAGCTCCGTTTTGCGTCATATTACGGCGTTTTAAGCGGTTTACAAGCGTAATAATGGATTAGGTGTAATAAGAAAAACTTAGGTGTAATGAAAAAACGTGTACCATCACTTTTTAAATACTGCATAAAAACTTAATTTGATCATATACATCATCAAGTAACGACTGCGAATTTATCGAGGAGAAATTAAAAGTTAATATTATATCTTAATAAATGAAATAAAAATCGTCTTGTACTAATGGAAAATGGGTGGAGTAACCTTTATGACTTATCGAAATTGCAGTTAATGCACCCAATTTCCATTAGTGAAGGCCGATTTTGATTTCATTTATTACGACATAAAATTAAATTTAAATTGAAATGCCATAAATCTGCAATCGTAACTTCATGAGATGTGCAATTGAATTTAGTTTTTGTACAGTATTTAAGAAGTGATGGTGCACATTTTTCCATTGCACCTAATTTTTTCTTATTACACCTAATCTATTAGTATGCTTTAAACCGCTTAAAACACCGAAATATGAAGGTTTTGACGATAATTTGGAATGATGTGTATGCATTAGTCGAAATAATAACGTAATAACGATTATTTTACATTTTTAACAGTTCGATCGAAACAGGCGAAGAAAAGTTCCATATAAATGTCAAATGTTATGTCAGATCTATGTTTACATCACATTCAATTGATTCTTTACGTTAGTATTGTAATATTTTATATGCTACAATCACAATAAAGTTTAGTGCAGTGAAGTTATTTGTTGCGGTTGAGAAAGGATATAACCAATGATTAGTTGTCAGTGCCTTGTATTGTACACCTCACAAATGCATCTTATGCTAGTGGAATTAACTGCAAGAGAACAGCCAGTATCGAAGAACTGGATTGTCTAGTTATCAATGGCTATGTTATTGTGGGCTTCGATGGAAAACGTATGGGTAATAGAACGTATTTCTGGCCGGATATCATGTAGCTGCTGGTGGAAGAAGCTGCACACAATAGGACAATCACCTACGACTATGACTACCTGGGGGACAACACTTTCACAACCACAGCTGTTTAAAACTTACGATTTTGCGCAATATCTTGTAATTTAAATATTGATTTGTTGCTCAACCATCAATGCAATCAATTAATCAATGAGATGAATAATTCTTTATTTCCACAGATATTTTAGGACGGTTTGCATGTCGATTAGGTTAGACTGCAGAATGGTTAAATATTCATTTCCGCAGATATTTTAGGAAGATTTTTACGTCGATTATGTTATACTGTGAGATGAATAATTTTTCATTTTCGCAGATATTTTAGTATGGTTCATACATTGATTATGTTATACTGTGGGATGAATAATTTTTCATTTCCGCAGATATATTAGGACGCTTTCTATGTCAATTGTGTTATACTGTGAGGTGAATAATTTTTCATTTTTGCAGATATTTTAGGACGGATTATACGTAGATTAGATTATACTGCGGGATGACTAATTCTTCATTTCTGCAGATATATTTGTACGGTTTATGCATCGATTATGTTATACTGTGGGATGTATAATTCTTCATTTCCACAGATATTTTAGGACGATTTGTACGACGATTAGGTTATACTGCGGGATGAATAATTTTTCATTTCAGCAGATATTTTAGGACGGTTTGTAAGTTGATTATGTTTCACTGTAGGATGAATTATTGTTCATTTCCGCAGATTTTTTAGAGCGGCTTCTACCCGTAGATGTTATATTATGGGATGAATAATTTTTCATTTCCTCAGATAATTTAGGACGTTTTATACGTTGATTTGGTTATACTGTGGGATGAATAATTCTTCATTTCCACAGATATTTTAGGATGGTTTATACGTCGATTAGATTAGGAATAGTTTAGGACGGCTTACACGTCGATTATGTTATTCTGTGGGATGAATAATTCTTCATTTCCGCAGATCTTTTAGGACGGTTTCTACGTTGATTATGTTATACTGTGGAATGAAAAATTCTTCATTTGCGCAGATATTTTAGCACGGTTTACACATCGATTATATTGTAGTGCGGGATGAATAATTCTTCATTTCTGCAGATATTTTAGGACGGTTTCTCGTTCGTTTATGTTGCATGAATAATTTTTAATTTCCGCAGATATTTTAGAACGGTTTCTACGTTGAATGAATTATACTGTGGGATGAATAATTCTTCATTTCCGCAGATATTTTAGGGCGGTTTATACGTCGATTATACTGTACTGTGGGATGAATAATTCTTCATTTCAGCAGATATTTTAGGACGATTTCTATGTCGATTATATTATACTGTGGGATGAATAATTCTTCATTTCCGCAGATATTTTAGGACGGTGTCTACGTCTATTAGGTCATATTGTGCGATGAATAAATCTTCATTTCCGCAGATATTTTAGGACAATTTATACGTCGATTAGATTATACTGTGGGATGAATCATTTTTCATTTGCCAGATATTTTAGGACGGTTTCTACGTCGATGATATTGTACTGTGGGATGAATAATTTTTCATTTTTGCAGATATTTAGGACGATTTATACATTGATTAGATTACACTGTGGCATGAATCATTTTTCATTTTTGCAGATATTTTAGGACGATTTAAACGTCGATTAGATTATACTGTGGGATGAATATTTCTTCCTTTTTGCAGATATTTTAGGACACTTTGCACGTCGATTAGATTATACTGCGGGATGAATAATTCTTCACTTCCCCAGATATTTTAAGACCGTTTCTACATTGTTTATGCTATATTGTGGCATGAATAATTCTTCATTTGCGCAAGTATGTTAGGACCATTTCTACGTTGATTATGTTCTACTGTGGGATGAATAATTCTTTATATCCGCAGATATTTTAGAATGGTTTCTTCGTCAATTAGGAATAGTCAATACAGTGGGATGAATAATTCTTCATTTTTGCAGATATTTTATTACGCTTTACACGTCGATTAGATTATAGTGCGGGGTGAATAATTCTTAATTTCCGCAGATATTTTAGGACGATTTCTACGTCGATTAGATTATACTGTGGGATAAATATTCTAATTTTTCATTTCCGCAGGAATTTTAGGACGTTTTCTACTTCGAGTAGATTATACTGTGGGATGAATAATTCTTAATTTCCGCAGATATTTTAGGACGATTTCTACGTCGATTATATTGTACTGTGGGATGAATAATTCTTCATTTCCGCAGATATTTTAGGACGGTTTCTACGTCTATTAGGTCATATTGTGCGATGAATTTTAGGAATTTTAGGACGTTTTCTACTTCGAGTAGATTATACTGTGGGATGAATAATTCTTAATTTCCGCAGATATTTTAATACGATTTCTACGTCGATTAGATTATACTGTGGGATGAACAATTCTTCATTTCCGCAGATATTTTAGGACGTTTTATACGTCGATTGTATTGTACTGTGGGATGAATAATTCTTCATTTTCGCAGCTATTTTAGGACGACTTCTACGTCGATTATATTGTACTGTGGGATGAATAATTTTTCATTTTTGCAGATATTTTAGGACGATTTATACGTTGATTAGATTACACTGTGGGATGAATCATTTTTCATTTTTGCAGATATTTTAGATCGATTTAAACGTCGATTACATTATACTGAGGGATGAATAATTCTTCACTTCTGCAGATATTTTAGGACGCTTTACATGTGGATTAGATTATACTGCGGGATGAATAATTCTTCATTTCCGCAGATATTTTAGGACCGTTTCTACATCGATTATGTTATATTGTGGCATGAATAATTCTTTATTTCCGCAGGTATTTTAGGACCATTTCTACGTTGATTATGTTATACTGTGGGATGAATAATTTTTTATTTCCGCAGATATTTTAGGATGATTTCTACGTCAATTAGGTAATTCAGTGGGACGAATAATTTTTCATTTTTGCAGATGTTTTAGGACGCTTTACGCGTCGGTTAGATTATACTGCGGGATGAATAATTATTCATTTCCGCAGATATTTTAGGACGATTTATACTTCGATTAGATTATACTGTGAGATGAATAATTCTTTATTTCCTCAGATATTTTAGGACGGTTTAAACGTCGATTATATTATACTGTAGGATGAATAATACTTCATTTCCGCTGATATTTTAGGATGCTTTACATGTCGATTAGATTATACTGCGAGATGAATAATACTTCATTTCCGCAGATATATTAGGACGCATTGCACGTTGATTAGATTATACTGCGGGATAAATAATTCTTCATTTCCGCAGATATTTTAGGACTGTACGTCGATTATGTTATACTGTGGGATGAATAATTCTTTATTTCCGCAGATATTTTAGGATGGTTTCTACGTCAATTAGGTAATACAGTGGGACGAATAATTGTTCATTTCCATAAATTTTCCTTTGGTTGAGGTAAGTTTAAGAGCTGTCCGTAGATGATCATTTGACATTCGATATGAATATCTTATGATAAAGCTGCGCTGATGAGTCCTATAAGGACGAAACAGCTTACATCGTTCCAGAATCAATCCTCCAAGTGAAGAGCTTCAACTGTAATTCAGGTAAGCACTAGTAGTATGAAAATTTTCGATTCCAATTGAGTGGGCAGTATGATAGATATTCTATATTGATAGAGTAAAGATATTTTATAATTGTCGGATTTCGTACCAGGATCACAGGAGTTGAAAGAGATCTTTTATTTTTACTGCCCACTCAATGTAAATCGAAAAATTTCGTCTACATATTTTATAATTTTCTGATTTCGTACCAGGATCACAGGAGGTCAAAGAGATCTTTTATTCATAGTGCCCACTCAATGTAAATCGAAAATTTTCGTCTACATATTTTATAATTTTCGGATTTCGTACCAGGATCACAGGAGGTCAAAGAGATCTTTTATTCATACTGCCCACTCAAAGTAAATCGAAAATTTTCGTCTACATATTTTATAATTTTCTGATTTCGTACCAGGATCACAGGAGGTCAAAGAGATCTTTTATTCATAGTGCCCACTCAATGTAAATCGAAAATTTTCGTCTACATATTTTATAATTTTCGGATTTCGTACCAGGATCACAGGAGGTCAAAGAGATCTTTTATTCATACTGCCCACTCAATTTAAATCGAAAATTTTCGTCTACATATTTTATAATTTTCGGATTTCGTACCAGGATCACAGGAGGTCAAAGAGATCTTTTATTCATAGTGCCCACTCAATGTAAATCGAAAATTTTCGTCTACATATTTTATAATTTTCTGATTTCGTACCAGGATCACAGGAGGTCAAAGAGATCTTTTATTCATAGTGCCGCCCACTCAATGTAAATCGAAAATTTTCGTCTACATATTTTATAATTTTCGGATTTCGTACCAGGATCACAGGAGGTCAAAGAGATCTTTTATTCATACTGCCCACTCAATTTAAATCGAAAATTTTCGTCTACATATTTTATAATTTTCGGATTTCGTACCAGGATCACAGGAGGTCAAAGAGATCTTTTATTCATACTGCCCACTCAAAGTAAATCGAAAATTTTCGTCTACATATTTTATAATTTTCTGATTTCGTACCAGGATCACAGGAGGTCAAAGAGATCTTTTATTCATACTGCCCACTCAATGTAAATCGAAAATTTTCGTCTACATATTTTATAATTTTCGGATTTCGTACCAGGATCACAGGAGGTCAAAGAGATCTTTTATTCATACTGCCCACTCAAAGTAAATCGAAAATTTTCGTCTACATATTTTATAATTTTCTGATTTCGTACCAGGATCACAGGAGGTCAAAGAGATCTTTTATTCATACTGCCCACTCAATGTAAATCGAAAATTTTCGTCTACATATTTTATAATTTTCGGATTTCGTACCAGGATCACAGGAGGTCAAAGAGATCTTTTATTCATACTGCCCACTCAAAGTAAATCGAAAATTTTCGTCTACATATTTTATAATTTTCTGATTTCGTACCAGGATCACAGGAGGTCAAAGAGATCTTTTATTCATAGTGCCCACTCAATGTAAATCGAAAATTTTCGTCTACATATTTTATAATTTTCTGATTTCGTACCAGGATCACAGGAGGTCAAAGAGATCTTTTATTCATACTGCCCACTCAATGTAAATCGAAAATTTTCGTCTACATATTTTATAATTTTCGGATTTCGTACCAGGATCACAGCAGGTCAAAGAGATCTTTTATTCATAGTGCCCACTCAATGTAAATCGAAAATATTCGCGTACATAATCTCAATTTGCGCCTCGCAAAAATCAATATACAGGGTGATCCAAAAACTTTTAAAATATTTTCCACTCACCCTGTATATATCAATTTGCTCCTCGCAAAAATCAATATACAGGGTGATTCAAAAACTTTTAAAATATTTTCGACTCGCCCTGTATATATCAATTTGCTCCTCGCAAAAATCGATATACAGGGTGATCCAAAAACTTTTCAAATATTTTCGACTCGCCCTGTATATATCAATTTGCTCCTCGCAAAAATCGATATACAGGGTGATCCAAAAACTTTAAAAATATTTTCGACTCGCCCTGTATATATCAATTTGCTCCTCGCAAAAATCGATATACAGGGTGATCCAAAAAGTGATGAATTTTGCAGCCCACGAAAATCGATATATACAGGGTGTCCACAGCCCGAAAACCCGCAAAATTTAGCCTCGCGCGCGCGCGCGCGTATATATAATGTAATATAAACATATAGTATATCTATATTGCTATAAATCCAGTAGGGGTCCTACGGACCCCTACTGGATTTATAGAAAAATTTCTACCGGTCGAGCTCCAGGAAAGAAGCTTAAACGCGCGTCACATGACGTGTGCGTGTGTGTGTGTGGGCGCACACACGGGCGTCGCGACGCCCGCCCGCCTGACGCCTGACGCGCGTTTTTTAAGCTTCTCACCTGGGCGGGGGGTGGGCACCTGCTAGGTACGTGGTACCTAGCAGGTGCATATTGCCCACCCCCCACATCTATACCCCTAGATACCCCCACCGATATTCTATTGTATACTATAGTATACAATATTATAGTAATCGCGAGGCAAATCGTCCCGTCTCACTTCCACTCGTTGGCCGGGTCTACTTACCTTGTCGCACTCACGGGCGCTTGTCGCGAATCTGTAAGAAGAGATGAAGATTTTGGTCGATGGATTTCCATGGCTCGATAGCGTACGTCGCTGGAGCGTTGGGTTGGCCCCCGACGCTGCAGCGAACCGCGGGTTCAAATCCAGGCCAGCGAATAAAAATTGCGGCGGGTTACGGACCGGCAGGGGTGCCGCCGGGGCTGCGATGGTGGCAGCGCCGAGGGAAGCGATGCTGGAGCGGGGGGTGCGGCAGGGATTCGGCGGCAGGGCTGCGATGGTGGCAGCGCCGGGGAGCGGCGGAAGGGAGGGAGCAGCCGGGGGATGCAGGTCGGGCAGCGGCCCGAAGCGGGGGCAGGGCAGCATCCGGTGGGAGCGCCGGAAACGCCGGTGGTGGGGAAGCAGCGGGAGCGGCGGAAGCGGGGGTAGCAGCGATGCGGGGGCGGAAAATTGGAAAAATTAGTGGGGATGAGATTCGGCAGCGAGGGAGGGGGGAAGGAAGATACGAAAAACAAGCAATCTTTTACAATTTTTTTTTCAATCAAAATTGACAAAAGTCAAATATGTTTCTAGTGGAGGCGCCGGGTAAAGGGACTTGTAAAAATTTACCACCGAGAACGCCCGAAAATGTGGAATCTAGTGGAGGCGCCGGGTAAAGGGACTTTTACAAATTTTCCACTGAGAACTGCCCGAAAATGTTAATGCCCTGTTATTCATATCTCCCTTTCTAGAATCCCTATCTAACTTTAGTGATGGCACCAGGTAGATGCACCGGGTAGAAAGAAAACGCACACATATTAAGTTATACACTATATATTTTATAAACTCCTTTATTTACACAAGTTTTACTTAGTTTATTACATATAATTTATTCAGGTGTATTGCGTATCAAAGAACATTAACATCGATTAGATTATGCTTAAGGTAATAAAGTATATAATTTGGTGTAGTGCGTATCAAACAACGTTAGCAGTAAAGTGTACGTTAGCCGACAGCATCACAGTCAACTGTTACTGTTGTACGTTGTTTGATCCGCAATACACCTAACCATATACTTTATTACCTTAAGTATTATCTAATCGATGATGTACAGCCATGAGAATGTCTCGGTTCGTAAGACCGAACAGTCCGCTATCCTTGTCTCTAACAGTGCAGGACAAGACATACGTACAAGGACAGTGGACTGCTCACTCTTTTAAGGAATTACAGGCACTCTGATGCCTTTGGCCTCGGGTACGATGCGAGCGGTAAGAGGCGGCGAATATTAATGGCTAGAAGCAGCAGTGAGCGATAAGTGTGAAGCGTACAGATTTTTCCAGCAAGCTGCATTAAAATCGTGAACATAACGATTGTTTGTCGCTCACCGCAGCCGCTTGAATTGTACCAAAGGCCTTAGATACCGTCCTAAAATACCTGTGGAATTGAATTTTATTCAGTTCGGTACAACCTAGCCTTAAATACATATAAACGATCTTTATTTAGCTACAATGTTTATAAGGGTGCGATTAAAGGGTATAATGTTTATTGGATTAAGATTTAATTGTGTTACAATCTTTATTTAGGCAAGATATTTATGGCGCGACGATCTATCGATGGCCTCGGGTACGATGCAAGCGGTGAGAGGCCGCGAATATTAAAGGGGGCTAGGAGCAGCAGTGAGTGACAAGTGTAAAGCTTGAATTGTACCCAAGGCCTTACATACCGTCCTAAAATACCTGTGGAAATGAATTTTATTCAGTTCGGTACAACCGAGCCTTAAATACATATAAACGATCTTTATTTAGCTACAATATTTATAAGGGTGCGATTAAAGGATATAATGTTTATTGGATTAAGATTTAATTGGGACACAATATTTATTTAGGCAAGGTATTTATGGCGCGACGATCTATCGATGGCCTCGGGTACGATGCAAGCGGTGAGAGGCCGCGAATATTAAAGGGCTAGGAGCAGCGGTGTAGTAACAGCAGTTTTTCCAGCACGCGCATTCAAATTATGAACAAAACGCTTGTTTAGTCGGTCACTTGCGCCGCTTACTGCTTGAATCGTACCCTAAGCCTTACATGCCGTTCTAATATACTTGTGAAAATGAATTTTATTCAGTGCGGTACAACCTAAACTTAAATACACATAAATATTGTCGCTAAATAAAGATCGTTTATAACTATACGATCTTTACTGGGTGACAACCCTTATTGCACCACCTTTATTCAGATACGATGTCTATTGGACAATCTTAAAGGCCGAATCATTGATTTATACACCACACAACAATGCTACGCTGTGACAATGCAATCGCTACGGGCATTTTCAACAGCGTTTAATGCACGTTGAAAATGCCTACAGCAATAGCATTGTCACAGCGTAGCATTGCCACGTAAGGAATCTATGAATCTGCCTTAACAAAACTACGATTTATATTCGGGTGCGAAAACCTAACCTAAACGATCTTTATTTGGCTAGAATATTTATGGGGTACGATTTTATATTTATTCGGTTACAACCTTTATTGCGCTACTATCTTTATTTGGGTATGACGTTTATTGCACAACGATTTAATTGGGCTACAATTTTTATTCGGGTACGATATTTATAGCGTTACGTCTACATTCGAGTACGAACTTTATTGCGCTACGATCATTTTAGAGCAACGTAATTTATTGAGCTAGGACACCGCATGGAGTCTTTCCGCATTTTATTTAATACAAATGCAAATCGTCGCGGTAACTCAGTAGGTTGTACAGCCACGGACGATAAGAATGACGCGCTTGTCCATCCGAGCAGTTTGCTATACTTGTCTGGTCCCGTACAGTAGGGGCACGGGGTAGACAAGGATAGAAGATTGCTTGGACAGACGGACGCGTCATTCTGAGAGTCCGTGGCTGTACACCCAAAAACTTCGCTTTTGCTTTATTGCACATTCGTGATCAATATGGACTACTGCACAAACTTCACAGGGTCGTATGTGGGCAGGACGTTTGCCCGCCAACATATGACCTATTGAAGTTTGTGTAGTTGACCGAATTGATAACGATACTGCAATAAACCAAAAAGTTTGTTTTTGTACGTACGCAAGGGCAAGCAGCGTCAGTATTCAGTATGGCAGGATTAATCGGAATCGCCAGGATTAGCGCAAGCAGCATCAGTTAAGGCTGGCGAATGTTGTCATCATTGCCAGGATTAACGCAAGCTCAAATCAGCATCGCCAGGATATCATCATAAGCTGGATTGCTACATAATCCTTTAGATACCGATACAAATACTATCATATGAATACTGTACTACGATTTCAAAAATCATTCTCATTCTTAATCTTGCAATTTAAAATTTAATCTGAATGTTCGCAATTTAATTGCAATAAAAGTTATAAAACTTTAAATGATAAGCCAATTAATTCTATAAAAATATAATAAAAAGTGCTTTCAGTTTAACGTTGCATCCGATGCCGTAATTGAAATACGACGCCCAACCCTTCCCACCAGAAATCAGACGATATCACAAGCATACGAATCACAAGCGTACGAAACACCAGCACACAGAGACATATCATAGAAATCAATGCACACACACCAAACTAAAAAAGAGCTAAAAGCGGCGGCCGCCTTTTTATCCCTATCTGACTATTTAGGCAAAATGATGCAACGTTAACGTTTTGGCACTTTCTACTATTGCTATAATGATTCTGAATGATCATTTAATTGAAATGAAAATCAATCAGTAGATTAAGAATGTAATCATTTTGAAACCGTTACTACCTTTAAACCTATACTATACTAATGGTTAAATGCTATAGCCAGTGGAGTAGTTAAATAGTAATGCAATATATTGAAACAAATCTTAAAATGCTGTTCAAGCTCTCTGCACTGTTCTCTTAAACACAAGTGAATAGCACTTACCAATATAACTAGTCCACCGATAATTCATATATTACACAATTTATTTAAAAAATTGATTAAAAAAAAATGGATAAAAAATTTGCTTGGGTTTAAGAAAAAATAGATTTAAAATTAAATTTGATAAAAAACTTGACTTGGCTTAAAAAAAAAATCGGGCAAAAAATTGACTAAGGTAAAAAAAAATTGATTAAAAAAACCACTGAGGAATTCTAAACATTAGGACCGAATCTAAAACTCTAAATCCTTAAATCAAGATTCTCAAAGCGGTATTTTTGCCAATTCATTAATAATTATTATATATCTATGTATATATATACTAAATGTATAATCACAATCTAGAATGAAATGAAAAATATTTCGACTAAATTCAAAATCGGAGCCAATAGCGCTTGAAATCTATCTTCAGAGGCTCCGAGTGAGGCAAAGCATTATGGTTTCAACTAAATTCCGCGATACGTAACGAGAATATCTGTTATTCTGATACCATAATGTGTGAAAGGAGGCTGTCCTGTGAGTGTCCGAGTAAAGCAAAGCAGTTTGAAATGTTGAATCCGTAACGAGAATATCTGCCTTCCCTGTGAACAACGGCACTTCTTTGCGATCGCTTCAGAAGGAGTGGCAAATCATCATCTCTTCACCAGTAAAAACAGCCGAATCGATATCCCTTGACACACCAGTCCGGTTAGATAGCTGGACAAGCCCCAGCTGGGGCCAAGTATTGGTTACGTTAGTGCGGTGAAATGAACTGGTGGAGAGATGAATGATCTGAAGCACGGCACGGTACCCAATCATTCTAAACAATTATTTCTATCGTGGTCAGTCTCTGTACCTTTAGATTAGATAACTGAAGATAACAATTGGGCAGTTTGTACAAACTGCACAAGCATATTACTCGGAAACACAGAGAGGAACATTTACTTAAAGTACCTACGCAAATAATTTTAAAATCTGAACAAATAGCGCTTGGAGAATCTTAAAAAATATTTAAATGTACCAAGTCACATTACGAATCAAATATTCAAACCTTAATAACCCTTGCAAAATAAAATTGAATTCGTATTAAAAAGTAAGGTCAAACGATTGACTAAATGTGGAATTTAATAAGATTAAAGACTAGACAAATTTGAAATTGTCTGAAGCATGAAAAGTGATATGGTTGAACAACCATTAATCAAGATCGGATAAGCAAATTTGGAATCTTAAAATCACATCAGGGTTATTGACATTTGAATAAATAAAAATTATATTTGGGACGGGATAGGAATCAATTTTTTAAATATTATTGCGTCATCAAAACATTACTACATACAGGCATGCCCCCAAGTTACGTAACTATCGAGTTCTGTAAACTTTTAAATAACTTGAATTTTAAGTTAGTCAAATTTGTAAATTGCATAAGTTCAACTTTATATATATATATAAAAAAAAAAAATTATGAACAAATATAAAAACAAAGGCCGTGTTTGAGGTGTATGGTTATGAAGAGAAATGCAGTTTTCTGGCAATTTCCACCCTTAATACGTAAGTGCAAATTACAAAATTCGTTGGTTACGCAAGTTTGGGGATACCTACACTTAAAATTATTTAAATCTATTAATAAATTACTTATCCACAAAATCTAATTCATGTAATCAAGTATCTGTGTATTATGAATTATCTCTTATTATCTCTATATTATGAATGATATCTATATATAATTAGTTTGTGTGGATAAGTTTCGAGCTACAACCAAGTAATAAACAAAGAATTGTCTATTTATCTATAACTAATTAATTAGTATTGCATGGAAAATTCAAGAACACTTAATGCAATGTATGAATGTGATACTAAAATAGTTTATCACTTGGTTACAGCTAAACTATTTTCTGAAGTCTCCTCAGCGATGTTCTTGATCCGATGTCTTCCATCCAAAGTCATCTAGGTTCCCACGCTGTGCAAGATCCGAGTGGATGGTAATCAGAAGTTGAAGTAGTGTCATCGTAGTCATCCACCTGCAGATATTCTGGTTCCAGCAAAAGCCCATTAGCTAAAAATACAATAAATTTTAGATTGCGAAAATGTTAAGAATATAAATCCTTTCACTGCTAGTATCAAACAAATATTAATAAACCATACCAAGGTATTGCCTAAACCAGTGGTTCCCAAAGTGTGCGTCGGGGCACCCTGGAGAGCCGTTTTTCCAGGGGTGCCGCAGAATATTGCAAAAGGTTTATAATTAAGTTAAATAAACTAATAGAAAAATTAACCCGGGTATTTTGCAGACTGACATCATTTACAATGAGTTGGCTTTCAATAATAGTAAATAACATATTTAAAAGATCCATTACAGTTAGTCATGATATAACTTAGATAAGGTTTGGAAAAACCTTAGCTCACCTTGCCGTGAGCGGAAAAAGTTTCGAAACCACTGGCCTAAACTATTTATACTATTTATAAATTAATAAATATCATTCAAATAGTAAAAGGATTTATAAATTTCTTTCGTTTAATGCAATATATCACTGAATGAGAATGTTATTCATAATGGACAAGTTTAAACCGGAATTCTTAAACAAAATTAATGCTGTGTTACTTTAAGTAAATTTTATGTGAATAAATATATTACAATTAATTCTAAATGCTGTAAACATATTGCATTAATGGATTAATTAATGGTTTAATTAGCAAAAATAGCATAAATGGTTAATACTAACTACAAGTTATTTTATATTGTGAAACTTGAAGTAAATTTAAGATGCCATGACATAATAATTTTTCGTAGATACAGACTGTTAAAGAAAGTGATGTCAACTTTAATGCTGGATACTATTAAATGACACTGTTCAAGCTGCAAAACGAATAAGTTTTGCAGCGTTGCAGAAATGTTTTCTAGGATACAAGCAAATAATATAACCAGAATTTTTAAAATGTGATTTCTTGTCATAACTTTGTTGTTGGAAGAGTTGACACCGCTTTCTTGAATGCTCTGTAACTTGCCGTCCAAAATTATAAATAATTAAAAAATATATTTGTAACATCCTCATTATTAGCCTTCTTGTGACCGATCTGCTTAAACATTTTTTCAACCAAGTCGTTGACAGCTCCTGTGTGATTGCAAATTTGAGGAAAATACAAATAATTAACCTTTTATATCCGAAGCTCTTTCTGGATAGAACTGCAACTTTCCATCTGGTAAGCTGTTGGTTAACATTGATGTACTTCAACTTCGGGAGGAAAGGGTCGAGTCCCGTCTGCACTGCAATTACCAGTTCGGTGTCTAGTTCTTCGTAAGTTTGTTGCAATTCCATATGAAGAGCCCTAAAATAAAACAAACATATTAAAATTCTTGTCTTTTCAAATTGGTTTAGGTGTAAGACCTGCAAAATATCAAAATCCTAACTCAATTAGTAACTGAGCTATATAAAACGGGAGGTGAAATGACGGACCCTGTATATATTGCATTAATACTAACAACAAGTTATGTAGTGTTGTGAATACTTGACGAAGATTTTAGCTATCATGAAATAATAACGTAAAATAAAATTATTTTTCCTATATAACTTGATGACCAAAATCACAAATGATTAAAAATATATATTTGTAATATCGTCATTATTAGACTTCTTGTGACCAATATGCATAAACACATTAATTGAACCAAGTCGGTTGACAGCTCCTATGTGCTTGCACATTTGAGGAAAATAACTTACCCTTTATATCTGCAGGTCTTTCGAGGATCCGACTGCAATTCTTCATCTGCCAAGATGCGGGTTCATTGATGTACTTCAACTTCGGCACGAAAGGGTGGGGTCCTGTCTGCATTGCAGCTACCAGCCAGTCCTGTGTCTTGTTCCTCGAAAGTTGGTGGCAATCAGAAGTTCTTCACCGTCATCTCGCAATTGCATGGATCATGAAAACAGAAAAGAGGTGTACAAAAAGTGAACCGTATGTACGAGGATTATTAAGAACTACCAAAACAACTAACTAATCAACATACACAACTTCAGATTTCTGTCCAATTTCATTTATGCGTGACCACAAGTACTGGTATGTCTGTAATTTACTAATTACGTTAGCAAAGTTACTTTTGCAACTTTTGCACTTTTGCGCCTTTTGCACTTTTTCAAATATTGAATCCGTAACGAGAATATCTGCCTTCCCTGTGAACAACGGCACCTCTTTGCGATCGCTTCAGAAGGAGTGGCAAATCATCATCTCTTCATCAGTAAAAACAGCCGAATCGATATCCCTTGAGACACCAGTCCGGTTAGATAGCTGGACAAGCCCCAGCTGGGCCCAAGTATTGGTTACGTTAGTGCGGTTGAAATGAACTAGTGGAGAGATGAATGATCTGAAGCACGGCACGGTACCCGATCATTTTAAACAATTATTTCTATCTTGGTCCGTCTCTGTACCTTTAGATTAGATAACTGAAGATAACAATTGGGTAGAAACTACTGAGAAGCAGTAAAAAACTTAAGACATACAAGAATTTGTGGTTAACTAACTTATAGCTAAATAGATATAAAACAAAAAAACATTTGAAGTGCGCTTTACCCCCAAGTTGACTAAAATGAATACATCCTATAACCTAATCTAGTATATTGAATACTGCACCCCCCATCTAAACTGTAAGTTCACTGTATTAACAATTGATAAGCGCGTGAATCTATGCTTAACAGGTCGCTAGTCTATTAAGCGACAAATTAAATTTAAACTTACAAGAACAATCAATCTCATTATTATACTGGCTCATATAATAACAAAACATCTAGTTTATATTGAATTAGTTGTCCAGCTTCTCTTTCTGTATAATTATTAACTCATTCAATCATTAAATTGAATAAATGAATGCAATTTAGAATTTTGAGAACCATCGGCACAGCAATTTAAAAATTGCTTTCCACGATTTAATTCCGTGTTAAATTGAACCAACACTGTTTTTTTTTTGACAAAAAATTTAATAATACATTCCAACACTTGGCTAGGGTGAAAGATATATTATTAAAACAAAAAACATGGAAAAATTAACACTCCATGAAAACTAATTGAAAAATTGAAACTTTGAATGCATAATAATGAATGCATTATATTTCTGTGCTTTGTTAATTGTTTATAATGTTTATTGATAAAGTAACACATGCAAGCTAGGTCTAATCAATAATGTGTTACTTACATTGATTTGGTAGATAATTAAAAGCGTCAATGACAATTCAATTTAAATGAATTGTTGGTTATTGAATATTTATTAGTCTATTAATTATTCGTAAAATTCATTTGTACTATTAATACAATTACAACATTTCGAATTACGAGTTCCTAATATGATTAACTGTGACACATTACTGCTTTGAAATATTGCAGTAAGACAAGTTTTGTTATACAAACTAAACAATTTAAAAAAGTAAAAAAAATTATAAAAATATAACGCGTAATGACTGTGATTTATAAATTCTTGCACATATTAATTGATATTTGAATAGATTATTGGCAATGAATTGGTTCATATAAATTGATCAACAACTTTTATTCCCACTATGGAAAATATTTTATCAATAAGAAATGCGTTTACATACATGTTACATAAACAAGATGAACTTGTTTCCTAGACGGGTCGAATATAATAAGCGCAGGAGTAAGCTAATATCAAATATAATATCAAAGACATGCGTCTAAGAAAATCCCACCCCATCAACCAATTTCAGACGAAATTGTACCTACACCTATGATATCATTAAGATATCAGAACCTAAAAACCAGCAACTGGTTCAATTTCAGACGAAATTGTACCTACACCTATGATATCATTAAGATATCAGAACCTACAAACCAGCAACTGGTTCTATCATATATACATAACAACAAGCATACACACCAAGGAGTCTTCTGAAAGACAAATTAAGCAAGTAAATTGCTATAGTGTTAAACAACGCTAAAGTCGGCGGCCGCCTTTTTCCTAATTAACAATCAGTCTCAACATCAACACTCACACAATACCTAAAGTCTTTTCGACATGTATCACGAATGTATAATCGCATTTCTCATTGTATTTATGACACCTAGTCATGTGGCAAGAATATGATTATTTAAAATAATTACATTGTATAAGTTGCATTTGAAAATATGTCTAAAAACTAGATAATTTTTGAGGGGTAGTTTAACGTGGCAAGTTAAATCTACTTCTAATCTAAAATCGACTCTACTCTAAATGGATGTTTTTTAATATGAACCGACTAATAACCAATAAACCCAAAAACTTGACAATAAAACATTAATTTGGGCAAATTATTATGCAAGGCTGTGAGGTTCCGAGTGAAGCAAAGCAGTAACTTTTGCAACTTTTGCACTTTTTGAAATGTTGAATCCGTAACGAGAATATCTGCCTTCCCTGTGAACAACGGCACCTCTTTGCGATCGCTTCAGAAGGAGTGGCAAATCATCATCTCTTCATCAGTAAAAACAGCCGAATCGATATCGGTGAAATGAACTAGTGGAGAGATGAATGATCTGAAGCACGGCGAGGTACCCAATCATTTTAAACAATTATTTCTATCTTAGTCTGTCTCTGTACCTTTAGATTAGATAACTGAAGATAACAATTGGGTAGTACAAACTGCACAATCATATTACTCGGAAACAGAGAGGAGCATATGTATATATAAAATAATAAGATATATGACAGAGGCGTCATATATTTAATGTGAGTAATATTAATAAATGCAAGAATTGTATAATGTGGTTCTTTGTTATAATAATTAAAAGGAAATAAACTTACAAACGAATTTTAATAACAACTAAATGATTAATAACTTGTGATTAAGGTTCACAATAGAACAAAATGTATGAATGTCAACAGCCAAGCAAGTTTGAAGCAAATAAAAATGAACTGTTGACTAAAACACATTAGTGCGAATACAAAATGTGCAATTATGTCGTTAACGCCAATAATAATCTTTATGTGAAATTATTTAATTGAAGTGTACAAAATAAACAAACAAATAAGCACAGATTAATAAAAAAATTAAAGTGAAACTGAGCGCCGAGTTCTGGCATTAAAAGGAGTAAATTTTTACATGTTGTCAGCGCAATCATTTGCGCTTTAAATGAAAGTTAAATTCATTAAATCGTAGATCATTATTTCTACAAGCTGGGTTTCAACCAGCAACGCCTGGAATTTAATCCAGCTTTATCCATCTTCATGATTGCAGAATTAACTTTAATAATCAATAAATTTCTGCATCGACAGCTCTCACAACTCTACTGTTTACTCAAAGAGTATTGAGTATTGATATTAATTGAAAGCAATGCGCAAAATTGAATGAAATAATACGTACGCAGAAAATTAATTCCCCAAACTGGATTCGCACCAGCTATCTCTAGATAACAAATCTAGTATTCTACCATCTTCATAGCCGAGAAATTAATCGAATGCCTTGTCAAAATTTCAATATATACTCGTAATTGATCAATAAAGTTTAAATTATGAAAATTTTATGAGGTTACGACTTTGTTCAAAAGTTGATCAATTGTTTCATAGTGACCTACAAAAATTGTGTGAAAGGAGGCTGTCCTGTGAGTGTCCGAGTAAAGCAAAGCAGTAACTTTTGCAACTTTTGCAACTTTAGCGCCTTTTGCACTTTTTTAAATGTTGAATCCGTAACGAGAATATCTGCCTTCCCTGTGAACAACGGCACCTCTTTGCGATCGCTTCAGAAGGAGTGGCAAATCATCATCTCTTCATCAGTAAAAACAGCCGAATCGATATCCCTTGAGACACCAGTCCGGTTAGATAGCTGGACAAGCCCCAGCTGGGCCAAGTATTGGTTACGTTAGTGCGGTTGAAATGAACTAGTGGAGAGATGAATGATCTGAAGCACGGCGCGGTACCCGATCATTTTAAACAATTATTTCTATCTTGGTCCGTCTCTGTACCTTTAGATTAGATAACTGAAGATAACAATTGGGTAGTTTGTACAAACTGCACAAGCATATTACTCGGACACACAGAGAGGAACATTTACTTAAACTACCTACGCAAACTATCTTAAACACTATAGGCTATCCTCCAAGGCTCTGAGTGAAGCAAAACGGTAAGTGTTCCAAGTAAAATACATGATATGCGACCCAATTAAATTAATAATTATTTCTAATCGTGGTCCGTCTCTGTACCGTTTGATTAGATAAATTAAGAAATTGGGTGATTATTGGTGCAGAAAAAATGAAGCTCAGAGCTCAGAGGAATATTTACTTAAAGTACCTACGCAAATAATTTAAAACAAAACTGATCAGAAATCTGATATGTGTATATTGTTTCATTTAAAAGCGCGCTTACTAATATGACTATAAAAGCAATTATTGTCCATTGAATTTGATTTGGACACTGGTAGATTTTTGAACAAACAATTAAAATATTGACGCTCCAAATGTTTCTAGTTATGAATAATGCTTGTAAATTGCAGAACAAAAATTATTGTATTGGTATAAATATTTACCAATAATTAGTAATTTCAGGCCAATTTCTTGGCTGCTGGATGAATGTTTCAAAGCAAACTTGGATACAATCAGTAGTCTTGGAGACAAAATATTACACGGCATTATTCATAACTAGTTGCGGTTATTAGAAATGAAAGTTCCTACCTTTAGAATCAATCCCCTGGCAGTCTTGAAGATCGTTGCTGCGAAATTGGCTCCGATGACGATTTCTGCGGTGCCGGCAGTACTAGAAGGCTACATATACTTTCGTCTCTCAATGATGTTCCAGTTACCAATTCAACGAAGCAATTATTCTTTCCTAAAACATAAACACCTATTAAAATAGTGAAATATTACAAGAATCGCTGATTTCAGAAACCGCCCAAATCCACTTTTGGTTATACGTATTTGAATTATACATAGAATGGCGCATAAAAGCTGTAGTTTTTTTTTTATTGAGCGCAAAAAGAACCTTATTCTAATATTTAAAAGGTGTATTGGACCCTCTGAAAATATCAACTGAGAGCAGACATAATCTTAGTTCGTGACTAATTAATATTTATTTAATTATTTCAAAACTAGACGTGTGACTTGAGTTGTTTCTGAAATAAGTGTTTCAATGTGTATGCTAAAGTTTTAATGTTACTTTGTTTAGAACACAAAATTAATAAATGCTATTTTGCTAAAATCTGATCAAGCATTAAAATTAGTATAAAGGCAGATGTAAGGCGAGCGATGCAGCATTGTGATAAGCAGTCAAAATGGGTACAGGGGTGCGTTTGACTTTGAATCAATCTTAATAGAATACAAATATAATTTAAGTGATTAGATTTCAACATTTATGAATGCACAATTAAAATTAACAACTATTGAAATATTGCCCCGATTAAATTTAATTTGGATATAAATAAACAATAAAGGCAAGTAAAAAAATATCGACACACTAAGTAATAGTTTTTAATAATGTTGGTCAATCGAAAAAAAGTTATTTTTAATACAGAAAACTTGGGAAATACTAACATTATTCATAACTAGGTGATAAATAAAAAAATTCTTACCTTATAATTCCTCCGATGATTTGCAAAACTGTGAAGCTACGGTTGGTTGGGTGAAGTTACCATAGGAGATAATCGCTGTTCCTCGGCAGGTAAACAAATTCACATCAGTACTGCGTTGCATTAACAGATGGTTCATTTACCAATTCAAAGAAGGTATTTGTTCTGAAAAATTGAAAATTATATTAACAGTGAGACATGTTTGGTCGTTTTTTGGAAGCAAATTGAAATTAAAGTTGTAAAAATTTTGCAAGTACCTACTAATTTTAAATAAATTTATTAGCAATGCAAATTTTAAAAGTCTGCAAGTACACTTTGTGCAGACGTAAGAATGCGACCGTTGCAGTTATTTGTTAGTATCGATGGATCAAAATATTTTGTACCACTGTTACTTGCAAATTTATATGTTAACATAATTTGTACGTCTGTAACGCTAAGGCTGAAAAATATTTAGTCACATCAGTTATGGTACATAACTGCGATGGGTTCTACGAAGTTAATCTGGTCTCGCCTATAGTTGGAAGATTCCAACAATTACCGTTTGTATGTGATCTTAGTAATCGCACACATGATAACTGGTGCAAGCCCGGCTCAATTTAGGAATCCGATTTTAATTGAATTAATAAATTATATACCGTTGCGGTCAGCGTACACACCACTAGAATTATTTTAATACCAATAATGCAAAATTCACTTCGACAAATCAGGTTTCTATGTTTTCGTTTGAATATCAGATCGTAATTAATGTAACATTTCAAGACAACAGCAAAATTGATGGTAAAAATTAATTTGTTATTAAAATGTTGCAAATTATTATTATTGTTATATTTAAATAACGGGCAGTTAAATAAATTTTCATGTGTTTCCGAATGTTGAATGGTGTATTGTTCGATACAGCATTCAACATTCGGAAACGCATTCAGTGCATGTGCAGCAAATATCAACACAGTAACTAATAGTTTTGAATAATGTTTGTTGATTAATAAAGAACAAGTTATTTGTAATACAAAAACATTATTCATAACGAAATGTGATACTTATATAAAAATTCCTACCTTATAGTTCCTTTGACGATTTCGATTCGGTGAAGTTACCATCGGAGACGATTTCTGTTCTTCGCAGGTATAAACGGACTCACATTTACCAAATTTCAACGGAGGTATTCGCTGGTCTGAAATGTTAAAAATTATTTTAACAGTGACATACGTTTGGTTGTTTTTTAGGAAGCATCTTTAAATTAACTTTGGAAAAATTATGCAAGTAATGAGATTATCTACTAATTTTAAATGAATTTTTAACAATGAAAGTTTTAAAAATCTGTATGAAATATAAGAAATTATGTTGGATAAGTATTAATCAAATTAATATTCTTGTGATTTTGAGTGTAAATTTTTATAAACAATACAAATGTAATTTATTATTAAATACATTTTATTGCATTTGTAATGTTGCGCCATTAGGAGGCTTTATTAGATTTATTTTAATGAGTTTTAACAATGATTTGAGGAATGTTTTCAAAGGCTATTGAATTGAGACTATCACTTTTTTGCCTAGCTAAACAGAATCTTTTGTGTAGCGGTACAATGGGTTCGGCTTTGGACAGGAAAAATAGCGATTTCTCGAATATTCCGCGTTCATTTAATTAGATTTTAAGCCAATTTTGGGGTAATTAGAAAAGGTTTTCAAATAGGATGTGTGAAATTATGATAATTGGAAATGTGGAGTGATTTTATGCACCAAAAAAGTGCAGAAAACCACGCAAATTTCGCAAAAAAATCAATTGCTATTACCTAAACATCTTCCAGACGAATTCGTGTCTTCTGTGAAAATTTGGGGGCTCAATTGGGTGCGTGGGCGGCGATTGGGGGGGGGCGACTTCCAGCTTCCAGTGGATTTCGCAAGTCGGAATGTTGAAACACATCGCAGCAATCGTTCTGAAACAATAAATGATTAATTAGTAACTTCGTTAATTGATTTCGTTGTGAATAATTCACCTAGCAAGTGCGAGGTGTTTAAGCGTTGAAGATTCACAGGCGACTGCTCTGTTCTCTCAACGCCCCGCTTTCCGCTCGGGCGATTCTAAGGTCAGTTTTTTGGAAAGAGCCTTGGCCGGGCGAGAGCACAATGCTGGCCAGCTGCCTGCAAGAACCCGTAAAATTTCATGTGGTAAAAAATGTAACACGTATAAAATAAAATATATACATTAATTAATAAACTTCGAACAGACTCAAAATTGTGTTATATCTGCATATATTTTTAAACAAATCATTTGGAAGATTCACCTACATTTAAGATTTTGTAGCACTAAAACAGCAAAATATTCAAACTAGTGCCCTTCAGTATTATTGTTGATATTTTACAATTGTACCGTGAATATGGCTATGCTGGCAATATGGTCAATTGCCTTTATCTCAGCAACTTATATTCTTACCTTCATTTTCTTTAATTTAATTAATTCATGTTTTGTACAATTCTTCAGCAAATTTGAGATTGATTATGTTTTAAATAAGTGAGAAACTCGAATATATAACTTTCAGATTTAACCAAATATGAATTATCAAATACTAAAATTTCTGAATGTTTAATACAAGCATGTGTTGTATATTTCATGCCAGATTTGTATACAGTATACTTGCATACAATTCTACTACAAATTTGAGGCAAATTCTGCTTTAAATAAGTGAGAAAATCGAATATATAACTTTCTGATTTGACCAGCATGAATTAGCAATTACTGAAATTTCTGCAAATTTAATTAAATCATGTGTTGTATATTCCATGCCACTCATTTCATGAGTAAACCTTAAATAAGTGAGAAAATTGAGTTATCAAGTTTCCGAGTTAACCAGTTGAAGTTACTGAAATTTCTGAAAATTAATCTAATGGATATTTTGAAAATTTTATGCCAGATCTTGTATACAGTATACTTGAATACAAATCCTCTGAAAATTATACCTCAAATATGTCTTAAATAAGTGAGAAAATCGTGTTATTAACTTTCTGAGTTGACCTGTATAAGTTATCAGTCACTGAAATTTCTTAAAATCTATCTACTGGATGTTTTGAAAATATTATGCCAGAGCTGTATACAGTATACCTGAATACAAATCCTCTGTAAATTATACTACGAATATGTCCCAAATAAGTAAGAAAATCGTATTATTAACTTTCCGAGTTGACCAACATGAATTATAAATTACTGAAATTTTTGAAAATGTATCTAATTTATATTTTGTATATTTTATGCCAGATTTGTATACAGTATACCTGCATACAATTCTTCTGCAAATTTGAGGAAGATTATGATCTAAATAAGTTAAACAATCGAAAATATAACTTTCTGATTTGACCAGTTTGTATTATCAATTAATAAAATTTCTAATTTAATTAACAGATATCTGTTCAGTATACCTGAAGCTAATTCTACTGAAAATTTGACAAAGTTTCAGTATTAAATAAGTGAGAAAATCAACACTATAACTTTATGCAATGACAAGTATGAATTAGTCAATACTGAAATTTCTGAAAATTTATTTATTGCATATTATTTAACAGATATCTGTTCAGTATTCCTGAAGCTAATTCTCATGAAAATTTGACCAAGTTTCAGTATTAAATAAGTGAGAAAATTGACTCTATAACTTTATGCAATGACAAGTATGAATTAGTCAATACTGAAATTTCTGAAAATTTATTTATTGCATATTAATTAACAGACATCTGTTCAGTATTCCTGAAGCTAACTTTCATGAAAATTTGAGAAAGTTTCAGTATTAAATAAGTGAGAAAATCAACACTATAACTTTATGCAATGACAAATATGAATTAGTCAATACTGAAATTTCTGAAAATTTATTTATTGCATATTAATTAACAGACATCTGTTCAGTATTCCTGAAGCTAACTTTCACGAAAATTTGAGAAAGTTTCAGTATTAAATAAGTGAGAAAATCAACACTATAACTTTATGCAATGACAAGTATGAATTAGTCAATACTGAAATTTCTGAAAATTTATTTATTGCATATTAATTAACAGACATCTGTTCAGTATTCCTGAAGCTAATTCTAATAAAAATTTGACAAAGTTTCAGTTTTAAATAAGTGAGAAAATCAACACTATAACTTTATGCAATGACAAGTATGAATTAGTCAATACTGAAATTTCTGAATATTTATTTATTTCATATTAATTATCAGATATCTGTTCAGTTTTCCTGAAGCTAATTCTCATGGAAATATGACAAAGTTTCAGTATTAAATAAGTGAGAAAATCAACACTATAACTTTATGCAATGACAAGTATGACTTAGTCAATACTGATATTTCTGAAAATTTATTTATTGCATATTAATGATCAGATATGTGTTCAGTATTCCTGAAGCTAATTCACATCAAAATATGACAAAATTTCGGTATGAAATAAGTGAGAAAATCAACACTATAACTTTATGCAATGACAAGTATGAATTAGTCAATACTGAAATTTCTGAAAATTTATTTATTGCATATTAATTATCACATACCTATTCGGTATTCCTGAAGCTAATTCTAATGAAAATTTGACAAAGTTTCAGTATTAAATAAGTCACAAAATCAACAGTATAACTTTAATAACTTTATGCAATGACAAGTATGAATTAGTCAATACTGAAATATCTGAAAATTTATTTTTTGCATATTAATTATCAATTATCTGTTCAGTTTTCTTGAAGCTAATTCTCATAACAATTTGACAAAGTTTCAGTATTAAATAAATGAGAAAATCAACACTATAACTTTATGCAATGACAAGTATGAATTAGTCAAAACTGAAATTTCTGAAAATTTATTTATTGCATATTAATTATCAGATATCTGTTCAGTTTTCCAGAAGCTTACTCTCGTGAAAATTTGACAAAGTATCAGTATTAAATAAGTGAGAAAATCAACACTATAACTTTATGCAATGACAAGTATGAATTAGTCAAAACTGAAATTTCTGAAAATGTATGTATTGCATATTAATTATTGGATATCTGTTCAGTTTTCCTGAAGCTAATTCTCATGAAAATTTGACAAAGTTTCAATATTAAATAAGTGAGAAAATCAACAGTATAACTTTAATAACTTTATGCAATGACAAGTATGAATTAGTCAATACTGAAATATCTGAAAATTTATTTTTTGCATATTAATTATCACATATCTGTTCAGTATTCCTTAAGTCAATTCTCATGAAAATTTTACAAAGTTTCAGTATTAAATAAGGGAGAAAATCAACACTATAACTTTATGCAATGACAAGTATGAATTAGTCAAAACTGAAATTTCTGGAACTTTATTTATTGCATATTAATTATCAGATATCTGTTCAGTTTTCCTGAAGCCAATTCTCATGAAAATTTGACAAAGTTTCAATATTAAATAAGTGAGAAAATCAACACTATAACTTTAATAACTTTATGCTGAATGTTTAATAAAATCATGTGTTGTATATTTCATGCCAGATTTGTATACAGTATACTTGCATACAATTCTACTACAATTTACAATAAAACATTTGAGGCAAATTCTGCTTTAAATAAGTGAGAAAATCGAATACATAACTTTCTGATTTGACCTGCATGAATTAGCAATTACTGAAATTTCTGCATATGCACCTGTATAAGTTATCAGTCACTGAAATTTCTTAAAATTTAGCTACTGGATGTTTTGAAAATATTATGCCAGAGCTGTATACAGTATACCTGAATACAAATCCTCTGTAAATTATACTACGAATATGTCCCAAATAAGTAAGAAAATCGTATTATTAACTTTCTGAGTTGACCAACATGAATTATAAATTACTGAAATTTTTGAAAATGTATCTAATTTATATTTTGTATATTTTATGCCAGATTTGTATACAGTATACCTGCATACAATTCTTCTGCAAATTTGAGGAAGATTATGATCTAAATAAGTTAAACAATCGAAAATATAACTTTCTGATTTGACCAGTTTGTATTATCAATTAATAAAATTTCTAATTTAATTAACAGATATCTCTTCAGTATACCTGAAGCTAATTCTACTGAAAATTTGACAAAGTTTCAGTATTAAATAAGTGAGAAAATCAACACAATAACTTTATGCAATGACAAGTATGAATTAGTCAATACTGAAATTTCTGAAAATTTATTTATTGCATATTAATTATCACATATCTGTTCAGTATTCCTGAAGCTAATTCTCATGAAAATTTGACAAAGTTTCAGTATTAAATAAGTAAGAAAATCAACACTACAACTTTATGCAATGACAAGTATGAATTAGTCAAAACTGAAATTTCTGAAACTTTATTTATTGCATATTAATTATCAGATATCTGATCAGTTTTCCAGAAGCTTACTCTCATAAAAATTTGACAAAGTTTCAGTATAAATAAGTCACAAAATCAACAGTATATAACATTCTGCTTTGATAAGTATGAATTAGTAAAGACTGAAATTTCTGAAAATGTATGTATTGCATATTAATTATCGGATATCTGTTCAGTTTTCCTGAAGCTAATTCTCATGAAAATTTGACAAAGTTTCAGTATTAAATAAGTGAGAAAATCAACACAATAACTTTATGCAATGACAAGTATGAATTAGTCAAAACTAAAATTTCTGAATATTTATTTATTGCATATTAATTATATGCATAATTATATGCATATAACAGATATCTGTTGTTTTCCAGAACCTTACTCTCATAAAAATTTGACAGAGTTTCAGTATAAATAAGTCACAAAATCAACAGTATATAACTTTAATAACTTTATACAATGACAAGTATGAATTAGTCAACTCTGAAATTTCTGAAAATGTATGTATTGCATATTAATTATCACATATCTGTTCAGTATACCTGAAGCTAATTCTCATGAAAATTTGACAGAGTATCAGTATAAATAAGTCTCAAAATCAACAGTATATAACATTCTGCTTTGACAAGTATGAATTAGTCAAAACTGAAATTTCTGAATATTTATGTATTGCATATTAATTATCAGATATCTGTTCAGTTTTCCTGAAGCCAATTCTCATGAAAATTTGACAAAGTTTCAATATTAAATAAGTGAGAAAATCAACACTATAACTTTAATAACTTTATGCAATGACAAGTATGAATTAGTCAATACTGAAATTTCTGAGAATTTATTTATTGCATATTAATTGTCACATACCTGTTTAGTATTCCTGAAGCTAATTCTCATGAACATTTAACAAAGTTTCAGTATTAAATAAGTCACAAAATCAACAGTATAACTTTCTGCTTTGACAAGCATGAATTAGTCAAAACTGAAATTTCTGAAAATTTATGTTGCATATTAATTATCAGATATCTGTTCAGTATTCCTGAAGCAAATTCTCATGAAAATTTGACAATCTTTCAGTATTAAATAAAAGAGAAAATAAACACTATAACTTTATGCAATGACAAGTATGAATTAGTCAATACTGAAATATCTGAAAATGTATTTATTGGATATTAATTATCAGATATCTGTTCAGTATATCTGAAGCTAATTCTCATGAAAATTTGACAGAGTTTCAGTATAAATAAGTCACAAAATCAACAGTATATAACTTTAATAACTTTATACAATGACAAGTATGAATTAGTCAAAACTGAAATTTCTGAAAATGTATGTATTGCATATTAATTATCAGATATCTGTTCAGTTTTTCTGAAGCTTATTCTCATTAAACTGTGACAAAGTCTCGGTTTAAATAAGTGAGAAAATCAACACTATAACTTTATGCAATGACAAGTATGAATTAGTCAATACTAAAATTCCTGAAAATTTATTTATTGCATATTAATTATCAGATATCAGTTCAGTATTCCCGAAGCTAACTCATGAAAATATGACAAAGTTTCAGAATTAAATAAGTGAGAAAATCAACACTACAACTTTATGCAATGACAAGTTTGAATTAGTTAATACTGAAATTTCTGAAAATGTATTTATTGCATATTAATTATCAGATATCTGTTCAGTTTTCCTGAAGCTAATTCTCATGAAAATTTGACAAAGTTTCAATATTAAATAAATCACAAAATCAACAGTATAGCTTTCTGCTTTGACAAGTACGAATTAGTCAATACTGAAATTTTAAAAAATTTATGTATTGCATATTAATTATCATATATATGTTCAGTATTCCTGAAGCTAATTCTCATAAAAATTTCACAAAGTTTCTGTATTAAATAAGTGAGAAAAACAACACCATAATATTTTGCAATGGCAAGTATGAATTAGTCAATACTGAAATTTCTAAAAATTTATTTATTGCATATTAATTATCATTTATCTGTTCAGTATTCCTAAAGCTGATTCACATGAATATTTGACAAAGTTTCAATATTAAATAAGTGAGAAAATCAACACTATAACTTTTTGCAATGGCAAGTACGAATTAGAAAATACTGAAATTTCTGAAAATATATTGCATATTAATTATCAGATATCTGTTTAGTTTTCCTGAAGCTAATTCTCATGAAAATTTGACAAAGTTTCAGTATGATATAAGTGAGAAAATCAACACTGTAACTTTAATAACTTTATGCAATGGCAAGTATGAATTAGTCAATACTGAAAATTCTGAATATTTAATTAAATCATGTGTTCTATATTTCATGCCAGATTTGTATACAGTATACTTGCATACAATTCTTCTGCAAATTTGAGGAAGATTCTACTTTAAATAAGTGACAAAATCGAATATATAACTTTCTGATTTGACAAGCACGAATAATCGATTACTGAAATTTCTGAAAATTTATCAGATTCATGTTTTGTATATTTTATGCCAGATTTGTATACAGTATACTTGTATAAAATTCTTCTGCAAATTTGAGAAAAAATCCGCTTTAAATAAGTGAAAAAATCGAATATATAACTTTCTGATTTGACCATTTGACCAGCATGAATTATCAATTACTGAAATTTCTGAAAATTTATATAATTTATATTTTGTATATTTTATGCCAGATTTGACTACAGAATACTTGCATACAATTCTTCTGCAAATTTGAGGAAAAATCCGCTTTAAATAAGTGAGAAAATCGAATATATAACTTTCTGATTTGACCAGCTGAATTATCAATTACTGAAATATCTGAAAATTTATCAAATTTATGTTTTGTATTTTTTATGCTAAATATGTATACAGTATACCTGAATAGAAATCCTCTGAAATTTTATATAATGGATATTTTGAAAATTCTATGCCAGATATGTATACAGTATACCTGAATACAAATCCTCTGAAAATTTGACCACGAGTATGTCTTAAATAAGTGAGAAAATCGAGTTAGTAACTTTCCAAGTTGACCAGTATAAGTTATCAGTCACTAAAATTTCTTAAAATTTATCAAATATATTTTTTGAATATTTTATGCCAGATCTGTATACAGTATACCTAAATACAAATCCTCTGAAAATTTTACTACGAATATGTCTTAAATAAGTGAGAATATCGAGTAATTAACTTTCCGAGTTGACCAGTAAAAGTCACTGAAATTTCTGAAATTTATCTACTGGATGTTTTGGAAATTTTATGCCAGATCTGTATATAGTATATCTGAATATAAATCCTCTGAAAATTTTACCACGAATATCACTTAAATAAGTGAGAAAATCGAGTTATTAACTTTCCGAGTTGACCTGTATAAGTTATCAGCCACTGAAATTTCTCAAAATAAATCTAATGGTTATTTTGAAAATTTTATGCCAGATATGTATACAGTATACCGGAATACAAATCATCCGCAAATTTGACGAAGATTCAGTTTTAAATAAGTGATAAAATCGAATATATAACTTTCTGATATGACCAGTATGAAATATCAATTAAAAAAAATTCTGAAAATTTAATTAATTCATAACCTGCATATAAATTTCTGCAAATGTTACGCTAATTTCTTGACTACTACTGACAACACAAGGTAGTCATGAATACAAATTTTCGCCAAGTACCTGCAGAAGACAAGAGGATGTTTGAAGCTAAACTCAGATACAATTGGTTTTCATGGAGACGCAATATTACACAGCTTTATTCATAACTACATGCGGTTATTAGAAATGAAAATTCCTACCTGTAGATCCCATGGGAGACTTGTAGATCGTTGCTTTGTTGGTTCATTGAAGATTTCTACAGTGCCGGCAATCTTAAGGGATTGCAAATACTTTCGGGCATCGAAAGTCTCCATTTCCAAATTCCACGAAGCCACTAGTTTTTCCTAAAACATGAACACGTATTAAAATAGTGCAACGTTACAAATATTAATGCAAAAGTATGAATATGACTTGAAATTATGTCACAAAATTAATAAATGCCATTTTGCTAAAATCTGTTGTGTGTTAATATTAGTATAAATGGTGATTCATTGTCAACGTAACGATGCGGCATACAAACATGTTGTACAAATAGTTTTGAATAATGTAGATTAATATAAAATAAATTATTTGTAACATAGAAAACTTCTGAAATTATTATTCATTATTCATAACTAGATCTGATGAATATAAAAATTCATACCTTATAATTCTTTTGATGATTTGCAAAACTGTGAAGTGACGGTTGGTTTGGTGACGCCACTATCGGAGACTGTCGGTGTTCCTCGCTAGGTAGACAAACTCACGTCTCCCTAATAGTTGCTCCATTTGCCACTTGCGTAGTTGCTCTCGTTTTTCTAAAATATGATTTGTTGTAATAATGGAAATGAATATAAATATTATAAATAGATGCTAATGAAGATAATTTTGATCGAGACACCTATTTTGTTGAATATCAGAAGCGAAGATTAAAATGGTATCATCTCAATTAAGTTATATGTAAAATACTTGCAAGTATTTTGTGTGAAATATCAAAAGTATTTTCATATAAGTATCTGTAGACTGCGAAGGTGTTAATTAGCTGTATGTATAACAGGTTTAATTAATTACCTTTGATAATTAGAGTTCTATTTTTTATTTTAGTTATGCAAGTTACTGTTACATTATAGTTGACGCTTTAACGAAATCAGTGCTTGAAATAATAATGCAGTGGATAATTGTAATTATTGAACATCCATTGTTATGATTTTATAAAACGCAATTCAATTTGGGCTATATATAAATTGTATGAACATTCCAGGAAATTTCAAAGATGTTTTTTTATTTTTTTTTCCAATACCCGACATGGAAACAAAAGCGGCGATACAAAAGACAGGCAAAATATTTTATTGGAAGTGCAGGTATTTAGTAAATGCGTAGTTCCAAGTTTCATGCAATACCGATTAATTAGTATAAAATTAAATTGATGTAGATTGCACATGAAATTTGGGACTGGAAGAAAATCGACTAGAAATCGTACGTATTTTGTGCTTCGAAATTTCCGATGCGTAAAAACGTGCGATTTCGAGTAAATCAATCAAATCCCACCTTTGCAGATCAACAACGACCCTCTAAGATGATGAGTGATCCATCCCTTGAAGTCCAGGGTGCACCTTTTGCGGGAATTGGGGGACGTTTCTGGAACACACATAGCAGCACGTATTAGCCACATAAAGAATCGCCGACGACTGCACATGCTGAAGGCCAAGGCACAAGCCTGCAGAAACTCGTCGCTCGTCGCGCTTTTTTGCGGAAAATAACATCCTTTGTATTTCTTATCGGAATCTCGAGAAGAAAGTGAACGTCGAGCTCTACGACGCTAAATATTCCGTGTATAAAAAACGTTCATTTATACTACAGCAATTATTAATACGACAGGCATAAATTTGAATGTTGTATTAGCGGCCGATGGTTAATTAAATATTGATGATTATTGATGAATAATTGCTCGTTACATTGCTTGCGCCACGAACAATTGAGTAAACGAATTAAGAACATATCACTGCCGCGTTTTCATTCTGCATTTCCACAGTTTCAACCCCGCAAACAAATTTGGCATTTTCATAAAAACATTTCGGACTTCTAAGAGTACGTCGCAACTTTGCACGGAAATATATGAGATTTTACATGTAAAACACAATTAATATTAATACAGGGTGATTCATTGGGAAATGCGCATACAGTAATGGTAGATGCGTTTATTAATATGATTAATTTATTTCGTTCAGTATTGATTTCTACATGAGTTAGTGTCCCAGGCATGTTCTAAGTTATCTTATGAAGTATCCCAAAGTTTTCAGGAAGGAAATCGGTAACAACCAAATTGTGTGCCAATTGAATTGACCACAGATCATTTACACAATTTCACATAACGATTTAGTAAACAATGTTACTCACCAAGAATAATATGGTTCTAAAACTGCTCTAAGCATCAAATTCCACGCTGATTCCACGTGTACACGAAAAACGTTCCAGTTATGAAAGAACTTGCCTAACACGCATTCGGGGAACCGAATACACCCGAATTTTAATTGTCACTTAATACTTGTATAACTGACAATAAACTACTGTTAAGTGGCAAGTTGAGTGTAATAAGCACCGTAGGTGCTTTGAAATTTGTGTTAAACGCTTCAGGACTGTACAAATTCGCTTTGAAATTGCATTATTGAAAAGCCCACGTATAAGGCGAAAGCCGCCTGGTGAGCGTTTTCGAACTAGTGTTGTGACAAAAATCCGCTGCCTCAGGCAAGAGGACGCTAGCGTCGACACATACGAGGGGCGTTCATGAAGCTTTCCTAGATGCTCAATAACTTGGCAAAAATTGAATTTTTCTAATCTGGTTGCGGAATATGATATTAGACAACGCATATAATGCATGCGACTTATTCTTAAAAAAATAATATAAATATAATAAAATATATAAATTGACTAGTAGTAGTGGGATTTTAATCCAAAATTTGTGATTACTTATCAGAAGAGTGGTCGTTTATAAACAACCAATTAAATTCTATCTATGTATGAAATGTAAGCTATGAATAAATTATATTTATTTATTTGTTGGTACAGCACGGCTACATTAAAGTGGCCTATAAAAGCTGTGCTGCGCAGAGAGGAACGGACATTGCAGCAGAGTGAGAGCAACTGAGGAGCGCACAAGTACATTCAAAAACACTAACTTTGTATTTAGAAACATCAAGAGACGGACTTTTTAAAGCTCTACAAAAATCTTGAGAGACATTTATGGCTAGACTTGGATTCTCGGCAATGGCAGAGTTTTTTCTTTCAATCTGCTTAGTGTCAATTCTGATATACCTACTGTCCACAGAATAAGAAACACCTACATATTAAAAAGAAAAACACGTTTTTTCTTTCAATCTGCTTAGTGTCAATTCTGATATACCTACTGCCCACAGAAAAAGAAACACCTTAGATATTAAAAAAAAAAAAATTCACAACATTGTTGAAATATATTAGTTTAGATTAAAGGGGGACAAATATTCCCTATTTATTTCCGGACTTGTATCTACAAATTACCTTTATAAAATATGTCAATATATTACAACTTTGAGAAATAATTCTCATGAACTACTTTATCTTTGGTGACTTCATCTATTGATCTGCAACCTATAAAAAAATTCGGTAATATTTCTCTAAGTTAATTATTTCATGATACAAAAATTGAACACGTTACTATGTTTCTTATCACTTTATTTTTTCATTAAACACGACTGCAGTTTCGACCACAATTAGGTCATTCTCAAGTATTGTCCGTGTGCATATTTCAGGTATTTAGATTTAAGTGTAATTACCCTATACCATTATTTTTTCTCTCTCTTTGTGTTATATATAAAGATTTTGATTATGTTTCTTCATTCTTGTATTTCGAATCACTTGAGAATGACCTAATTGTGGTCGAAACTACGGTCGTGTGTAACGAAAAAATAAAGTGATAAAAAACATAGTAACGTGATTTATTTTTGTATCATCATTATTAATTGTAGTAACGGCTTCCTCCATCAACTTTATTAACTATTTCAATAATTTATGTAAAAAAATTGTACGTCCTTTATCTTGACATTATGATTAAGGACGTACAATTTTTTTACATAAATTATTGGTATAAAAGAATATTATAATTACTATAATGATTTTTATAATACATATTGCACAGCCTCCATATTACAATCCGCAAACAATGCGATGCGATGTCTATTATTGGTAATTCTATCCCAAACCTAAGTACTTCACGAATTTTAGGAAGCTATTTTAATGACACACGACTTTCTCCAGATAATAATTTATGTGAAAAGTACACCGTTCACCGTTCATTTCTCCACTAGTAGCCATATTACCTGAATGTTATTTTGCTGCAAATTACCTGTCATTGCTAAAGCTGAATCAAGTTCTGTCCTAATAATACGAAGAACCCTTTTCACACCATTTTCACCGCTATGTGCTAATCCCCACAGAGCAGGCCTGCCTATAAAAACCTAGACAAATTAATAGTTATTTCAGAGCACCAAGTTAAATTGAAAAAATACCATTTTTGCGCCCAACGCCAGAGCTTTGAAGACGTCCGACCCATTTCGGACACCTCCATCTAAATAGACTTCCACACGGCTGCCTACCGCGGAAACTATTTCGGGAAGAGCCTCAATCTAAAATTGACAATACGTTGTTCTAAGTCTACCAAAGAATTTGTCAAGTCACTCCAGAAATTACGAGAACATTTCAACTTTATTATTGTTTGGAAAACTATTGACTGTTTTACACGGTCAAAGAAATTGATTAATTTTGAATACACAAAATTGTCGTGAATAAATTGATGACAATAAATTCATGAATAAATTGTCACATTAGAACGTGCTCTAAGTTTTCGGCAATTTTTTTGGGGAATTCTAGTTACATTTCGGTTTTTAAATTAATACCAACCTACTGGAAAGTGACATGTGCACATGGCATATCTAACATGGTGTAATCATGGTGTAATACATATGCAGCTACTGCTAAAGCATTCCAGGCAGAACAATGTTTTTTTGTTATTTTCCTACTTTCATTTTTAACACAAAAATAGAGACAAGAAGAGAAGTAAGTAACACTGAAAGTTGGCAACACATTGACAGTGCAGAAGTTCCAAGTTTACAGTTGGCAAAAATTTGACCGTGTAATACGCCTTTACATGTTCACTTTATTCACGAATTTATCCCTGAATAAATTCATTAATTTCTTCATTAATTTCTTTGACCGTCTAAAACTGCTATATGAGGGGCACCTCCAACATTTACTGCACTAACCCCAAAAGTAGATTGTTATAGTTTTCATTTTGCTCATTTTTTGGTAACAAACGATCATAATTAAAAAGTCAAAATGCTAGTATAGTTTAGTTCAGTTAGGTTAGGCAAATTAATAGGACTTTAAAATATCGTTCGTTTGCCACCTATTTTGCTACTATTAAAGATAAAAAGGAGACGTACTGATGCCGGTGTACCATCAATTTGTCTAGCTCCATGGTTTGAAACTAAAATCGCAGCTACGCCCATATCAGCAGCTGTTATTGCATCCTCTGCAGTCAAGATTCCTTTTACGACAATTGGCAGTTTTGTAACATTCATCAGCCACTTAACATCTTTCCATGTCAAAGAGGCATCAAACAATCCATTCACGTAATTATTTAACGCAGAAGTACCATCACTTGCTTCATTGATTTTGCTAGCTTTCTCACCTTGAAAGTTTGCAAATCTGCAAATAAGTTGGCGAAATTATTAGCGAAAACTCAAATTTATAATCAATATCATCATGTTTACTAAAAAATTGCTGGAACATCGAAGGACCAATTTACGTTGTCAAGACCTTACACTTACTTCAGGTTGGGTGGCAGAGAGAAGTTATTTTTCATGTCAGCGTAACGTATACCAAAAAAAGGTGTATCCACAGTTAACACCAAGGCCTTGAAACCAGCATTCTCTGCCCGTCTTATCAAATTTAATGTTACAGATCTGTAAGTTAGAAAAATTAATTTGATGCTACACGATACTCAATACAACATATTCACAAAATTCCCGTGACATTTACAAAGCAAACAATTTTGAGTGAGCAAAGTTGTTAAAAACGATGTTAAATCCGTATATGCATTTACAAAGCAAACAAAAATTTTTGAGTGAGCAAAGTTGTTAAAAACGATGTTAAATCCCTATATGCCTTTACTAAGAAAACAAAAAATTTTGAGTGAGCAAAATTGTTAAAACACTGGACAACTGGTTACGGAGTCACCTGTTTAATTTTGCTGCAAATTCAATAAAAGTAATAAGAATCATAAATAGAACCTGTCACTGTAGATGTATAACTGAAACCATTTGATAGCATTTGGTGCAGATGAAGCAATTTCTTCTATGCTGCTGGTTGAAATGGTACTTTGTATAAAAATTACGTTATGAGCTTCTGCAGCTAAAATGTAGAATGTTTAAGTAAAATATCCATTGAATGAATCTTTATTTACCCTTGACATTGGCAATTTCTCCATCTGGATGAGCCATTTTTTGCATGGCTGTAGGTGATATTCCAACTGGCATCGATACTTTATTACCCAGAACAATTGTTGTCGAATCTCTGTGCGATACATCCATAAGGCACCTTGGTCTAATTCGATATCTAAACAAATTCATAGCTATGTATATTTCAAAACATTTTTACAAATTTATTGTTTGTTTAATGTTATACTGTTTATCTTATTTCGTTTTTCGCAATAAATGTTTCACTGTATAACAGACAATTAGGTTTGAAGTTGTTTAAAATGTGTTATTTATTCGTAGTATTTGTATTTTATTCATTGATCTAAAATGAGGGAACCCAGAACCGAGTATTAAAACAGGAGAATCAAGTAATCCAATACCAGGTTAAAGAAATTTCGGACATTGACTGAGCAAGTTATTACTTAACACATAAATTTACCACCTGCAGAAGGCTTCCGTGTTGTTCCTCAAAGTAGTTTCTTGACCGGCCCCACTTTTGTAATAATCCAAAGCATTTTTGGGCAAAACTTTGTAAGCATAGTCTTGAAAATCTTGGACATTAACAAACTCACTCATCTTGTTTGTGTATGCAAACGTACTGGTCGCAATAGATAAATCAATGAACATTATACGATTCACAATTGAACTTTGATCTCTGTGGAAATAGTCATATTTATACAACTTGCATCTTATGTTACGATAACAGCATTTAGTACAAAAACAACAATAATATATAAAAATGCTTTACTTCAAATTGTTTTAATTTTGGCTTAAAAAACATTCAATTCCCAACACAAATTAATTTACAAAGGTTCTTATTTGTTAACACTTCTATCTAACTGTTCTCCAATTGCTTCTAGAAAATCTTGTGTGGTAAGGAACATTCCATCCTTAACATTAGCTAATCCGTGTATGGAAGCTGCCAAATCTTTGGTCATTTTACCGCTTTCTACACAGTCTACACATGCTTGCTCAAGTGTCTTGGCGAATTTAGCTAAATCTGGAGTACCATCTAATTTAGCCCTGTGTTCAAGTCCCCTTGTCCACGCAAAAATAGATGCGATTGGGTTTGTAGACGTTTGTTTTCCTTGTTGGTGTTGCCTAGTGGAATTTCATATTAATTAAATGTTAGCACTTTATAACAAAGATAACGCAAATTTGTACCTGTAATGCCTTGTTACTGTTCCATGAGCAGCCTCGGACTCGATGGTTTTGCCATCCGGGCACATGAGAACTGACGTCATCATTCCAAGTGATCCGTAACCTTGTGCAACGATATCAGACTGCACATCACCGTCATAATTTTTGCAAGACCACACAAAACCACCAGTCGACTTTAGCCCTTGTGCAACCATATCATCAATTAAACGATGTTCGTACCAAATTTTCTTAGCCTCGTACTTCGATTTGTATTCTCTAAAATTCCAATGAAAATTACAATCTACTTCAAAATTAAAAGTATTTCGACGCACTTATCATATATTTCTTGGAAGATGTCTTTAAAGCGACCATCATATTTCTTCAGGATCGTGTTCTTTGTAGACAAGTACAAAGGCCACTCTTTGGTTAACGCTACTTGGAATGATGAATGTGCAAATGCCCGTATACTCTCGTCCGTGTTGTACATGCCCATGGCCACTCCGCTACCTTTGTACGTAAACAGATCGTATTTACGGACTTCCCCGTCGTCCGCGGTGAATATTATTTCCACCTAAAATATGTGAGTAAGAATTTTCCGGCGAAAGTGTAATTACCGCACCTTTCCAGGCTTTTCCACGACAAAGTCTTTGGCCTTGTACTGATCTCCGTGAGCATGACGACCGATGACAATCGGATTGATCCATCCAGGTACTAGTTTTGGAATGTTTTTACATATAATAGGTTCCCTGAATACTGTTCCTCCTAAAATGTTCCTTATAGTTCCATTGGGAGACAACCACATCTTTTTCAGCTTAAATTCTGGAATTGGTTTAACGTTTTTTTTTTAATTGGTGTAACACATCGGGGAGACACACGTCTCGTATAAGTACACATTAAATTATATCGTTATATCAGTCAAGGCAATAATGAACTGCTGTGATTAATATATCACAAATAATTATTATAATCTAACAGTATGTAGCAGAGATGAAAATATGTAATCAATAATTTACTAAATTAATTAGCCTACTTACCTTATAAAGTACAAATAATGTACGCTTAGGTAATAAAATTATTATAAGTAGATATTAGATTAAGAAACAACAATCCACTATTAATGTATTTTATATTAGAATTAAATAAATTAAAAAAATAAAAATAAAAAAATATACCATTCAAGATCTGTTCAAGCCAAAGTTGGCTGTGTTCGGGTGACATTTTTGTTGGTATGCATGAAAACTAACAAGATGGAAAAAAAAGGAGGTAGTGTTATTTTCATTTTGTGGTTATAATTATTGCTAGTGTTTTTAAACCAGGAGGAGCGTTTTAATTTTTTGGCGCTAAAACCTACGGGACTTATAAATCTGATCATTCAAAGAATGAATATTCTTGACTGGATTTTAAGACGGAACTTCCTAATAGAAAATTTATGATTTCATTTCTATTGGAAAGTTGCAGGACTTCAAAATCTGAAGATCCCTAACTATATTTAAAGACGAAATTTTTTAAATTTGTTTATATCATTTATAACAAAGCTTGTGATTGGATAAAATTAAACCAATTTACACACGGAAAATTTGTGCACAATCTGCCAATTGCTGAGATAACCCAACAACACGCTCTTTATTGTTTTTAAATGAGGTTTGATGCGCTTGATTTGTGTATGGTTTGAATATAAATTTTCGCACTCAGCTATGAAGTTGAATCAATGATGGTTAATATAGCTGCAATGAGCAATTTTAACTTAAAAATACAACTTTTGTCAATCTAAACGAATTAAACGAATTAAAATTACAAGCATAGGCTTGTTTCAGAATTTTGCTGTGGAAATGTTTGCTACTCATACCTTCGACTCTCTGTTCATCAGGAGTAATAGTTGCACATTTAATTCCAACGTTGTGCTTAAGTATTGCATTTGCTGCATCAATTGTTACTTGGTCATCGGTTTGGTCCCTGTAAATTATAAAGTGAGAATGTCAAAGTTACATATCCAAAATCATAATGCAATGAAAAAATATACGAGGGCTGCCAATTAAGTTCGTAAAATATTTTTCATATCCTTTATTATCTATTAACTTCACACTAAAAATAATTAACTAAATTAATAAGGAAAAAATAAAAAAAATTACCCTAAGAAAAAAAAAATAATTTAATGGCACCCCTGTGATATCAGCAATAGGTGGGGCGTGGAATAACATCCTTGCGCTACCATCAGTTCATTTTCAAAACAATTGGAAGTCATTTAATGAGTTAAATGTAAAATTTGTTGAAGCTTTCCATTGCAAACTCGTTCCAGCTGTCGCAGGGGTGCCATATAAACTCACGAAAAATATTCTACGAACTTAATTGACAGCCCTCGTGAACATGCAAAAATTTATTTACCTGTAGGGCAGACCCAAGTCATAATAAAGACATTCCAACTTCACATAAGGGAATATAAGCCTTTCCTTGATTTTTTGCCAAATGATTCTAGTCATCTCGTCTCCGTCCATTTCCACCACCGGATTTTTGGCGACCACCCTGGAACCTCCTGCATCTGGAAAGCAAAAAAAAAGTCCATTTGCAGTCCTCCAGGTAATAACAGGACAATTTTCTCCTAGAAAATAAGGGTGAAAGTGAAGAATGCGAAATAAAAACATTATTTTCAAAAAATTAAAATTTGCTAGGAAGCGAAAGTGATAACAATTTTCAAAAATTAAAATTAAGTTGAAGAATTGTAAGAACATTGGTGTGAACAATATGCCTTAAAAATAAAAACGAAAATATTTTTGAAAAAATAAAATTTTCTGGGAAGCAAAAGTGATACGAAAACGCAAATTTTCTGTGAAAATTAAAATTGGAGTGAAGCATATGCAAATCGAAATTAAAAAATGTGTCCAAGATACGGATCAACAGCATGGTGATCTCGAAAACCGTAAAAGTTACAAAAGCGGTTAAATTAGAAATATTTGCGCAATTTGGTGAGTAATATTCTGTTGAGAAAACCAGAAAATTCTGCTTACTTCCGGAGATATTCGACAAAATCCGAAATTTTGCGATATCGCTTTTATGTTTTGCTGAAGTTATTTGTAAAGGTATAAGAAAACAAAAGCCACTTTCTCATTGCCACTTTTTCAGCTCTAAAACAATCGTTTATAAATTTTCAGTACATCGTTTCGTTTCGAAGAAGTCATCATCAACTTTACATTTTTATATGGCCCGTAAATAAAGTACACCCTGTATTAAATAGGATTTCCTTTTACGAATTCAATGATTTATATCACAGTATGATTTCTCATGTTTTTATTCAGAAAAAAAGCTTGTTAATACATTTGGAACGTTATGGTGCAGTAGGCGCTGAAATGAGCGACGAAGACAAGATTTATCACCTAATTTTATGATTTTAAGATACTTAAATGAACAGAATAATGCTCTTAATCAGGGGAGGATGGGGAACATACAAGCGGCCCGGAAACAAACTTTTATCGGCCCATTTTGCATTCACATAAAATTGCAATAATACCATATAATCAAAATAATAATCATACTTCAAAATTTGACAAATATGTAAAAATCAAAAATACTTTACAATAAATAATTTAAAATTGAATATATTATTTTTATTTTTAAAATATATTAAAATGTATTATCAGAGACATAACACCTCTGAGGATGGCTAATAAAAGCCGAAACAAGTTGGGTGAAGAACATCAAATAAAAAGATAGCATAACTAAGAGAAAGTACTCCCCATAAAGAAAAAATCAATATAAAATTTAATACCGTAGGTTTTTCGTAATACTTATTTATTTATTAATACAGAGGTTCCTAAAGTGTGCGATTACTGTACTGCTTTCAATCATATTAAATAAAATATGAAAAGATTAGGTAATTAGAATTCATGCTTTGACTAAGAAAATTTAATTGTAATTATAAAATCTTCATTAAAATTACAAAGTTTTATTAGACCCAGCATTTTTTTTTTTAAATTATTGGAGTTTTATCCCGAAAGCATATCCCTCACAAAGTTGTTAAAATGTTATTTGCAGAAAATTTTTGAACATGAAAGAAAAAAATTAATAATTAAAAAAATTTAAATGTAATTTTTAACATTATTACTTTTATAAATTTTACAGTACAAATTATAATTTAACTTGTAAAATATTAATCAAAACACAAAATCGTCATTTGCATTATACAATTTATATTGAAAATTATAATAATAATAATATTACTAGCGGGAGAACCTGCATAATATACACATAAAAATAAAAAATAAAAACTTACTAAATGAAAATGAACTTGAAACTTGATTTGAATTTTTACATGAAACTAAAAAGTGTATATTATAAATTCCAAAACTCAAATGAAATAACAAAGTTATCAGGATAAATCATAGAATTTAGTTGGAAATTATAAAATTCTTATAGTGAATTCGAAAATATTAATTATAAATCTCAATGTTAAATTAAAATTTTACATTTTTAGTATAAATTATAAAAAACTGTATGCTTAACACGTATAATTCACTAAGTTATTAATATTCTGACAGAAATTTGCAAAAATATTAATGCAAAATACACAATTATGTACAAAATTACAAAGAGAAGCTATGAAGTTTTCATTGCAAATGACAAATTTTGATATTTTATTACAAATTGCAGGTTCATCAAACCATAAAATTCTCATTGAAACATCTCGCTTGTAAACTGCAATGAATTGGAAATTACAACATTTTCGTTAGAATTTTTTAATATAATTACTAGACTTTTCATAAATTGTAAAGATCAATGGAATCTGCGAGTTTTTAATTCTAATTTATAACGTCTTTCCCCAGAAATCATATTCCTTGCAATTGTGTTAACCATTTCATAGAAATTCGCAAAAAATATAATGGATGGTGTAAAATGTTGATTAAAATGATAGAATTTAGTTGGAAATTATAAAATTCTTATAGTAAATACGAAAATATTAATTATAAATTTCAATGTTAAAATAAAATTTGAAATTATTAGTATAAATTATAAAAAACGTTATCCTCAAAACATATAACTCACTAAGTTATTAATATTCTGACAGAAATTTGCAAAAATATTAATGCAAAATACAAAATTATGTACAAAATTACAAAGAGAAGCTATGAAGTTTACATTGTAAATGACAAATTTTGATATTTTATTACAAATTGCAAGTTCATCAAACCATAAAATTCTCATTGAAACATCTCGCTTGTAAACTGCAATGAATGGGAAATTACAAAATTTTCATTAGAATTGTTTAATATAATTACTAGACTTTTCATAAATTGTAAAGATCAATGGAATCTGCGAGTTTTTTTTATTCTAATTTATAACGTCTTTCCTCAGAAATCATATTCCTTGCAAATGTATTAACAACCATTTCATAGAAATTCGCAAAAAATATAACGGATGGTGCAAAATGTTGATTAAAATGTTTTTGAATTCAAAATGATCAATGTTACGAAATTTTGATGATGGATTTCAGTATTTCAATAGAAATTATGGAGAATTAATTCTAAATTTCAAAAGTTTTAGAATTTGTAAACGTTGAATATAAATTGGAACATTGTAGTGAAAATTGCAAAGTTTTTATTATGAATACAATATTTCAATGGAATTATAAAACAATCATAAAGTATAAATAAGTTTACATTATCACTATAACAAATACAATAATAAATAATCAAATAAGTAAATAAAGAAATAAATCAGTTTTATTGGAATTATGTAATTTTCTTTGTGACTTTCATCATTCATCATTCTAAATTACCAAATTGCAATAACTTTATGAAAATTTCATTGTTAATTGATAAATTTTAAAGTATAAATATGTTTACATTAACACTATAACAAATACAATAATAAAGAAGTAAATAAGTAAATAAAGAAATAAATCAGTTTTATTGGAATTATGTCATTTTCGTTGTGACTTTCATCATTCATCATTCTAAATTACAAAATTGCAATAACTTTATGAACATTTTATTGTTAATTGATAAATTTCACTGTAAAATGTAAAATATTCAACATTCGTATTATAAATTACAACATTTCAGGAGCGATTATGAAAATGTTATTGTAAATTGCCAAAATTTCACTATAAAATGCAAAATGTCATTGGCATTTCCAAAATTTGTATCGAGTTGTTAAAATATTTATAGTTATTTGTAGAAAATTTTATGAAAATAAACTTAGGTGGAAATTACGAACTTTTCATTAGATATTACAAAATGTTTATTAGATATTATGAAATTCTTATTATAAATACTAAAATTTTACTACATATACATTTTCCTTACAAATTTAAAAAAAAAAATGCAAAAAGCTAATCAAACCACAGCATATTAAAATTAAATCATGTCGATTGTAAATTAAATTTACAAAAGCTTCAAAATTTTCAATACATTTTTTATTAGAAATACCAATTTTTTTATAAATTACAAAGATTAATGGAACCTGCCAATTTTTAGTTGAAAATTATAACGGCTATCTACATAATTTATATTCCTCGCGAAATTATTTCATATTTCATAAAAATTTGCAAAAAATATTATGGAAACGGAATGGATCCATGGAAAATCCTAGTTCAAAAAGGGAGCTGCGAGGCGAAAAAGTTTGGGAACCACTGTGTTAATACATATATAAACAATCTTTATTGGGCTATCGACCACATGGGGTATTTCCGCCTTGTGTTAATACATTAAATCAAAATTATTAATAAACTTGTCGTCGGATCTGGGAAAATTCTGGGGCTTCCGGCCCAACATTCGGGATGGCTACCGGCCCACCGGGAAATTTCCCATTTTCCCGTATGGCCCATCCGCCCCTGCTCATAATACCACAGTAAAAAAATAATAAGTGTGGTTCTGAATAACTAAAATGTTTCTATGTTTAACTACTATTCGTGCTAAATTGTTTTTAGTTACTATTTTGGTACCTAGTCTGGGTTAACATTAAGTAATAATTGTTGTCTTCGTCATCATTAAATGAACAGAACAATTCTGATATCACAGTAAAAAAATAATAAGTGTAGTTCTAAATAACTATAATGTTTCAATGCTTAACAACTATTCTTGCAATTTTTTTTTTTTACTATTTCGGTACATATTTTGGGTTAAAATTATGTAATAATTTTTGTCTTCGTCGCCTTTAAGTGAACAGAACAATTCTCAAATCACAGTAAACAAATAATAAGTGTCGTCCTAAATAGTTAGAATGTTACAGTGTTTAACAACTATTCTAGGCAAATTATTGTTAGTTACTATTTTGTTACCTATTTTGGGTTAAAATAATTATTTTTTTCGTCGTCATCATTTCAACGCCCACTACCAGAAAATGGCCGAAATGTATTTACAAGCCTTTTTCTGGATAAAAGCATTAGAAACCATATTGTGATATAAATAGTTGAATTCGTAAGAGAATTTGTTATCTAATACAGGGTGTACATTTTTTACAGGCCATATAAAAAAATGAAGGTGATGATGGTTTCTTCGAAACGAAACGTTGTACTGAACATTTGTAAACGCTGTCTTGTAGAGCTAAAAATGTTGCAATGAGACTGTGCCTTTGGTTTTGTTATACCTTTTCAAATAACTTCAGAAAAATATAAAAACGAAATTGCAAGATTTCGGATTTTGTCGAATATCTCCGGAAGTAAGCAGAAATTTCTGGTTTTCTCAAAAGAATATTACTGACCACTAAATTACGCAACTTTTTTTGTAATTTAACCGCCTTTGTAACTTTCTCGGTTTCCGAGATCCCCATGCTGTTGTACCTTATCTTGGACACCCTGTATTTATTTTAGTATATATTTTGAAAATATAATAAAGAGATCAACCAAATTATTTTTTTTATAAACTATACTCTGCATGATTTTTATATTAATGATATCATTAATAATATCAAATTTATTTATTTTTATAAGGCACAACTTTTATTCAAAATGTTGATACTTTTTCATCGGATTTCTATAGAGTATGAAGATATTTCGCAGTTTTGTATTAGTGCTATGCTAATTGTGTAATTGCTAAGCAATTGTGAAATTTTCATTAAGAAATACTTTTTGAACACGAAATATTTGTTTGCAGCTCTAAATATTATATTTTTGTACTGCATACAAGCAAAACATGTAACAAGATTTTTTCAAATGTCATTATGTGGTACTATTTCGTTGGAACAAGTCAATACCATTTTCTTGAACGCTCTGTATATGCAACTATGGCTTACTTGACAATGTGTACCTGAAAATAATGTACGTACTAATAAAGTACAAATAATAGTTTAGCACTTAAGTTATTACACCTTTATGATGAATAATTGTGTACACACATTGTAATCTACATGTGTTCAATACACTGTATTGTAGTTATAAAACATTTGGCAAGATATTACATCGCCGCGCGTTACTACGATAAAAGCATTGATGAATGTGCAAAGTCAATGTCCGTTGAACCTGTAATACCTGTTCTTCAAAGCAGAAACAATCCCTCAGTTGGGCCCAATGTATGCAAAGACCCTTCACTTTTAAACGTACCAATTATCGTCCATGACCCTGGCCGAATATTGGCACGTGAAAAATTAGCGAAAACATGTGCGCCATAAACAACCATTAATTTATTCACGAAACATAGCACGAGCAGGTAAGCACCGCTCACCTGTGATTAATTGTCATACAAAACACGTGGACCAGGTAGCCGGTTTTTGTGTTACAATACTTTACCGGCTAGACATTACGTGGAACCATCATTCTCGTGCCCAGGTAATAAACCGACACAAAGCCGTTTTGTACGCATTCAAAAGGTGGGTGCTTCAGGCCCTGCAAACCCAAAACGCTTTGTGCCCAAAACCCAAAAATGGTCCCCTTTTACTAACTCTCTCAAATATGATTACAAAACAAAAAAAATCGAGATAACATATCTCAGCATAAAATTGACAAAAAAGTCGTTTCTAATCTTTAAAGTCGAATGTAGTTAGATGGTTTACTTGTTGTATTTGCCTTTTTTCGTTCGTCATTTATTTATTTATTTGTATATTTATTTTTTGTTGTGACTTGTGCCTTTGGTATTTTTCCAAAAAATTTCCGCCCCTGGATTTTGCCTGTCTCATAGCCCCCCACCACCCCCATAAATATGTGTATGCATACAACTGTATCAGTTGCATTTTTGCTATAACTGAAAACCCATCGAAAGTTGCAGCAAAAGTAAATATTTAAAGAAATAATGAATAACCGTCTCGCAATTTCAGCACTTGTGATTTATCGAAGTTGTAAACAGGAAGTAAACACGAATAACTACAGGCTGCCTTTCACTCCTCTAAACTCCAGTAAATTTAAATGGTCGTTGGCATTTAAAACCATAATTAAAACACGGATAGCCTTCGATATTTATTTGGCAACAATCGATGACGACTATGTGGTGCGTATAATTTTCGTTTAATACCGGGCCCAGTTTTATCGTCATGATTCAATTGACTCGCCAGTGATCATGATGCTGCTTCGTCCACGCATCGACAATCGTGCGGTTGTTATAATCACAATAACACCCACAATGATGATGAAACATAAACTTCAGTGTCTCGTTACGCAACAGTACGTTACACAAAGAGCATGTAAAGTGACCCTTAACACGCGACTGGGAATATGAAGCATAAACCTGTGCACATTTGTTTTGTTATTTGAGGCAATTGAATCGAGAGAAAATATCAACATTTTTTATTACAAATTTTAACGTTAAATGTTCATGTTGTAATAAAAATATAATTTAAGGTATTTTCATCGGATTTCTGTAGAATATGAAGATATTTTGCAGTTTTGCATTAGTGCTATCCTAATTGGGTAATTGCTAAGCAATTGTGACATTTTCATTAAGCAATACTTTTTACAGAACACAAAATATTAAAGATTTATTATACACTGTGTATCAGCCAAATGGAATAAATTCGATAATAAATAAATGGGGGAGTGTTCGAAAAAACGCTCGGACACGTCGATTGTTATTTTTAGTTGCGCATTTTTTTCAACAAAAACTTTTTATACAGGGTGTGTCATGTGACCGTGGCCAATACCAACTTTCTTATTTTAAATGCAACACCTGGTATATTATTCAATTTTTGGATTCTTCAGAAAATTCTAGACATATTTCATGTACAATGTCCTATACCTATCTTCAACTGTTTCGGAAATATTAAGTGTTTTCAGATTTATTGCAAAAATTAACATTAAAAAAAGAAAATTATTTGATTACAGAAATTCGTTACAACACACTCAAAAACTAATAAGTAATACTGTTTATTTCTTGATAATGTAAAAAAACAAAAAAAAACAATAAATTTCAATGGAGGAGATGTTCAAAATGCTCGCCGTGAACGTCTTGGCAACATCCTAATCTTAAATAGAAATTTCTTCTAACGTTACTCAACATCTCAGGCGTGACCGATCTAATCGCAAGCATTATTCGTCTTCTTAAGTCAGCTAAGTCGATGGGTTTAGTTTTGTATACAATACTTTTGACATATCCCCATAAGAAGAAGTCTAATGACGTCAGATCAGGGGATCGTGCTGGCCATTCCATCGATCTTCGCCTCCCTATCCACCGATTTGGAAATATTGCAATAAATCTAAAAACACTTAATATTTCCGAAACAGTTGAAGATAGGTATAGGACATTGTACATGAAATATGTCTAGAATTTTCTGAAGAATCCAAAAATTGAATAATATACCAGGTGCTGCATTTAAAATAAGAAAGTTGGTATTGGCCACGGTCACATGACACACCCTGTATAAAAAGTTTTTGTTGAAAAAAATGCGCAACTAAAAATAACAATCGACGTGTCTGAGCGTTTTTTCGAACACGCCCCCATTTATTTATTATTGAATTTATTCCATTTGGCTGATACACCCTATATATATATAATATATATATAAACAATCTTTATTAGGCTATCGACCCCATGGGGTCTTTCCGCCCCATTTCCGAATAAAAAGATTTATTATTATTAGGTACTTACTGGTAAAATTATTTTTATTTCATTTTATTATTTATAGTTTCTGTTTTAAAAAAAAACATCATCAGAGGCATGATATATCTACGAAGAATACAATAATTAGGTTAAATATAAAATAGAGTTAAGTTTGTTATAAAAATGTTTAAATTTAAATTATAATAATATTTGTTATTTGTTTATTGTTATAGTATGTATAAATTATTTAGTATTTATATAATTTGTTAATATTGAGATAAATTAAAATGTGTGAAACTATATTTTTTGGGGGTATTAATTTTGGTAATAGAAAGTAAAATCAATTCTTAAATAAGTGTTTTAGTTATTTCTTATGTATATATTAAGAGTTATTTACTTACGTATTTTGCTATCTATATATCTTGATCTTATTTTTATCATAAATATTTGTAATTAATTTGAATTGTGTGTAATGTGTAATTGTGTGATTTTCTCACTCATTAAGGACATACTTGTCGTCAAATTTTCAGAGGAATTATCTTCAAGCATACTGTATTCAAATCTGGCACAATTTTTTCAAAATATCCATTAGATAAATTTTCCAAAAATTAACAGCAACTGATAACCGATACTGGTCAACTTGGAAAGTTAATTATTCCATTTTCTCACTTATTTAAGACATTCTCGTCGTCAAATTTTCAGAGGAATTACCTTCAGGCATACTCTATACAAATCTGGCATTTTTTTTTAAATTTCCATTACTCAAAATATAAATTTTCAGAAATTTCATTAATTGAAATAGATACAGGTCATACTTATCAGTGATGTTAGAATATTGCCAGTAATTTTTCTACAATATTAGATAATAAGTATATGACATTTAAAATATTTCAAATATTTTCGAAGATGCTATTTTTTTTTTTTAATTGAAAATCAGCATACCTAAATGTTACAAATCGATAGTGATTTTGCCAAAATATCTAAAGATTGTAAGTACTACATGTCAAAATGTCAGATTATTGCCGGTTATTTTCTAGAATAGCATAAATGTGTTGTTAGAATTTTCAATTTTAGTCCATATTGATCAAATTAAATGGCTGACGAATAATCGAATCCACAGAATTACAAATTTGCGAGAATTTGCAATTTGAGAATTTACATTCTCAATAATGAATGCTGTTGCAAAATCAGAATAACTGAAATTTTGTGTACTGAAACACCCAAAAAAAATTAAAAAGAACTACACTTCAAACAAAAACATGAAAATTTCTAGTATAATTTTTCAATATTCACACCCAAATTTTATTTTTTTAAGCTATAAATTTATTTTGTTAACACTATGATTGCTTCCTTAAGATTTTTCAGCAGGGATTCCTGAGATATTTTTGACGATATACTCGTCGTCAAATTTTCAGAGGAATTATCTTCAAGTATACTGTATTCAAATCTGGCACAAATTTTTCAAAATATCCATTAAATGTAAATTTGAATGTCTGTTTGAAGTTTAAGTTAATTGTTTCATATGTTAAATGGATTATTCAAAAATTTATAAAGAGGTTTAAATGTTAATTGAGTTTGGTCATTAAGGCACTATATCTGTGTTGATAGTTTTATCTATTTCAAAAGCTTCTAATCAAATTTGTTTTAAACTTTTATCTGTATTGTGTGAGAGTTTAGTATTTTTGTATATGTCGAAAGTATGATTGTGGAAATGTAGGTGTCGTACAAAATTTGTAATGTTTATGTCTCTTAAATGTTCCTTCATTCTTAATTTTAAAGGTCTGCCGGTTTCCCCAATGTATTTTGCACCACAATCGTTGCAGGTTATTGCGTAAATTCCATTTTTATCTAAAAAGTTTGTTTTATCTTTAGCGTTAAATAGTTGTGTTTTGATTGTGTGTTTGGTTGAAAAAGACGTTTCAATGTTATAATGTTTTAGTGTTTGGTTAATTTTGTTGCTTATTTTTCCTTGAAATGTGAATGATTTATAATATGTCTATTTCTATCATTTTCTGTTTGTGTTCTTGATATTATTGTATTATTATTTATATTAAAAACAAAATTACACTTATCAAGCCTCTGATGATGGTTTACTGAACAAACCGAAACCAGTAAGGCAAAATAAAAATAAATAATAAAATAAAAAGTAACGTTTACCAGTAAGTACAAACTAATACCTTAAATAAATAACTGGTAATATGGATAAAATTACAAAACTTAATTATTTATATTGCTTGGTTTTTTGAAATAATTGTATGTTGATTTTTTAATTACTTTGTTTATTGTGTTTATATTGAAACAATTATTTACGGCGATTAGGTTTAATTAATTTATTTCATTTAATTTATTATATTCATTAAGAGGTGTTGTTAATATTCTGTGTATGTATGTTATGTATGGCAGCGTATTTGTGTGTAAGTATAGTACTTGTACTAAAATATAATTACAATGAATTGCAAATTTGATATAATTACAATGAATTCCAAATTTCGAAAAAAGGCTCATCTCGTGGAAGAACTGAATATGTTTTTTTTTCTGTCTTTTATCATGTACACATATGGACCGATATGAGCGACAAAGGCTCATATTTGGTTATCATAGTGGTGAAAGAGTAATTTTAGAGAGAAAAACTACTCAAATAAGTCAAATGGTTCAACAGAAGTTCAGTTTCTTGTGTCTCCTGAATATTTTTAATTTTCATAGATCAGCGCTTCTCGAAATTTGCAATTCAATTATATATTTTATCCTCCTTAAACTGTGGGCATTAGAGAAAGTAACTCTAGAGAAGTAGTTAGTAATTTTAGAGAGAAAAAACTACTCAAATAAGTCGAATGGTTCAACAGAAGTATACTCTGATTTTTCTAAACTGGCGTGCACGTCATCAAAATAATAATCATAATAATGACGACACAATTTTACAAGGTTGCCAGCTGTCCTGGGTATTTAAAAATGGCTGCAATCAGCTGTTGCGCCCATGCAATCTTGTGCGATAGTGCGCGGTTCGTATCAAATTCGTCGACTTCTCTGCCGTGTTTCGTACAGATATCAATCTTGTGGTTATGGTTTAACATCTACAATGGCAAAATATAAAAGAGTTTGCACCGTATTCGGGTCCAACACTGACAGCGACAAAAATCTTGAGGTTAGATTCGATTCCCGGCTGCAGGCAAAAGAAACGTGAAATATGTAACGAAGTCAAATGTAACAAGTTAAACATCAAAGAAGTTTGGTTATGCACACATGTATGAGCATGTGTTAGTGAAAAAGATCTGGCATCGTCACCGAAAAAATATCAGGTCGGCCAACATAACATGATTTAATACTTGATTGGCAGGCGAAAATTGTGACCGCGGTTAATACACCGATTACCTATTTATAACCACCGGTGATCAGTGTTATGTAACAAATGATCCTCAGATTAATTTCGATTCTTAAACTATTGTTATGCATATTCTCGAAATCAATCACGTTGGTACGAAAAAACCTCATCGCACAGCTGATTGATGACGTGCACGCCAGTTTAGAAAAATCAGAGTATAGTTAGAGAAGTACTTAGTAATTTTATAGAAAAAAAACTACTCAAATAAGTCAAATGGTTCAACAGAAGTTCAGTTTCTTGTGTCTCCTGAATATTTTTCATTTTCGTAAATGAGCGCTTCTCGAAATTTGCAATTCAAGTATATATTTTATCCTCCATTAACTGTGGCCATTTAGAGAAAGTAACTCTAGAGAAGTAGTTAGTAATTTTAGAGAGAAAAACTACTCAAATAAATCGAACGGTTCAACAGAAGTAGTTAGAGAAGTTCTTAGTAATTTTATAGAAAAAAAAACTACTCAAATAAGTCAAATGGTTCAACATAAGTTCAGTTTCTTGTGTCTCCTGATGTTTTTTAATTTTCGTAGAAGAGTGCTTCTCGAAATTTGGAATTCAATTATATATTTTATTCTCCATTAACTGTGGCCATTTAGAGAAAGTAACTCTAGAGAAGTAGTTAGTAATTTTAGAGCGAAAAACTACTCAAATAAATCGAACGGTTCAACAGAAGTAGTTAGAGAAGTTCTTAGTAATTTTATAGGAAAAAAAAACTACTCATATAAGTCAAATAGTTCAACAGAAGTTCAGTTTCTTGTGTCTCCTGAATATTTTTAATTTTTGTAGATGGGCCCTTTTCGAAATTTGGAATTCAATTATATATTTTATCCTCTATTAATTGTGGCAATGATAAAAATTGTCACAGTTTTTTCTAATAGCCAAGATTTATTAAAGTAATATAAACACACACGTGTAGGTCATATCATACATTTGGTTCATAAAATGGTCAATAATAACGAACCTAATTAAATTAAAACAGTTGAAATTGATATATTTAGAAATACTTTAGACTTTGCAATATGCGGCTGATTGATAACATAATTGGAATCACGAGTGGCCATACATCATCTCTAATTTGTTCGAATTTAATGCATTATCCATTTTTCCTACTAAATGTATAAAGTGCGAATTTTGATATTACTTTTAAGACAATAATATACAGGGTGAATTAAATTTGAGGACCACCATGACCTCGGCTATCTGAAGTAATAGAGGTAAGTTAAGATTTTGGCAAGTTGCTAAATTCTACGCTAAAAAAAATCCAATATTTTGAAAAGGGCTGTAAAAATCTGAAAAACACGCGTTTCGTGTATGTAATATTACATTATTTCAGTGTTTTCTCCTAACAGATATTGGCAGGCTATCTGAAGTAATAGAGGTTCGTTAAGATTTTGGCAATTTGCTAAATTCTACGCTCAAAAAAAAAAAAAAACAACATTTTGAATAGGGTTGTAAAAATCTGAAAAACGCGTGTTTCGTGTATGTAATAATACATTCTTTCAGTGTTTTCTCCTAACAGATATTGGCTGGCTATGTTAGGTAATAGAGAGAAGTTTTGATTTTGGCAAGTTGCTAAATTCTATGCTCAAAAAAATCTAATATTTTGAAAAGGGCTGTAAAAATCTGAAAAACACGCGTTTCGTGTATGTAATTTTACATTCTTTCAGTGTTTTCTCCTAACAGATATTGGCAGGCTATCTGAAGTAATAGAGGTTCGTTAAGATTTTGGCAATTTGCTAAATTCTACGCTCAAAAAAAAATCCAACATTTTGAAAAGGGTTGTAATAATCTGAAAAACGCGTGTTTCGTGTATGTAATAATACATTCTTTCAGTGTTTTCTCCTAACAGATATTGGCTGGCTATGTTAGGTAATAGAGAGAAGTTTTGATTTTGGCAAGTTGCTAAATTCTATGCTCAAAAAAATCCAATATTTTGAAAAGAGTTGTAAAAATCCGAAAAACACGTGTTTCGTGTATGTAATATTACATTCTTTCAGTGTTTTCTCCTAACAGATATTGGCAAGCTATCTGAAGTAATAGAGGTTCTTTAAGATTTTGGCAATTTGCTAAATTCTACGCTCAAAAAAAAAATCCAACATTTTGAATAGGGTTGTAAAAATCTGAAAAACGCGTGTTTCGTGTATGTAATAATACATTCCTTCAGTGTTTTCTCTTAACAGATATTGGCTGGCTATGTTAGGTAATAGAGAGAAGTTTTGATTTTGGCAAGTTGCTAAATTCTATGCTCAAAAAAATCCAATATTTTGAAAAGGGTTGTAAAAATCCGAAAAACACGTGTTTCGTGAATGTAATATTACATTCTTTCAGTGTTTTCTCCTAACAGATATTGGCTGTCTATCTGAAGTAATAGAGGGAAGTTTTGATTACGGCTAAATTCAATGCAAACAAAAAAAATCCAATATTTTGAAAAGGGTTGTAAAAGTCTGAAAAAATATGTGTTTCGTGTATGTAATGTTACCTTCTGTGTTTTCTAGTAACATAGCCCAGAGATTGGCGAAATTGGTGAGAAATAAATAGTCATAATATACAGATACTTATTTGGGGGGCATACAGAGTGTTTCTAAATTGGATAAAAAACTACACGTGGCAATGTTGATCATAAAATTCTTCGCCGAAAATTTTCATACCAAAATGTTGCTGAATTATTTATCTTTTTTAAATTGAAAATTTAAATAAATAAAAATGAAAGAGAAAACATAAAGACATCATTTTCAAGATAACCTTAAAGTACGACATCGTAGATGTTGTTCATGTTGGTGTGTTGGTCATGTTGGTTATAAAAGGTTAGAATTTTTAGTATTTTTAGTTTTAGTATTATTTTGGTATTATTATTAGTAATTCTAATGTTGACTGTCACATCCACTAGCAGATGTAAATACACTGTACACGTGGCGACATGATTAAAGAATTAAATAAAAAATAATTAAAAAAAATAAAAAAATCTGCCAAAAATTGTAATAATGTTGCGAAAATGTTGCGAAATGATTTTTTTTTTCATTTTCATCATTTTTAAGCTATGGTGATCCGGACATACCCAGAAAGCAAATTATAAACATTATTTGCAAACTGGGACATGTCAAAAAGAACCAATAGAAATAGAGAAAACTGTTCGCGTGATTTTCTTATAATTGTGGGGGATTGTGGCTATTCAGCTAATGTAAATAGGTGCTTATGAAAACGTACAGTAAGTTTTTGATTTGAAATATCCATTTACGCAAGAACAATCTTAGATTTAATTACTTACATTTGCTAGTTGTGCAATGTAATAATTATATGATATAACTTCAGTACCTATACATGCATTTACGTACAAAACGCGATAAGCCAATTAATTTTGTTTTGTGCCTTCAGGTAATTTAAATATAGTAACCATTACAAATCATACAACATACAAGTACAAAACGCGATAAGTCGCTTATTATTATTTTTTTGCAAAATCGCCTTTTGGGTTGATGATAATTTTAATAACTATACTGGCCTATTAAACAGTTTCAAAAAAATTACATTAAAATATCATTGAACATAAATTTCTGGCAGCGGCTTTCTCAAAATTCATTTACAAAGAGAGAGAGCAATCTTTATTAGGCTATTGGCCCTCGGCCTTTCTGCCACATTTACAGTGGAGAGAGATGACAATCTTTATTAGGCTATTCGCCCTCGTCCATTCTGCCGCATATCCACTATTTTTACTAGAAATTTAAATTCTACCATTGAAGAGGGTTTATTACGCTAAAAGGTTCTCTATTGTGAATTGACTTGCGAAGAAGTTTGAAAACTGCGGACGTCACCAAATAATTTTATTGAATGATGTTGAGCAGACTCAAGTCTGTTTGTATTGTAAAACGTGTAAATTTTCGTATAACAATTTATGAACTAAATTAAACCCGAATTATATCTTAAAATAATTAAAAACTGACGTTATGCATTGTTATGATTGATAATTTACAAATGAATTATTTATTATTTAAAAAAAAGTGATTAACAGACTTGGTTTAAAGTTTCACGTTTCATTTACTATTAATAGTAAAAACAATTGAAATATAAACAAAGTTTATTTAGTAGTTAAATTAAATGTCATGATGAAGTTATAGTTATTTATTTTTGTATGTGATATAAAATTTGAGTTGATATGTGTTGAGTTATATGAGTTGAGATAAAATTTGAGATGTGATATGAAATTTGTAAAAATGGTTTAAGATGATCGATAGTTTTAAAAATATTGAATATTCTAGAATTTGCACAAATGTAGGATTTTAATATAAAAATCTTGATGATTGTGTGAAGTTTCATTGTGTAATAGGCGCAGAAAATGACACATTATCGGTTAATATGGATAGATAGATAGATAGATAGATAGATAGATAGATAAATAGATAGATAGATATTGTTTAGTACTATAGATATAGTATTTCTAAAAAAAATTAAGGCAATGGTTTTAAAATAATTCTAAATAAGTATGCTAGAACCTGCAAGTTGACACTCATATGCAGAATTTAGTGGCATCTTTTAAGTGTAACTGTATAACTTCATACGCCTTTGGAACAATGACGCAACTGCAAAATGAATATTTCAGGAGACGAAAAACGATTGCTTATTATTGAGTTTTATTGAAGCGTATACATTTTTTGGGTAATGATTTTAATGTGAAATGTAACGACGAATGCATGTTATTACCAATAACATGAATTGCCAATTATGTTATTACCAATAACATATATTCACTTCCTGAAAACTCGGTAATTAACAATCATTTTTCGTCTCCTGAAAAATTAATTTTGCAGTTGCGTCATCGTTCCATCGGAACGGCGATATTTTCTTACTTTGCTAAACGCTAAACAAATTTGCAAATTTTCAGCAAACTATTAAAAGTTTTTGTAATTTTTGATAACACTGCAAAAATAAGTAAAACCTTCACTTCTTAGGTGATTCAAGGCCATAGAAGTGATTTTTCTTTTCGATTTTCATGTAAAACTGTCCAAGAAAACTTTAAAAAATGCGAAATTCTGCCTCAGAAAATGAACGAAATTTCCAATTCCTCAATGAATCTACTTATTAGTACAAAATAAATCAATATTTTGTGCAACTTGCAAATTTTCAGCAAACAATTACAAGTTTTTGTAATTTTTGATAACTGCAAAAATAACTAAAGCCTTCACTTCTTACGTGATTCTAAGGTTATATGCCATATAAATGATTTTTCTTTTCCATTTTCGATTTTCATGTAAAAATCTCCAAGAACACTATAAAAAATGCGAATTTCTGCCTGAGAAATTGAACGAAATTTCCAAATTCATCAAAGAATCTACTTATTGGTAAGTACAAGATAAATCAATGTTTCGTGACAACTTGCAAATTTTCAGCAAGCAATTAAAAGTTTTTGTAATTTTTGATAACACTGCAAAAATAAACAAAACCTTCACTTCTTAGGTTTGAATCACGGGGTTACATGCCAGAGAACTGATTTTTCTTATATGATAATTTTCGATTTTCATTTAAAAATATCTAAGAACACTATAAAAATACGAAATTCTGCCTGAGAAATTGAACGAAATTTCCAATTCCTCAATGAATCTACTTATTAGTATAACATAAATCAATGTTTTGTGCAACTTGCAAATTTTCAGCAAACAATTCCAAGTTTTGTAATTTTTGATAACTGCAAAAATAACTAAAGCCTTCACTTCTTTCAAAGGTTATATGCCTAGAAATGATTTTTCTTATCGATTTTCGATTTTCATGTAAACATCTCCAAGAACACTATAAAAATACGAAATTCTGAATGAGAAATTGAACGACATTTCCAATTCCTCAATGAATCTACTTATTGGTAGGTACAAGATAAATCAATGTTTTGTGACAACTTGCAAATTTTCAGCAAACAATTAAAAGTTGTTGTAATTTTTTATAATACTGTAAAAATAAGCAAAACCTTAACTTCTTAGGCATTTTAATGGTTTCAATATGCCAGAGAACTGATTTTTCTTGTATGAAAATTTTCGACTTTCATGTGAAAATCGCAAAGAACACTATAAAAATACGAAATTCTGAATGAGAAATTGAACGAAATTTCCAATTCCCCAATGAATCTACTTATTGGTAGGTACAAGATAAATGAATGTTTTGTGAAAACTTGCAAATTTTCAGCAAACAATTAAAAGTTTTTGTAATTTTTGATAATACTGCAAAAATTAACAAAACCTTAACTTCTTAAGTGCTTCTCAATGGTTATATGCCAGAGAACTGATTTTTCTTATATTATTATCTTCGATTTTCACGTGAAAATCTCTAAGAACACTATAAAAATACGAAATTCTGCCTGAGAAATTGAACGAAATTTCCAATTCCTATATGAATCTGCCAAGCTGCAATAAACAAAACTTTAACAATTATACAATAAATGATAATTCGCCAACGCACATTGGTGTAAGGCAACAGAAGAAGAAGAAGATATGAATCTACTTATTGGTAGGTACAAGATAACTGAATGTTTTGTGACAACTTGCAAATTATCAGCAAGCAATTAACAGTTTTTGTAATTTTTGATAATACTGCAAAAATAAGCAAAACCTTAACTTCTTAGGTGTTTCAATGGTTATATGCCAGAGAACTGATTTTTCTTATATGAAAATTTTCGATTTCCATGTGAAAATCGCAAAGAACACTGAAAATGGCGAAATTATGCCTGAGAAATTGAACCAAATTTTCAATTCCTCAATAAATCTACTTGTCGGTACAAGATAGATCAATGTTTTGTGGCAACTTTTTGAAAATCTATGTAGAATCTAAAAAAAAACTGCAAATAAAATGCAGTTTTCTAAAAAAAAAATCATACAATACTGCAAAATGAAGAGATATCTGCATATTCAACTTATATGTGCTATAAAATTGTATAAGTCTGATTCATACAAATTTACGCCGCGGTTTAACGGTGGTTGAATCTTAGTAACCTTGGTAACCCTTTGTAAAGCACCGCTAAACCATCACTAAACCACGGTTTAAAATTTTATGAATAAGATTGAGATTAAGATTAGAATAATTAAATTTGCAACTATTATTATTCTTAATATAAAATGATAACTGAGAGAAATTACTCTGCATAATAATTTAAAAAAATAATAGTAATTTATAATAATTATAGATAATTTATAGGTGTTTTTGCACTTTCAAATAAATATATTTCAATTATATAAATATATTTACAATTTAAATTACAAATTTGGACATGGATGGCATTTACGAAAAGGATTTCTTGTAGAATTTCCAAGGAATATGTTTCAAATTAATCCACCCAATTCGCCATTTCCATCCATTAGATGGAAATTATCTTTCAGTAGAAAAAAGTAAAAAACAGAACTCTGGCAACTGCGTAAATTTTAGATTATTTCAGGTGACAGCTGTCACTGTTTAAAACAATTTCATATGTTTACTAATTATGCTTTGAATTCATTTACAAAAATGAGTTTGGTTTTTATAAATGGTTGAATCAATTTCAAGCAAGAATATTTGTATTTCACTGATTTATTATAGATCTAGAAATTTAACTGATGACATTGACAGTAACGACATGACAATAGATCGATATTGCAGATACCTGTTCTAAATGTTGGCATAGTTGCCAGATTTAGTCATTTTTATTTTACCCGAAATAAGCGCCATCCGGTGGATGGAAATGGCGATTTGGGTGGTTTCATTTGAAACACCCTGTATATATTTTTATAATTATTGGGCCCAGCCCGTGAATAAATAAATATATAATTATAAGATGAGTAACTGTTGACGGCTCTACTTTGTGATACATTGTTAAATAATAAATAAAAATATAATTATAAATTTGGAAAATGTGAAATATATGTTTAAAAAGCACCCACAGGTGTTAGTATCACTTAGATTTATTTAGTAGTGACTATAGTTTCGACACCTTAACGGGTCATTATCAAACTTACAATGTAAGTAAGAAAATTGTAAGTTTGATATTGACCTGTTAAGATGTCGAAACTATAGTCACTACTAAATAAATCTAAGTGATACTAACAAAGTAACCTGTGTGTGTTTTTTTTACCTATTTCACAATGTATCACAAAGTAGAGCTGTCAAGCGCTACTCATCTAAATATATGTTTGTAGAATTTTATCTCTGACAGAATGCAGTATGTATTATGGTAATTAAGAAACTTATTTCGTCCGCTATTTAGCAGTTTCTTTGCAGCTGAATTCACAATGGGAAAACCCTTGACCATAATAATCCCTTTTCAATTTCGAGTATAATTCGTGTATAGCGTATTTCTTTGGGATACGGTGCCAAGTTGTAAAATGTTCAATTTTCCGTTCAATTCCACTAGTCTACCCCCTCTGTCTATCTTGCTTAGTTATACGTGCTCAAGTGAAACAGACAGACTTTACAACTTACCGTATCCCAAAGAAATACATTATGGTCGAAAATAAAACAGTACCTGCAAAGTAACCCTCTGTGCAGATCAAGTCTCTTCACAGGTACAATTTCATTTTCGACTGAATGAAGTATACAAGGACATGTCGCGTTTTGCACATTTACCCCTCACATTACACAGGGTGTTCTCGTCTTTTAAATCGATTAAATCTTTATAATCTGAATTGTAAATTTGAAACTAAATAGAGAGATTTCAGCCAAACCAATCGATTTTTAAAATTTTGATTTTCGTGGCTGTTGTTACTGAAGGTATCGAGACAAATTTTTAACATTGCTAGGACACTTTAAACATTTTGTTTGCAATATTGCGAACTTTGGGAGATAATATTTATAATAACCATGCTTTATTTTCGAAGCCATAACAAGAAAGACATGTATTTTGTTGCGGATGTGCAAGTCAGTGATTATGCTACGAGATATTGACAGTAACTTTGATTTTCAAGTACAAGGTGTATGTGGCTAGGAGCTTATAATTTAAATTAAGAAAAGTTTTGTAAAAATTCCAACATCCATGAATGAAATGAAAATGTTGAAAAATATATAGGCATATTAAAATGTTTATGTTTATTTTTGTAAAATAGCCATATTTTGTATGTATTTATGTGAAATTTGGGCTCAATATAAGTATTAAAATTGCAAGGAAAACATTATTTGCACCCAAGATTTAAATTTAAGTAGAAGAATAAATGTAAAGCTGCTCTAACATTAGATGAAAATTCTGGAAAAACTATGGACAGGCATATTTCAATTATCATATTTTCTTGAAAATTATCCAATTTTGTAATAATCACGTGGTAGATGAACTTAACAGAAATGTGGGGAAGTTGCATGAACATTTTTATTGTGCACAAAAATTTATAATACAACTTCACCAGCTTTGAATGAAAATTTTGGAAAAACTATAATCGTATTGAAATTTTCACGTAAACTGGTGAGCAGGAATTCGCAAAAATGTCTTAATAATGTCAAAATATCATTTCAATGTAAATTAAATTCAATTTGAGTAAATTGAAAATTCTATTTTTGACTTTTCAGCAATTTTTTAAACTTTGTTATTCGTGGATGTTGTTATGAAAACAATTGACATTATTGACAAATTTTTTAAGATTGCTTGGTTGGTGATACGTTGGTTTTGATAAAATGTCTGAATTGTACTCCAAAAAGGAAAAAAAAACAAATAATGTCTCAATATCATTATCATTCAATGTAAAGTCAATTAAAATGGAGCGTAACATGAGAGCAGTTTTTTTAATTTTTCTGCCATACCATTAAATTTTTGATTTTCATGACAAGGTTTTGGTCTCAAGATAGGCTTGCCGTCCTCGGCTGATGGCTCGGACATTAATTGCCTCATCGGCCGGGAATATATCACTTCCTGTACGTACTAAAAAATGTGTTCCATATTTTTACGAAACTTACAAATTTTTAAATTGATTAAATCTTATTAATCTAAATTGTACTTGAAATTAAATAGAGGTAATTAATAGCAGTTTTTCTCCCATCGTCCTACAATCTGTCGTTTCCTAGCCTACACGCACGCCAGAAAATCGATTATTATGTAACTAATTGTATATTTTTGTATTACCACCTAAGTATTTTGTGAATTATTTTTGACACACTATTGACCTGTGCTCTGTGAATTGTACCTGTATTTTTCCACACTGCACCATGTAAAATTAAATAAAATAAGAATAGTACTAAAATAATGAAATGAATATTTTTGAAAATGCGAGAAATTTGTTGATGTGAAACTTGTTTTGCACTAATAATAATTTTGTTATGCTTAAATGCTGCAGTTTTTATATTTACACATATTTTTAATTAATTTATTATATTTATAATTATGCCAGTGTTAAATGCTGTTATTTTATACATACACCTACTTTAAGTATTATTATTATTGTTTTTATGTTAGTAATATGTGCTGCCCTGACTCTAGTGGTATATTTTTCTTTTGACTTGTGTAAAACTGTACAGTTACTGAACACCAATAAATACTATTACTATTACTATTCCATTAGTGCTGGCGGTTGCCAAGTAACGGAGAAATAACAGTACTGTAATATTACATTTTTGGCCTAGGCCGCGAATGAATTATTTCTGGAGGTTTGCAGTAAATAATTTCTTCCGAGACCTTCCACATTTTTACGAAACTTTGCAAAAATATTGCGATGGGAGAAATAATAGTATGTGCATGAAGTGCCTTCCCGGCCTCTTCGGCTTGCCGTCCTCGGCTGATGGCTCGGACATCAATTGCCTCATCGGCCGGGAATATATCACTTCCTGTACGTACTAAAAAATGTGTTCCATATTTTTACGAAACTTGCAAAAATACTCTCGCCTTTTTAAATTGATTAGATCTTATTAATCTAAATTGTAAAATTGAAAGTAACTAGAGGCAATTAATAGCAGTTTTTCTCCCATCGTCCTACAATCAGCCGTTTCCTAGCCTACACGCGCGCCAGAAAATCGATTATTCCATTGGTGCTGGCGGTTGCCAAGTAACGGAGAAATAACAGTACTGGAATATTACATTTCTGGCCTAGGCCGCGAATGAATTATTCCTGGAGGTCTGCAGCAAATAATTTCTTCTGAGACCTTCCATATTTTTACGAGACTTGCAAAAATGTTGCGATGGGATAAACAATAGGATGTGCATGAAGTGCCTTCCCGGCCTCTTCGGCTTGCCGTCCTCGGCTGATGGCTCGGACATTAATTGCCGCATCGGCCGGGAATATATAACTTCCTGTACGTACTAAAAAATGTGTTCCATATTTTTACGAAACTTGCAAAATACTCTCGCCTTTTTAAATTGATTAAATCTTATTAATCTAAATTGTAAAATTGAAAGTAAATAGAGACAATTAATAGCAGTTTTTCTCCTATCGTCCTACAATTAGTCGTTTCCTAGCCTACACGCGCGCCAGAAAATCGATTATTCCATTAGTGCTGGCGGTTGCCAAGTAACGGAGAAATAACAGTGCTGGAATATTACATTTCTGGCCTAGGCTGGGAATGAATTATTCCTGGAGGTCTGCAGCAAATAATTTCTTCTGAGACCTTCCATATTTTTACGAAACTTGCAAAAATATTGCGATGGGAGAAATAATAGTGCATGAAGTGCCTTCCCGGCCTCTTCGGCTTGCCGTCCTCGGCTGATGGCTCGGACATTAATTGCCGCATCGGCCGGGAATATATCACTTCCTGTACGAACTACAAAATTGTTTGAATATTTTTACGAAACTTGCAAAAATATTTCGATGGGAGTAAAAATAGTATGTGCATGAAGTGCCTTCCCGGCCTCTTCGGCTTGCCGCCCTCGGCTGATGGCTCGGACATTAATTGCCACATCGTACTACAAAATGTACTATTCTGTCGTATCTTAACGTTTTAATATAATTATGAATTAATTATAGTTTCACTATCAACTTAGATATTTTAAAATATAGTGGCGCAAATTCTGAAATTGTTATTTTGTACTTTAACCACCGGCGAGGTCGAAGATCAGATTAGTCCCGATTGCACCAAACTTGTGATAATGCGCACTGAAGGTTGTACTAAATTATGTGATAAAACGGCACGCTGAAATGCGGCGGGCACCAAATATTAATACTAAAATGCGTTAATTATGAGGTACGTGGGCGTGAGCAGACACTTACAGTTTCGTCTCTGGCCGAAGGCAGATGCGGAAAGGGTGGCGTTTTTTTGGGACACCTGCCCCAAGGTCTTACAGAATTTTGTCAGTGTGCCGGCCATGCTGTGTCCTGCTTTGCGTCCCAACCGGCGGAGAAATGACTGCCTCTTATGAGTAAACACAGATAGATTGCCGGCCGAAATGTAGGAGGGCGACTGGATTCGAATTTGGACGAACCAACTGTTCTATATCATCTACTACGTTCGCATCGGGCTTCTCTCGAGAGGTAAGCTGCGGCACGTTTTCCGTTTCCTGCGTGCGCGTGAATCCTCGCTAAAAAAAGGGAGACAGTTTAATAATAACGGCATAATAGCACACGCCGACTTCCCGGGGCCGCGTTAGTTTATGCCTCCTTAGAGCGTTAGCAACTATACGGAATCGATTTAATCCTAACCTTATACAAGCCACCATTACCGCGTGGGTGCGTAATCTTATACTTTACAGGCTCGTGTATGCGTAAACGGACCCTTAAGGTGTTATACGTACGTTTATGCAGTGCGGAATTAAAATGTGGCTGCGTTGTGCGGTGCAGACTCGATGTGAACGCAGTAAAATGCTGCGATACAGAGCACGAGATATTATTCACCAGACTGTATTGAAGAGCCTCGCAGAGTGTGTCGTGCCGAAAGCGGAGGGCTACGCCAACATACGGGTGCGAATATCGCCACGGCTCTTTTTTATTTGCGACATTTCCGGTGTAAATTCGCGTGTGCACACTTGAAAGATCGACAATTTGCAGGCAAGTGTTTCCATTCATCAAGGCTTTTATCACCCTTAATTCTCGCCGCGGCGCTGCGCGTTGAGTCATGTCCAATTGAAGCTTTAGCACACATTTATGCGGTGGTTGTGCTCTAGTTTCTGACGCCGGAGTGTTCTAATTTCGATTGCGCCAGCTATTTTAAAAGCATGTGCTGCTGCTATTCTATTATTCGTAATACACGGTTCCCGCGCCGGCTTCTGTGGCTATATAAAAAAATATATATTCTCACGCGAATCATTTAGTTGTATCACTACAATTATAGAGTCCGTATCGTCTTACACTCGAAGCTTTCGTTCTATTTGAATTCGGCGGCTCATTAGGTATTGATAGAACATCCGGAATCGGAAAACGATAGCCGCAACTTGTCGAGATAAAAATTAATCAACACGAATGCTAATTATGAAAGATACTCCCATCCAATTTGCACAATTATGCATATCAAAACCGTAGATAATAACCCAAGCCATCTCCATATGCTAATGCCATGCTACCATTTTAAATACTCCTACTATTATTATTTAATGACTCCCAATGCATTACAAAACTGCAGATAATAACCCAAGCCATCTCCATAACATGATGCATTTTAAATACTATTATTAAGAATTATAGGACACGCTTTCAAAAACATTTTTCTTCAAAACATTACTTCAAAAACCATACACTACTATTATTATTTACGACAGTGGTGAACCCAGCTGGACCACCGTGTATATATGTATACAGGGTGTCCAAGATGTGGATCAACAGAATGGGGATCTCGGAAATAAAAGTTAAAAAGGCCGTTAAATTACAAAAAGGTTGCGCCAAAAATTGTCGAATAAGCCATAGTTATATCAATATACAGAGCGTTCAAGAAAATGGTGTTAACTTCCAACGAAATAGTAACACATAATGTCATTTGAAAAACCTTGTTACATGTTTGCTTGTATGCAGTACAAATATATAATATTTAGAGCTGCAAACAAAAATCTGTAATATTTTGTGTTCTGTAAAAAGTATTGCTTAATGAAAGTTTCACAATTGTTTAGCAATTACACAATTAGGATTAATGCAAAACTGCGAAATATCTTCATCTTCTATAGAAATCCGATGAAAATGTATCAACATTTTGAATAAAAGTTGTGACTTATAAAAATAAATAAATTTGATATTATTAATGATATCATTAATATAAAAATAATACGGAGAATAGTTTATATTTTTTTTAATTTGGTTGATATCTTTATTATATTTTCAAAATATATACTAAATAGTTTATGAAATTTTTAATTTGGTTGATCTCTTTTTTATATTTTCAAAATATATACCAAAATAAATACAGGGTGTCCAAGATAAGGATCTTATAAGGATCATGGGGATCTCGGAAATATAAGTTACAAAGGCCGTTAAATTACAAAAAAGTTGCGCCAAAAATTAACAGCCTTAGTTGCATATACAGAGGGTTCAAGAAAATGGTGTCAACTTGTTCCAACGAAAAAGTAACACATAAAGACATTTGAAAAAATCTTGTTACATGTTTTGCTTGTGTGCAGTACAAAAATATAATATTTAGAGCTGCAAACAAATATTTCGTGTTCAAAAAGTATTGCTTAATGAAAATTTCACAATTGCTTAGCAATTACACAATTAGCATAGCACTAATGCGAAACTGCGAAATATCTTCATATTCTATAGAAATCCGATGAAAGTGTATCAACATTTTGAATAAAAGTTGTGACTTATAAAAATAAATAAATTTGATATTATTAACGATATCATTAATATAAAAATAATGCAGAAAATAGTTTATAATTTTTTTAATTTGGTTGATCTCTATTATATTTTCAAAATATGTCCAAAAATAAATACAGGGTGTCCAAGATAAGGATCAACAGAATGGCGATCTTGGAAACCGTAAAAGTTATAAAGGCCGTTAAATTACAAAAAAGTTGCGCCAAAAATTGTCAAGTAAGACATAGTTGCATATACAGAGCGTTCAAGAAAATTGTGTTAACTTGTTCCAACGAAATAGTAACACATAATGACATTTGAAAAAACCTTGTTGCATGATTTGCTTGTATGCAGTACAAAAATATAATATTTAGAGCGGCAAACAAATATTTCGTGTTCAAAAAGTATTGCTTAATGAAAATTCCACAATTGCTTAGCAATTACATAATTATGATAGCACTAATGCAAAACTGCGAAATATCTTCATATTCTATAGAAATCCGATGAAAATGTATCAACATTTTGAATAAAAGTTGTGACTTATAAAAATAAATAAATTTGATATTATTAATGATATCATTAATATAAAAATAATGCAGGGAATAGTTTATAAAAAAATTAATTTGGTTGATCCCTTTATTATATTTTCAAAATATATACTAAAATAAATACAGGGTGTCCAAGATAAGAATCAACAGCATAGGGATCTCGGAAATAAAAGTTACAAAGGCCGTTAAATTACAAAAAAGTTGCGCCAAAATTGTCAAGTAAGCCATAGTTGCATATACAGAGCGTTCAAGAAAATCGTGTTAACTTGTACCAACGAAATAGTAACACATAATGACATTTGAAAAAATCGTGTTACATGTTTTGCTTGTGTGCAGTACAAAAATATAATATTTAGAGCTGCAAACAAAAATCTGTAATATTTTGTGTTCTGTAAAAAGTATTGCTTAATGAAAATTTCACAATTGCTTAGCAATTACACAATTAGGATTAATGCAAAACTGCGAAATATCTTCATATTCTATAGAAATCCGATGAAAATGTATCAACATTTTGAATAAAAGTTGTGACTTATAAAAATAAATAAATTTGATATTATTAATAACATCATTAATAAAAAAAAATTGCAGAGAATAGTTTATAAAAATTTTAATTTGGTTGATCTCTTTATTATATTTTCAAAATATATACTAAATAGTTTATGAAATTTTTAATTTGGTTGATCTCTTTATTATATTTTCAAAATATGTACTAAAATAAATACAGGGTGTCCAAGATAAGGATCAACAGCATGGGGATCTCGGAAATAAAAGTTACAAAGGTCGTTAAATTACAAAAAAGTTGCGCCAAAATTTGTCAAGTAACCCATAGTTGCATATACAGAGCGTTCAAGAAAATGGTGTTAACTTGTACCAACGAAATAGTAACACATAATGACATTTGAAAAAATCGTGTTACATGTTTTGCTTGTGTGCAGTACACAAATATAATATTTAGAGCTGCAAACAAATATTTCGTGTTCAAAAAGTATTGCTTAATGAAAATTCCACAATTGCTTAGCAATTACACAATTAGCATAGCACTAATACAAAACTGCGAAATATCTTCATATTCTATAGAAATCCGATGAAAATGTATCAACATTTTGAATAAAAGTTTGACTTATAAAAATAAATAAATTTGATATTATTAATGATATCATTAATATAAAAATAATGCAGAGAATAGTTCATAAAAAAATTAATTTGGTTGATCTCTTTTTTATATTTTCAAAATATATACTAAAATAAATACAGGGTGTCCAAGATAAGGATCAACAGCATGGGGATCTCGGAAACCATAAAAGTTACAAAGGCGGTTAAATTACAAAAAAGTTGCGTAATTTAGTGGTCAGTGGTTCTTTTTCCTTTTTTGAGTAGAATTCGGACATTTGATCAAAACCAACGGATCATTCATGTTTGTTGGAATTTTTACAAAACTTTTCTTAATTTAAATCATAAGCTTCTAGCCACATACACCTTCTATTCAAAAAAAGCACAGTTGCTGTCAATATCTCCAAAGAAAAGATACAATCATAAAAAGTATCCAAGCAATGTCAAAATTTTGTTTCAAAGTTTCAAAATGGTTTGGCTGAATAATGAAATTAAATGAAAAATAAATCATTTTCAATTTTAAGCAATTTAATTCAATTAAGTGTAAATATTTTAATTAAATTTAGCTTAAAATAAAACATGCATTTTATTTTATTTCGTTTGGTCCAATGGGCCTTATCTTGAGGCCAAAACCTACGTAGACATGAAAATCAAGGTTTCAAAAATTTAATGGTATGACAGATTTTTTTTTTTTAATGCATTTATGTTACGCTCCATTTTAATTGAATTTACATTAACATATGTTGACATTATTAAGGTTTTCTTTTCCTTTTTTGAGTAGAATTCAGACATTTTCAGATCAGACATCAAAGCCAACGTATCATTCATGGATGTTGGAATTTTTACAGTACCTTTTGTAATTTAAATGATAAGCTCCTAGCCACATCCTTCTATTCAAAAAAGCAAAGTTGCTGTCAATATTTCCAAACGAAAGATAAAATGATAAAAAGTATCCAAGCAATGTCAAAATTTTGTTGTATCAAAATTTCAAAATGGTTTGGCACCTTCTATTCAAAAAAAGCACAGTTACTGTCAATATCTCCAAAGGAAAGATAAAATGATAAAAAGTATCCAATCAATGTCATAATTTTGTTTCAAAGTTTCAAAATGGTTTGGCTGAATAATGAAATTAAATGAAAAAAAAATCATTTTCAATTTTAAGCAATTTAATTCAATTAAGAGTAAATATTTTAATTAAATTTAGCTTAAAATAGAAAATGCATTTTTTTTTAAATTTCGTTTGGTCATATTATCTTGAGACCCAAAAGGTTTAAAAAATTTAATAGTATGACAGATTTTTTTTTTAAATGCATTCATGTTACGCTCCATTTTAATTGAATTTACATTAACATATGTTGACATTATTAAGGTTTTTTTTTCCTTTTTTGAGTAGAATTCAGACATTTTCAAACAGGACAAAAGGTTTCAAAAATTTAATAGTATGACAGATTTTTTTTAAAAATGCATTCATGTTACGCTCCATTTTAATTGAATTTACATTAACATATGTTGACATTATTAAGGTTTTTTTCCTTTTTTGAGTAGAATTCAAACATTTTCAGATCAGACATCAAAGTCAACGTATCATTCATGGATGTTGGAATTTTTACAGTATCTTTCGTAATTTAAATGATAAGCTCCTAGCCACATACACCTTCTATTAAAAAAACAAAGTTGCTATCAATATCTCCAAAGGAAAGATAAAATGATAAAAAGTATCCAATCAATGTCAAAATTTTGTTTCTAAGTTTCAAAATGGTTTGGCTGAATAATGAAATTAAATGGAAAAAAAAAATCATTTTCAATTTTAAGCAATTAAGAGTAAATATTTTAATTAAATTTAGCTTAAAATAGAAAATGCATTTTTTTTTAATTTCGTTTGGTCATATTATCTTGGGACCCAAAAGGTTTCAAAAATTTTATAGTATGACAGATTTTTTTTTTAAATGCATTCATGTTACGCTCCATTTTAATTGAATTTACATTAACATATGTTGACATTATTAAGGTTTTTTTTCCTTTTTTGAGTAGAATTCAAACATTTTCAGATCAGACATCAAAGCCAATTCATGGATGTTGGAATTTTTACAGAACCATTCGTAATTTAAATGATAAGCTCCTAGCCACATACACCTTCTATTCAAAAAATCAAAGTTTCTATCAATATCTCCAAAGGAAAGATAAAATGATAAAAAGTATCCGAGCAATGTCAAAATTTTGTTGTATCAAAATTTCAAAATGGTTTGGCTGAAAAATTAAATTAAATGAAAAAAATGCATTTTCTATTTTAAGCAATTAACTTCAATTAAGAGTAAATATTTTTATTAAACTTAGCTTAAAATAGAAAGTGCATTTTTTAAATTTCGTTTGGTCATATGGGCCATATTATCTTGAGGCCAAAACCTACGTAGCCATGAAAATCAAGGTTTCAAAAATTTAATGGTATGACAGAATTTATTTAAAAAATGCATTCATGTTACGCTCCATTTTAATTGAATTTACATTATCATATGTTGACATTATTAAGGTTTTTTTCCTTTTTTGAGTAAAATTCAGACATTTTCAGATCAGACATCAAAGCCAATTCATGGATGTTGAAATTTTTACAGCACCTTTCGTAATTTAAATGATAAGCTCCTAGCCACATACACCTTCTATTAAAAAAATCAAAGTTGCTATCAATATCTCCAAAGGAAAGATAAAATGATAAAAAGTATCCAAGCAATGTCAAAATTTTGTTTCAAAATTTCCAAATGGTTCGGCTGAAAAATGAAATTAAATGAAAAATGCATTTTTTAGAAAATCAATGTTTCAAAAATTTAATGTATGGCAGAACCTTTTCTTCAAAAATTACGTCCTTCAAAAAGAACAAAATTTATTGTACAAAAGGAAATGTTCTCAATAAAAAAATTATGCATTTCATGTTACGCTCCATTTAATTGAATTTACATTGAAATGATATTTAGTCATTATTAAGGTTTTTTTCTTCAATTTTTTTAGTATAATTCAGACATTTTATCAAAACCAACAAATTCATGAAAGTTGGAATATTTACAAAAAAAATCATAATTTAAATGATAAGCTCCTAGCCACATACACCTTGAATTTAAAAAAGCAAAGTTGCTGTCAATATCTCCTAATAATAATAATAATAATAATAATCCGTACTACTCCTTCACCTATGTACCTCGTACCATAATAAATGACTTGCATATCCGCAACAAAACATATGTGATTCGTGATTCGTGAATAAAGCATTATTATTATTATCTATATAAGTACGCAAGATTGCAAAAAAAATGATAAAAAATATCCAAGCAATGTCAAAATTTTGTCTCGATACCTTCAATAACAACAGCCACGAAAATCAAACTTTCAAAAATCGAATGGTTGTGCTGAAAAATGAAATAAAATGAATACAAATTTTTATTAAAGTATTTTCAATTTTAAACTCCATTTTACTTAAATTTACATTGAAATGATATTTTGACATTATTCAGGTCCCTTTTTTGAGTAGAATTCAGACATTTTATTAAAACCAACGTATCATTCTACCATTCATGGAATTTTTACACAAACATTTTAATTTAAATGATGACCTCTAGCCTCATACACCTTGCATTTAAAAAAAGCAAAGTTGTATCTCAAAAAGTACGCAAGATTTAAAAACAACGATAAAAAGTGTCTTAGCAATGTTAAAATTTTGTCTCGATACCTTCAATAACAACAGCCAAGAAAATCAAAATTTCTAAAATTGATTGCTTTGGTTGAAAAAATGAACTGAAAAAAAAAATAATGTATTTTCAATTTTAAGCTCCATTTTACTTGAATTTACATTGCAATGATATTTTGACATTATTAAGGCCATTTTTTGAGTAGAATTCAGATATTTTATCAAAGCCAACGTATCAATATCATTCATGGAATTTTTACACAAACATTTTAATTTCAATGAAAAACTCATAGCCTCATACACCTCATGGTGTCAGGTGTCATCAGGTGTATGAGCCTTACATTTAAAAACTTGTGGTCAAAATCTCAAAAAGTACGCAAGATTGAAAAATAATGATGAAAAGTGTCCTAGCAACGTTAAAATGTTGTCTCGATACCTTCAATTAACAACAGCCACGAAAATCAAAATTACTAATATTGAATGCTTTGGCTGAAAAATGAAATGAAATGAAAAAAAATTAATAATGTATTTTCAATTTTAAGCACCATTTTACTTGAATTTACATTGCAATGATATTTTGACATTATTAAGGCCATTTTTTGAGTATAATTCAGATATTTTATCAAAGCCAACGTATCAATATCATTCATGGAATTTTTACACAAACATTTTAATTTCAATGAAAAACTCATACCCTCGTACACCTCATGGTGCCAGGTGTCATCAGGTGTATGAGCCTTACATTTAAAAACTTGTGGTAAAAATCTCAAAAAGTACGCAAGATTGAAAAATAATGATGAAAAGTGTCCTAGCAACGTTAAAATGTTGCCTCGATACCTTCAATAACAACAGTCACAGCCAAAATTTCAAGAATTGGTGGTTTTGCTGAAAAATCAAAAAATGAATTTTCAATTTTAAGCTCCATTTTAATTGAATTTACACTGAAATGATATTTTGACATTATTAAGGTTATTTTTTGAGTAGAATTCAAATATTTTTTTAAAACTAACGTATCATTCAATGACGTTGGAATTTTGACAAAAACCTTCTTAATTTGAATGATAAGCTCATGGCCACATACAAGTTGCATTTAAAATAAGCAAAGTTCCGGTCAATGTCTCTAAAAGTTGCGTACTTTGAGTTCAATTGAATTGAATTGAAAAATATTTATAGTGTCCTTAGCAATGTTAAAATTTTGTCAATAATGTCAATTCTTTCAATAACAACAGCCACGAATATCAAAGTTTCAAAAATTGCTGAAAAATCAAAAATAGAATTTTCAATTTACGCTCAATTTGCATTGAATATTGAAATGATATTTTGACATTATTAAGACATTTTTGCGAGTTCCTGCTCGCCAGTTTACGTGAAAATTTCAATACGCCTATAGTTTTTCCAAAATTTTCATTCAAAGCTGGTGAAGTTATATTATAAATTTTTGTGCACAATAAAAATGTTCATGCAACTTCCACATATCTGTTAAGTTTATCATCTATCACATGATTATTACAAAATTAGATAATTTTCAAGAAAATGTGATAATTAAAATATGCCAGTCCGTAGTTTTTCCAGAATATTTATCTAATGTTAAAGCAGCTTTACATTTATTCTTCTACTTAAATTTAAATCTTGGGTACAAATAATGTTTTCCTTGCAGTTTTAATACTTATATTGAGCGCAAATTTCACAAACACATACCAAAAATGGTTAATTTACAAAAAAAACATGAACATTTTAATATGCCTATATATTTTTCAACATTTTCATACAAAGCTGGCGAGGATTTTTAATATGTTTAAAGTTTTGGTGTACAGTAACAATTTTCTTGCAATTTTCATACTTGCATTGAGTTCATATTCACATAATTATTAAAAAAAAACGCTAATTTGCAAGAAAATAGGAAAATTGTAATGCGCCAGTTCATAGTTTTTCCAATTTTTTCATCTATAGCTTGAGAAGTTATATTTTTATATTACAATTTTTATTCTACTTTACATCTTGCTTGCAACTATATTTTTGCAATTTTATAACTGATGTTGAGCTTAAATTTTGCATAATTATTGTCAAAATTTGGTTAATTTACAAGAACACGTGAACTTTTCAATATGCCAAAAGTATTTTTCCAAAATTTTCATTCAAAGCAGGCGAAGTTGGTTTCTTGTATTATACATTTTTATGCACAATAAAAATGTTCATGCAGCTTCCACATTTCTATTAAGTTCATTTATCACATGATTATTAAAAAAAAATGATAATTTTCAAAAAAATATGATAGTTGAAATATGCCAGTCCGTAGTTTTTCCAGAATTTTCATCTAAAGTTAGAGAAGCGTTACAATTTTTCTTTAAACTTTAAAACTTTAAATCTTATATATTTTTTTTAAAATTTGATAACTTATATTAAGCTTAAACTTCGCATAATTGTCAAAATTTGATAGACAAACCCACAGAAAACGTTTTGGTATCAGTGGAACGAGAATATTATTGCCTATCTATTAAATATTAAATTATTATATTAGGTATTAAATATTAAATTATTTTCATAATTTTTTTATTGAAAATAGTTGGAGATAAGGATGAACACATAAAATAATAAAAACGAAAATAGAAACAAAAAAATTATCGCAAAATTTCGGATTTTGTTGAATATCTCAGGAAGTAAGCGGAATTTTCTAGTTTTCTCAACTTAATATTACCTTGTATAATATTAACTTGTGAAACTTCACCAAGTGTTTTCTTTATTAACCTATTCAAGATTTTTCACCAAGAAGTAACCACTTCCTCATACAATTTAAATAATATTACCATTGACTGACCACTTATATGGTTGGACTTGCACATTTTTTTTTTATATTTTAACCACCTTCTTGTAACTTTTACGGTTTCCGAAATCTCCATGGTGTTCATCCTTATCTTGGACACCCAGTATATTGATTTAAAAAAATTATGTTTTTAAATATGAGTTGCCATGATGTTTCTCCATTTGTGTAATTATTCATATTGTATGTAATACTACTACTTCAGAATATCAACAACTTAATTAAAGAATAAAGAAAATAATATAAAATACAATAATAACTGGTATAATAATGGATGAAACTATAACGTAAAAAACAAATTAATTGTTGATTGTTTTAAAAATAATGTTAACTCATATTTAAAAACATAAAAGCTTTAAATCAATATATTTCAAACAAAAATTGCAAAAATAATTTAATATTTATCAACATCATTAAATGCGCAATAATTTTATCGTTTCATTGATACCAAAACATTTCATTTTCTGTGGGTTAAACTGGCGAGCAGTAATTGCCAAACTGTTAAAAACAATGTTAAATTGTTACATGGTTAAATTGGTACACTGAAATATTCTATTGAAACTTGTATTTCATTGTCATTACAAAATATCACATATTTTAATGTCTTGGCACGGACTTATTGTAGTATTTGTGGTATATTTGGCCCAACCGTGGCATTGAATTGATGCTATTAGAGCCAGATTTTTGAACAGTTAGTAGAAAATAAGCATACAGCACGTGTATCGCACAAACAAGAGATAGTGTTAATTGGGAGTAAGTACAAGTGAAAATGGACAGTTTATTTGAGTAATTCTGCTCTTTAAAAATAGTCACAAGATAAACAGTTACTCACCATTCAAATTTTTGCCTTAATTATATTTAGGACAACCAAAACATGTTATTAACAATGAAGCGGTTTCTTACGTATTTAAAAATATACAGTCTAATGCTCTCAAAGCTGTACAAAATTTGACAGAATTAATACATCTTTATAAAACTATTTGAGGTTTTAATATAACTCATTGAAATTTTGACAGAAATAATTAAAAACTTGAGTGAATAGTTGAAATTTTGACAGAAATGGTTGAGATTATGACAGAATAATTGGAAATAGTAATAATTGATATCTTATAAAAATAATTGAAAGTTTACTAAAAAATAATTTGAATTTTTACAGAAATTAAAGAAAATTGGACAGTAATCATTGTATTTTGACAGAATAATTGAAAATAGTAATAATTGATATCTTTATAAAAGTACTTTAAAGTTTACTAAAAATAATTATCATTTTTGCAGTAATTATAGAAAAATTGACACTTTTCGTTGTAAAATGATTGAATAATTTAAAATGTTAAAGTATCATCATTGACATATGAGACAATAATTGAAATAATGAGAAACATAATGGAAAATTTGGCAGTAATAATTCAAACCGTGATGAAAATAATTAAAGTTTTGAAAGAAACTGAAAATAGTAATAATTGATATCTTTATAAAAATAATTGAAAGTTTACTAAAAATAATTGAAATTTTTACAGAAATTATAGAAAATTGGACAGTAATCATTGTATTACGACAGAATAATTGAAAATAGTAATAATTGATATCTTTATAAAAATAATTGAAAGTTTACTAAAAATAATTGACATTTTTGCAGTAATTATAGAAAATTGGACACTAATCATTGTAATATGATAGAATAATTGACAATGTTGAAGTAATCATTGACATATGAGACAATAATTGAAATAATGAGAAAAATAATTGAAAATTATTAGTATCAGTAATAATTCAAACCGTGATAAAAATAATAAGTTTTGAAAGAAACAGTTGTCCTTGATATATGACAGAATAATTGACATTTTGACAAAAATAATGAAATATGTGGCAGTATTATTTTACATCTTAATAAAAATAATATAAAATTTGACAGTTTAAATCTTGATAAAAAACATTGAGAATTTGAATTTTGGAAGTTAACAGAATAGTTACAATTTTTAAAGAAATAGTTGAAATTGCGACAGAGTAATTGAAAAATGGCAGTAATAATTGATATCTTCACAAAAATAATTGAAATTTTGACAAAAATTATTAAAAACGAACAGTAATAATAATAATAATAATAATAATTTATTAATGCCAATACAATAAAAAGTTTATACACCTCAAATAGGGGTAGAATAAAAATTAATCTTAATCATTGTAATAAATAATTCTAATTCTAAGACAGAATCATTAAAAATTTGGAGGAAATCGTTGAAAAATGATTTTTTTGAACAATTGCAATTATGAGAAGAATAATGAAACATTGAACAGGAGTAATTCAAATCTTGATAAACATAATTAAAGTTTTGAAAGAAATAATATTCATAGGAATATGACCGAATAATTGACATTTTGACAAAAATAATTAAAAATGTATCATTTGATTTGATATCTTAATAAAAGTAATTGAAAGTTTGACAGAAATGTTTTACGGATTATTACGAAATTATTACGGATTATTTGAAAAATAATTGATATTTATATAAAAGGGATTTAATATTGACGGTTTTCATTGAAATTTTGATAAAAATCATTGAAAAATTGACTGCAATCATTGAAATGGCAAAAAAAAAACCGCAAACATAAATTATTGATATATGGCACAATTATTAAAATTAATTCAAAGTTAGAAAAGTTAGAACGTTAAACATTGTAATAAATAATTCTAATTCTAAGACAGAATCATTAAAAATTTGGAGGAAATCATTGAAACATGAGAGAATAATTGCAATTATGAAAATAATAATGAAACATTGAACAGGAGTAAATCAAACCTTGATAAACATAATTGAAGTTTTGAAAGAAATAATATTCATAGGAATATGTCAGAATAATTGACATTTTGACAAAAATTATTTTAAAAAAGTATCATTTGATTTGATATCTTAATAAGAATAATTGAAAGTTTAACAGAAATGTTTTACGGATTATTGCGAAATTATTACAGATTAATTGAAAAATAATTGATATTTATATAAAAGGAATATAGTATTGACAGTTATAATAGAAATTTTGATAAAAATCATTGAAAAATTGACTGTGATCATTGAAATAGCAAAAAAAAACGTAAAAAATTATTATTGATATACGGCATAATTATTAAAATTAATTGAAAGTTAGAAAAGTTGAAAGATAAAAGTAATTGGGTTTTTAATAGTTTTAAGTTTGTCAAAACATATGACGGAAGATTATGCATATTTTTGTTAAAGTTACGATCATTCAAAAACACCACCCTTATAACAATAAATTACTAGTTTTATTGTGTTAACTTAAGAAGCGAAATCAACCAGGCAAATCTAAAGTAGAAACGATTCTCTATGCATTATGTAAGGCTATAAAACGTTATGCATATCAATGATATAATAAATTAATAGGTTTTAATGACCGAAAATAATTGTGCCGGCTCATTGTTGCGCTTGTCAGTAACATGTCTTATGGTAATAAATTTTAATTTAAGGAACATATAAATCCCACACTTTTAAAAGATAAGTGCATGTGTGCATAGTAATCAAGTGCTACTATATATCATTCGTTTTCATTATTTACTCATGACAAAATAATTTCCGAGTAAACACCGCAAACGCTCCAGATTGTGGTAATTATGTATCAACTGAAAAATACCGACTTAAATTTACCGGTGGATTCATCTGACTGTAGAGTCGTACTTGAAAATTGTTTAAAACCATTCACAAAAAGCAAATTCTATGTACGGCCGATGCATATAATTATTGAACATTGAAAGCAAATTTCCCATCCACTATCAAATAATATTTTTAAATTTGAATAGTATCAGCGGAAGTATTTTTCAGCAATATTATGCCATGTGATTGTTTAAGTGCGTGTATTGAGTTAGCACGTATTACTTTAATTTGTCCTTGATCCCTAGAGCGCCGTTAATGAGTGCGAATGGCACTAATTTCTCAGTGCCAATATGAATATAAAATGTAATGTAATCACTAATCAGAGATATTCAAATAAAAATGACATCCTATGAAATATTTACACAGGTTTTTATTTCGTAGATAAAATTCGGGTGACATTGAGAGCTTATCTTTTTCCACAAAATTTCAATATTTGGGTCAACGGTGTAATCGCATGCCAGATAAAGGGGAGTGCATTATCATCACAGAGTGTATGAATACCTATAATGAATTCAAAGTAGTACGGCAGTATGTGTAATGTATAAGTCCGATTCCGTACTTGTTATTGGTAAAAATCGCTACCTACTTCACTTACGTTGTAAGTGCCTACAGTTGTGGTGTGCATTTGCATATTTCAAATGCAATTATAATTTGCTCACACCATCTAAATATTTATATTAATATTGTCGGTTTGGAGGTAAAACTCATTAAGTAACATTTAAGCGAAAATGAATTAATTTATGTTAATAAATAAACAAATAAATTTAAAAAAAAATTAAATAGTTTACATGTTTTATTTCTTTCTCTTTTTGATAATAAACTTACCAATACAAGTAAGTTACAATTATACTTTTAATGTACATGCAGAAAAAACTGATAATTGCATTATTTTATACCAAGTTATTATTAATATATCTTACATATCTCACAAATATAAAAATGTTACTTAATGTGTTTTACTTCTACGGTTACTGATGATACATTCAAATGAGGGTGTGTTAATTCTCGTGAAGTGTTGCTATTTTTTAAAGATAAAATTTCAACTATTTGGACGGAATAAATTCTGTAGCGGTTTCTCTTAGGGTTTTTAAAGTCAAACAAACTTAATAAAAGTAAACAAACTTAATATTCCTATTTTCTACACCAATAATTAACTTTAAGTTTACAGGTTCGGGAGTTTTCATGACATATAATTATATCCATTACCAATTCAGCGCTAAAGGGAGGCTGGCGAAACTTCCTTCTTTCTGCGAGTTCGCCAGCAGTTTTTATATGCCCATTTTATTACATTTTTTGCTATGTTTTGTTATTCTTTTGTTTGGATACGAGAAGTGATCTATACACCAAGTTATTTCTGAGACAATTACTTTTAAAAGTCTTCACCGCAGAACTTAGAATAAATTGTTGTACTGACCTCTGAATTACTTCGTTTAGCACTTAAAAACACCAACAGATCTCTTGATCCAGCAAAAATGGTTATGTTTAATGATGCACAGTTGAATGAGAGTCATTCAAATTAATGTTATGTTGACTTTAATTGGAGGTTATGGCTTATGCAATGTTGCCATTACTTGACTGTTTGAGGTTCTTTGAATTTTGTCAAAATTCAAATTTGGTCAAACAAACTTAATATGCTTATCTTCACCATCAATAATTAACTTTAAGTTTACAGGTTCGGGAGTTTTCATGACATATAATTATATTCATCGCCAATTGAGAGCTAAAGAAAGGCTGGTGAAACTTCCTTCTTTCTCCGAGTTCACCAGCAGTTTTTATATGCCCATTTTATTACATTTTGATTGCTATGTTTTGTTATTCTTTTGTTTGGATACGAGAAGCAATCTATAGACAAGTTATTTCTGAGACAATTACTTTTAATAGTCTTCACCATAGAACTTAGTATGAATTGTTGTACTGACCTCTGAATGACTTCGTTTAGCACTTAAAAACACCAACAGATCTCTTGATCCAGCAAAAATGGTTATGATGAATGCACAGTTGAATGAGAGTCATTCAAATTAATGTTAGGTTGACTTTAATTGGAGGTTATGGCTTATGCAATGTTGCCATTACTTGAATGTTTGGGGTTCTTTGAATTTTGTCAAAATTCAAATTCAGTCAAACAAACTTAATATTCCTAGCTTCTACACCAACAAATAACTTTAAGTTTACTGATTCAGGAGTTTTCATGCGTATAATTATATCCATTACCAATTCAGCGCTAAAGGCAGGCTGGCGAAACTTCCTTCTTTCTCCGAGTTCGCCAGCAGTTTTTATATGCCCATTTTATTACATTTTGATTGCTATGTTTCGTTATTCTTTTGTTTGGATACGAGAAGCGTATACACAAGTTATTTCTGAGACAATTACTTTTAAAAGTCTTCACCGCAGAACTTAGAATGAATTGTTGTACTGACCTCTGAATTACTTCATTTAGCACTTGAAAACACCTACAGATCTCTTGATCCGGCAAAAATGGTTATGTTGAATGATGCACAGTTGAATGAGAGTCATTCAAATTAATGTTAGGTTGACTTTAATTGGAGGTTATGGCTTATGCAATGTTGCCATTACTTGATTGTTTGAGGTTCTTTGAATTTTGTCAAAATTCAAATTCAGTCAAACAAACTTAATATTCCTATCTTCTACACCAACAAATAACTTTAAGTTTACTGATTCCGGAGTTTTCATGCATATAATTATATCCATTACCAATTCAGAGCTAAAGGCAGGCTGGTGAAACTTCCTTCTTTCTCAAAGTTCACCAGCAGTTTTTATTTGCCCATTTTATTACATTTTTATTGCTCTATTCTGTTATTCTTGTGTTTGGATACGAGAAGCAATCTATACATAAATTATTTCTGAGACAATTACTTTTAAAAGTCTTCACCATAGAACTTAGAATGAATTGTTGTACTGACCTCTGAATGACTTCGTTTAGCACTTAAAAACACCAACAGATCTCTTCATCCAGCAAAAATGGTTATGTTGAATGCACAGTTGAATGAGAGTCATTCAAATTAATGTTAGGTTGACTTTAATTGGAGGTTATGGCTTATGCAATGTTGCCATTACTTGACTGTTTGAGGTTCTTTGAATTTTATCAAAATTCAAATTCAGTCAAACAAACTTAATATTCCTATCTTTTACACCAACAAATAACTTTAAGTTTACAGATTCAGGAGTTTTCATGCATATAATTATATCCATTACCAATTCAGAGCTACAGGCAGGCTGGTGAAACTTCCTTCTTTCTCAGAGTTCACCAGCAGTTTTTATTTGCCCATTTTATTACATTTTGATTGCTCTCTTCTGTTATTCTTTTGTTTGGATACGAGAAGCAATCTATACACAAATTATTTCTGAGACAATTACTTTTAAAAGTCTTCACCATTAGAATGAATTGTTGTACTGACCTCTGAATTACTGCATTTAGCACTTAAAAACACCAACAGATCTCTTGATGCAGCAAAAATGTTATGTTGAATGCACAGTTGAATGAGAGTCAATCAAATTAATGTATGTTGACTTTAATTGGAGGTTATGACTTATGCAATGTTGCCATTACTTGATTGTTTGGGGCACTTTGAATTTTATCAAAATTCCATAATTTGGAACTAAAAATAATAATGAATCATATCATATTGAATTTAATTTTTAGATCTTGAATTGTAATTTGCTCCATAGTATTTCATTATGTGAACATGTAAACTACGTATATTTACACTACCATACTACCTATACCCTTTAGAAATGTTTAAAGCCAAGCTGTTAACTAGCGGCTTGAAATAATTTACATTGCTTTTATAAGGCAATACAAAATGTCCTATTTTATAGACTACGAGAAATATTTGTTTTAATTACATAATATAATAAAAATCTTACATATCTATTGAGATTGTGAGGTCAGTTATAAGTCAATGAATGCTCTCACTTGCATATTACAGAACATTCAAATTATGTTTGAAACCACATCGTGGTGAATTGATATCTATCGGCTGCCATAATTCGTACCCTGAGAATAACACTAACCTAACCAATCCTAACTAAAATAATAATAATAAAAAATATTACTTCAACATCCCTTCTAACTTTAAAAACATTTTAAAATAGAACTTTTTTTAATGTGGCATGCCGTCAAATTTTCATTCACAATGTGGACCAACGCAAAAGATTTGCCCACCCCTAATCTACAGGGTGTTCCAGGCACCACTGCTAACTCTGTTATTATTTAAACTACGAAGGTGGGAAAAGTAATCCAAAATGCCAAAAGTATCGCCAAAAGATTTGCCCACCCCTAATCTACAGGGTGTTCCAAGCACCAGTGCTAACTTTGTTATTATTAGAACTACGATGGCATGCAAAGTAGTCCAATTTTTTGTGGCGATTGAAAAATGTAAAACATTGATAATCGCATTTCCAAGATATTCACCAAAAACTCCTGTTTTAAAATGAAATACTTTGTATATATTATTACAGTTTTATAGAAAATATTGTTATGCACAAAATAGTTCTAATAGTTACTACAAAAAAGATGAGATTTTTGTGGCACGCAACTTAGACGAAATAGACATTTAGTCAATAATCAGACTGACAAATAATAACAAGGTTAGCAATGGTGCACTCTTAATAAACAAGCATTTCCGAAGTTAACTTGTTCTTTACTTTAACGAATTTATTTTACTTTCCAGAAGATGACTGATTAACGACGGACTAAAAAGATACAGAAAAATGGCACGAGGTGTAATGCGAGTCTACATTGCTGCCCTGTACAACAAAAATGCAGCTGAGTCGGGTAGGCTTGGTGTTTATAAATTAATCACATCAAATGGCTCTGTTAGACGCTTATCAACGAACTGTGGTAAAAGGCTGTTGCAAAAAGAATCTCCAAACGTAGAAAAATCCATCAAAGGTACCCCGTACAAGCAATTAACTATAGGCGTGCCCAAAGAAATATGGAAAAATGAACGAAGGTAAATAAAACGTTAATTCTGCCTTGGGGTTATAATGATTATTTAATATTACAGAGTGGCTCTTACACCGGCGGTCGCCGCTCTGCTTACGAAAAAGGGCTTTAACATAAATGTAGAAGAAAATGCAGGCGCCGAAGCCAAATTCCGCAATGAAGAGTATGAAAAAGTTGGTGCTAACATAGTTGAAACAAATGCAGCATTTGATACAGGTAACTTTTATACCTTTATACACTTTTTATATACAGGATTGGAATAAATCATGATTTAAAAAAAACATTTTGATTTGAATCAATGATTTAAAAAGTCATTTGATTTAAATTATGATTTTAATTATGATTTAAATCAATGATTTATTTAAAAAGAAAACATTTGAGATAAATTATGATTTTATTTATGATTTAAATTTAATTATACCTTTATACGTTAACTTTTTATACACAGGGTTGGAATAAATCATTATTTAAAAGTTTTTTTTTTTTAATTATGATTTCAATTATGATTTAAATCAATGATTTATTAAAAAAAAATCATTTGATTTAAATTATTATTTAAATTATGATTTAAATCAATGATTTATTTAAAAACAATCATTTGATTTAAATTATTATTTAAATTAAGATTTAAATGACACCAATCCTGCTTATAACATATAGCAAATGAAAATATGTTCCTTTTTAGATATTATAGTGAAAGTGCGTCAGCCAATGCAGCCAGAAATAAATAGGTTCAAAGAAAATAGTACGCTTATATCGTTTCTTTATCCAGCTCAAAATAGTAAATTAATAGAAGAATTAGCTACAAGAAGGATTAATGCATTCGGTAATACGAGTAAACATAATTAACAATTTTCTATTATTCACTTACCCCTTTATCTACAGCTATGGATTGCATTCCGCGTATAACAAGGGCTCAAGTCTTCGATGCCCTCAGCTCGATGGCAAATATTTCAGGTTACCGGGCCGTCATTGAAGCAGCAAATCACTTTCCTAGATTCTTTTCAGGTAAGGTTATTAAAATAAAAAAATCGTTAATTTGGCAAACACCGTTCACAATCAATTCTCGCCAACATTGACTTTGTATGTTGGGGGGAGAATTTTGTTGGTGTGTTTTGTTGGAAACTTATATGATTGTTTTAGATAGTTTTTTTAATTGAAAGCTGGAATGAATTTTTGAACGAGAAAGTTACTGTCTCTATTTTGTGCTTGTTCTCTATTTAGAGTTAATATTGATTACAATTGATACCATTGATATTACAGGTCAAATTACTGCTGCGGGTAAAGTACCCCCTGCGAAAATATTAATAATTGGTGGGGGGGTGGCAGGCTTGGCTGCCATTGGACAAGCTAAATCGATGGGGGCCGTTGTAAGAGCTTTTGATACACGAAGCGTTGTCAAAGAGCAAGTGGAATCGATGGGGGCAGAATTTTTGACTATTAACATTGAAGAGGAAGGCGGCACCACAGGTGGATATAGTAAAGAAATGTCGCAGGAGTTTATTGATGCGGAACATGCGTTATTTGCTAAGCAATGCAAAGAAGTTGACATTATCATTACCACGGCCTTAATTCCTGGCAAGACGGCTCCTACATTATTACTTAAAGTGAGTAATTAGTGCATACAATTATTATTTTTATTGCTTTTTTAATATAAAAATTCTTATTGTAGGAGCACATTATGTCTATGAAACCTGGAAGTGTAGTGGTCGATTTGGCAGCCGAAGCTGGAGGCAACATCGAGACAACTAGGCCCGGAGAGGTCTACCAATTAAATGATGTGACACACGTAGGACTTACCGATTTTCCCAGTCGTTTGCCAACCCAAAGTTCGACTTTATACGCAAATAATATTTCAAAATTCCTCCTCTCTATGGGTAACACGTTCATGGTATTAGATATTTTGATTTTATCGTCATCAATGTTTTTAGGTAAAGAAGACCATTTCGAGATTGATTTGACCGATGAAGTGGTAAGAGGTAGTATAATATTAGACAAAGGAAATCTTATGTGGCCACCGCCAAAGCCAGTTGGACCACCGGCACCGGCATCCGCGCCAAAGAAAGAGGCCGCCGTAGCTATTGCGCCGCCGAAAGAAGTATCGCCTTTCATGTCGACGTTTAAGGACACTGCAATGCTTTCCACAGGTATGCAGAAATTTTGTGTATATGATATGATTAACCATACATTAATTCTTTTGTGAAATTTTGTGTATATGATATGATTAACCATACATTAATTCTTTTGTGAAATTTTGTGTATATGATATGATTAACCATACATATATTCTTTTGTTTAGGAGTGGGCAGCATTCTTGCTTTAGGAATCGTATCTCCGAACCCGGTTTTCACATCTATGCTGACAACGTTTGGCTTGTCGGGGATCGTAGGTTATCATACCGTATGGGGTGTGTCACCTGCGCTGCATTCCCCTCTTATGTCCGTAACCAATGCAATTTCCGGCATTACTGCTGTAGGTGGTTTACTTTTAATGGATGGCGGGTACTACCCGACCAATACAGTAGAGGTAATAAAAGTACAAAAAGTACGATTCTCAGTTTACATTATTATATCCTTAGGCACTAGCAGCGACGGCAGCTTTTATATCTTTTATAAACGTGTTCGGAGGATTTGTCGTTACCAAGCGGATGCTGGATATGTTCAAAAGGTACAACTTCTGTTTACAATTATGACGTTATTTGATAATAGTCGTTCTTTAGATCGACGGATCCTCCCGAGTATAACAGTCTCTATGGTATACCGGCTGCTCTATTTCTTGGTGGATACGGATACGCTGCAATGCAACATTTACCAGAAATTCATCAGGCTGCTTACTTAGCAGCGTCTCTCTGCTGTGTAGGAGCGTTGGCAGGGTTAAGCTCTCAGAAAACGTCCCGTCTAGGAAACAATTTGGGAATGGTTAGTATCTCAGTCGTGTTTAAATAAACTAAACATATCCAAATTTGTATTGGCAAACAAGTTGATTGACGTGCGTTAATTTTAGATCGGAGTTTCTGGAGGAATTGCCGCCACTTTAGGACAGATAGCCCCCAACGTTGACGTATTGACTCAAATGGCCGCATGTATGGTGGGTGGTGGAGCGCTAGGAACGTTAATTGCGAAGAAAATTCAAATCACAGATTTGCCCCAACTTGTGGCTGGATTCCATAGGTATGTGTGCACATGGTCTGATGAAAATAGAAGGGAAAATGTCTCGCCTCTTATATGTATGTACAATGCAATAAACAATACTTGAGGTACATTGAAATGTCCCATCAAAAATCAAACGGTATTTGTACCTTTGAGATAATTTGAGCCCACCGTGTATACACCTATACTCTATTTAATAACTAGGAGCAGTAAGTCCCAAAACCCAATTTACACTGTGAAAAGTTACCATAAAAATACCCAGTATACCCAGTTAGTCTAAAAATATTTGAAATAAAGTGTTTCGTATATATTTCTGCCAGTAAACGTCAACGTTACACAATTATTTTAACGCATTGTGTGTAGTTTAGTAGGGTTAGCAGCAGTTCTAACGTGTATGGCGACATTTATCCACGATTTTCCCACATTCGCCACCGATCCTGCTGCAAATATGGTTAAAACTGCGCTGTTTTTGGGAACCTACATTGGTGGTGTAACGTTTAGGTAATTAGTCTTAATTATTTTAGTTCTAACGGATAAAGATTTTGATAATTTTTTTAGCGGTTCACTAATTGCATACGGCAAATTGCAAGGAGTCCTTAAGTCAAATCCGCTTTTACTGCCCGGCAGGCACGCTCTTAATTTAGGATTACTTTTGGGCAATGTTGGTGCTGCCGGCTACTTCTTCTATGACCCCACTATAATGGGAGGTCTTGGTGCATTGGGAACAACGGCTGCTTTGTCTACTACAATGGGAGTTACATTGACAGCCGCAATTGGAGGTAATGTCTTACAGTTTCTTTAGAATGAATGACTGAATTTAGTATGACACTATTATTTTGTGTACACACTGTATGTGTTTTTAAAATGTAGTTTCATTCTACCCTTAAATATTGTGATTACCACTTAGTGACTATAACATCCTAATGATTTAATCTTTGCGTCTAGGAGCTGATATGCCTGTCGTAATCACCGTACTGAACAGTTATTCTGGATGGGCCCTATGCGCAGAAGGATTTATGTTGAACAACAATCTAATGACCATTGTGGGTGCTCTCATTGGAAGCTCTGGAGCCATTTTATCGTACATCATGTGCAAAGTAATAAGCGCACAATTCCTTTACGAATGTCATAACTGAACGTTAAAATTTCAGGCCATGAACCGATCATTACCCAATGTAATATTAGGCGGATTCGGTACTTCAAGCACAGGATCCGGAAAGCCCATGGAGATCACCGGCACCCATACGGAAATAAATGTGGACAGTGCAGTCGACCTCATAAGGAATGCACGCAACATTATTATTGTGCCCGGTTATGGTTTGTGTGTTGCAAAAGCACAATATCCGATAGCTGAAATGGTCAATGCACTGAAAAAAAGTGGAAAGAACGTCCGTTTTGCAATTCATCCAGTGGCAGGTATGTTTTTCAATTGAAATAGGAGAATGTATAATTTAACATTTTTACATTTATTTCATACTTTATTGTTGCAAAGAATTGCACTCAAATGTTTTAAATAACCTCACCTTTTACAATTTAACATTTTTGCATTTATTTCATATTTTATTGTTGCAAAGTATTGCATTCAAATGTTTTAAATAACCTCACCTTTTCATTAGGTTATGTTAGGCTAGGTTAGTTATAATTTCATAAGTTATTGTGAGTTGTTGTAAAGTATTGTATTCAAATATTTTAATAAACTCACCTCTTCCTTAGGTCGTATGCCTGGACAGCTAAATGTACTGCTAGCCGAAGCCGGTGTGCCCTACGATGACGTCCTGGAGATGGAGGAAATAAACGACGATTTCCCAGAAACCGACCTGACCCTCGTAATAGGCGCCAATGACACGGTCAACAGTGCGGCCCTGGAGGATCCAAACTCTCCGATTGCAGGAATGCCTGTCCTAAACGTTTGGAAATCGGAGCAAGTAATAGTTATGAAGAGATCATTGGGTGTGGGATATGCGGCCGTCGATAACCCGGTATTCTACAAACCGAACACCGCAATGTTGCTGGGCGATGCTAAGAAGACTTGTGAACAATTACTAGCGAAAGTTAATGCCTCCGAAGGGACATGATTAACTAAATATATTTAATATGGATTAAATGTTTTTTACGCCCTGATGACATATTCACCGTTTCCAAAGGTGATTAATTCCACCTTGCTAAACACGTGAAGTAATATGTTATCAATAAGGGAACTCTTTAATACTTATACTATTGTGATTAGTTTATCATTTGCATTTATAAAATTTAATTTTTCGTGAGGTCCAATTTATGAATTTATGAATGACACACTTTTTTACTTCTGATGTAGGTAATATTAATGTGAGTATTGAACCATTATTACTACTACTCTCTTGCACAATATATATTTTAAGTTAATATTGAGTATATTTGTAACATATATATGTATTTACATATGTATAAGATTAAAAGTCTATTATGTAATAAATATAATAAAATTATTCGATCCCATATTTTTCGTCATATGTCTGGAATAAAAACGATGAGTTTTATTCATGTAGGTTATTGTACAGTGGAGGCCATAAAAACTATCTTCACGTCAGTGTCACTTTTATCTAATATTTCGTTAATGTAAATTGTTCTACATTAGAGGATAACAGTTGAGTGAATGATCCTTCAAATCACAACTACATTAGAAGGAAGGTCGCTTTCAATTTTGGCAGGAACTTGCGCCCTTTAAATGTCTACAATGCGACAAGGCATTATTAAATATGACAAGTGACAAGTATTTCAAATATTGTCACTTTGAAATATTTTGAAGGATCGCAAACCTGTTTTATACCATTAAATATATTTCGGCGAAAATTGTTATGGCCACCACTGTACTTGTTTTGCTTACTTTTTTTGCAATCTGTCTAAATCTTTCTACATTAGCCACTCCTGTTTTCGATATCAAATCGCTAAACATACTATCCTCGTCTTGCATTAATAAGTAGGGATGATCGTATTCCATGATTTGGCCAGCCTCCATTACAATTACCTAAAAGTAATTGTACAGTACAAGTGACAGTAATTTGTACATATGGTACTTTATCGGAATCCATAATTGTATTTAGCCTGTGCGCTATTGTTATGACAGTACAGCTAGCAAATTTATCCCTAATTGTTTGTTGAATAAAATTATCAGTTTGCAAATCTACGTTTGCAGTGGCTTCGTCCAGTATCAAGATTTTGTTATTTCTTACGATTGCCCTAGCTAAGCAGACTAGTTGCCTTGAACCGACACTTAAATTTACTCCGCCATCTTTCATAACCTCATCTAAGCAATCTGAAATTAATTTTGTTAATTCACGTTTTAAATGTTTTATTATGTTACGTTAATTGTATAAGTGCTTTACTAAATTTCATACAATTTGATTACAGTTTTATTAATATATATGTTATGTGGCTGAAAATTCATAATCAAATTGTATAAGTGCTTTACTAAATTTCATACAATTTTATTGCAATTTTATTAATGTATATGTTAAGTGGCTGAAAATTCATAATCAAATTGTATAAGTGCTTTACTAAATTTCATACAATTTTATTAATTACAATTTTATTAATGTATATGTTAAGTGGCTGAAAATTCATAATCAAATTGTATAAGTGCTTTACTAAATTTCATACAATTTGATTACAGTTTTATTAATGTATATGTTATGTGGCTGAAAATTCATAATCAAATTATATAAGTGCTTTACTAAATTTCATACAATTTGATTACAGTTTTATTAATGTATATGTTATGTGGCTGAAAATTCATAATCAAATTGTATAAGTGCTTTACTAAATTTCATACAATTTGATTATAGTTTTATTAATGTATATGTTATGTGGCTGAAAATTCATAATCAAATTGTATAAGTGCTTTACTAAATTTCATACAATTTGATTACAGTTTTATTAATGTATATGTTATGTGGCTGAAAATTCATAATCAAATTGTATAAGTGCTTTACTAAATTTCATACAGTTTGATTATAGTTTTATTAATGTATATTACTTGGACTTTCTGCCAATTTTAAATCGACGTCAACCAATGCAGAGTATAAAACAGTATCGCTGTATTCTCTAAACGGATCCAGATTGTATCGTAAAGTCCCAGAAAATATGACCGGTTCCTGAAAAATGTTATAAAGTTTTGTCTGCCTCGTCAGAAAATATCTTATACCTGTGGTATAATTGATATCTGCCTTCTTAAGTCGTGCAAGCCAATCTGTCCAGTCTCTATTTGATCAATAATTATTTCACCTTCTATATAAGCTAATCGGAATAAACATTGTATTATAGACGATTTACCAGCGCCTGTCCTACCAACAATACCTATCTAATATTTTCAATAATAAGCTTAAAAAATAATTTATATACAGCGCATGTTACCTTATCTTGGGCTTTAATAAAACAAGTCACGTTTTTCAAAACGGGCAGCTCATTTAAACTGTACCTCAGGAAAACATTTTTAAACTCAATGTTTCCCTTAGGGGGCCATGTGGCTGCAGGTTTTTTCCCTGGAAGCTGTTACATTTCGTTAAAACACGATTTTACAGTTGAAGTACCTCACCGATTCTAAAGGGGGCTCCGGTTCAATATTGGTGAATTCCAGAACCCTTTCGACGGAAGTTAACTGTGTCTCGAATTCAGCGCTTTGTCGCATCCCCCATTGAAAAATTCCTGTCAGCCCGATGCACTGTGTGACGATCAAAGCGATCTCTGCTCCCTCCGCATCCCCCATTGTAATGAAGAAGTATATCACGATTGCGGTATACACGACGGTCAGCATGTCCAGGGCGTATCCAAACGCCCTGGAAGCGGCCATAAACATGTGCGAGGCGCTCGTGTGAATGTCTTGGAAATTATCAAATTCGTCCGCCAAAAGTACTTCGTTTCCGTGTGCCCTGATGACGGCCAGCCCCTGCATGGTGGCGTTCACGTGGGTAAAAACTGGACTTCTTGCTAGAAATATTGCTATTGTTTAAGGGTGTAATAATGCTTTGGGATTCTTAAGTATCTGCTTCATTGCTAAGCTGGAACAAAAAGGTAAGCCGTTTCCACAACACAGAACTCCCGGTCCAAATTTCACCAGTACATTCCTCTTGAGTAGATGAGAGCATAAACATTTTTTAAATGTATCTATTAGTTTTTCAATTATGAATATTAAATGCTGGCCAATCAGAAATTCAGTAACAATTTTTAATATTGTTTTCAAGCAATTTAATACAGTAGCAATATTGTATGCTTGGACAGCTGCTTAAGTATTTAATGCTGGACAATCAGAGATTCAGCAACAATTTAAAAAAAAATGAGCAATTTAATACAGTAGCAATATTGTAGCAGACCTGGCAAACCAACACATTGGCCTACAGATCTTAATAAAATTCCAGATTAAATTGATTTTTTTGGTCTGTGGTAGCAGATGTCCAAGCATACAATATTGCTACTGTATTAAGCAATATTGTATGCTTGTACATCTGCTTAAGTATTTAATGCTGGACAATCAGAGATTCAGTAACAATTTTTAATATTTTTTTTGTTTTCAAGCAATTTAATACAGTAGCAATATTGTATGCTTGGACAGCTGCTTAAGTATTTAATGCTGGACAATCAGAGATTCAGCAACAATTTAAAAAAAATGAGCAATTTAATACAGTAGCAATATTGTAGCAGATGTCCAAGCATACAATATTGCTACTGTATTAAGCAATATTGTATGCTTGTACATCTGCTTATGTATTTAATGCTGGACAATCAGAGATTCAGTAACAATTTTAAATTATTTTTTTTCAAGCAATTTAATACAGTAGCAATATTGTATGCTTGGACAGCTGCTTAAGTATTTAATGCTGGACAATCAGAGATTCAGCAACAATTTAAAAAAAATGAGCAATTTAATACAGTAGCAATATTGTAGCAGATGTCCAAGCATACAATATTGCTACTGTATTAAGCAATATTGTATGCTTGTACATCTGCTTAAGTATTTAATGCTGGACAATCAGAGATTCAGTAACAATTTTTAATATATTTTTTGTTTTCAAGCAATTTAATACAGTAGCAATATTGTATGCTTGGACAGCTGCTTAAGTATTTAATGCTGGACAATCAGAGATTCAGCAACAATTAAAAAAAATGAGCAATTTAATACAGTAGCAATATTGTAGCAGATGTCCAAGCATACAATATTGCTACTGTATTAAGCAATATTGTATGCTTGTACATCTGCTTAAGTATTTAATGCTGGACAATCAGAGATTCAGCAACAATTAAAAAAAAATGAGCAATTTAATACAGTAGCAATATTGTAGCAGATGTCCAAGCATACAATATTGCTACTGTATTAAGCAATATTGTATGCTTGTACATCTGCTTAAGTATTTAATGCTGGACAATCAGAGATTCAGTAACAATTTTTAATATTTTTTTGTTTTCAAGCAATTTAATACAGTAGCAATATTGTATGCTTGGACAGCTGCTTAAGTATTTAATGCTGGACAATCAGAGATTCAGCATCAATTAAAAAAAAAAGAGCAATTTAATACAGTAGCAATATTGTAGCAGATGTCCAAGCATACAATATTGCTACTGTATTAAGCAATATTGTATGCTTGTACATCTGCTTATGTATTGAATGCTGGACAATCAGAGATTCAGTAACAATTTTTAATATATTTTTTGTTTTCAAGCAATTTAATACAGTAGCAATATTGTATGCTTGGACAGCTGCTTAAGTATTTAATGCTGGACAATCAGAGATTCAGCAACAATTTAAAAAAAAAATGAGCAATTTAATACAGTAGCAATATTGTAGCAGATGTCCAAGCATACAATATTGCTACTGTATTAAGCAATATTGTATGCTTGTACATCTGCTTAAGTATTTAATGCTGGACAATCAGAGATTCAGTAACAATTTTTAATATTTTTTTTGTTTTCAAGCAATTTAATACAGTAGCAATATTGTATGCTTGGACAGCTGCTTAAGTATTTAATGCTGGATAATCAGAGATTCAGCAACAATTTAAAAAAAAATGAGCAATTTAATACAGTAGCAATATTGTAGCAGATGTCCAAGCATACAATATTGCTACTGTATTAAGCAATATTGTATGCTTGTACATCTGCTTATGTATTTAATGCTGGACAATCAGAGATTCAGTAACAATTTTTAATATATTTTTTGTTTTCAACCAATTTAATACAGTAGCAATATTGTATGCTTGGACAGCTGCTTAAGTATTTAATGCTAGACAATCAGAGCTTCAGCAACAATTTAAAAAAAAATGAGCAATTTAATACAGTAGCAATATTGTAGCAGATGTCCAAGCATACAATATTGCTACTGTATTAAGCAATATTATATGCTTGTACATCTGCTTAAGTATTTAATGCTGGACTATCAGAGATTCAGTAACAATTTTTAATATTTTTTTTTGTTTTCAAGCAATTTAATACAGTAGCAATATTGTATGCTTGGACAGCTGCTTAAGTATTTAATGCTGGACAATCAGAGATTCAGCAACAATTTAAAAAAAATATGAGCAATTTAATACAGTAGCAATATTGTAGCAGATGTCAAAGCATACAATATTGCTACTGTATTAAGCAATATTGTATGCTTGTACATCTGCTTAAGTATTTAATGCTGGACAATCAGAGATTCAGCAACAATTTTTAATATTTTTTTGTTTTCAAGCAATTTAATACAGTAGCAATATTGTATGCTTGGACATCTGCTTAAGTGAATGTACATACAGCTGAAATTTGGCCAGCAAGTTATGGGACACCCCATAAATATTTTGTGAATTCAATCAGTTTACAGTTTTCTTCTGCATTGTTGAACCATAATTGAATCGTTTATTTCAGAAACCCGGTAAGTGTACTTTTTCAAATTTTCGGGAAACGAAGGAAAACACTATCAGCGTTATTCATCAAAATTTAAACCGTGGTTTAGCGGTTTTTTACAAATGGTTACTAAGATTTAACCACTGTTAAACTGCGGCTTAAATTTTTATGAATAACACTGTATATCTTTTTATATTTTATATATTGTAATTAAATATCCCATAAAAAGGAATGTAAATTAAATGGATAATGCAAAAAAATATGCTTTTTGGTTACTGATATACCGTATTCCCTAAAATATAAAAATTAATAAAAATGTCTGTTGAGGGGTTTCAGAAATAAACAATTCAATTATCTTAATCTGCTTAATGCAAGAACTAGGTAAGTCATTTTTTTGCATTTTGGAGATATATATTTAATTCATAGCTGAATTCCCTAAGTATTGAATGCAATAACTAAATTTATTTAGTGATGTAATACTAGATGTATTTTTTACAAGCTTATTTAAACGTAGTACCATCTATGTTTAAATAAACTTGTAAAAAATACCTGCTAGAGAATCGGTAAAACTGTTCTTGCCGATTTTTTTTTCAGAAACTTGAAAAATGGAGTTACCTAGTTCTTGGATCAAGCAGACGTTATATTGTAATGAAAAAGTTGTGCATAATGTTACCCACTTTTGTATTAAATATTTCCCTCCAGCTTCCAGGATGAAGCAAGTACATAAGAATTCCAGAGCATTTGGCTCACCATGTGCATATAATATCCATTCATGATCAACTTTTAGTAAAGTAGCCATTTTTTTTTGTTGAAGCAGGAAATTTTGACAAACGTCAATAAACAAGTTTAACAAATACATTTTTGTAACATGAAACAGCGTTGCCTGCATTACAGCAAAATAATAATCATAATTGTTGATTATGTATGATAAACTTGATAAGGAATTAAGATAAGTACGGTTAACATTATTAAAAAAAAAAAAGTTATCGCAATAGTTATTTCTAGTTAGATCCATTCTGAGTATGGAGTTTTAGAAGGTTGGTGGGGTTTTTTGGATTCTCAGGTTGTTTAAAAAGGTTTGGAAACAACCTGAGAGTTACATTTTACATTCTACAACAGATACATTTTTTTATATCTAGATACAGATTCAGATACTTCAGATACAGAAAAAATGTATCTAGATACATATCTAGATAAAAATTTGAAAATGTATCTCAAACTTAAAATAAATACGAGAAAATTAATCCAAGCCCCAAGGTAAAAATTAAAAAATAAATTATAATGCTCTCAATAATGAATCAATAGCTAATTGTATGTAATTAACGTGAAATGCAGTGTTGTAACAGATACATTTTTTAAAAATCTAGATACAATGCAGATACTTCAGAAAAAATGTATCTAAATTCAACTTTAGGTATTCAAGCAAGAATGTATCTAGATACTTAAAATGGTTCTAAATACTGTATCTAGATACATTACAACACTGCAAGAAACCCCAACAACCTTCTAAAACTTCATATTCAGAATTTATCTATCCACAAACCACTATTGTGATAACTGTTATTTTTTTTAAATTGTTAAGTTTTCACAATTTTACTAAAAGTTGATCGTGGTGAATGGTGAATATTTTCGTTACCTATTCCTTCCAACCTTTTTAAACTACAACTGGCTTTTAAATAATATTTCCTGATAATGTAAAATATTATACAAACTGATATTGTTATCAGCAGTAACCACGCGTTTATAAAAGCTAAAAGTCCTATCACACCCACAAAATTCAGCAATATCTGAAAATAAATCGTTATATTGCAAACAATCGCTTCAAATTCACGTGTTGATGAACCTGATACGTATCGACCATGGCATAGGGCAAAATTTCATCCACGGCGCCCATGTCCTTAGAAAACCTATTCAATACCCGACCAGATGCGTTTAATGTGAAAAACCTCAGATTTGCCCTGGTCACACTTTTGAACATCCGATTGTGCAGCCTAAAAATGAGAGCTGCATGAAATTTCACACCATCGCACCCATTTCTAAAGTCCAGTTGTACAATCTTGGTTTAACTTTAACCATGGTTCAGTTACCTAGGATATAGTAAGGCCCAGTTGTATGATCGTGGATCATCGTTTACCATGGTTCAGTTACATAGGATACAATTGTTAATACAATGGTATCCTTAGAAAGTGAACCACGATCAAAGATAGTTCACGATCGTACAACTGAGGCCCAGTTGTACGATCGTGGATCATCATTGACCATGGTTCAGTTACCCAAGATACCATTGTATTAACAATTGTATCCCAGGTAACTGAACCATGGTCAATGATGAACCACGATCGTACAACTGGGCCTGAGCCTTACTGACGCAATGATATCCATAGCCTCATAGCCTCATTGAAAAAATACCTCAACAACAAAACAAGGGAGAATTACGAAGAATTTAGAAACGCAAGAAACAAGGTAAAGCAGAAGCAATGGGAAGAATTTGGATACAAACTCAAAAGAAATTGGACGGAAAACAAAAAAAAACTATTCTACAGCGTAATCAAAAGGAACAGACAAGACAAAGAAGCAACAGAGAGGCTCATAAAAAAGCAAAAATGGAGAAATACTAAGATAAGAAAAAAAATAGTAGAAAGGTGGAAGGAATACTTTAAAGAGCTATTAGGAGCCACAGAAGATGAAGAGGAGGAGAACAAATGGGAGAGAAGCAAATAAGGAAGAGGGAGAAGATATAACAGAAGAAGATGCTTTTGTAGGCTACTATCCATTTCTTGTTGCCCTCTGGTGTGCATTTCTTTATTATGTCGTCCATGTAGGTAATGAATAGAGTGGGACTTAGACTCCTTCCCTGCCTTAGCCCATTTTTTGTTTCAAATGTTTCTGATTGTGTGTTGTTGCATATTAACGTGTTGGTGTTGTTTTCGTATATATTTTGTATTATCCTTATCATTTTGTCATTTACCTTCCCTTGTTTCAGTGTTGCCCATAGTTTCGCTCTAGGTACCTTATCGAATGCTTTCTCTAGATCTAGAGACGCTATGTATATTTTTGTGTCTGGAATGGGAAGTAAAGCCAAACAAAAAGAAAAGGAAATGAAGACCAAAAAAGACATGGGATGACAGAATAAAAAGAATAATAGAAGAAAGAGGGAAAACATGGAAGAACTTCATGAACGAAAAACAGTAACAGAAGAAGAAAAGGAGAAAAGAAAACAACACACCTACACCATTGTGGTAGAAGGTGGACATTACACACATATCCAATCCATTACAAACAAGCTAATGGACTCAGGAGACCTCAAAACAGAACTTGGAAGACGGAGAAAGACATGGGATGACAGAATGAAAACAATAATAGAAGGAAGAGGGAAAACATGGAAAGAAGCGAAAGAACAAGCGAAGGACAGGACTAAATGGAAGAACTTCGTGAACGAAAAACAGTAACAGAAGAAGAAAGGAGAAAAGAAAACAACACACCTACACAATTGTGGTAGAAGGTGGACATCACACAATACCCAACCCATTACAAACAAGGTAATGGACTCGTGAGACCTCAAAACAGCACTTGGAAGACCGAGAAAGACATGGGATGACAGAAGGAAAACAATACTAGAAGAAAGAGGGAAAACCTGGAAAGTAGCGAAAGAAATTGCGAAGTTCAGGACTAAATGGAAGAACTTCATGAACGAAAAACAGTAACAGAAGAAGAAAATGAGAAAAGAAAACAACACACCTACACCATTGTGGTAGAAGGTGGACATTACGCACATACCCAACCCATTACAAACAAGCTAATGGACTCAGGAGACCTCAAAACAGCACTTGGAAGACCGAGAAAGACATGGGATGACAGAATGAAAACAATAATAGAAGGAAGAGGGAAAACATGGAAAGAAGCGAAAGAACAAGCGAAGGACAGGACTAAATGGAAGAACTTCGTGAACGAAAAACAGTAACAGAAGAAGAAAAGGAGAAAAGAAAACAACACACCTACACCATTGTGGTAGAAGGTGGACATCACACACATACCCAATCCATTACAAACAAGCTAATGGACTCAGAAGACCTCAAAACAGCACTCCGATCATCAGGTCGAATCCACCCAGAAAGAGGAAGACTTAGGATATACACCAGCAAAAGATGGGTGTCCCCAGCAGGATTATTCTTCAAGTGTTCACCTGCATCCCGTGCATTGTTAACTACAGGATAAGTAATCTAGGAAGCTGCATCCACTCGTGAGTCTTTCAAGTATCACGAATTTGACACCAAAGTGACAACAGCTCATTAAATATGATTAGATTTCCTAACAAGATGAGAAGAGTATCTGGACTAATAGCAAGTGACAAAGTCGCAGAAAATCCTGCGGAAAATTCCAATTGGCTTGATTAATTTTGAATTGAATCGATTGATAGGTACGAACGAATTTTTCAGGTACACCATTAATGTCCAGTTGTATGATCGTGGATCACCTTGATACCTAGGATACAATTGTTAATACGATGGTATCCTAGGCAACTGAACCATGGTCAAGGATGATCCACGATCGTACAACTGGGCCTTAAATTTTCAAAATTGGCTTGGCGCGGGACTTCGACGAGGACGACCTGACGAAACCTCTGACCCAGCACCCATCTCCATAGAAACTGAACCAGGATCAAAGTTGATCGACGATTGTACAACTGGAGCTATATGTACCCAATTGATGCTCGCATGCAGAATCCGTAGAAGTAAAACGACCTGAACAAGGCTATGGACATTGTTATTCCCACGGCTATGGCTACGTACTTTGCACAATCTGCCCTGGGTATATCGAAAAAAGCTGGAATGCTTTGTTCGCTTTTGCGGTGGTAACGTTTATCCTCAACTTTCGACCTGAAAGTTATAATTCAAGTTACTAAACAGTGCAAGAACCTGTTTTCAAAAACCCAGACACGCGTTTACTGATGGCCAGCAACAAAAAATAGCTATAAGGTTTCATTTCGAAACCAACGCTTCGAACCCATATTTTTTCATTTCGACCTGAAAGTTATAATTCAAGTTACTAAACAGTATAAGAACCTGTTTTCAAACACCCAGACATGCGTTTACTGATGGACAACAACAAAAAATAGCTATAAGGTTTCATTTCAAAACTAACGTTTCGAACCCATATTTTTTTCATTTCGGCCTGAAAGTTATAATTGAAATTACTAAACAGTACAAGGACCTGTTTTCAAACACCCAGACACGCGTTTACTGATGGCCAGCAACAACAAATAGCTATAAGGTTTCATTTCAAAACCAACGCTTCTAACTCATATTTTTTTCATTTCGGCCTGAAAGTTATAATTCAAAGTACTAAACAGTGCAAAAACCTCTTTACAAACACCCAGGCACGCGTTTACTCATGGCCAGCAACAAAAAATAAGTATAAGGTTTTATTTCAAAACCAACGCTTCGAACCCATTTTTTTTTCATTTCGGCCTGAAAGTTATAATTCAAATTAATAAACAGTGCAAGAACCTGTTTTCAAACACCCAGGCACGCGTTTACTCATGGCCAGCAACAAAAAATAAGTATAAGGTTTTATTTCAAAACCAACGCTGCGAACCCATATTTTTTTCATTTCGGCCTGAAAGTTATAATTCAAGTTACTAGACAGTGCAAGAACCTGTTTTTAAACACCCAGACACGCGTTTACTGATGGCCAGCAACAAAAAATAACTATACTCTTTTTTTTTAAACTGGCGTGCACGTCATCAAAGTGATAATCATAATAATGATAGCACAATTTTACAAGGTTTCCAGCTGTCCTGGGTATTTAAAAATGGCTGCAATCAGCTGTTCCGCCCGTGCAATCTTGTGCGACAGTGCGCGGTTCGTAACAAATTCGTCGACTTCTCTGCCGTTTTTCGTACAGATATCAATACAATGGATTAACATCTACAATGGCAAAATATGCATTGTATTAATTGAACAAATACTGTTCTGAATATTTTTATGCATATTTTCGAAAACAATCACGTTGGTACGAAAAAACCTCATCCCTCAGCTGTTTGATGACGTGCACGCCAGTTTAGAAAAATCAGAGTATATAAGGTTTGATTTTAAAACCAAGGCTTCGAAGCCATATTTTTTTCGTTTCGGGTTTAATTCCGGTTCAGTTGAAAAAAATATATCGGTACGGTTCCGGCAAGAATATGTTTTTCCGGTTTCCGGTTCAGTTCAGGTTCGAAGCCCCCCTTAAAACGACGGGGTGTTATGGAGGTTAGTTGTAACTTACCAAGCCGCCATCAAAAAGTCGAAGGTACTAGCAGCAACTTGGGCCAATATGAAGAGGCCAAACAGCAACAAGATGAAGATATAGTTTCCACCGGCCTTGTAGTAGCTCATCAGGACAGAACACCCGACGACTCCGGTGCTTCTCATTTCTTGAAACTCCTTCTGATTCTAACATTTTTGATACAAAGATTTAAGACGAGTGTTGCAAAAAACGAATCATCTTACCGGTCGCTTAATGGTCGACGCAACGCTCTTCATACTTTTGGCGCTCTGGACGATCGCTGGTACAATCTCCGCCTCCTCTTCGATGGGTTTCTCCTCCTCGGGGATGAGCTTCGCGAAGAACTCGATGAGCGTGAACACCTCCTTGTAGGTTCCCAGGCCCCTCACTTTGCCGTCGTCCAGAAACAAGATGTGGTTCACGTCCTTCAGGTACTGCCACTGGTGGGTGGTCAAAATGACAACTTTATCCTTCAGATACCCCGTTATGCATTCCTCGAACAACTGTTTGCCAACGTTGGTGTCCACAGCGGACAGCGGATCGTCCAGCAGGTAAATATCCGCTTCTCGATAGACGGCCCTAGCCAGGTTGATCCGAGCCCTTTGTCCTCCGCTCAACGATATACCCTTCTCCCCCACAAGCGTCCTGTCTCCGTAGGGCAGCAGCGAGAAATCCCTCGTTAAGGCACACACCCTTACAACGGTGTTGTACTTTTTGCGGTCGTAGTCGTTACCAAATAAAATATTCTGCCGCACAGATCCTGAAACCGGTACTCGTTTTAACGGTTCGTGGAAGGTTTTGGCGCAGTTTACCAGCAAACAGAAAAGGGTCTTGCGTGGCGTACGATATTTGCCCATCCACCTTTACAGTTCCGCTGAACGGGATCAGCTCACCCAGTACTAAATAGAGCAGGCAGGATTTGCCGGAACCCACAGGACCAACTATTGCCGTCAAAAGTCCTGGCTCCACCGTTAAACTTACGTCGTTAAGTACCAAAGCGTCTGCGTAACGCAACGAAGCGTTATGTATTTGGATCCCTGTAGTCGCAGGAAGAGTAAATCGCTTCGTATAGTAGGAGGAATAGTTTTCGTTTTTCGTCAGTTTATTCAACCACTGGGGGTCGAGTGGTTCCGGATTCGCAATGGTCGTCTCCTTCAGCATCAGGAATTCCCTCACCCTTTGTGAAGCAACAAAGATTTCCGATATCTGGAATTGTACGGGTAACAAATGTGTGCAAGCTATTTCAGGACCATCCAAACGTACATGACCTATACCTTGGGGATAATACACGGTCATTGTCATGCGTAAAATTTGATAGAACGAGACGACCAGGAAAACCGTATCTATTGTGATAAATCCCGCCGCCTTCAAATGGAAATAACACGAGAGGAAATGACCTGAGCGAGTTATAAATAATATTAACGACATTGTAATTCCTTTGATTGCTGATGCTTTTATAAGGGCGTGCATTTCGTGCCTGTTGAAACGAACGATTAATTAAGTGCACCACAAATATAACGTTACAGTAGTCCCGATGAAAGCTGACAATGACTCGTGTCATGATGACTCGCATACTTAACGTAAATGTAATAGAAATGAAATAAGAACAAATTACGTGGAGCCCGTTTTCGCCCACCCCACTCCCGACATCAGGAGCTAGTGGCCTTCCTCGCTACTCCATAGGGGTACCCCTGTTCCACGTCCAAATGTGTTGAAGGGCCCTCAGAAACGTAACAACGTAAGCCGAATTTTTGGCAATATGGAGCGATGAGTCATTGTCAGCTCTCTTTGGGCTATTACCTACTTTCTTGTCCGATCTATAAGCGCACTGAAGGCGTATTCCCAGGAGTACATTTTCAAGACTCGTATGCCCTGCAGTATTTCATTCATTACCTGAACTCTGTTATCCGTCCGTATGGCAGTCTCGACTCTTACCATTTTCGTCAGTGCGCCAAGAATAACTGCAAAATGCGCCATAAAATTCGACCCGTTTTCGCACATTCATACATATACTTCGCGCACCTATAGTTTGTTTTTATGACACTGACTTGCAATGAAAATTATAAGGGTGGGATTGTTAAAGCACTTCAAGTTAGGTATCATAAAAGTTCAGGTATCCAGTCCAGGCTTTGGCTTGAATATTGATGCACCAAAGAGTTGCCAGTGACAAAGGGCCCGCTGATACCTGCATACTGGACTTTTATGATATCTAACTTGAAGTGATTTAACAATTCCACCCTGTAATAGATGTATGTAATATAGATGTAATGTATGTACCTTAGAGGTAAAGAAGGTTGTCTAACCTACCGCAACGACCACGCATAGAAGTTTAATAAATACAGTATACACATGGCATTTGTGTTGTTCAGTCGATTCCTAGATCCACTCCCAGATATATAACATGGTGGAGCTTAACGGACATTAAAACGAGAAATAAAAAGAAGACGTGAAAATGGAAAGCAGAGCAATCCAACCAATTAAATTAAACGGCAATCTCAGTGAAAATTGGAGACAATGGAAGCAGAGGTATGAAATATACTCCGCCGCTGTAGAATTAGACTCAAAACCAGAAAAAACGCAATGTGCACATTTACTGCATTTAATGGGCGAAGAAGCCTACAATAGCTTCACATTTAGTGACGATGATAAGGACAAAATTACTGTACTAAAGAAGAAATTTAATGATTATTTCATTCCAAAAAAGAACCTAACCTACGAGAGATATAAATTTTTCACGTCCCGCCAAAATGAGGAAAGCACAGAACAGTATGTCACGTCATTAAAAAACAAAGCAAAACAGTGCGAATACCCTGAAAATTTTAAAACGGAATTAATAAAAACGATGCTAATCATTGGGATAAAAGATGAGAAGGTTCGAGAGCAACTTCTACAACATCAAGAGTATACCCTGGAAAAAGCAATCGAGACATGTGTGTTAACCGAAACATCCAGACAGCAGCTTCAGGATATGAACAATCAACGAGTGGAGACAAGCCAAGAAATTACAAAGAAGTGGATCAAGTAAGAAATCAGAAGAAAACAACACAAAAATTCCGAGAAGATTCTTCAAGATCGAACGAAAATAGAAATTACAATCAGGTACAAAGAGAAATTAAAGACTGTTCAAGATGTGGTAAATCACATCCGATAAATAAATGTCCAGCATACGGTAAAAAATGTTTAAAATGTAAAAAGGACAATCACTTTGCAAATAAATGTAGGAATAAATCTGTAAACCAAGTGAATCAATCGGATAATTGTAATGATCACTTGAGTATAGACACAATTAATAATGGAAACAAAAACCTCGATAATTTTAATCATTGCATTATAGAGTTGGGTATAGATGAAGATGCAGATGTAAAGGCTAAATTTAAAATAGATACGGGAGCAAGTGTCAATATAATTTCCTACTTTGAATTAAAAGCGTGTAAATTTAATTTAAAAAATATTCAGAACATTAAGGAAAACTTAGTCACATTTACTGGAGATAAAATAACTATATTGGGAAAATGTTATCTAGATTTATACTATAATGGAAATTGTTTCAAGAAAACTGAATTCTTTGTAGACAAAAGTAATAATGGGCAAATCTTAGGTTTAAAAACATGTATTCATTTAGGAATAGTAAACATAAAAAATGATGAGGATATTAAATTCATTAATACAGTAAATAAAAACCAAATTAAAAATTATGAAGAATTAACCAATAGATATAAAGATATATTTGAAGGTATAGGTAAAACAAGTAAGCCATATCACATTGAAATACAAAAACATGCAAAACCAGTAGTAAATCCAATAAGAAATGTACCTTTTGCTATACAAGATCAATTTAAAAAATGTTTAGAAAATTTAGAAAAATTAAAAATAATAGAAAAAGTTCAAGGCAGCTCAGAATGTACTATTCTGATGTACTAGTTAGAAAAGAAGATGGTTCTCTACGAATCTGCTTAGATCCAAGAGATTTAAATGAAGTTATAATAGATAGAAAATACAAAATACCAAACATGGACGAAATAACAAGAAATTTGAATGGTTCAAAAATATTCACAATATTAGATGCAGCTAGTAGATTTTGGAACATTCCATTAGATGAAAAATCTAGTAAGTTATGCACTTTTGCAACCCCTCATGGTAGATACAAATTCAATAGACTACCATTTGGTATTAAAACTGCTAGTGAAGTATTCCAAGAAACTTTTCAAGAAATTTTTCATATAAGAGGTGTAGTAATCTATGTCGATGATATTTTAATTCATGCCGAGACTAAAGAAGAACATGACAAAATATTGGAAGAAGTATTTAAGATAGCTAGAGAAAAAAATGTAAAATTTAATAGAAACAAATGTAAATTTGGTCTAGATGAAGTTAAGTATTTAGGACATAAGTTTTCAAATAAAGGTATATCAATGGATGAAGATAAAATTGAAGCCATCGTAGGAATGCCCAAACCAATTAATAAAAAAGGTGTCCAAAGATTCCTAGGTTTCATAACTTATGTAGGAAAATTTATTCCAAACTTATCAGAAATTACTCAACCATTAAGGGATTTAATTAAAGATAACAATATATTTTCATGGGAACACCCTCAAGAAAAGCATTTAACGAATTAAAAAAGATAATTTCACAAGAACCAATTTTAAAGTATTTTAATCCAAGAGAGCAAATAACAATATCAGTTGATGCACCTAGCTCAGGCTTAGGAGCAGCACTTTTGCAAAATGAAAAACCATGTGCATATGCTTCTAGAGCTATGACAGAAACTCAGCAAAGATATGCTCAAATAGAGAAGGAACTATTAGCAATATATTTTGGCGTACAAAAGTTCTATCAATATGTTTATGGAAGAGAGTTTACAGTTGAAACCGATCACAAACCATTAATTTCCATATTCAAAAATCATTAAACTCATGCCCAGCTAGATTACAAAGGATGCTTTTGACATTACAAAAATAAAAATAAATTTAGTTTACAAACCAGGCAAATATCTAATAATAGCTGATACATCATCACGAGCAACAGTAAATAAAGTATTCGAAGATAATTTAGAATTAAACGCTCAAGTATGCCTAATCGATTTTTTTTTAACTATTAAAGAGGACAGGTTAAAACAATTGATAAAAGCAACTGAAGATGATGAAGAATTAAAAATGATAAAAACCTTTATTAAGGATGGATGGCCAAAGAGCATAAATAAAATGACAGTAAATTTGAAACCATTTTTCAAATTAAAGTCAGAAATAACAATGGGAAGCAATAACTTAATATATATGAATCAAAGAGTCATTATACCAAAATCATTGAGAAACAAAGTCCTTGAAGACATACACACAGGTCATTTAGGTATAAATAAATGCATATCGAGAGCAAAATTTGCAGTATATTGGCCTAATATGATAACACATATAGAAAATGTAATTAATAGATGTTACGTATGTAATAAATATTCAAACTCGAATAGAAGAGAGCCTATGATAAATCATCAAATAATTAAAAAACCATGGCAACAAATAGGAATTGACTTATTTGAAATACAAGGTGAAACATTCCTTATTGCAGTGGATTACTACTCAAAATATCCATAAATCATGACGTTGAACAAAAATCTAACTTCCAAAAATGTAATCAACAAATTAAAATCCATATTTGCTAGACATGGAATACCCAAAATTGTTGTATCAGATAGTGGAAGACAATTCATCAGTGAAGAATATGAAACATTTTCCAAAGAATGGAATTTTCAAATAACTAAATCATCCCCGTATCACCAACAATCCAACGGTTTTACAGAAAGATCAATTCAAACCATTAAGAAATTAATTAAAAAGACATTAGAAAATAAAGAAGACATATAGTTAGCTTTATTAAGTTACCGTAACACCCCTGTCTATGATACCTACACACCATCTCAGATATTAATGTCACGATACTTAAGAGACAACTTACCCATTAATGAAAACAAACTAAATTCTCAAATTATAAATAAGACAAAACTAAAGAACAAAATTGACACAAGACAAATCAAATCAAAAATTTATTATGACAAATCAGGTGTACGTTCAAACGTTGAACTTAGAAATGGAATGCAAGTTTGGTTCCAAGAAAAGCCTAAAAGCACTTGGAAATTAGGAAAAATTAAGAATAAAATAAGAGAAAGAACTTACGAAATAGAAAAAGAGGATGGAAGATGTAGAATAAGAAATAGTGTTTACATTAAAAAGTTCAAAGGTTCAAACGAAGTGATACAACGTTCAAATTTTGTATATAATAATAATAATATTGTAAATGACAACATTACAGATGATTGAATTGTAAATGATAACATTATAGATGATAATATTGTAGATGATAGCATTGTAAAAAGAGTGAACTGTAAAAGAGTAACCAGAAAACCAAAAAGACTGTATGACTATGTAACGTAATAAGGGAGATGTAATAGATGTATGTAATATAGATGTAATGATGTAATGTATGTGCCTTAGAGGTAAAGAAGGTTGTCTAACCTACCGCAACGACCACGCAGAGAAGTTTAATAAAGATAGAATACACATGGCAGTTGTGTTGTTCAGTCGATTCCTAGATCCACTCCCAGATATATAACATCCAGGTATCCAGTCCAGGCTTTGGCTTGAATGTTGATGCACCAAAGAGTTGCCAGTGACAAAGGGCATGCCGATACCTGGACTTTTATGAAACCTAACTTGAAGTGGTTTAACATTCCCATCCTTATAATTTTTATTGAAAGTCAATGTCATAACAAACTATCGTTGCGCGAAGTATACATTAAAACGATACATATATGCACTCTCAGATAACCAGTTTAGATTCACTAATGTGAAACCATAAACGGCAGTTAATTGAAATGTACATCTGGGAATTACTTCATACAATTTCAATTAACTTTGCCGTTTATAATTTCACATTAGTGAATCTAAACTGGTTACATGAAGTGCATATATCTATCGTTTTAAGTCATATAGACTCAGGATAGGATCCATTTAATTATTCATACATACCTTGCAACGGAATGCAGACCATTATGGGGATCATTCCGTACACAGAAGCCATAGCAATTTCTTTGTAGAGGAAATAAATGGACACTGCAACGGTTAAGGGGCCTAACCACAGGTAATGAATGAAATGAAGATTTTCGAACTTATTCACGTCATTTGATAAAATGTTAATCACGTTTCCAATAGTTTTCCCATCCAGCTGTGTCGTGTCTAATCGCAGCACCTACAAGTAACCAGTTAATAACTAGCATAACTGGATTTACTTACCCTTAACCTTTCTGTATATGAGAGAGCATACTGCAATCCTTATTTTCATCCCGCAAAAATTTAAAGATGTAAACATTGGGTGCAGAATTAGCACTGTAATAAGACTGCAAGCAATAGCAGCAAAAGCAAACAGGCACACCTCATCTAGCTGTATCGTGCTTTGATTGGGCGCCCAGTAATTGAAAACTCTATCAAAATACATTGGAAATTGTGGGCTGCAAATGATGGTGATTAAGGTTTAAAATGGATCCGTAATTTTGTACATACGGTATCCGATCCAGATTTGCCACGCTAAAATATTTCAAAATTAAGCCAATGAACAAAGGCTGGTAGATTCTAGAGATGAACCAAAATTATAATAACCGGCAGTACAATACAAGTGGTCTCCAATACCTAACTCCAATTTCCATGACGGTTAGTCCCATGCCGTACAACAATATTTCCCATCCGAAGCATCTGGTTAATGGTGCGCACAATCCCGGCTCTCTCCTCTTAGCTTTTGCTGATTCAACTTCCCTGGTCCACTGGCGCGACAATTTGTCACCAAGCAGCGAAGATTTGTGCTGGTTCAGAGGTTTCGTCAGGTCGTCCTCGTCGAAGTCCCGCGCCAAGCCAATTTTGAAAATTTTAATGGTGTACCTGGAAAATCCGTTCGTACCTACCACTCAAAATGGATGCCACGGGTTTCCTCACCAAAACGTAGCAATGCTCAACCAATTGGCATTTGCAGCAGGATTTTCAGCGACTTTGTCACTTGCTATTAGTCCTGATACTCTTCTCATCTTGTTAGGAAATCAAATCATATTTAATGAGCTGTTGTCACTTAGGTGTCAAATTCGTGATATTTGAAAGACTCATGAGTGGATGCAGCTTCCTAGATTACTTATCATGTAGTTAACAATGCACGGAATGCAGGTGAACACTTGAAGAATAATCCTGCTGGGAACACGCATCTGTTGCTGGTGTATATCCTAAGTCTCCCTTATTCTGGGTGGATTTGACCTGATGATCGGATTTTGAGGTATCCCGAGTTCATTAGCTTGTTTGTAATGAGTTGGGTATGTGTGTGATGTCCACCTTCTACCACAATGGTGTAGGTTTGTTGTTTTCGTTTCTCCTTTTCTTCTTCTGTTACTGTTTTTCGTTCATGAAGTTCTTTCATTTAATCCTGTCCTTCGCTAGTTCTTTCGTTTCTTTCCATGTTTTCCCTCTTCCTTCTATTATTGTTTTCATTCTGTCATCCCATGTCTTTCTCGGTCTTCCAAGTGCTGTTTTGAGGTCTTCTGAGACCATTAGCTTGTTTGTAATGGGTTGGGTATGTGTGAAATGTCCACCTTCTACCACAATGGTGTAGGTGTGTTGTTTTCTTTTCTCCTTTTCTTCTTCTGTTACTGTTTTTCGTTCATGAAGTTCTTCCGTTTAGTCCTGTCCTTCACTAGTTCTTTAGCTTGTTTCCATGTTTTCCCTCTTCCTTCTATTATTGTTTTCATTCTGTCATCCCATGTCTTTCTCAGTCTTCCAAGTGCTGTTTTGAGGTCTCCCGAGTCTATTAGCTTGTTTGTAATGGGTTGGGTATGTGTGTGATGTCCACCTTCTACCACAATGGTGTAAGTGTGTTGTTTTCGTTTCTCTTTTTCTTCTTCTGTTACTGTTTTTCGTTCATGAAGTTCTTCGATTTAGTCCTGTCCTTCACTAGTTCTTTCGCTTTTTTCCATCTTTTCCCTCTTCCTTCTATTATTGTTTTCATTCTATCATCCCATGTCTTTCTCGTTCTTCCAAGAGCTGTTTTGAGGTCTTCTGAGTCAATTAGCTTGTTTGTAATGGAATGGGTATGTGTGTGATGTCCACCTTCTACCACAATGGTGTAGGTGTGTTGTTTTCTTTTCTCCTTTTCTTCTTCTGTTACTGTTTTTCGTTCATTGAGTTCTTCGATTTAGTCCTATCCTTCACTAGTTCTTTAGCTTGAACAGTTGTTTTGAGGTCTCCCGAGTCCATTAGTACTTCTCCGTTTTTTTCCTTTTTATGACCTTCTCTGTCGCTTCTTTGTCTTGTCTGTTCCTTTTGATTGCGCTGTAGAATAGTTTTTTGTTTCCGTCCTATTTCTTTCGAGTTTGTCTCTAAATTCTTCCCATTGCTTGTGTTTGTTCTTGTGTATTATCTGCTTTACCTTGTTTCTTGCGTTTTATATTCTTTGGATTTCTCCAATTTTCATCGTATACAGTAATTTATATGTAGTTCAGTGACCAGAAGATCTGAAGATGTCAGCAGATGTCTGGATACCAATCGTTCTAGCTCTTTAGCGTTACCCAGGGTGCACCACGTGGAGGCGAGCTAGATTTGCACCCCATTTTTTAAGTGATAATTTGACAAGCGTAAGCATCAACTTTTTAGATTTTTTCGAAAATCTATTCAAATCTATATTTTATCCTACACCTATATTGCACCCCAATAATAAACGATAATTTGACAAGCGTAAGCATTAACTTTTTAGATTTTTTCGAATATCTTTTAATATCTATATTGTATCCTAAAAGCTTTCGACCATATCGATGGGTAAAAAGACAAGCATTATATGTCACAAAACAAAAATGTTTTTAAATACGAGCTTTATAAAGTTCGAAAACTGTAAGATCTGTAAGTGTACGTCCTCAATTCACGGATTTGGATTCTAAAATAAGGTAATCAATAATTCCAGAGATCTTTAAATAATTCCGAAGATTTCTCAATAATCTTCGAGATTTCCAGAGATATCTCAATAATTCTCAAGATTTTTATTTTGAGATTACTTAATAATTTCGAGATCATAAAAATCAGAAATGAATGTCATGATTACTCACATTTTTTTATTCTACAAATATTTCGATGATTCTTAAAATATCTAAACATTGCTATATTTTATCAAAATTCCGAAAGATTTTCCAATCATTTCCACGGTTTCGCAATATTTTTCGAGATTTCTACAGAGATTTATAATGTTCGAAAACTGTAAGTTCTGTAAGTGTAAGTCCTCAATTCACGGATTTGGATTCTAAGATAAGGTAATCAATAATTCCAGAGATCTTTAAATAATTCCGAAGATTTCCCAATAATCTTCGAGATTTCCAGAGATATCTCAATAATTCTCAAGATCTTGAGAGATTACTTAATAATATCGAGATCATAAAATCAGAAATGAATGTGATAATTACTCACATTTTTTTATTCTACAAATATTTCGATGATTCTTAAAATATCTAAACATTGCTATATTTTATCAAAATTCCGAAAGATTTTCCAATCACTTCCACGGTTTCTCAATATTTTTCGAGATTTCTACAGAGATTTATAATGTTCGAAAACTGTAAGTTCTGTAAGTGTAAGTCCTCAATTCACGGATTTGGATTCTAAGATAAGGTAATCAATAATTCCAGAGATCTTTAAATAATTCCGAAGATTTTCCAATAATCTTCGAGATTTCTAGAGATATCTCAATAATTCTCAATATTTTGATAGATCACTTAATAATACTCACATTTTTTTATTCTACAAATATTTCGATGATTCTTAAAATATCTAAACATTGCCATATTTTATCGAAATTCCGAAAGATTTTCCAATATGTTCCACCATTTCTCAATATTTTTTAAGATATCTACAGTTTTACCAATTATCATCATATCTGTGTGTTTTTCAAAAATTTCAGCCAGATAAATGAAAATTGGGTGGAATTTTTTAACTACTATAGAGAAACAGTCTTACATTTTGTCAAGGTTCCAGAAGATGTTCCAATAATTTCCACGATTTCTCAATATTTTTCTTTCAAGATATCTACAGAATTCTCAATAATTATCATTATTTCTGTAGATTTTTCAAAAATTTCAGTCTGTTAAATAAAGATTGGCTGACATTTTTTAATAATTCCCCAAATTTCTCAATAACTATAGAGATTTCCACAGAATTCCCAATAAAATACAATAATTACAGATATATTGAATAATTCCAAAGATTTCCCAATAATTTTCGAGATTCCTAGAGATATCTCAATAATTCTCGAGATTCTGAGAGATACTCTATAATTTCAAGATTATAAAAATTCATTAAAACCAGAAATTATTGTTATGATATTCTTTCAAGATATCTACAGAATTCTCAATAATTATCATCATTTCTGTAGATTTTTCAAAAATTTCAGTCCGTTAAATGAAGATTGGTTGACATTTTTTAATAATTCCCCTGATTTCTCAATAACTATAGAGATTTCCACAGAATTCCCAATAAAAAACAATAATTACAGATATATTGAATAATTCCTAAGATTTCCCAATAATTTTCCAGATTTCTAGAGATATCTCAATAATTCTCGAGATTCTGAGAGATACTCTATAATTTCAAGATTATAAAAATTCATTAAAACCAGAAATTATTGTTATGATATTCTTTCAAGATATCTACAGAATTCTCAATAATTATCATCATTTCTGTAGATTTTTCAAAAATTTCAGTCCGTTAAATGAAGATTGGTTGACATTTTTTAATAATTCCCCTGATTTCTCAATAACTATAGAGATTTCCACAGAATTCCCAATAAAAAACAATAATTACAGATATATTGAATAATTCCTAAGACTTCCCAATAATTTTCCAGATTTATAGAGATATCTCAATAATTCTCGAGATTCTGAGAGATACTCTATAATTTCAAGATTATAAAAATTCATTAAAACCAGAAATTATTGTTATGATATTCTTTCAAGATATATACAGAATTCTCAATAATTATCATCATTTATGTAGATTTTTCAAACATTTCAGTCTGTTAAATGAAGATTGGTTGACATTTTTTTAATAATTCCCCAGATTTCTCAATAACTATAGAGATTTCCACAGATTTCCCAATAAAAAACAATAATTACAGATATATTGAATAATTCCTAAGATTTCCCAATAATTTTCGAGATTTCTAGAGATATCTCAATAATTCTCGAGATTCTGAGAGATACTCTATAATTTCAAGATTATAAAAATTCATTAAAACCAGAAATTATTGTTAAGATGATTACTCACATTTTTTTCATTTTTGACATATGTCGATTATTTAATAAATATCAAGACATTTCTATGTATTATCAAATTTCCACAGATATTTCATTTTTCATTCATCAATCATTTCCCTGATTTCTCAATTTTTTTTTGCGATATCTACAGATTTCACAATATTTATCAAATTTTTAGAGGTTTCTTATAAATTCCCAAGATTTCTTAATAATTTTCGGTATCTATCCAAATTTTTCGATAATTTAAAATATCTGTAGGCATGATAATGCAAAATTTCGACAGATTTTTCAATCATCTTCCTGATTTCTCAATTATTTTTAGAGTTCTCTACAAATTTCGCAATAATTATAAAATTTCCAGAGATTTCTCATTAATTTTCAATATTTCGATAGATGTTTCAATAATTTCGAGATCATTAAAATCAGAACTTGTTTTCATCCACAAAATTTTGAATATTTCTTAAAATATCTGAACATTTCTAAATTTTATCAAGATCCCAAAAGATTTTCCAATATTTTCCACGATTTCTCAATATTAAAAATCAGAACTTGTTTTCATCCACAAATTTTGAATATTTCTTAAAATATCTGAACATTTCTAAATTTTATCAAGATTCCAAAAGATTTTTCAATATTTTCCACGATTTCTCAATATTTTTTCGAGCTTTATACAAATTTCCCAATGATTATTATAATTTCTGGAGATATTTCAATAATTTCGAGATCAAAAAATGCAGATTCGTTGATTTTTTCAATAATTCCTAAGATTTCTCACTAATTCTCGAGATGCAATGAAACACTTCATGCTGCAGAAGTGAAATTACTTAAAATCGGACTTGCAATGGTTGCGTTTTTACTCATCACAACCATTTTGACAGAAAAACATAACCAAATTTCGTCAATCAGCTGATAAGAATCATTTTATTTCTTACAGTTTTTTTTTTAAATTTTGAAATCAACTTCTTGTTTTCCGTAAACATAAAAGTACTTTACCATTATTTTACTCTTAGATGTTTTACATGTTATTTTTTCTGAAAATTTTCTGAACACCCTGTAGATCGGATATCAAATATAATTTTTTCCAATTCGCATTATTAAAATGCTCATTATGTATATTGAATCTCATTGTTAAAACTACACTTTAATCGAATGGGTGAATAATTTTTTTACATTTTCACTTTATTCACTATAACCATTGACAACGTGAATAAAGTAAAAAAATAGGTAAATTCCCACTATCCTTGAAATTTTCGTTGTCACCTGACAATGTGACATTTCACGCAAATTCTTCAATTCTGACAACGAATTGGAAAAAATCTTGTAAGATACACGTGAATAACGCAATTTTATTCACTTATGCCATAAACAGCCATTATTGGTCTTATTATTTTCACATGCACAAACTTGAATCCAGATACCATTTTTCCAAGTTAAAATTTAAAAGCAATACTAATTCGTGTCACGCGTGGCAATCATGCGCATTAATATCTAGTTTGGTAGCCTCAAAACAGACAAGGTCGTTCATGTAGTGTGTATAAATAAATTGTAGATTAACATGCGGCGCCTATTAAATTTTAAAAATATGTATATGCAGACAAGAGCATTGAACTCGCAACGTCTTGTGAAACGATTTTTTTTAATTGGAAGGTCCTCTTATGAACAGGCTGCTAGATGGCAGGTAAGTTCATGAACAAACAAGTTCTGTAATTTTCGTATTATAAAATGAATTGTGTAAAATGTTATTATTACAAGTAAATTTTCTGAAATAATTAAGTTTATAATTATCTAATCTTATCATTTCTATTACATGTATTATTGATAAGATATTTTAATCGTGTATATTTTTATTTTCTTCGTAGTTATATGGATGTACAGGGTGTCCATAAAATAAGAAAATATGTATGAAGTAAAATTTATTTTTTTTATTATGAAAAGCTCTGATTTTTATTAAAATGCTATACACTTCAATAATATTGCAGTGTATTGCAAAATATGTAAAATATTCTAAAATATAAGAAAATATGGAAAATTGAAAACATTAAAATATATTTTTTGCTTAAAAGAAAGTGTTTTTATTATGTTTTTATTTTCCTACAAAAACTATGGGGTTTGAGATTATCTTTTGTTAAAAATCAATAACACAAAATATTTGAAAAAGATAGTAATACAATCTGCTCGTTTTTTACAAATTTTGCAAAATTATAATAATAATATGCATTAGTATTAAATTTTGCGCGAATAGTCCGGCATTTTTATTAAAAAAATGTTAAAGATTTTTATAATAATATAGTCCACTCTAGAAGTCTACGAAATTATGATTATGACATGATTTCCAAGAATTCCAAAATGAGAATATTTTTATTTACCTATATGTATTTTAATCTTGATAATAATGATCTTAAATTTTAAGCATTTTATTTGATTTAATAATATTTAATAAGATGATTTAACAAGTCCAGAGATCTTTAAATAATTCCGAAGATTTCCCAATAATCTTCGAGATTTCCAGAGATATCTCAATAATTCTCAAGATTTTGAGAGATTACTTAATAATATCGAGATCATAAAAATCAGAAATTAATGTGATGATTACTCACATTTTTTTATTCTACAAATATTTCGATGATTAAAATATCTAAACATTGCCATATTTTATCGAAATTCCAAGAGATTTTCCAATCATTTCCACGATTTCTCAATATTTTTCGAGATTTCTACAGAGATTTATAAAGTTCGAAAACTGTAAGTTCTGTAAGTGTAAGTCCTCAATTCACGGATTTGGATTCTAAGATAAGGTAATCAATAATTCCAGAGATCTTTAAATAATTCCGAAGATTTCCCAATAATCTTCGAGATTTCCAGAGATATCTCAATAATTCTCAAGATTTTGAGAGATTACTTAATAATATCGAGATCATAAAAATCAGAAATGAATGTGATGATTACTCACATTTTTTTATTCTACAAATATTTCGATGATTAAAATATCTAAACATTGCCATATTTTATCGAAATTCGGAGAGATTTTCCAATCACTTCCACGGTTTCTCAATATTTTTCGAGATTTCTACAGAGATTTATAATGTTCGCAAACTGTAAGTTCTGTAAGTGTAAGTCCTCAATTCATGGATTTGGATTCTAAGATAAGGTAATCAATAATTCCAGAGATCTTTAAATAATTCCGAAGATTTCCAATAATCTTCGAGATTTCCAGAGATATCTCAATAATTCTCAAGATTTTGAGAGATTACTTAATAATTTCGAGATCATAAAAATCAGAAATGAATGTGATGATTACTCACATTTTTTTATTCTACAAATATTTCGATGATTAAAATATCTAAACATTGCCATATTTTATCGAAATTCCGAGAGATTTTCCAATCATTTCCACGGTTTCTCAATATTTTTCGAGATTTCTACAGAGATTTATAATGTTCGAAAACTGTAAGTTCTGTAAGTGTAAGTCCTCAATTCACGGATTTTGATTCTAAGATAAGGTAATCAATAATTCCAGAGATCTTTAAATAATTCCGAAGATTTACCAATAATCTTCGAGATTTCCAGAGATATCTCAATAATTCTCAAGATTTTGAGAGATTACTTAATAATATCGAGATCATAAATTCAGAAATGAATGTGATGATTACTCACATTTTTTTAAAAGATTTTTATAATAATATAATCCATTCTAGAAGTCTACGAAATTATGATTATGACATTATGATTTCCAAGAATTCCAAAATGAGAATATTTTTATTTAGCTATATGCATCTCAATTAATTAGTGGGAAAATTTAATCTTGATAATAATGATCTTAAATTTTAAGCATTTTATTTGATTTAAGAATTTTTTATCCGATATTTGAATTTGTCGGGAATCGTAAAAAACTTTTGAAAAAACTTTAGAATTTTATCAATATTCCAGAAACTTCAATTATAATGCAGTAGATGGAAATATTTGTAAAAAGAAGAAAATTTAAAAACAAAATTTGTTTAGCTTCTTTCGGCGATATTTTCTTACCGTAATTATTATTTTTATAGTCAAACATATGAAAATATACAAAATAGCAAAATAATGTCTGGCCTTTTTCGTTTTACACATCGAAAATATCAAAAATCCCCAGAACAAATTTTGTTAGGTTTACAAAGATATTTTCTTACCATAATTATTACTGTTATAGTCATACATGTGAACATATACAAAATAGCAAAACAATGTCTGGCCTTTTTCCTTTTACACATCGAAAATATCAAAAATCTCCAGAACAAATTTTGTTAGGTTTACAAAGATATTTTCTTACCATAATTATTACTGTTATAGTCAAACATGTGAACATATACAAAATAGCAAAACAATGTCTGGCCTTTTTCCTTTTACACATCGAAAATATCAAAAATCTCCAGAACAAATTTTGTTAGGTTTACAAAGATATTTTCTTACCATAATTAATACTGTTATAGTCAGACGTGTAAAAATATATAGAATAGCAAAAAAAATATCTGGGCTTTTTCCAATTACACAACGATAATGTCAAAAATTCACAGAACAAAAACTGTTTAGCATTTTTCAAAGATATTTTCCATGTTATAGTCAAATTTCGTTTCATCGAATGGTTATCCTACGGAAACTCACAGGGAAATACTCACCCAAGACGGTTACCATCTCACGTTGCACAGAATGCCACATGGCAAATCTGGACCAGGGGCATCTAAAAGAGATCCAGTTCTTCTCATGCATGGCTTGTTCCTCGGGTCTGACTGCTTTTCCACCATCGGAAAGAAAAGTCTCGCTTTTCTGCTGGCAGATAGAGGATATGATGTGTGGCTAGGAAATGTCCGCTCAGTGCAAAACTCCAGAAAACATGTTAAATACAACCCTGACAAGGATAAAGAGTACTGGAATTTTAGGTATGAAAAATATTTTATACATTTTGGATTTTGGATTGCGTGCAAAAGCGATTATATCCATTTCTATAAATTTTACAGGAGAGGATGTAAATGTATGACTCTTTAGCCCTGCACAATATTCAAAATTGAAATTGATAAATAGTGATCTTTGGTCCTGCACAATATTCAAAGTTGAAATTGATAAATCTTGATCTTTTGTACTGCCAATATTCAAAGTTGAAATTGATAAATCGTGATCTTTGCTACTGCACAATATTCAAAGTTGAAATTGATAAATAATGATCTTTGGTCCTGCACAATATTGAAAATGGAAAAATCGCGATTTACGAAGAATATAATCGGTTTGGTCTCCAAAAAGATCTCTAAAGGGTCTCTTGCATTTTTCAAACATTCTATTAGCTTACGAAAACTAGTAAGATGCATGAATGCAAGAATGAGCCTCTTCATTCTAATCATCTAAATTATTTCTAATTCTGTTTTTAATTTTTATTAACATCTAATTCGACGGCAGTTTTCGTTTTTTCTTTCGGTGTTTCCCATGTCTCTCGTGTTTTTATGTTTTATAAACATTTAATTCGACCAAAATTTGCGTTTTTTCTTTCGGTGTTTGCAATGCCTAACGTGTTTTATGTTTTATAAACATCTAATTCGACAGAAATTTGCTTTTTTCTTTCGGTATTTGCAATGTCAATCGTGTTTTATATTTTATAAACATCTAATTCGAGGCAGTTTGCGTTTTTTCTTTCGGTGTTTTTATATTTTATGAACATCTAATTCGACGGAATTTTGCTTTTTTCTTTCGGTATTTGCAATGTCTATCGTGTTTTATATTTTATACACATCCAATTCGACGGAAATTTGCGATTTTTCTTTCGGTGTTTGCAATGTCTGTCGTGTTTTATATGTTATAAACATTTAATTCGACGAAAATTTGCGGTTTTTCTTTCGGTGTTTCCAATGCCTAACGTGTTTTATATTTTATAAACATCTAATTCGATGAAAATTTGCTTTTTTCTTTCGGTATTTGCACTGTCAATCGTGTTTTATATTTTATAAACATCTAATTCGACGGCAGTTTGCGTTTTTTCTTTCGGTGTATTATCTATATATTTCAGTGTTAATGAACTGGCAGTCTATGACTTACCTGCCATGATCAACTACATTTTATTAAAGACTGAAACCGAAGATTTGTATTACGTGGGCTACTCACAGGGCACCATAATTTTTGTGATGATGTGTGCTGAACTCGCACAATACAACGATAAAGTGAGATTATTTGTTGCTCTTGCTCCTGCAATCCATACGGAGGGCAACAGTCATCCACTGAAATCAATTTTGAGCCAAAAATTGGAGCTATTTCAGGTAATATTACCATGAGACAATATCTATACTCTATTTAATAACTAGAAGGAGTAAATCCCAAAACCCAATTTACACTGTAAAAAGTTACCAGAAAAATCACCAGATACTGTTGGCAGCAATTTTAAATGATTACATTTGTATAATATACAATACTCAATTATACCGGGTGGCCCAAAAGTAGGTATACAGGCATACAGTAGGTATACAAAAGGGAAGGTGGACATTTTGAGCACCTTCGGGATTAAATATGTAATTAAACCTGTCATAAAAGTATTGCTGTATAAATATATAAATAACTGTATACCTACTTTTGGGCCACTTGGTATATATTCAAGTATATATAGTACTCAATTGTAAAATAACATAATAAGTTTTCGTTTTACAGTAATTGTGTGCAAAACTAAACACCGTTCACATGTACATAATCAGTTCTCGACAAAGTTGACTGTGTCGGTTGACATTTCTGTGTGTACCCATGAAAAATAACTATACCTTTTCAAGTTCAAATTGAGACCAATCAATTTCAAATTGAGACCAATCAAGTTCAAATTTATACCAATCAATTCCAAATTGAGACCAATCAATTTCAAATTGAGACCGAACAAAATCAAGTTGACACTAAACAATATCAATTTTATTTGTTTACTCTCAACTTGATATTGTTTACTCTCAACTTGATTTTGTTTAGTCTCAATTTGAAATTGATTGGTATCAATTTGAACTTGATTGGCTTCAATTTGAAATTGATTGGTCTCAATTTGAACTTGATTGGTCTCAATTTGAACTTGATTGGTCTCAATTTGAACTTGAAAAGGTATAGAAGAGAACATTTTTATTGTAATTTTCAATTTATGGTTACAGCAAAATATGTGAGTAATGTTTACGAAGGTCTATAAAAAATCATTCAGCAATACTGTCAGTACATCTGTCATAAAATTGTCAAAATTACATCACATTTTGACGTTCATTATAATTCATGCATGCAACTTGGCCAAAAAATATGTCAGCCAACTTTGGCGAGAAATGATCGTGAATAGTGTTTAGTTAAAATTGTGCTTTGGACTATTTAAATGAGTAGATCCAAGAATCTTTATTTCACAGACACCTCTGTTTTACAAAAATTGTGTTATTCTTGCCTTAGACTTTTTGTAATGTTTTTAACATAAATGAGATTGGTGGAGGTTCAAAAGCGACCAAGGGAATAGGAAAGAACCGTTTTAATAACCCTCTCGTGAAGGGTATGGCAAACTACGTTTTGAAAAAGACTGGTGGGTTCAATTACAAGCAGATGGACGAGGTAAGATCATCTAACTTATGCACCATAACTTGATTGTGTCAAACATTAAAAGAAAGAAAAGTTTACAGAACTTTTAAGTGTTAATACTTTGCGGTCGAAAATGGGTAGTTCCAGTCCTATGTCGGGTCAGCCCCGACATGACTTTGTTTCATTTTTGAGAAATAAATAGAACCTGGGGTATATGTTTGTGGAAATTAAATAGGGCCCCAAAGGGTTAAACTTCAAATATGTACATAAAAAAACACAATTTTTTGCTCTTTCAACGATATTTTTGTATACTTTTTACATCAATAATAATCATGGTAGTCAAAAATATCTTAGAAAGAGCCAAAAATTGTGTTTTTTTTACATTTTTGAAGTTGAACAGTTAAAAGTTCTGTAAACTTTTCTACCTAAACCTGGTTTAGGTTTCTACTTAAACCTTTTCTACCTGGTTTTTTCTAAAACCCACAATTTTTGGCTCTTTCAAAGATATTTTTGACTACCATGATTATTATTGATGTAAACAGTATACCTGTTTTTTTCTAAAACCCACAATTTTTGGCTCTTTCAAAGATATTTTTGACTACCATGATTATTATTGATGTATACTTTTTACATCAATAATAATCATGGTAGTCAAAAATATCTTTCAAAGAGCCAAAAATTGTGGGTTTTAGAAAAAAACAGGTAGAAAAGGTTTAGGTAGAAACCTAAACCAGGTTTATGTAGAAAAGTTTACAGAACTTTTAATTGTTCAACTTAAAAAATGTACAAAAAAAAAACACAATTTTTGGCTCTTTCAAAGATAGTTTTGTGTATACTTTTTAAATCAATAATAATCCTGGTAGTCAAAAATATCTTTGAAAGAGCCAAAAATTGTGATTTTTTTTCTGTACATTTTTGACATTATCTGTATACAGGGTGTTTCAAAATTGAACCAAAAACTACATGTGGCGATGTTGGTCATAAAATTCTGAGTCCAAAATTTTAATACAAAATGTTGCAAAATGATTTTTTTTTAAATTTGAGATACCGTTACTATTTTTTTATATTTTACCAAGTTTGTACACTCCTCTGTTTGTATAACTATTACATACGTTCAATTTCAGATCACACTCCCGAGTCTGTGGTATAATAGTCCACGTGGAGCGAGTGTAAAGCAACTAATACATTATATGCAAATACACGACAATGGTAAGTACAATAACATCCAATTATTGTGCTTCACACTTATAATTATATAATATATAATATATAATTTTTTTGAAAATGATTAATAGCAACTATTCTTCTTATATTTTGAATGGTGGTGGCATCTACTTCGTGATACATTTTATTAATTATAAATAAAACGCATTACTTTGTTAGTATCACATAAAATTATTTATTGATTTGTTACTAGTTTCGACTACTTAAGTAATCATTATCAAACCCACTTGATAATGATTACTTAAGTAGTCGAAACTAGTAACAAATCAATAAATAATTTTATGTGATACTAACAAAGTAATGAGTTTTATTTATTCTTCTTATTGTCAATAAAGTGTTACTATTTTATTGTAAAAATTTGATTTCGAGTTCTATACCTTTTCAAGTTCAAATTGAGACCAATCAATTGCAAATTGAGGCCAATCAAGTTCAGATTGATACCAATCAATTTCAAATTGAGGCCAATCAATTTCTAATTGAGATCAAACAAAATCAAGATGACACTCAACAATATCAAGTTGAGAGTAAACAAATAAAATGTATCATGACAACTTGATATTGTTTAGTGTCAACTTGATTTTGTTTAATCTGAATTTGAAATTGATTGGTCTCAATTTGAACTTGATTGGCCTCAATTTGAAATTGATTGGTATCAATTTGAACTTGATTGGCCTCAATTTGAAATTGATTGATCTCAATTTGAACTGATTGGTCTCAATTTGAACTTGAAAAGGTATAGTTAATGATAACTAAAATTAATTTCCAGCAAGATTTGCAAAATATGACTACGGCGAAGAGAAAAATCTGGTAGTTTATGGCAGAAAACAATCACCAGAGTACAACATTTCAAAGGTTACAGTCCCTTCGGCGCTGTATTATTCTAAAGCTGATTTCTTTGTTAGTCCGCAGGTAAGAGGGCACACTTAAATATGCTCATTACATATCGTTCACTAATTGCTAAATATTTCCAAAAATAACTATTGCAAAGGAAACACTGTGTTTATTTTGGAATTTTCATTTTGCTATTGTTTTTTGGTAAATTTGCAAACTATTTCTAAAAATAACTCTATTGCAAAGGAAACACTGTGTTTATTTTGGAATTTTCCATTTGCTATTGTTTTTTGGTAATTTTGCAAACTATTTCTAAAAATAACTATTGCAAAGGAAACACTGTGTTTATTTTGGAATTTTCCTTTTGCTTATGTTTTTTGGTAATTTTGCAGTAATCAATTTTTCGAATTTGCTTTACCTGATGATTACTTTTTGCAGAAAGTGGAAAAGTTGGCCAGACAACTGCCATCTGTTGTTGACCTACACTTGATCAAGGATGAGGATTTTACCCATGTGGACTTTTTATGGGCCAAAGATGCGAAAGATTTACTTTACAACAGGATTTTCGACCTAATGGATAAATACAGAACCTAAATTTTATATTCAAGATTAAAGAATTTTAAATTAAACTAAATAAACGATGGACTACCCTTTTTATAATTGGAAATTTAATAAGGTAAAGTATTCAAGAAAAAAACATCCCAATCAATGTCAAACATCCTATCAATCATCGTAATGGATATTTAATTTTCAGTGTTTAAAAACTTCTTTAACTTGTGAACGAAAGAAAATCAGACATATTAATAGGACATTAATTTCTTGAATATATGTCTACTTTCCGTTGCCTAAGTTTGTAGAGGCTTGTTCATCTATCACCTTGTATATGCAGCTTAAATAATACAATTTCTAAACCCACAAGTTACGTTTTCATTTATCTCAGTCAAATTTCCAAGAAAAAGTAGCATTTAAATCTGTAACTTATGAACAAAAGAAAATCAGACATTTATTTCTTGAATATATGTCTACTTTCCGTTGCCTAAGTTTGTAGAGGCTAGTTCATCTATCACCTTGTATATGCAGCTTAAATAGTACAATTTCTAAAGCCATAAGTTACGTTTTCATTTATCTCAAAAATCTCTAAATTTCTAAGAAAAAGTAGCATTTAAATAACCAATTACAAATCATATGCCGAGTAAAATTATGATTACTGTTTTTCTATTTTCAATTTCTATTAAATCGATTATTTCTGCTTTAAAACTTTAATTGGAATATTGTATACTATGCAAACATTGTAAGACCAATCACTTAGAATACTAAAAGAAAGAATCGAGTAAAACTATAATTGGATATTTTGATAAGGGTAATGTAACTGTTATACCGTGTTTTCATTCTTATACCGAGCAAAGCCCGGTGCTCCGGCAGGCTCGGAATACGCGTCCGGAATACTGAGATGGGGCCACTGCATGAGAGCACGTGCTTCACCAGGCCGCAGGCAATCAAATGTAGTCCTGAGTTGCTAGTCCATCGCCTCCTCTCTACTCCAATCGCCAAGTCGACACGAACGTATCCGCTATGTTCTGTAAAACATTGAAAGTACGGTTGGATGGCATGCTAACAAAACAGAAGTTAATAAGGATCAGTATTTATATTGTCCAGTTTTGGTTAACAATTTGTAAAACTACATCTTTCATGAACAACACAATACCACACATTTCGTTACCGTTACTGACCAAATGTTAAAATAAATAATAACACTTTAAATAAAAATTAAATATACATGAACACAAATTTACATTGTACAAATGGGGACTACAATATAAAATAAATAAGGAGTCTAGTAATTTACAAAAGAAAAAGGTGGGTAACTCATTAACCTTAGGTTTTGCTGCTGTTTATTGTAACAACATATAAATATGGTCTCGATTAAACGACATTGCTCCATTATTTAAGTGTATAAATAAGACAATTTCATAGGCCACAGAAATAATTACAAAGTCTTAAACTTAAACCTGATTTTTAAATATGTTAAAACTCTATTTGAACTAATCTTTACGATTTTACTTTCAGCGATTTCATAAGACCATCCGTGGACAGAGATTTCGGCCGTTCAATCGGTAGTCCCAGGGCACGATCCCAGATCATCGACGCCAAGACACCCAATGCCCTTGACACGCCGAATAGCACGGTGTAATAATTCATCTCCTTAAGGCCATAATACTGCAACAAACACGCATGTAGTACGTATAAAAAGGAACGTAATAAATTAAACAAATACCTGAAGTAGGACACCAGAGTGAGCATCAACATTTGGCCATGGGTTTTTAACTTTGCCGGTTTCCGTCAGAATTGGTGGCACTACGTTGTAAACTTTAGAAACCAACTAAAAAACAAATAAATAACAATAATACGTAATTAAAGTGTGCAGAACTGACTTGGAAGAGCGGATCGTTGGGCAAATGTTTCAGAGCAAATTCTCTTTGGCAGGTGTAGCGAGGGTCGGTTTTCCTGAGCACGGCGTGTCCGTATCCGGGAACCACCTGGCCCGATTTGAGCGTCTTCCAGATGAACTCGCCCAGTTGTTCTTCAGTTGCCTTGTCGCCTATCTCCTTCCGCAATTTCTCTAACCAAATGAGCACCTGAAGAAAACATATTATCATAAGGCACCGAGAGAAGACTCAAGTCGACATCACCTCTTGATTGGCGAGACCGTGCAGAGGCCCTGCAAGGCCGTTCAGGCCCGCCGCAAACGACAGGTAGGGATCACTTAAAGCTGAACCCACAAGGTGGACGGTATGCGCAGAAACGTTGCCGCCTTCGTGATCACTGCAACATATATTGTTGTTCAGATAAAACGTAACTTGGTCGATTGATAATCAATTAATTTGCTAATTATTAGTGCTAATTAGTAGCACACAAATTAACATCTCTGAACTTAAAATTTCATACAATGAACATTGATATGTTGACATAATTATGATATTAATTTTTTTTGTCAATATTTCACTGATTACTGTCAAAATTTTAATGATACTGTCAATATTTCAATCAAAATTTTAACCATCATTGTTAATATTTCATTAGTGCTAAATTTCAATTGTTAATTTAATTTAATTGTTACACAAAGTAACAACTCTGAACTTAATATTTCATACAATGAATATTGATATGTTGACATAATTATGATATTAATTTTTTTTGTCAATATTTCACTGATTACTGTCAACATTTTAATGATACTGTCAATATTTCAATCAAAATTTTAATCATCATTGTTAATATTTCATTAGTGCTAAATTACAATTGTTAATTTAATTTAATTGTTACACAAAGTAACAACTCTGAACTTAATATTTCATAGAATGAACATTGATATGTTGACATAATTATGATATTAATTTTGTTTGTCAATATTTCACTGAATACTGTCAAAATTTTAATAATACTGTCAATATTTCAATCAAAATTTTAACCATCATTGTTAATATTTCATTAGTGCTAAATTTCAATTGTTATTCTGAAACATTTAGCCGCTAAATGTGAGAGCTATTGCCAATTGATGCTAAAATGATATTTTTAACTGTACCTTTGACCTAATCATTTGAAACTTTGCTAGAAAAAGGTGTAAGACCTGTTCTAAAATCTAGAACAACTGCTATTCTACTATTAACTGAAAATTAGCTCTTGCATGGATATAAATGTTCAATTAGTACGAATAAAGCAGTTGGTAACCAAGTCGTTACCGATTCGTACAATCTAAATATCCAATGTTGAAGAATTGAAAGGAAATAGTAACCTGTGAATTGTAAGATACAATCTCATTAATTCTATGAGCTGTGGATCGTCGTAACCCAGCATTTGTGTGAAATTGTAACTCCAGTCTTTTGAAGAATCGATGGCACCAATTCCCGAGCCATCCTTAAAAGTGTTACGGTATATGGTAGCGGCGACGACAGGCAACTTGGCAATTAAATCCATACTGTCTTCGTACACGTACTAAAAAAAGAATATCTGCATAAAAAAGCCTAATACAGTGTTGAATAATGTACCTCCCAATATTTAGTTTTGTGTACTCCACTAGAATAAGCCTTTAAAAATTTGCTTTCGCTATTAAGCACGGTGACCGCAGCGCTCAATTGCGACATCGGATGGACGGTGTTTGGAATATTGTTCAATAGAGTGACGACGTGAGCCGGCAATTCCGCACGTTCGGCCCATTCTTTGGATATCTGTTTCACCTGGATTAATGTACATATATTTAAGTTGTTCATGATCAAAACTTGTGCGATCATACTTGAGCTTCGGTGGGAATATCCCCGGTAACTAAAAGCCAAAAGAGGCCCTCGGGCAGTGGTTCAGAGCCCCCCGGTGCCTTCGGGAGGAGCTTTTGGCATTCGGGAATGGAAAGGCCGCGAAATCGAATGCCCTCGTCAGGATCTAACACTGACGTTTCGCAAATGAGCCCTTTAATGCCTCTCATGCCGCCGTACATCTGCAATAGAATTTAATGTTTTCAATTGTGCGCTAATCAAACTTAAAACAAACGCAAGCGCTCATCGAAACTAATTTTGTAATTGCAACGTAAAAATATTGTAGTATCAAATTGAATTTTGTACTGGCGGGACTATGGACCTAGATTATTTGACCCCTTCACCTCGAAAAGGGGAAACCTTAACACAGATTCAACGTGTTAGCAACGTTGTTTACGACAATTCTGAAATATACTCGTACCATGTCGACCGTAACTTCTCCAACTTTGGTTGCACCATGTGACTTCCGGAAGCTTTTGACGCGCTCCTGTTCTTTGGGAACTTTGGCGGCCAGCACGGCCTTGAGATCGGTGGAGGCATCTCCGAAATGCCTGAACAGCAGCTGGGTAGCAGCTTTCTGTAAAAAAATCCCCCAATTAGATATTCTATTGTACTTTTTGTAACCCGAGTAAACAGGCTGACCTTCATACCGAGTACGTGAACGTCAGCGGTATCTCCCGTAATTGAGCGATTATAAAACGGTTTTTACAATAAAACTTGACTTTGCCAGCCAATAGGCACGGATTTCAATCGAAACAATCTGCAGACACTTGTAACGATTTTTTCTAAAACCACGAGTGCAAAATAATCAAAGCATATGTTGCAAAATAATTCATTATCACCTGACTGATAGTAATTCAAACAATTGTTAATTAATAAGTGGCAGATGATAATTGTAATAACTATGTCAGCATACAATGTTTGACTTTGGCCTCGATTAAATTGCGAAGGAGATAAGATAAGCTTACAGTTAATGGAATTTTTCTAAATATATTTAAAAAAAATCGTTGTCTTGAAAGACGGTTATCTTGGCAGGTGCTGTGTGTAAAAACATGCACCGCCAGTATTTTAAATATCAGTAAATATTATAAACAATATGTATGTAATTGCGCCAATGTTGTTCACGGTACGTGCAAATGGTATTGATAAAATTGTCTGGTGATTACCAGAAATATTGACGAAATAATAAAAGCAAACATTTGTTAAAATGATTATACAATAAATAATAAATTGCAACAATTGCTTCAATGCAAATGCTTACAATTTATTAGTTATACATGTATTTGACTATTATTTGCCATAATGATTATACAATAAATTATAAATCGCAACAAATTGCTTCAATGCAAATGCTTACAATTTATTAGTTATTCATGTTTTTGACTATTATTTGCCAAAATGATTATACAATAAATTATAAATTGCAACAAACTGCTTCAACGCAAATGCTTACCATTTATTAGTTATTCATGTTTTTTACTATGTATCAGCCATTGATAAACAAACAGAAATTATTCAAAAATTAAACTGAAAATAACGATTTTCTAATGCATATCTAATAATTTTCTAAGTCATATTTCTCCGCAATTAGAACAGATATGAAGAAAAGTTTAATATGAAAGTTACTTGCTGTTTTTAGATTCAAATTCAGATATGAAAGTTACTTGCTTTAACGAGGCTTAAAAATCATGTTAAAAGAAAATTGAAGATTGCGGTTTCAGAGATATTTTATGAATTTTACATTAGCAAATTTTAAAATTGTAAACTATTATCGGTTATTTAAGTTTAAAATACTTAGTTCTTCTATACACTACGTCACTGAATCGAAATAATTGCGTAGAATAATAGTTATTGTATTTTATTTTACTATAATATTGATAATGTAATACTCCACTGAGAGTCGACATACAAATAAATTATTATTATTATTATTATTGAAGTTTTGGTAGCAATTCCTGTAAATATTTAGGCCCTTAATACATTAAGGGCGTAAAGAGGCGTTTATGGCGTAAGACGTAACTTTTACGTGAATACGTGTAAATTCGTGTATAATTGTCAATTTATGATATACCCGTGCATAAATAAAACTTTTGCAGTAATCATTACATTACTGACAGGAAAAATTAATATTTTATGAATAAAAATTTAAATTTAGTAGCAACGATTGAAATATTGACGAAATGATTAAAATTTTGACTGTGATTGCAATATTGACAAGAAAAGGTTATATTTCAGTTTTTTTATTACAATATTGACAAAATAATTTTTTCAATGATCATTGCAATATTGACGAGAAAAATTAATATTTTGAGAATAACATTGAAATTTAGCAGCAACAGTTGGCATATTAACAAAATAATTGAAATTTTGGCAGTGATCGTTGCAATATATTGACCAGAAAAATTAATATTTTGAACATAACAATTGAAATTTAGCAGCAACAGTTGAAATATTACGCCTTGGTGCGTTTTTCTTTTAATCTGTTGTGATGTATTGATGTTTATTTGATTTATTACCGGTTTTTCCGACTTTTTTCTGTTGGTTGTTCTTATGTAACCATTTAATGTTAATATTGCCTGCATTGACCTGTGTAAACGTCTGTATTAGCACAAATAAATATTATTATTATTATTATTGACACAATTCTTGAAATTTTGACAGTGATCATTGCAATATTGACAAGAAAAATTAATATTTGGACAAATTTCAAGAAATTTTGCTGTTACAGATGAAATATTGACAGAACAACTGATAATTTGACAGTAATTATTAAAATATTTACAGGAATTACTACCAAAATTTCAATGACTATTCTGTTGAAATTTTGCGGGAATAACATCATTTTTATTGAATTGATTGAAATTTGGCAATGATAATTGATATTTTGAAACAAATGAAATGAAAATGGAAAATGATACAAATTTATTTTTCTAAACTTATTTAAAAAAATCGTCGAAAGACGTTTAAAAGTATATCACAAATACAGCCTATATTTTGAATATTGAGAAATATTATAAACAAATTACGCACAAATGAAATATTGTCAGAATTGACAGAATAACTGATGATTTGACAGTAATCATTAAAATATTGACAGGAATTACTACCAAAATTTTAATGATTATTCTATCGAAACTTTACGAGAATAATAACATTTTGGCAAGTTGATTTTGAAAATAATAACATTAGTTTAGCAGCAACAATATAAATATTGACAGTGATCATTGCCGTATTGACCAGAAAAAATAATATTTTGAGAATAACAATTGAAATTTAGCAGTAACAAATGAAATACAGACCAAATAACCGATAATTTGATAGTAATCAATGAAATATTGATAGGAATCACGTAAATTATTCAGTTGAAATTTTACCAGAATAGTTCTATATATATAAACAATATTTATTGGGCTATCGACCCAATGGGGTCTTTCCGCCTCAGAATAATTCTATTTTAACAACTTTTTTGAAAATTTTGAAAATAACAATTGAACTTTAGCAGTAACAAAAGAAATATTGTAACAGCAATCAATGAATTATTGACAGGAATTACTACCCAAAATTTCAATGATTATTCTATTGAAACTTTACGAGAATAATAACATTTTGACAATTTGATTTAAATTTGGAAATGATAATTGATATGTTGGCACTAATTATCGTAATATTGACAGGAAAATTAATATTTTCAGAATAACAATTGAAATTTAGCAGCAACAGTTGAAATATTGACAAAATTATTGAAATTTTGACAGTGATTATTGCAGTATTGACAAGAATAATTAATATTTGGACAATTATCAATTGAATTTTTGCTGTTACAAATGAAATATTGACAGAAGAACTGATAATTTGACAGTGATTATTGAAATATTTACAGGAATTACTACCAAAATTTCAATGACTATTCTGTTGAAATTTTGCGGGAATAACATCATTTTTATTGAATTTATTGAAATTCGGCAATGATAATTGATATTTTGAAACAAATGAAATGAAAATGGAAAATGATAAAAAAATATTTTTCTCGACGTATTTAAAAAATCGTTGCTGAAAGATGGTTAAAAACGTGTACTCAGTATTTCAAAAATACAGCCTGTATTTTGAGAAATATTATAAACAAATTGCGCCAATGTTTGCGTTCGTGTTATGTGCTAATGGTAAATTAAATAGAGCAGAATAAGTAAAATGTTGACTGTAATCATTCAAATAGTACAGGAAAATTTATTATTTTGAGAATAACAATTGCAATTTAGCAGCAACAATCGAAATATGGACAAGAAAAATTAATATTTTGAGAATAACAGTTGAAATTTAACAGCAACAATTGAAATATTGGCAAAATAATTGAAATTTAGCAGTAGTTAATCAATGAAATATTGACAGGAATTACTATCAAAATTTCAATGATTATTCTTTTGAAATTTTACGAGAATAATACTATTTTGACAACTTTATTGAAATTTGACAATTATAATTGATATTTTGACAATAATTATTGCAATATTGACAGGAAAAATTAATATTTTGATATCAGTTGAAATCTAGCAGAAACAATTGAAATATAGACCAAATAATTGAAAACTTTCCAGTGATCATTGCAATATTGACGAGAAAAATTTATACTTTGAGAATAACAAATGAAATTTAGCAGTAACAAATGATTATTATTTTGAGAATAACAAATTAAATTTAGCAGTAACATATTAAATATTGTCAGAATAACTGATAATTTGACAGGAATTACTACCAAAATTTCAATGATTATTCTGTTGAAATTTTACGAGAATAATAACAATTTGACAACTTGATTGAAGATTAACAATGATAATTGATATTTTGCCACTAATTATGGCAATATTGACAGGAAAAGTGAATATTTTATAAATAACCATTGAAATTTAGCAGCAACAAATGAAATATTGACCAAATAATTTAAATTTTGACAGCGATCATTGCATATTTGCAAGAAACATTCATATTTTGGGAATACCAGTTCCAATTTAGTAGCAACAATTGAAATATTGGCAAAATAAATGAAATTTTGACAGTGAGCAATATTGACTTGAAAAAATAATATTTTGCGAATAACAATTGAAACTTAGCAGTAACAAATGAAATATTGACAAAATTGCAGAATAACTGATGATTCTGATGATAACTGATGACAGTAAACATCGAAATATTGACAGGAATTACTTCCAACATTTCAATGATTATTCTATTGAAATTTTACATACATACATACATAATCCATCCCTCTTTTACCCATTGGGTGTCGAGGCTATTGAAATTTTACGAGAATAATAACATTTTAACACTTGATTGAAATTTGACAGTAATAATTGATAATCAGCAATCAAAGAAATATTGACAGGAATTACTTCCAAAATTTCAATGATTATTCCGTTGAAATTTTGCGAGAATAATAACATTTTAACCACTTCATTGAAATTTGACAATGATAATTGATATTTTGATACTAATAATTGCAATATTCACAGGAAAAATTAATATTTTAAGAATAACAATTGAAATTTAGCCGCAAATATTGATAAAATAATTTTAAAAAATATAGTGATAATTGCAACATTGATCAGAAAAATTAATATTTTGAGAATAACTATTGAAATATTGACAGAATATTAAAACTTTGATAGCAATCAGTGAATTAATGATAAGTAATTAAATTAATATCATATAATTATGTAAATATTTTGATGTTTTATTTTTCAATTATCTGTATCTATTATGTTTTGGAAATAATTGATATATCGTAAGAGCAGAAAAAATAATATTTTGAGAATAACAATTGAAATATTGACAGAATATTAAAACTTTGATAGCAATCAGTGAATTAATGATAAGTAATTAAATTAATATCATATAATTATGTAAATATTTTGATGTTTTATTTTTCAATTATCTGTATCTATTATGTTTTGGAAATAATTGATATATCGTGAGAAAGAGCAGAAAAATTAATATTTTGAGAATAACAATTGAAATATTGACAGAATATTAAAACTTTGATAGCAATCAGTGAATTAATGATAAGTAATTAAATAAATATCATATAATTATGTAAATATTTTGATGTTTTATTTTTCAATTATCTGTATCTATTATGTTTTGGAAATAATTGATATATCGTGGGTATACAAGAAAAAGTGACAAAGTCAAAATTTGACAAAAAATAGTTGAAATTAACAGGTGCCATAAAAGTCAGGAAAAAGATTCTATACTGTATCATGATCTATTGGAAACGTAATAAAAACTTTTCAAAAGCAATGAATATTAAAAATGAGATTTATCATAATGTGAAAAATCTCGAAACTGTCTAAATTTTCGACTTGGTCACTTTTCCTTGTAAGACCACGATATTACAAAAAAGTGACGTCCAGAGCAAGTGACCAATGCTTGCAATAATCGTTGTCATCGTATTTTTTTATTTTATTCTAGAAATAAGAACAAAAACGCCATTCACTAAACTAGCACAACATTTTGTTCTCTACTAAAATTATTCTGTAAAATTATCTGTAACCTTCACAAATATGTTTCGATTATCTTTAACTATCGTATTTTAGTAATAATTAGTAATAATAATTAATATAAAACAATAACTGAGATGTCCAGAACAAGTGACAACGCCTATAATATTTTAAATAATGCTGCGATTTTTTTCATTGTTTTGGCAATTTTTAGTTACCAAAAGTACGTGTATTATTGTTAAAAAAATATATGTTAAAAAAAGCCAAACTGATGAAGTTTTATGTGACACAGACACATATAAATTGACATACTGCAATAATATTCGACGTGACCTTATTTTGGTAAGTTTTTGTTTCATTCAGATTACAGGTGATAGATAGAGATGACACTATTCCGTTAGGGAATTAAAAATACTGTAGCAGCAAGCTTAGTGGACGAACAAAATACTATATGACGGAAATAAACAACGAATTCTTATGACAGACAGGACTAATAATTTAAACAAAATGAAAAATTATTAAAAATAAATTTCAACGTAATTTTCTCAATGAATCAAGAGAGATATGAAATTTGAAACATTGAAATGAATATGAAAAATGAAAAAAAAAATCTGAATTCGTTCGTAAAAATAATAAATATAAAACAAAAACAGCGATGTTCACAGAGAAAACAGAGTGGCAAACGCCTATTATTTAAATATGTTGGCATATTTTTCCTGATGGAAAATGGGAATTAAAAATACTGTAGCAGCATGCTTTCAAATGAACGAAACAAATACTATATGACAGAAAATAAACAACCACTTCTTATGACAGGCAGGACTAATTAATTTAAAGAAATGAAAAATTATTAAATATAACATTCAACGTAATTTTCTCAATGAATCAAGAGAGATATGAAATTTAAAAGATTGAAATGAATAAGAAAAATTAAAAAAAATCTGAATTCGTTCGTAAAAATGATTGATATAGAACAAAAACAGATATGTCCAGAACAAGAGACAACCACCTGTTATTTAAATATATTTCGATGATATCAATTATCACTGTCAATTTTCACAGAATAATCAATGAAATGTTGGTAGTAATTCCTGTAAATATTTCACTGATTACTGTCAAATCATCAATTATTCTTTCAATTTTGTCAATATTTCATTTGTTACTGCTAAGTTTCAATTGTTATTCGCAAAATATTATTTTTTCTCGTCAATATTGTAATGATCACGGTCAATATTTCAATTATTTTGCCAATATTTCTGCTATGTTACTGCTAAGTTTCAATTGTTATTCGCAAAATATTAATTTTCTCGTCAATATTGCAAAGATCACTGTCAAAATTTCAATGATTTTGTTAATATTTCAACTGTTGCTGCTAAAATTCAATTGTTATTCTCAAAATAATATTTTTTCCTGTCAATATTGCAGTTATTAGTATCAAAATATCAATTATCATTGTCAAATTTCAATCAAGTTGTCAAAACGTTATTATTCCCGTAAAATGTCAATAGAATAATCATTGAAATTTGGAACTAATTCCTGTAAATATTTCAATGTTTACTGTCAAATCATCAGTTATTCTGTAATTTAGTCAATATTTCATTTGTTACTGCTCAGTTTAAATTGTTATTCGCAAATATTATTTTTTCAAGTCAATATTGCAATGATCACTGTCAAAATTTCAATTATTTTGTCAATATTACAACTGTTGCTGTTGAATTCAATTGTTAATCTCAATATTTTTTTTTCCTGTCAATATTGCAGTAATTAGTATCAAAATATCGATTATCATTGTCAAATTTCTTGAAAAAAAAATATTGCGCCACATGTGTCAGGTTACGTATGACAAGTTTCTTATGAAACTTTTTTATGTATTTTTGACAGTTTTGCAGATACAAGCTGAACACTGAAAAGTCAACCACCCTGTATATCTCGGAAACATTTGAGCTAATTGGACCCATGTTGATTAAGATTATTTGTTTATTTTCCATAAGTACTATAATTGAGTAAAATATCCGAACATAATTTTTGAACACCCTGTATATTTAAATATTCGTTTCTGAAAGATAGTATAAAAAATATGTGTACTGTATCTCAAATATATAGCCAGTACTTCAAATATGCAGCCAGTATTTCAAAAATACAGTCAGTATTTTTATAGTACCATACCATAATTATAGTACCATAAGTACTATAATTGAGTAAAGTTTGCGAACATAATTTTTGAACACCCTGTATATTTAAATATTCGTTTCTGAAAGATGGTATAAAAAATACGTGTACAGTATCTCAACTATATAGCCAGTACTTCAAATATGCAGCCAGTATTTCAAAAATACAGTCAGTATTTTTATAGTACCATACCATAATTATAGTACCATAAGTACTATAATTGAGTAAAGTTTGCGAACATAATTTTTGAACACCCTGTATATTTAAAAATTCGTTTCTGAAAGATGGTATAAAAAATACGTGTACGTATCTCAACTATATAGCCAGTACTTCAAATATGCAGCCGGTATTTCAAAACTACAGTCAGTATTTCAAAAACACTGCCAGTATTTTAAATATTGATAATTATCATAAACAAATTGCGCCAATGTTGGCGTTCACGGTATGTGCTAATGGTGATAATCGTCTGTAATCAACAGAAACGTGGACGAATAAGAGCAAAAAAACCGTGCATATAATTTGACAAAATATGATTATGTAATAATATACGAATGGAACTGTTTTTTAAAGGAAACGTGGACGAATAAGTGCAAAAAAACAGTGCACATAATTTGAAAAAATATGCTTATGTAATAACTTACGAATGGAACCGAATTTTAAATGACAACAGATTGCTTCAATGCAATGAATGGGAGGCTATTTTGGATGTTCAAAATTTATCGGTTATTTATGTTTTCGCGCTGCCAAGCGTTGAAAATAACGCAGTTTTTCAATTTATTAAGTAATCGAATGCTTTCCAAGTTATATATAGCAGAGAATATGTAAGAGGCGAATGGATTTAAACTGGTCCAGATTTAGATCTCTCGACGTCTGAACTTACGCACAACTCAAATATAAATAAATGTTAATGCACGTACGTTGCTTCGATATTCGACGATGCCAATTTCCGATAAAACTGATCAAGCCTTTTATACAATTCATCACCTGTGCAAATATTACATACGATGAAACCTATGGAATTCGCGCGATTATTTGTGTTTATGAGCTAATTTCCTCATTTAATAAATGATTTTCCACATGCGAGTTACGTAACGCAATGATAATGACATTGACGCGCCACTCGTACAATTTTAAAGAACAAAATACGTTATTACGGGCTTTTACTATACACGAACGCAGGATTAGATAAAACCTTGAAAAACGGTATTTAAGTGATAATTAGTGTTGCGTCAATCTCCGCTGTTATACCCGCAGATTTTTCGTAAATAAATATGCTAATAATTTGGTCCTCTTTGCTGGCTTTTTTTTGCATGCCCAGAAGCGTCCAAAAAAATATGGCCAATGTCATGTCGGCCGTTTCCACGTAACTTTCACGGCCAATTCGTGACATCTCATGTGGGAAATGACTAGATTTAAACACCGTACGTGTTTTCACAGTAACGCAACGTTTGCAAGGATGCAGCAGTCGTGTACAAACATGTGATTCCGTGCATCACAATTACATTTATTTTCAAGGGATGACTGGCAATAATGGCTCAGTTTTCAGGGCGAACAATTTTATTGCGAAAATATTACTTGGCAATCAATTTAAATAGTTCAATATCTTTATTTGCGGCTGGCCTTTAGTAATCATGATAACAACTTTGCAATTTCGAATGCAAACTGCAGACCCACTTTCTTTTTGCACGTGTAATTGAAAATGGCACAGCGGGGTCGTCTTTCTAGGGGAGAAACGAAGTGTCGCTCGCATTCGGAATTTCCGTTGCGTAATATGCCATGTTATTTTTATTAAAAAGAACTTTACGATATCGTGGTCACACTGCACAGAGCAAATTCTAGAAACTAAAAGCTGCAAGTGGTGTAAATATTTCTGCACGTATGTACATCACGTAAGGCAACCTACAGGGGGGGCATTTAAACCGGTGACTTTGAAACAATTGCTGGCGAAGTGGTCGCACTCGTGCAGTAATAACATTTTTATTCACTAGGGGGTGATTTATGGATTTTTGGCGTTTCCGTATCCCGCGCAAATCACGTACGACCAACGGAACCCGGTAAAAAATATGCAAAATATTCACCTGAGCTTCAGGAAGCCTACTCGTAGTTACACGGAATAATGCCATTTTTTTTTCTTATTCTTTTCACACGCGAAATCAAAAATTGATTACCACTGACCGAACGTGCAAACAAGCTGCGAGCGGCGTCCGTCCTATAACAGATCGAAGTGAGACGGTGCACAAGTGAAACAAACGAAATCAACTGTCAAAGCCGCGCACGCGCACAACATTTCGCAAAGATAACGAAGTCCAAGTGGTATTTGTGGCACCGATTTTTCGCATACCGTCCAATTGAATCAGTTTTTATTGTGCATTTATTGAATACGTAATACACGTACATTGAATTCGCAGTAAATACCATTCCTCGGACTGCCACTGAACTCTGCACCTGATTGGGTTCCGGTACACGTCACAGGACATGCCGGTCATACTTCTAAACCGCGCTTTAGTCATCTTCCTTGAAATTAACAATTACCCATAATAAATTTAAATAAATGTGTTCAATCATTTATGTAATATTTTGTTACAATGTCACAGCTGTTCACAGTTTCTCTTAACACCGATTCTGTAATTGGCTAGGCAACCAGAAACGCATGTGTGAAATGAATACATAATTTGTGGCATTTGTTTCAACGGTATGCAACTTCTTGTACAAATATTTATTTTTAGGTTAGATCTATCGGCTCAACATAAAGGACAAATTAAATTACATATTAACTAATATCATGTTTACAGATTCTTTAGAATACGGCACATGAAAAAGTTGGAATGAAAGTACAGTTGGCGCCAGAATATAATGTACTGAAGGTTATGGTTCGTAAACCAGGTTGCCTAAACTCAGGACGTTGCGTATACTTGGTTGCCTAAATGCATTACTACATTTTGGCGCCCTAAATAAATAACATACGAAAATATGTTTTCTTTAATAACAACCGGGTTATGAAGAAAATCGCAAATATCAGTTTTATCTTATGCACACTACATATTTTGGCGCCCTTTTAAAAGTAAATAACATACAAAAATATGTTTTCTTTAAAACAACCGGGTTATGAAAAAAAAGAAAATCGCAAATATCACTTTTATCACATCAACTTTTAGTTCCACGGAACATAAGAGTTAGCATAATTTCAGACATTTTTCACTTTACTGGACAACCATAGTCAGGAATTGTGGCGCACAGTAAATAATTTGAATCCGAATTGGTGTATTTTACAATAATTTTATTAAATAAATAACAATTTTTATTTTATATTGACCAAGTTGCTTACTCGAGAACAACAAATTAGCCAAAAGTGTACCGAAACAGAGTTCAGGTATTCGTTTGGAAACGATATAATCCCTCCAAAAGGAAACAAATCGTACTTTGTGTCCAGAATGAAAACCGGCACCCTCCGGTAATACAAGCTCAGAAACAACATTATCACAGCAACGATAATTTTGAAGCCATAGCTTAAGGTCACCCTGAAAATAAATTTCCCGCTGTTTCTGTTGGATTCAAGTTCGTGCATCCTTTGGTCAATGGCGTTTATTTTGCGCTGCAATTTTGAGTACCGCACGAAATCTTTCACGCTGCTTAGTTCAGACTGTTCGGCCAGAATATCGGCCTTCTTTTGCTTTAGTTCCCTTTCTTCTCCGGTTGCCCTGTTCGACAATCTCAGCACCTGCAAATATACCCATGTAAACCAATGATAATGCAACATTATATGTTATTACCTGTTTTGAAATGAATGCTGTATGAGCACTTATAAATCCAATTACAGTCGTTACAATTAATAAATACATAGTGACTAGCTCGATGAGAAATAACAGCTGTTATAGGAAGTTACAGATTTACAAATAACCACTTTAAAATTAAAACAATAATTATTGCAAAATTTAAGATATTTTAATATATCAATTGGTACAATCTAAATTATAGATTTTAGTCCGTGGCATTTAGTTTCCCTACTGTGCAGAGAACGTATGCATTTCATTTCAGGATTTCTTGAACACCTCAGCCAATTTACGAACGGATCTATGTACACATGTAATGTATGTAAAATGTACTACATGTGTTCTTGAATGATCTGACATTTAATGTGACAGTCAGTGTTGCCACAATGAAAAATTCAAATGTACTAGGAAAAAAATCTAGAAATGTACCAGATCGGTTCAAAAAGTACGAAATTAATACCTTATTCTTTTTGAATTTTCATATTTAAGGGCATCAGATGAAGATTATGAGTAGTCATCAAAGCAAATAAAACTATGTTGTTTTAAAAAGTATTGTAAATAATAAATAGTACATGTATATTTTATGACATGAATAAACAATTAACAAATTAACTATAGAATTCTTTTAACTGATAATAATTTATCCTTAAAGTTGTAAGGATAAAACCTGAAACTTAATTTAAATAACAATTTAAATAATTTAAATAATTTAAATAATGATAACATAATAGTAGTATAGAATTTATTTATAAAAATATAGTTACATCCTCTATAATTGTATAAAATTAACTCATTAATAAATTAACTAATAAGTATAACATTTACATATATACAATCTATATATCTTCAGACGTAGATATATAGTTCTTTAGGCACCGTAAATACATATTAATTTACAAAACGCAATTCATAATAATTACGAATTTGCTTTACAATATCATAATTATTAAGTATATAGTTTTAAAAGAGAAGATATGCGAAGTTTTAGGCCTTCAACTGAAACCGTCAATAATCTTCACCTTCAAATATTGAGATATTTAAAACATATTGTCAACAAATTTTACTGTTCATTTGCGCAAATATCGTAAATCAGAGGTTCTCAATCTGTGTCCTCTGACTGTATTCTAGTGTGCTAAGTGAGTCCGTGAAAATAATAATTGTTTTTGGGTTGATTTCCAGTACGAATATAAAAATGCAGAAATTAAAATGTTAATTGGCTCCCCTTCGTTACACGGATCCCCGAACTTATTGTTATTACAACAGGAAAGTAAAATCTGTCTTAAGTTATTTAAAATAATTCGCTGGCATGCATTTACAAAAAGATTACAGTTACAAAAATTAATTTAGGGCTTTTAAAAAAACTGTTGTTTGAAACCACACGTGATACTATTAAAAAATCAATATTTTGTGAATTTTGTGAATGAATTTCATTGTATTACACGACTAAAATAAAATATCCTAATTTAAGACGAACCTTAAATACTTTATTAAAATGTGACCTACCCGATCCTAAACTAAATTAAGTTGGAGACGCGGAGTTAGAACGAACCCCCATAAGCCGGTCGAACAAAGGAGATGCCTTACACCAAATTATCAACAAATTCCACATAACTTCCTAATCTTGCTAAATATAAATAACATGTATATCACATTTAAACATAATTTGTGAATACGTCATTGAAACCGTAATCACTTATCACCTAAAAATCAACGCTACTAAACACATCGTCCAAGTCGTCGTTCAATAGCTCCTCCCCAAAACTCGCCTTTTCCTCGATTTTCTGTTTCTTCGGGGTCAAGTTGAAGTACGTCGTTATGTCCAACGTGTTGGCGGATGTCACGGAGGAGTTGAGGCAGTCCGCAAGATCCGCTTCGTGGGGTCGCTTCGACTGCGCCTTCGTTGCAGCCGTCTCATAGGAGTCGCGCGTTAAACCAATTTCTTTCAGAGTTTTCTGCTTGCTCTGGAGCAACGGCCATATGGAGTCGTCCGCCGTGCCCGGTGCTACAAGGTACTGGATCGTCACCTGCCCCTCCTGACCGATCCTGTGCGCTCGAGACTCTGCCTGGCTCAAAATCTAATACCCAAATGCAAAATGGTTTTGATGTTTTTTCAGCACATCCTTACCGATGACTAGTTAAAAGTGCCCACAGTTCATTTATTCATAATCATTACTTGATTACCAGCTTATGCCAGTGTTGAGTGCAATGTTAAGCGATATTAATGAACACAATATACTTACGCTGGGATTCCAATGGAGTTCGGCGAATAAAACTAGCTGAGCAGCTGTTAGAGTAATTCCAGCGTTTGCAGCCGTTATTGATAGCAAAGCGCAAGTATAACTATCGTCCAGCTGGAACTTATCCACAAAGTATTTCCTTTGGTCGCATGTTGTGTTACCATCGATGCGAATGTACTTTTTCTTCTTTTTACAAAGAACCTGCTCAATAGAATTAAGCATTACTTGGTGGTGGGCAAACACAAGAAACTTCCTTCCAGTCTCCAACGTTTGCAAAATGTAGGAACTGAAAAATACTGAGATAGTAGGAAGTAAAGATTATAACATATTTAAGTAATATAACAAAATAAATTAAAAATTTCCAATTCAAATTTGCCCGGTGTTTAGTAAAAAAGTGGCATACCACACTGAAGGAATTTTAATTTTAGCCGTCTCCGCGAAGAATGTCAGTAGCACTGCGTGATCCTTCTTGACACTATTATACTTAACAGCCAGGGCTAAAAGGCATCGCCTGTCATCCTCACTGAACTGGTCGAGGTTCACGTCAAGGGTGACGACCTCCTGCGTTTTGTTGGGCAAAGACTTCAGCACATCATCCTTTGTGCGCCTGATCATGAACTTTTTTGCCAGCACAATTTCTAGCTCCTGGAGGTTACTCTGGCCACTCGCGTCCCACCCAAAACTCGTCGTCTTCCCGTCGCAATATCGTTTGCTGTACTCGAAAAAGGTGCCAAAGAATTTGCTGTCCAGCAAATACAGCTGGCTGTATAACTCGCTGGGACGGGACAGGCAAGGGGTGCCGCTCAGCAGGACCACCCGCCTGGCTCGCTTGCACAGGACGGTGGCGGCTTTCGTGCACTTAGTTTTGAAGTTTTTCAGGTTGTGAGACTCGTCGATTATGATCACATTGAAGTTGCGGTCCTGGAGCTTGTCCACGTGCCTTGACATCAGGTCGTGACTCACAATCAGCACTTGGGAGTCGTCTATGTAGTCCTTACCGCTAACCATGTATTGTACGGACATTACAGGCACAGTGGGGAGGTATTTGTGGATCGTCTCTTCCCATACGTTTCTGCAATAAAAATAATTATCAAAAAATATTAGCGGCAATTGTAATAATGGTAATATATGTTGTTTAATTAAAGTCTAAGTAACAATAATCGCACATTTTCCAAATAAACAAAATTTTATAATTTCTACACTCATGTAGATATTACCTCATAGTAGCTGTTGTGACGATTAACAATGGCCACTCAGTTTTATAATAATTAGCAATGGCTAACGCCTGAAAAGTCTTCCCCAAACCCATGTCATCGGCAATCAGGCATCTTCCTTTCTTAGCAATGCCGAAACTAAAAGATCCTCATAAAAAAATTTGATACACGAAAAGTCTTACAGGTTTACCATACTCCCACCTCCTGAAATGGCATCAGTGCGCCCACTAGCTCGGGGTCTATGCTGCTTAGGTCATGGCCACTGCTCTCATCAGCTTTAAGATGGCAGCAATTTAGGATATAAGGTGGCAATTTGTCGATCGTTACATCCGGTCGTAACACGGACATCTTAGTCTGTAACGTTTCGTAATCTTTGATGTGGAAGTTCCATACTCTCGTGTTCGGGTCTGCAATTAAAAACTATTATTTCAGCCTAAAACGGTGCAACTGTTCTTACCGTAAAATCTCGTCGGTATGCTTTTCATAACCTCGACTGCCACAGTGCTAAATCCACTAAAAACCACCGAAAACCGGTCCGACGAAATCAAGGCCAGCTTGCCATTGATTGCTGCATTTTTGCCTTGGAATGCTAAGACAGGCTTGTGCTTGTCAAGATCCTGTTGCTTTTTATGAGGCGAGTATTTGCAAAACGTTTGCTTATTGCTTGGTGAGTACCTGTTTTGCGCTTCAGTCTCAGACCGTCCAGCTGTGAAGTTATTGGGCTCAGCTGCCGGTTTAACAGAGAAGTGTCTGCTTATCTCCAAAGGCGTTTGGGGGGCTCTCCTGAACGCACCGTTTGGTGCGGTGTTCTGGGGACTTGACTTGCTCTTGCCATCCGATGGCGTTTGGAGGGCAATCCTAAATGCTCCGTTTGGTGTGGAGTTCTGCGGACTTGACTTACGCTTCCTCTCCGCAAGCTTCTGGAGGGCTAGTTTCCTTTTAGCCTCGATCTCCTGCGATGTGCACTGCATTTTTAGCAGATATCACAGTTGTTCATGTCCAATTACGTGAACATTACAAAAGGAAATAATTTATCTAATCAAAATTGAGTTATTATTCTATGAAAAAATTGTAGGTTAAAACGGTCATAACACAAAATTGGAGTGTTGCCACAATGAAAAATTTAAAAGTACCAAGTATAGAACTAGAAATGTACCAGATCGGTTCAAAAAGTACCACCAGATCATTATGTATTCCTGTTTTCATTTTTGAATTTTTATTTTTAAAGCTATCAGATGAAAATTGTCTACTGTCATCCAAGCAAATAATACTATTTTATTTCAAAAAATATTTTAAATAATAAATATTTAATAACATGAGGTTACTAAATAAGTAACAAGTTAACTGTAGAATTTTTTAAAACGATTAAAAAAATAGATATTATCTAAAGAACATAAGCCTAATTTAATTGTTGTCAACTAACACCACATCAAAATCATCGAGTGCGAAAAATTAAAAAAATGCCACACTAGAAAAAATTTGTACATCATTCTCATATACTTAATTCATGAGAGTTCAAATTAAATAAATATTTAAACCAACAGTACATAAATATTGCCAAAAGTCCCGGTATTCCAGAACCATCTAGATTATGGGCCTCCAGACCCTGTGTCCTGTACTGTTGTGGAAGGAAATCCGGGTAGCAAAATATGAACAGGTCGCAGTGCAGCTCAACACATGAAAGTAATTTGTTAAAATATTGTTTTGAAACCTGGGAAGCGAAATGTAATGCTTTATTTTACAATTTGCAGCTCAAGATATAAAAGTAATTTGTTAAAATATTGTTTTATTTGTGTGGTCATTGAACGTCATTTAAGGCACATGAGAAATTGACTATCTAAAATTAAAATTTAATCTTCCATTTTCATCGAATCATAAAATTCAGCTAATTTCTTTTTTCAAACGCAATATGAATTGGTCCATCTGGTTTATTAATCAGTAAAGATTTTGTGTCGATGTCTAATCCTTTCCACTGTATTTTATAGTTTCTAACCAACTAAAATAAAAAATCACACTTTAATCACACCCCATTAATAAGTCATTGAATTTGTTTACCTTTAATATTAAAGTTTGCATGCTCTGTTCGGCTAAGCGCCGTGCAATACATGAACGTGGTCCATGGCCAAATGGCAATAACAGGAAGGGATGCGGTTGTTTGTATAACGGATGGTTTTTCAACCACCTCTCCGGCTTAAATTCATGAGCCGCTGGAAAATACTCTTCCAATCTGCAAGACACTTGGTTTTGACTAACTACAACAGTCTGTGGAAAATAATAAACCAATTAATTGTAATTTGTGGATTGAGCAAGTTTTTATCTAAATTCTATTAGAAGTTATTAGAACTATTTTACCCCTTTTGGCACGTGGTAATCAGAAAATTCCGCATCGCTGTCCATTACCCGTCCAATGCCGACTGATATCGGTCGTAATCTCATGGTCTCTTTCAATACAGCTTTGGTGTATTGCGCTTGTAATAGAATGTCCGCATTTACAGAACTATTTGGTTTAGGTAATAGTTTTGTAGCTTCTTCATGCAGCATACTTTGTATATGAGGATTCTTTGCTAAATAATACAGTGTGAAAGATGACGAATATGTAGTCTAAAAATAAAATTAAAATAATTTAACTCACATTAAATCATGTCATTATCATATATTTATCTCCAAAATATGTCGGACCAAGTATTGATAATATTTATTTTAATTAGAATATTATTAGTTATTTTGTGATTAGTGCATTAAAATTAGAATTATGTATGTTATAACAATGAGGCTGACAATTTTTTTCTCGCCTAGTTAATTTTCATGTGTATCAACAAAATATAATTCTACAGCAAATTTTGATGAGAAAAACTTAAACGGTGTCATGAATATAATTCTAGCTAAAGTAGTGATAACTTTGGTGCAAACATAAACACAACGAATGTGTTATTGATAATTAATCATGTATCACAAACTCCTCTAACTCCAACTCTTTTATATTATGTAAAATACAAACCGTGTCAATTCCAGCCAGCAGGAAATCACAAACGATTCCAATTATATCTTTGAAGTCCAATTCAGGAGAAGATAAATAGGATTCTAGTAAAGACATTTGGTACCCTTTGGCGTGATCTTCAAAGAGTGACATCTTTAGGGATAATAAATCGATCGCAACTCTGCAAAAACAATTCATAGGTGTGTCACAAAGAAATAAATTTATTGATTGTCATTATATAAACGAGTTATATTTAGACAGAAATATTGATTGGAAATTGTGAGCATTAAAACTCATGGTCACTTTTATATCTAAAAATTACATGTGTGAAAAATCACTGGCTGTGTATGTCTCTCTCAACAAGAAGTTAAAAACTACTCGAGATAATTGATTAAAAATTTTAAACCAAGACTTTTAGAACACTAGCTATATTTGAAAAGATTCAGGAAAAAACATCAGAATTAGAAATCCTATCTATGTTTTTGTTTTTATCAATAATGCGACAGTTTGAAAATTTAAAAAAAATCTTAAAGATGATAAGAAAAGCACTTATTTTTCTAGCCTCCTGAGGCTATTCTTTAAATTATGAGCATGTGTATGTCATCCCAAATAGTCATCCCAAAAAGTCATCCCAAAAATTATATACTTACTCTTCCATAAATTTTTGAGATTTTTTCAATTTCTTATACAATGGGGTTTCAAATTTCCTCCAAACTTGCGGACCATTATCGGTTTTAAGGATGCAACTGTTTGTTGTTAGGGCGGCTCTAATTAATCTTGATGACCGAGAATGTGAATGCAATTCTCTTTTTGAGAAACTATTCAATCTCAAATCTAGAGTTGCATATGATGTCACTGTAAATAGCCAATAATTTTAACTACTCAGAAATCGATTTGAATAAAATTCGTTAGGTTTATTCAATTGAAGCACAATTTAACTTTTTCAGAAAAAACATTTGAGGAACTTCCATGCAAAACCACACATGTAAAAGTTGTATTTTTTTATATTGACTCATCACAGTTGTGCCATTGATTAGAAGATTGTATTTCCTGTGGATTTACTACGAAATCGATTTGAATGAAATCGTTAGGTTTATTCAATTGAAGCACAATTTAACTTTTTCAGAAAAAAACATTTGAGGAACGTCCCACAATTTAACTTTTTCAGAAAAAAATATTTGAGGAACGTCCTTGCAAAACCACACATGTCCATTAAATAAAAGGTCGTATTTTTTTATATTGACTCATCCCAGTTGTACCATTTATTAGAAGATTGTATTTCCTAAGATAAGGATAAGACATTTTTTACACAAATCTAATACCAAGTTCCGATTTCATCAAGGATTTTCATTAAGGAAATTCTAACAGAAACAACCATTAACTCTATAGGAACATATTTTTGACATGTGTGATTTTACATCGACGTTCCTCATTTATAAGTGGTTCAACTTGAATAAAATAATACTTACACTCGAGAAATAATCTAGACAATTCTGGAAGAAAATCATAATTCAGTAAATTACTGACATCATCCAAGCGATCAAACCATTCCTGTATAATCGCATCCGAAGTGTGCAAGTAATTTTGAACAGACACGGGGCTGCTTAGCCCCTTTTGAAACACTTTTCGTAACTTAAGCCAAGTAGGACCATTTCTAAAAATCGTAAATATAATGTATGCATGCAATTTGTTCAATTTTCATTACGTGGGCAATAAACCACCGGAGTTGTAAACATTCGGTCTATCGAGCCGATACTTTTCCAAAGCCAAGTGGCTTCGCCTTTGCGGGTATTTGCCCTCGTATCTAAACATAACTTCGATGTCCTCCGGTTTGAACAGCCAAACAAGATTAACACCCGGCACAATCTGTTCTCTAACGATAGGTCCATATTTCTTTAATTTTTTCAAACCGTTATGGTGCAGACGGTCAAATGTATATGACCCTAGAAAATTAATAGACAGTCAGTGTGGTAATGTCAACATTCATTATGTTACGTAAAGTCGGTTTTAAGTCAATCAATCGATTTGAATTGTTTAACATCGCATAGAATTTCAAGATAAGTTTAATTGATCAGATTGGTTTTTTAAAACTAAAGGTAAAAGATTGGATTAAAGTTATAATAATTACATAAATTAAAAAATAAAACACTAACAATTTGGAATTTTAAAAGAACTAAATGGATTTTTAATTATTGCAAAACATCAATAGATTTGATTGATAGATATTTTTTTTTTATCACTAGAGCCCTGAATATCTACATATTTAACACCTTTATGACTTATTTCTATATTATTTTTAAATATTTTAATGCAAATTGGTGCATATTATGTAACATTAAGGCACTATATCAATATTACTATAATTGCAGTCCATTTGTTTCAAATTTAGATTTTCTTTGTAATATACATTCTAATTACACTGAAAATTAATAACTTCTCCGCAGACGCATCCGCGTTTTTTATTGCTGTGGAACTTTAACGGAATTAATTGAAATTTTGACCAAAGTAATTCAAATTTTGACCAAAATAATTGAAATTTTGACCAAAATAATTGAAATTTTAACCAAAATAATTGAAATTTTGATAAAATAAATGAGATTATGACAGATGTAATTGGTAATTTGACAACAACACTTGAAATATCGAAAATAACCGTTGAAATTTTGACAGAAAAAATTTAAATTTGACAGAAATAATTGAAATAGACAGAAACAATTGAAATTTGACAAAATAATTGGCATATAGACACAGAAATAATTGAAATTTGGACTGCAACAGTTGAAATTTAGAAATTTAAATAATTGAAATTTAGACAGAATAATTGAAATTTTACAAAAATAATTGAAATATAGACAGAAACAATTGGAATTTTGATAAAATAATTTAAATTTTGATAGAATAATTGAGTTTTGAGAAAAATTATTGAAATATAGACAGAAATAATTGAAATTTTGATAGAATCTAATTAGCAAGTTAAAAAATCTTACCGAGAAAAGGCAGGTAATGATGTAAAGTACCAATTAACGGAAGGGATCGTGGTCCTGGTATATCTTCAAACTTTTTACCAAGTGCGATTCTGCACGTGTGAAACCTTCTCTTCTTTTGGATCTTGGAAGTTATGAACACGGTCCGTCCATAAACGAGTTGCATTTTTGAATACCCCGCGTTTTAGCACTGGCATCAACCAAGTGGGGATTCAACGACACAGACGTAGCAATCACAGATTATCGTGTGTTCAGTAAACATACGTAAAAAAGTTGTTTTCGTTTTATTCTCGCAATGAAAATTGTTGGAACCGATTGAATTTCGCAAAGAGCAAAGATTCCACTGTACGATTTAAATGCGATCTGTAGCACTGAATTATTCAAAACGTGTTCTAATTCAACATTAAAGCTGCTTCGAGGGAACACGTGAGACAGCGGCGCAGATACCGGGCGTTTAGTTACATGTAAAAAATGCGTACGTGGTAACGTAATATTTTAAATCGACAGATAATTATCTTGCACATAAACAATTTTCAGCTATATATTATTATATTAACAAGTGCAGGTTTACAATATTACAATTTGTATTTCTAAAAATTATTAATTCAGATGGAATCCCATATTATACCTAAGTTTTTATAATGTCATTTTATACAATTTAGACATTTTATATAAATTACATTGCCTACGTGAGTTAACCAGTGTACATTTTATAATTACGCAAAGTATTAAAAAATAATTTCAAGGCCACTCAATATTCAATTATATTTACGTGTTTTAACATATAAAAAAATTATTGATTGGTCAAATATAATTTTTATTAAAATTTATATGTAACGCCACTGTTTACTAGACGCTTTTGTCGTTCAGAATTTTATTACATAAACTGAAGGTTACCTTTGGTGGGGAAATTGAATATTTAGCGGTTCATTTAAATAAATAAATTTTTATGGAATGCGAGTGATTTTACTATGTTAAAATAAACAAAAATAAATTATATTATTTATTAAAAATAAGCGTACATAAATAAATTATAGATTGTTTACAATTAAGTCCAAGGCAAAAATTTTGAAAACATAATTGTGCCGACCAACACATATATGCAATAATAATATTTGATCCATTTTTTATTCTTAATGCACGAGAACCAGTAGATTACAGGACTTGCCGAACAAAGCATTCTGGTTGTGACTTGAATGTGTATGAATAGTGAGCAAAACACAGTTAGAGCAATAGCGTGGACGACACAAACAAACATTTTATCAACTTTATAAAATTCCTTTGAAACCTCCTTAGCATAAAGGCTTTTGAAAATGCCCAAATGTAGTAAATAATCTTTGTGTTTAAATAAAAATCTAACACCTTCGTATATAATAATGTAAACAGCAGGAAGAGCCAGGAGAAAATTGGGAATCTGTTTCAATTCGTAATACCTAAGAAAACCCACATTCCAATATATATCTTGCACATATTGATATGGCAATGGTAAGACAGTATAATTGCACCACTTTTGGTGGTTTGTGCTGTACAACCCTGGCAGTATGTAATTTTCACTTTTAGCATGAGAAACAATTAAATCCGGCAAATTGTGTTCAAAATCGGTACAGAATTGCTGGTGAAAATAGAACTGAATGTAAATGTAAGGCAATAGGCACAGGCTAATTCCAAGTAGCAAGAGAAACCCGTGGCGCAGACATAGAAAAACTTTCGCTTTGTGCTCTGTCAAACATTTTATAAACGAGCACAAATAAAAATATAACAAGAATCCAATGTTCAATAACCCATTTGAACGTGTACAAATACTAAGAGCTATGAAAACTATTGCAAGTAAAAATGGTTTAAATTCAACCATACTACTAGTGAATTTAATTTTGCAACAGTAATAAATTGAGGAAAAGGTAAGATAGCTGAAAAGACACTCCGTGTATGGAGCTGTGAAAAATATTGATGCAGGGTTTAAGCAGAACAACAGGACAGTTGTGCGAGCAAATGTGCTGTCGAAAATGTCCGTCGTTAGCCTATACAAAATTTTCGCGGCTTGAATGAAAAAGAACACATTAAATACGATATAAACAAGCAGCACCAGTGAATGTTCGCTCATAACGCTCAGCAGCGGAGAGCACACGTAAGCTAGGGCGCGGACCGAGAGTGGAAGAAGCGGATAGAATGCGAGCGTGTTTTCGTAAGTGTATCCGTTGATGCTGATGTGCATGAAATATTGGGCGTCCCATCTCACAAACCCACCGAACGCTCCTTCTACGATGTGGTCCAGGGGCTTGTCCTCTTCGCGCTTTGGGTACAGGAAAACTCCAGCGTCATGGTTGGAAAATATGAAGTTTGCAGCCACTTGCAGCCCGATGATGATGTATCGGCTGAGCAAGGCATTCCGGACAAGTTTGTTCTCCAAGTCGGACAATTTATCAGTATTCATAGTACCTGAAGAAAGCTGAACTTAATAATTACTCGGCGGCCGGTTTATGTTCTATACTTTACATTAGGTTTGTTAAAACATGTTTCAAGTGTTTAGGTTATGTTTGAATCAAACTCCAAACTGAAGCTTAATATTTTTTGCACTGATGGCTATGCCAACCTAACGATTAAAAGTCGATGGAATAAGCCAATAGGAAACAGATTTGTAATTTCGTTGCAAAGTCAGATTTGTAAAATATAAGAAATGTGTATGGAAGATATTGGGGGGGAAATAATAGCTATTTAACGAACTAATGTATTAATAAAGGCGATTAATAATCGAAACATTTAAACGCGTTCATTCGTAAGATTATTAATCGATTTTTAAATAAGCAGTTATCAGATTTGAACATGATTCAGGGCAGGCTTTGAATCATTTTTTTTTTAACAGTGTAGGATTTAGGTTATAAACTCAACTTACTAAAAATGTGATTTTAAAATTTATTTCTCACAATGACACATGTATATATATATATATATATAATTATCAGGTTTTAGGTTCAGAACTCATAATACTATTCTACTTTCAGGCATTTTCATCAATTTTATCAGTAATACTACTGTCAAAATTGACATTAGTAAATGACTTTTGTCAGTTTTTAAAGTACACTGTAAAAATAATTGAATTTGAAAAGCAAAGCCTGCCCTGATTCATGTTAAAATTAGATGGACTATAGTTCCAAAATATATCCGTAGACTGCAATTTTATTGAAATGAAGAATATTTAGATTTTAATCGTTATTTCATCATCTTAAAACATTTATATTTTATATCCATTCATGATCAACTTATAGTAAAATTTTAGTAAAAAAAAAATTTAGCAAAACAAAACCCAATTTTTTGTAATTTTCTCAAATTTATTTCAAAGAAAGGCGGAAAGACCCCATGGGGTCGATAGCCCATAAAGATTGTTTATATATATATATATATATATATATATATATATATATATTTCAAAGAACAAAAATTTTGGATTACTGTCGACTACTCTGATGACATTGACATAAAATGTCAATTCTTGACATTGCCCTATTGGGTTATTCCTGAAGGTTAATTTACAACTTGGTTATTCCGATCTAGGACAATGGGTGAAACTCCCAAGTGTTCATCGGAACTAATATCATTTTTCTTTCTACCCCATCATCAGTGGTAATCGACGATGAGAGTTGAGATGAGCAACTGTTCTACTTCTAACACCAACCGCTTCACACCTTCAACAGTTCAATCGCAAGCTCCAACTACTAGACATCTTCACAAGTTTTGATCCCAATAAGTTTAAGTGCTTACCTTGCACATATTCTATGTAGATGTAATTAAAGATTTATGTCTTATAGTTAACAAAGATTTTTATGTACACATGCGACAACTAGCGGTCACCTTTGAGTCAGTGGAGTATCACCACTGATCTCTATATTACACAGTGTAATATAGAGATCAGTGAGTATCACTGACTGCACAACAAACAAAGAAGACATTTACAAACAAAAAACATTTAACAAACAAGTTAAATAATCAAAACTTTTAACAAATCAGTTAAATAATCAAAATATTTAACAAACAAGTTAAATAATCAAAACTTTTAAGAAACCAGTTAAATAATCAAAACATTCAACAAACAAGTTAAATAATCAAAACGTATAACAAACAAGCCGTTTCTTAGTATATAACGGTGTACATAGTATAAAAGCGAATATATCAAAGTAGATACATTACCCAATGCAATTTCTGCATTCCATGTATTTCAGCTTTAAGTAGTGTTGTATCCACCATTCACGATAAATTCTCAAAATCGTAGCCTGCTTGCGAGAATAGATTGTGAAGGGTTTCTGAATTGATTTTCAAATTTTAACTACTTTTTCTCTTGTACATGTTTATTTGTTGTGTTGCAAACGAGTACAATTATTTTTCAAACAAATATGCAGATACCAAATTCTTTATTAAACCCACTCTTAAGTAGCTAATTAATACTAAAAATAGCTACGTGTTAATATGTATAACAGTGAGTACTTACTTGCTAAACAGTCAAAACTAGTCACAAATAAAAAATTAAGTGTTATTAACATGGTTAAAATGTCTTTTAGTTATAATTTAACTTGTATCACAAAATAAAGTCCACCACCATTCAAAATATAAATGTTAAACTTACGTACTGTGTTAAACAACGTCCACCAGATCACATTATAGCCCACTTCAATCAATGTATAAATCCTTTCTTGGCATTATTATAAATACGTAAAAGCTACTATTGAATGAATTACATATTCCCCCGCATTTCAATTGATATAAAACTGTCATATAACAATGTAAAACACTATTCACGACCTAGCCAAAGTTGGCAGTGTTAATATGACATTGTCATTAGTAAGCATGAAAAACAACCAGAAAAAAAACTAAAAACTTACACTATTTTCGATTTACAGTTATAATTATTGACAGCCGTCACTGCAGCCAACAAAACTTATGACTGTACTGTAAAGCACTTCTTTTTTAAAATTAAGTAATGAGATCTAACAACTTTAGTGATTTTGATTCCAAGTAAGGAAAACTTTTGCATTGTGAAAAGGGTATTAATAAGGTTACGTTGCTAATAATTGAAATCAGTACCAATCACACTTATGAAATATTCCTAATGGTAACTCATATTAAAAAAAAAAACTACTTTCGGTTTAATTTTAATTCATATTGCAACATACAAAATATATCGCATCCAACTTTGAATAGATTGTGAATGGTGTTTACATCTGGCCACCTTTAACGTATCCAATATCCAGCAGTCATTGGTTTACATTGAATTAATCCGTTAGTCATAGGTTTACAATCTGTATATATATTGAATTAAATCAAATGCAATACTAAACCTCATACTTAATACTGTTTTTTTTTTAATAAATCACCCTACCATAGACCAATGAAAGCATGTTATTAATAAATAAAACAACTTATAAATTATGTTAGTCTAACTTTTGCGGGGTCTAATACTACCTTTATGTCCTTTTCAATGGTTACATTTTCATTGGTGCCATATTCTATAGGTTGCCGAATAATGAAATTTTTTGGATAACACACATCTTTGTGGCAGGTGACAATTTTGAAAGAGATATCTACGAAACATTGATCCACCTTATCTGGGGCGACATTTAAGACAATACTAATATTTTTCGTAGCTACGCCGCCACTCGGCACGCAGGACCACAAAGCGTTCGGCAAGTGGCAAACCCATTTATTTGGAGCATCAATTGTGAGATCTAAATTATTCACAAAAGATAAATTAATATTCAATATTATCTTACCACCTTTAGAACTTAGCTTAATAACGGCACTAGACAGTACATCGAAACTTTTATCCACCTCTGTGATTATGTCCTTCTCAGACTTAAAATCTACCTTGGTGATGTGTGTGACATTTTCGTTATCCCCTAACGTTAGACGCTTAATGCAATGATTATTTGTGTCTGCAATATAAAGTTCATGTCCGTCAGAGCTCAAGCACAATCCCCCGGGTTCGTTAAAGGTGCCTAAAGGCTCATCCGGTAGATTCAGTGGACTTATGCAATTTGTTGATATGTCGATTTTTCTGATTTTATGGTTGTACGTGTCTGCCACAAACACTGTCGATTCATCTTTTGATACAACCACTCCTAGTGCATGTTGTAATTTAGCTTCATACAGGATTCCATCTTTATGTCCAAAAGCAAACAGATTCTAAAATAACATATTTGCATTGATTCACATTGATAGAAATCTAAAGGCTCTATTTCATTCAGATATCTACGATAAGATACATCTTAAAAAATACTTACATTAGGATTTCTATCTCCACCAACAACACCACTGACTTTACCACTTTCCAAAGACAGCTTTCGCACGCTCGAGCTCTCACTGTCGGCAATGAAAACTTCATTCGATCCCTTGCACAAAGCCAATCCAGAGGGTTGTGCAAAGGCGGCGTTGTTTGGGTACTGGTTATTCCTGTTCTCCTCTTTACCACTTCCCGCGATGCAAGCCACAGTTCCCGATGCATACTCCTTTGACTTCCACCAAACTGTATCGTCCAAAAATACGGCCCAAATTTGGTGCGTCCCCGCCATTGCCACAATCAGAACGTCTTTGAAACCTCCCTTAGACGACTCAAAATTGTAAATGCACAAGTCCCACGGGGAAGATATTCCTTGATCACACCCAATTTTACCACCAACGTGGTCATCAGTCTGGGTACCATTACCGGCGACGGTCGTTACAATTTTATTCTTCAAATCGATTCTGCGCACGGCGTGGTTTTCAGTGTCTGCCACATATAACGTGTCGACATTTTGGAATGCAAGACCTTGCGGCTGGTTGAATTCGGCTTGCTCTAAACTTCCGTCCTTAAAGCCCGTTCGCAAGCCCCCAATTTGATGCACAATCACACCGTTGATTGCAATTAACACCCTGCTGTTGCCGGTGTCGGAAATTGCCAAAACATCGCTGTTACCGTTGTTAAACACCGTAATTTTTCCAGGAAATAACAGGGGGCCTTTAAGTTCGGGCAGTAAATAAGATGACGAGCGAATGGGTAGCGAATGTTTAGAAATAAGGTCCCTCGACTCGTAAAATTTCAGTGCTTCTTTAACAATCAGGAGGAGGCGCTCTCTGTGCCCCTCACCCATTATCATGACCAGAGGATTTGCCGCCGGGCCTAGAATAAGCAGTGTTGGCCAGCAGTGGACCTCGCATTTTTTCCACATGTCGCAAGTAGAATCATTCACGACGGGATGTGTAATGTTGTAGCGTTGTACGGCTGATAAGATATTGCTGGACACCTTTTCATTGTCAAATTTGGCACTGTGAACTCCAACCTGCAAGTAATTGAACGTATGATATGATGTAACCTGTATAAAATATGATATAAAACGTAAAATATGATTAAACATGATGTAAACTTATAAATTTCTACTTACAACAACCACTCCGTCTTCGACAGAAAACTGCGACTCCAGTGCTTTCAAGTCCGGCAAAATGTGCATGCAGTTTATGCAGCAGTAAGTGAAGAAGTCCAGGACGACTATTTTCCCTTTCAAATGGTTGGCGAACGACAGAGGCTCGGTAACGTTGAACCACTCCAGACCTGGAAGAGTGAAATTTCAGTTGACTTGCCGTTATTCACGTCTACAACAAACAGAAACAGAGTTTTCACCAGTATATTTAGCCGGCAATGAGGTGCGTACCAGATTTAAAGTCGCTGACAGGAGGGTACATGATCTCCCTCAGATATTTCTCAATTGCAGCATCCGATTTTAAGCCACTGGACTCTATGAGATTGTTCAGATTATCCAAGGAATAGAATATATTCTCGTCCTCGCTGTCCATCACGCAGGTTTTGAATATCGTTCGGAGCGAAATCTTGGCTGCAATTCTGCAAACAAGGGAACCTCAATGTGATATCTGCAAATCCAAACTTCAAAGAGTGCACTTACGAATCCAATAAGGGACTTGGTGCGATTGCTGCACCAAAGGAACCAAGTCTGAATTGTAAACTGTTAAAAAACGCCTTAGGAATCGTGCCAGACATAAAATAAGGAAATTATTAGAACGAAAAAGTGAAACCACTGGCAGCCATTTTAATGTGTACTGGGATCATAACATTCCATTCTTATTAGATAATATAGATTATTTTATTTAACTAGCTTTATGCCTTATTATGCCACACTTTTTAAACTGTTTCAGTTGACTAATGAAGATAATTACACCATTAGTAGTAAAATAAAAATTATTTTATTTCTTAAAACACTTTATTATGTGATTATATACACAACGAAAACCATTAATTTTAATTAATTTTACATGGAGAATACAAATATTTTGAATATTAAGCGAACATTTTACACTTCTGGTAATATATACAGCGTGTTTAAACAAAGCTAAGTAGATTTCTATATACCACCTATAGATGGCACTTTTCCTAGGTAGGTAGTTATGAGAAAACTGGTAGCTTTTTGTAAAACATGCTATACATATCTTATAAAATATCTACGCTTTCAGCACAAATAAAACGAATATTGTACTTGTACATCTTCAAACTTTTCATTTGAGTACATCTTGCGCTTATTCAAACCACAAAACTTCAGGTGCTGTCCTCATATTTGCAAGGTGTTTTTTCTTTTTCATGGATCTTTTTGTGCCTCGTCAAACCATTTTTATAAGTGAAACTTGTGATACATTTATCGCATTTGTAAGGTTTGTTTCTGGTGTGGATCGTTTTGTGTTTAGCCAAAGCAGATTTATAACTAAACGATGCGGTGCATACATCACACACATGAGGTTTTTCTCCGGAATGAATCATCTTGTGCATCGCCAAATCACTTTTTCTAACATAACTTGAGGTGCACATGTCACATTTGTAAGGTTTCTCTATAGCATGGGTCATCTTGTGCATCCTCAAACTCCCAAATCTAGAAAAAGTTGAGGTGCAAGCGTCACATTTGAAAGGCCTTTTTTCTGAATGGACTACCATATGCAAATTCAGATTGGATTTATGAGCAAAACTTGAGATGCATAGATCGCATTTGTAAGGCCTGCCGTCCGAGTGGATTTCCTTATGGTTCCTCAAATCTCTTTTATATGTGAAACTTGAGGGGCACTCAATACATTTATAAGGCTTTTCTCGTAAGTGGACCGTCCTGTGCAACTTCAAATTTCTTATGTCAGCAAAACTTATGGTACATATATCACATTTGTACGTTTTGTTTTCTCTGTGGATGATCTTCTTGTGCCTGTAAAAATAAATTTACACCATTTTGAATGTAAACCCAAATGCATTAATTTTATTTGAAGAGTTATATGGGTTGACTAAATTTTTCTTACGTTTCAGAACATGAGCGATGTTTTATAAGGTGACCATGTTGTTTCTCTAAATGCATCTGATAACTTGCCAATCCATCGTAAGTAACATTACATGTTTCACATGTATGGGGTGCCACTGCATTGATCTGCACTGTCTCGTTTTCAATCTTTACAATACAAGACTTACCCTGAAAAAATACGTTGGTAGAAACTACATAATACTCAACTGGTCTTCTACACACCTCTGGATCGTCATTTTCATCCGCGCTCCAGTTACTTTTACAATCCCAAATACTTAGTGATTGTAAAACTGAAAAAAATGATTATTATTATTATCATCTGACTATTATACCAGTGATTGCCAGTGTTGAGTGAAAAAAATACACGGAAATTAATTACAAACTTACAATTGTGGCATCATGACTAATTTGAATTGAACACTATGAAAATCGCCTTCATGTGTTCAATACAAACAAGAGATTACGAACATTCAACAAACACACCTTGTTTGGAATCGACGGCATCGAACAGATCCTCATTCTCTTCCTCGGAACTGCATTTTTCAGACTTTATGTGAATACTTGAATGATTTAAATCGGTTTCACCTTCAGATTTAATGAAATTCATTTTCAACGTAGCCTGTCCCTGTGCACAATTCTTCGTATGCCTGTCCGTTGCTTATCCAGTTCCTTGCAATATAAAGTGATCTCCACTTGCAACAGATGGTTGGTTGAAGATCACTGATACTTCCGTATAAATTGTGTCAATGATTTATGAATATATTGTTAGATATCCAAACAACACAACTTTGGAGGTTACATCATATGTCATTTTTTGTGATTAGATGGATTATTTCATTCACTAGTTAATAAACCAATAAGAATGGGGGTTTTTCCTTAGTTACAATGTATTAAAACAATTATTTGAGTAACCCAGACGACATCGATTATACAAACCTTTATATAACCAGTTATATGAACTGTTATATTCGCATCATTAAAATCAAAATTTGAATCACATAAGTGCATTTGAATATACAGCATAACAAGCATAAAAAAACAATATTAAAATCACATCGTCATGAAGTGGGCAAATTTATTTTGTTCATGAAGTAATCTATCTGTGTACAACTCAATAATCGAAAATTCCCGAACGTCGATGTATTGCCTATTAAAACACTACTCGTATCGTATAATCGATTTTCGATTGTTTAGTTGCATAATAAATGATTATTTGGGAGAAATTTTACTCCAGATAGTATGTCTTTACTTATAAATTACAAATGTCTGTAATAAAAACTGCACGACAGTACGGTAGTGCACATGCATGCCAATTTTTAAATATAAGGAAGTTTCCGTCATCGAATGCTCTTGTAAGCTGTTGCTCTCATTTCAAAGTTTCTCACTTTGCGCACCACATTCTATCATCAGCCAACTTGTACATTCATACAATATTTGATACATTTTATCAGAAGCAGCGACACAGTTAAGACAAAAATGTGATCAATAATTAAATAAAGCAAGAATTAGAAAGATTTATTTATAAACATTTTCTCTTATTCTGCTACCATCTCTATTTGTGCATATAAACAAACATTTTTTTACTTGGAAATTAAACAAAAGTTATGCATTCTAGCTATAAATTTGCAGTAATAATAAAAGAAAAATTAAATAAACTTTTAAATTTTAGTAATAAATGCAAAATGTCTTATGAAAAGGCAACTTTTTCTGCACAATTTCTTCGGCATGTTCTCTTCTAAAGTCCCACAAGTAGTGATCTACAAGTACGTCGTTGACGATGTTTCCCTCACTCAGTTTTTCTTTGACATATTTCGTTAGTAATTCAACAGCATGAATGGAGCAGCCACGAATTTCGACCTCCATTTCATCACCGTTTTTCAGGATTTTGGAGTTCCTTAATACATTTAAGAGGTCCTCCTTATATTCAAACACTCCGTAATACAATAACGATTGCGGTATTCGGTAGTCGGCAAACATAGTTAAGTCATCGATATCTTCAAAATGACCGAGCCCTTGATTTTTGAAGCAAGCCCAGACGTCACCTACTAAAATCTGCGCCCGTTTGTAAATGGCAACTTTTTTGCCTTTATAAACTGCTTCATCTCTAAAGCACGGGAAATTATCGACGATCAGTTTTAATAATTTTACGGCACTATTGTTGGCTTCCTTTACAACATTTGTAAATGTGCCGCCAAATTTTTTCAGTAGGATGTTGCCGGATTCATGGAGGGATCCCAGGCGCTCTTTCAATAATGGCATTTCGACCTTAGTGTCACCACGAAATACGTTAGAGAGCTCCTCTTCGCTTATGCAGCTGTAATGTTCGGCTTTTAAAATGTCTACGTTTTCTTTTACGGCTCGGTTTATGGCTGCACAAAGAGCAAAATATCCTGTATAGCCATCCACACACCAACCCTGTTCATTCTCTGGAGACCAAAAGCAAAAGTTAAGGGTATCCACTACAAAAAGCCAGTCGAGAGAGAGCGGATCATCACATTTGGGATGAAATGCATTTTGGCTGAAATTTTTAACAGACAATTTTCCAGATTCAATTTCTTTCACCAGCTGCAACAAATGTTATTAATAATCACACTGTTGTAGCAGCACATGTGAGGAGCGTCCATTGAAAACCACATATGGGCCCAAAAAAAGCCTGTGGATTTTGACTTTGTCTTCGTAGCTTAGCCATTGCTTGGGTGATTTAACTTTCCCCATGAATATACAAGATAATTCGGATATAATTCAGGAAATCCTACCAGAAACAACCACTAACTCATTGAGAACATTTTAGGGACATGTGTGCTTTTTCGTGGATGCTCCTCATGTGCACACGGTTAAGTATAAAACAAAAACATTTTTGTTGCTGTTTTGTTTCACTTTCCGTGAACATTTTGTTTCTGCTAATCGTTTTCTTTTTAGAAAGTTTATAAATGGTTTTGTTTCGTTTTTCTGTTTTGTTTCTTTGATCTATAGAACTAAATCCAGCATTGCTAGGTTATAAAGGTTAGGTTGTTGCACGTACCTGATTTCCTAATGTTTCTATGCCTTTTGGGTGTATAGAAACATTTTGTGCCAAACTGGCAATATATTTACCAGACTCACGTGGATTAAGAATCATTGTAGAATTGAATTGAACTTGATCAGATGTCTGTTGAAAGAATGATTCTATGTACTTACATCAAGCACAGTGGCTTTGTTGTACAGTGGCATGTGCAAGGCATGTGTTTTATCATTTTATGATACCCTGGTATCTTCTATTTTCTATATATACACATGGGTTTGTTTGCATGGTTATCCTATTTGATACAACAAACATTATTAAGGACATATTGGCACCCGTTTTATTTAATCTATTGAATGGACCTATGAACCTCGAAACTGATATTTGTGTGGAAAAGAATTATATTTTTTTTAAAACAAACTTCTTACAGATAGCTTTTTGTGTGTAGCCCTATTTTAGAAAAATACATAATACACGATAAATGCAATTAAAATTTTAATCTAAAATACCAAAATATCGGACTTAGCCTTGCTTGATTAGCACTTCGAGCATGACTAACTAGCAAGTTCGCTCTAGTCCTATTAGTCTTCTAAAAGTGTCAACGTTTTGACTAAAATGTTCGTTTTAAATTATTGCATTGTTACTTATTCCAGTAATAGTTATTACAAAATAATTTATTTGCATTCATAAATAACTAACAAAAACTATTCAGTACCGATACCAATATATAAATACCATCATACTATCATTCAAATACCATACTAATACATTTCAATACCATTTTAATTTAATTTAATTACAAACAGTGTATAAATAATTGTGAATGCCATTAGTCATTAAAGTATTGTGCAATTTGGGTCTTTTTTGACATATATAATACCGATAAATGCAAGTTATTCAAGGTCGTGGTAAGTGGTAAGTATAAAATGTATTAAATATACTACATATGAGGTTTGATAAATATCATAATTACAATATCATTAAAGTAAAATATCATCGGCCTAATGTGTAAACGATGTAACTCCACCTTAGATGCAAAATTATATTTTGTAGCCACCTCATGCATTACTTTATTCAATCATTCCCTTATTCTGGGTTTACGGATTAGGCCAAAAACATAATGCGATATTTAGAATTAGTCATCCTCGTCCCATTCATCTGTATCAACATCCCAGTCGGTGCTTGAAGAGTCCCGATTCTGTATAGCCCTTTCCCGTTGGATTATTGCCTTGGAGAGGGCCGCTGCGATATCGTCTTTAATCATTTCTTCCTGATCTATCGGTTTAATATCCCTGGTCTGAAAATAATTATCGCATGAAATTTGTAAGTTGGAAATTATGGCGCAAACTTACATCAACCGATTTTAATTGATGTCCCTTCCGTATGCTTTCAAGGAAAGCCGACCTGCCATCAACTTCGCCATCGTCGGCATTGGAAGCGTTTCGTAAAGAAATTGGGGGCGGTGGTGGTGGTGGGTTTGGCCTCAAAAGAGCGGGAGGTGGAGGTATGTAAGCTTCGGGATTCCCCACATTGGAAATGTTTGGTAAGCAAATTGGGGGCGGCTGCGATGTGTTTGGTTTGAAAGGAAGGTTAGGTGGAGGTATGTAAACTTCAGGATTCCTCGCATTGGAAACGTTCGGTAAGCAAATTGGGGGCTGTGGCGGTGGGCTTGGATTGTGCGGAGGGAATTGTGGACCTACATAAACTTCGGCTTTCCCAGCTTGGGAAACGTTTGGTAAGAAAATTGCCGGTGTGTTTCGCTTGGGAGGAGGGAGAGGTGGCGGTACGTTTGGCGTTTGTATGTTTTGAGTTGGTGGAAGCGGTGGTAAGTTCTTCGGGGCTTTGTATAAAGGTTTTGCAATTGGTATTACATTATGTTTGGACGGAGAAGGAGGTGGAGAGGGAGTCTGAACTTGACGTGCAGGGGGATTGGGAACTTGAAGTGCATGGGGGCTCGGAACTTGAGTTGCAGTGATATTATTTTGTAGTACCGATTGCGGTGGTGCGGGAGCTGCTCTCTGAAGCAATTAATAATTAACTACATGTGTGATACTTCTTTTGCAATTAGTACCTTTTTACGTGATCGGCGCTGCTGTACAAAATTTAGCATGAATGCTCTTGTTTTTGGGTCTTCAATTTGTTGGGCCGTAATGCCAGCCTGAAATGATTGCAGTATAAGAAAAGGAAGGTGTGTGCATTTGTAAATATTACTCGTTTAAATATTTCATTAATCGCATCATCCTCTGCGTTATTGAAACCTGAGTTGCTACCTATATGAACTACATGCTTAAAATTTGTTGGTGCTCCAATTTCTAGCATTTGCTGAGATGTCTTTCTTTTCTTATCCTTCTTCTTATTGGACTTTTTCACTACAACTCTTTTTTCTACAACTAAGTAAAAAATACATCAGTAGATATCTCTAGAAATCTTAGTGAAATCCGTACCCATAATTTCCTTCAGTATATGGTATTTTATCGCTTGATGGAATAAAGCTGCTTCTTTCTCATTGGCAAAATTAAAACCAACTATACAGTTCTAAAAATTTCATTGCATCATATTTCATTCAAAAAAGTTGCAAAAAAAAATTACCTGGCTTTGATACATATGAAAAAATGGTCTATTACATGTGTACCACATATTATCATTGTCAATATCGGTTTCCCAAATTAAGCTATTGTCATCTATGTTGAAGTGTTGAAACATGTAAGTGTTTATGCTTCGCTTTGTAAGACATAACACCCCCGTTCCTTGCTTGAGCCACTCGTCATGGTGTGGATGTTCCGTAAAATATAATTGTGCGGCGGTTAATGCTATACACTAAAATTTAGTGAAATTTTAATATCGTAACAATTAACAGATACATATCTACAGGGTATGTACATAAACACAGTTCATAATAGATTTATCTAGTAGTAGCCCATATTACACGATTTTGTTGGTATACATGAGATTTAACTAGACTTTAGAATGAAGACACGAATTAACCCTTTTTCACAAAAAACATTTCTTAATTTAAATGTACATTTCAGGCGGGATACTACCATCTTCAGCAAATATCAAATATGTACTGATATTGAGTATGTATTTGATATGGGCTACTACTAGATAGACTATTCCGGTTTATAATTACATAAAAAACATAATTAATATAAATAAAGCGCTTGGTTAAGTTTCACAATTTTTTTGTAGAAAAACTACAATTATTTCAGTCTCACGACCATTATCACGAGACAAATAAGACTTATTTTGTCTTATTTGTCTCTTGATAATGGTAAAGACTTATTTTGTCTTATTTGTCTCTTGATAATGGTAAAGACTTATTTTGTCTTATTCGTCTCTTGATAATGGTCGTGAGACCGAAACAATTGTAGAATTTTTCTATAAAAAAATTGTGAAAATTGATAAAATACTTTATTTATATTAATTTAAAGAAATACTTTTCCAAGTATTAACCACCCATTCATACAATCTAAATACATAATTACTTACCTGATTATTACCAATAAGTTTCTGAATGGTATTATGTTGTGAGGGAGTGAGATATTGGGATCTCAATACGTTTGAATGTTTGGCCATAATGCACAAACTAAAAATTAAACCTCATGTTCTTCACTTCAACAAGAATTTGTGTAAATGATGGTGAACTGGTAGTGTTCAAGTACATTTTATAATAAAGACATATCTACAAGATTAGATAATATCCTGGGTATGGTTAGATTATATTTAGATAAAACCGTTACTAATAGGTGATTGTCCAAGATATATGTGTGAAAGAGAACTATTTTTAACAATCAATTTTATTATAACACCTGTGTGTAGTGCACATTATAGATATTGTGATATTTATAAGAAGGTATGACCAAAAAAGGAAATGAGTCATATAAGTTTGTTTAATTTTATCAAGTATCGTTCATATATCACTATCAGGTTGGGCACGGTAGTCCAGGAAATAAGTAGTATCCTGCATACGTGTGATAATGTGTCTGAATTGTAACTTTTAACATTCAGGAAGATGATTAGACCAGCTTTTAACTTTCATAAAAATATCTCTTATTTGTTTTTTAAATTGTAGATGAAAACAAAAACATGCTAAGAGTTAACACATTTCCAGTTGTTGATTTGAAGACATTTTCAAATATAGATGTTCTAGAAATCTTATTTTTTGTTTAATTATACAGGGTGTTATGTAAGCTTAACTAATGTTAAGAAGACTGCCTGGAATCCAATTGTGCAATAATTCAATGTTCAGTCCTTCCATGGGTTTAGCTTTCTTACATAACACCCTGTATATCTTGAGCTGTTTTTAATCCGTTCATTTTACATATCAACTTATCCGCTAGATTAATCAGTATCTTTTGAAAGGTAATGTGAATCACAGTTTACAATCTATGAGCAAAGATGATTTAAGTTTTGAATACATTTTTTAATCATTTATGAGTCGAACCAATATCTCAACAATGTGGTGTGCAGGGATATCTAGTAGATGGACACATATTTTGTTGGCTTAAAAATAAAGATTTGTCATTCAGCAGCCATACATTATTGGTGTGTTATACAATAATGCCGCGTATGAAAACTCCGATGTCGACCAATTTAACAACAGATAAATACGCAAGTAAGATAATGATTATTTTGATCTACCTGAGGCAAAGTTTTTTTATAATTATAGCAATTATGTGTTATAAAACTGGTTGCATCTATATCACAGTATTGATAAATGTATATATAATGTATGTATAATGATGACAGAAATTGGGTCTTTAATGCGGTAAAGTTAAACAAAAGTTGTTTTAATTAGGTTCTTACTCGACGATCTCAATCCAGTATAGTAATAGTAAATAGTAATTTATTAATTGCTCAATTTATATACATAAAAATATTTCATGAATATAAATTATTGAACAAGTCATACCTGAAAATAATTGGACCGACAGTATAACTTCCTTCTTGAAGCACTTGATTGACTCGAGCTGTCGAATGGATTCCGGTAGATGATTGAAATACTTAATACCCATGTATACCTGTATATATAATATATTAATGTAAATTGTATTGATATTTATTTATGCCTTTCTCCTTTTGACATTATTTTTACTTTCACTGTAATGTGCCTTTAAGAAAAATAAATATTATTATTATTATCTAGGTCAAAATAATTAGGATTATCGATGAGGAAAATTGTAAAATTATTGTATTTATTCTTTTAACAATATTATTATAGCAGTTTAAAACTAGTGAATAGACATTAAAGCAAGGCTCTTAGTATTAAACCATATAATTAACAAAAGATTAATAATATTTTTTGAAGGGTAGTGCAAATGTTTATTGTTTAAGCGTCCCAGTCATCGTCATTAGAATCTGTGTCCGAGGTGTCATCATCGTCGTCCGGGTGGATCACTCGGTTACGTTCCGCCAGTGCTCGGGATAATGCTGCCGCCAAATCACTTCCAGAATTATTCTGTTGCTCAACTGCTGGGCTAATTGGCTTAACCTCCCTCTCCTAAAAAAATAACACAAATAACGTCTGATGGCAACATGCAACCATCCACCGATGTTGGTTATCCTAAAAGTCATTCACAATTTGAAGAATTTAATAGATTATTCCAGTGCCACATGTTACTAGAGTAATATTTTCCGTTGAAGTGTTTGTGCTCTAGTCACGGTTATTATTATCGATCTTGAGGTTGTACTGCTACTAACCGGAACATGAAACTCTCGCAAAAATATTTGATGTCATTCAAAAATAAAAAAATAATGTTATTCAACATTCAATAATTTTCCACTGTTTGGCTATGTTTGTTGCACTTGCTGCTTAGTTAACTATAAGCAAAGGCGGTCAATTTTAGACCCACTCTCAGCTTAATTACGTTTTGTAATTAAGCAATTTCGGTGGTTATTTAAAATATGCAAAAACAAACTCACAATCGCCGGTTTTAATTGGAAGCCCTTGCGTATTTCACTTAGCAGGTCACCACGTGCATCATCTCCACGTTTGTCTTCCACCCGCTTCTCAACTTCAACAGGCTAAAAAATATAGTTTTAACATTGCATCATTGTACCCATATAACATATTAATCACTTTCAGTGCTTTCCCTCCTCGTATACTTTCCATTAAGGCAGACCGTCCGTCAGGTTGATTTGACTCCTCAGGTATAAACGCAGGCACAGCTGGTGCTGGAGGTGACGTGGGTACATCAACCGGCAGTGGGGGTGGGGGAGGCGGTGGCGCCGGCGCATTTCCTGAAGGCGGTGGGGGGATGGGTATATTGTTAATTGCTGAAAATAAATTAACTTGTGCATAATTTATACTTTGAATAAAACTGAATTACGCTGTTGGGGTGGCATTTATGTGAAAATTTACCAGACAAGAAAAGAAGGTAATGTTATTCTTAGCGACGTCGACATAAAAATTGCTTGTTAAATGATATAAAATCATGGTTAATGGCCATTTACAGTAGTATTATCAAAGCTGTAAACTAAAAATTACCTCTTGGTGTTGTTGGAGGAGGCCTGGGCGGTGGTTGGCTTCCTGTGGGCGGTGGAGGCGGAGCTGCTCTCTAAAATCATGGGTACAAGTCAATTGACTCAATTGAGACAAGTCACATTGTGACATTAAAATTCATGCTTGCAACTTTGACAAAGACCCACCTTTGGCGAGAATAGATTGTGATTGATGTTTAAGTGCAGTAAAGATAGTTAAAACTAGGGCCATGAACTTAATATATATAAAAAAAAATTGATACTATTTAGGGATGCAAACCGATACAGTTGTGAGTTGTGAAATTGTGGTCTAGGCAATATTAATAATTACATTGTGCATTGATCGTGCAGCTCCTCTTGGAGGCACAGGCGGTCCGGCAGCTGTTGTCGGTATCGAGGGGGGAGGCTTCCTCGCTTTGGATTCCTGCTCCAAAACGGCGTCCCTGCCCCCATTGGCGGCTATAAAATCGTAGATGAACTGCCTCGTCTCCTTGTCCTTAAGTTGACTCTCAGACACGCCAGCCTTAAAACAGTCGTGTTATTGATGTGTGTCGGGTAAATGCAATACATACTTTTTGGAAAAAATCATTTAGAGCTGCATCTTCGCTATTGACATCGAAGCCCTTATCCGGATCCCAACCGACATGCGTAATATGCCTAAATTGTAAAGGTTTGCCTATATCTGCTTTTGTGATATTTCTTTTGCGTTTCGCCTTTTTGGCCGCTGGATCAGTATGTTTGACAACTACCTGAGAATTATTTCGTACCTGTATGTCTTGGGAGTTAGTTGTGGAACTTTTAGCTTTCCGAACTAAAATCAGAACATTAGTATTCAACCTGTTTGCGCTGCGACTATTGCGCCACCTTCTCTTTTGCGTTTTGCAATCAGTTTTGCATCGACAATCGCCTTCATTTCTTTCGCGTCGTCTTCGTTGGCGTAATTGAAACACACCATGCATTCCTGAAAATTACAATAACAATGCTACCATAGGCCTGCAACCCGAATTACTTGCTCGCACCGCTGTCTGGCAAGTTTTTGATGCATGCAATTCTACTGGATCGTAATGCATATCAGAGAATCTGTACAAAACTAATGGAGCAATTTATGGAAGATTACTCACTACACCAGTACGGCATTTAACAACCGCCCGAGGTTATTTTACCTAACAAAATGCTGAGAACCCCCGTCTAGCCTTAAATGTCAATTACGGTTCCTGTTACTTTTTTTTTTGTTTGGTTGACGCATTGTCATCTATAGGCGCTTGTATGTTACATTCAGCGATATACATAAACGGTAAATCCTCATGCCCCACCTTATAAAACTGATAACTTACATCTCCTTCGAACGTGTGCAAAAAGGAACACGAAGCGATGTAGTCCATGTTATTGTACATTTCTTGCTCCCAAACCATTTTTGCTCGCTTCAGACAGTAGATACGGAAGAAATAATTCTTTCTTTGATTGTCTTTTACGAAACATAGAACACCAGTTTCCTTCTTTATCCATTGGGAGTGACTCGGGGATTGGGTCTCGAACACTTGAATAACGGTTGTTGATAGCGACTGCAAGTCAATAACACGATTAACGAGTGCCCGACAGAATTTGCATTTGTAAGATTACACTAACCTGACATCTGGCTCCCAGAAAATTGATAATTTGCTGGTTCTCCTCCGACGTTAAGAGATGAGACGATTTATTCTCATAGTGTATTGAGGCAGGAGGCATCTTTGCTTGCTCAAGTTATATGTAGGTTAGAGTACACATCTCACTCCCACAGATGAGAAATTGGTGCCAGTGCATTTAATTCACACGAATGTGAGTCACCTGTTCTCATAACATAATAATGTACCATATCTTAGGTCGCAATATTCCAAGTACCAGGTTGAGGTGTCACTTTTTACAGCCTCGATTTCAATATTACATTTAAATATGAACCAATATAATTCCACATCACTTTAATTTGTCGGTCGTTTAATTGAACGTTAAGTAGGTGACCAATGTTACATGGCAGTAGTAAAGAAGGTTGCCTGTGTTATATAAACCAGTGGTTCTCAACCATATGGCCCCCTGAGAGGCTGCATTTTTTACTACTTATCGTACCATCTTTAATCAATAATACTGCTCTAAAATTTATGAATTTGTTATAATCCATAGTGAAAACGAAATGAATTATATGTTAGTAGTAATTGTATTTCATTTATGCAGGCCCTGTATATATTTTCAGAAATTTAAAGCAAAATATCGAATTGAGATAGCAGTTCTATAGATTTTTCTCTCCTGAATCTGAATCTATAAAAATAACATTGGGGCAAATGCACAATAACGTCATAAAAATTATTTTTTAAAACTAATAAATTTTCAAAATGTCTGTTTCAGTGAAACTAAATTAGGAAAACAATGGATTTTCTTCATTTAAATCCAAATCAGTCATTATTTTTTACCTAAGTTGCTTAATAAAGTCGAAAAAAGCAAAATAAAATGTAATACATTTTTCGAACCAGGCACTGTTTAGATCGCCGGCGATGCTGAAGCTAAATCTGTGCTTCATTTTGCTCTACATAAAATGGTAATGTAATAAACGGCAAATGTATTTCATATATTTTTCGTTAACTTTTTGAAGTCTTTAATTACCGTTCAGAAGTGCTTCAATTTCACTTCGTATCACAGCTATATATCTCTGCACTCATGCACATTGCTTAATTATGGGTTTGCAAGCGTATTTAAATAGTATTTCAATGAAATCGATGCTATTATGCATGGTCGCCATCTATCGGAGATATGCGAAAGTTGATTCAGAACGTAGTATATTTAGGCAACCAAATGTACATGTTCAAAATAAAATTCATCAAAAATGCATATTTGGTTGCCTAGATTTAAGCCAACTTTGAATTGGTTATAAATCAATATTTGCACAATTTTTCTAACTAAAAATAGTTCGATACGTCCTAAAATCAGACTCTTATTGACCCCTAGTAATTGTTTTGTCAAATTATTACGGTGTAAATCATAGATATGTAGTTCACCAGTTTCGGCGCTGGCGTCGCCTTCCACTTGAGACAGTAGGCAACCAAATATACATATGTGCATGTTTTGGTTGCCTAAATGTATAATTTGTTATGGAGCCTGAAGAAAGAATAATCCACGAAATATCTTGTAAAGAGGTCTATTGAAATTCCTAAAAAAATATTATATAGGCCTTCACCTATATAAATAATAAAATTATTCGTGATTTCTGTGAGAATATTGAATTTTTCGAAAATTCTATTGAATTGCAACTCTCACAATGGCAACTTAGTTTTGTTATTATTAGCATCAGCTGTGAATTTCCGTGGAAGGTGCATGTGTACAGTTTCATATTACTTTGTTTGAATTACTCATGCTCGACGTCAGAAATTGTACTTTGCATGGGGTATATTCGAGGTGCTCTGATGCGAAATTTAATCTAGTTTTGTCTGTGAATAAGTTTGTTACCAATTATTAGTGTTAAGTAAACTAAGCACGATGTTAAAATTATGTATCATTTTGTTGTTTTTTAAAACGGTTAATACCTACAGACCTGTAGTCTTACTTCATGGAATAATGACTGGAAACGATAGTATGGCAATTATTAAAGACAGAATCATCGAAGTAAGTAAACCATTTTAAAAATGTTATCTAGTGGTTATTTTAGTATTAACTAATATATCTACTGGTATTTAATAATGTGCACAGTATGGTGCTTGATTTTAAAAGAATCGATGGTGCATTATGGTGCACCTCATTATGTTACCAATTTTTCAACTGAATTTTTTTATTCATTTCAGAAGCATCCTGGCACAATAATATATAACACCGATCGATTCGGAGGTTGGTCTAGTTTAGACAATATGTGGTTTCAAGTTCAAGAACTGGGAAAAGATTTAATAAACATTACATCTAAACATCCCGAAGGTGTAAATTTTTTAGGTAAGATTGCTTTGTATATTTTTGTTTTTCTAACAAAATCTTTAAGGGGGAACGCACTTTATTTTTGCTGGCGACTTTTCAATTATTGAATAATGTTTCCAACACATCCGGACGTGCATCGGACGTAGTACAAAATTTAAAATATAATATTTTTCATCTCTACCTCACTTGTGCACAGTGCATATCAATTACTTGCTTTAGATATCCTATAGTAAGTCAGATGAATAATAATTCGCTTAGAGCGACGTTATGTTTACACTTTATTGGGAATGTTGTAATAGCTATGACACTCGGACGGCATCGTATTTTTCGGTAAATACCGCCTCTTACTTTTTTTTACTAAATCAGGGGGGGGGCTCCGAAGGCGGCGGCATTTCACCGACAAACGGATGCGGCAGCCGCATTATCCACAAAGGAATTATCACTGCGCCGCACACTGTGGCGGATGGGAAATCTGACTTTACTAAATTAATAACTAAGTAATGTGAATTAAATAATCAATTCTTATTTTCGATTTTCGGCTCTGATATTACCCACTCCTGCCTAGCCACCCCCACTTTGAAGTTTTAAAAGGCACGACCACCTTGCGATACCTCATTTTAAAGCTTAAAATAACAAATGTAGAGGCGTGATAAAAATAGATTTTTGTCCATAACATTGGTAAAAAAAATATATCGAACGAATGTATCGAATGTATTATGTATTATGTATTCAATGAAACAAAAAAAAAACAAGTCGAATCAGTTTTCGAGGTAGATGTTAAAAACCATGTTACTTGAATTTTAAATATCTGAAAATATATGTTTTTTTGTTGCATAGAAAAGAACTTCGTTCAATGTAATTGTTTTGGAATTTTTCAGGTTCATATTTTTTCCAAAACGTGTGGACGAACATATTTTATTTCACCCCTCTAGATTAGCTTTTTTCAGCTTTAAAATGAGGTTTGCAAGGTGTCGGTGCCATTTGAAATTTTAAAGTGGTGGTGGCTATGGAGGAGGGGGTGACACTCAAAATTTATTTGACTTTAAAAAGTTGTTTTTAAATTTCCCCCTCGAAAAATCAATCGATGTGTTTTTTTTAAGTTTAAACTAATGTTTAAAATTGGCATGTTTTGAAATATACACCCGGTATGTACAGGGTGTCCCACACAAAGGATATTTGCTAGCAGGCCATATGCTCTGCTTTAGGTGAACTGCTGACGTGGTCCGGTGGTGTATCGTGGAGCCTTCATATGGGCGAGTTACATAACTCCCTGGCGCACTATTTGCAGAATTGTGTTACTTGAGAATTGTAATTTATTGTGTAGTGAATATGGGAAAGATATCCAAATTGTCTCTGTGTTCTTGGAGACGAAGCAGAAAAGTATTGTTTGCGAAAATAAGGTAGAGATATTATAAATATACTTTTCCATTTACATTTTGAATACTAACAACCAGTGTTGGTGTATCAATTGATTTTTTTATATAAATCATTGATTTAAATCAAAATTATTATTTTTTAAATTAATCATTGCTTTTACACTGTTTATGCATTCCAATAGGTGAATAATTCAAAATATAATGTAACTATAGAGTCCATCACATTTTTTGTCCATCACATGGTACATGGAATGGTTTTGAATCATCAATTCTTGTTCATGGGATGCCAAAACAGGTCCCTTTTTTTCGCATGATTACAAAATTTGACCACGCTTCAATGTGACAAAACAAAATCAATCGATTTATTAAAAAATATATATATATATATATATATGATTATAATCGTAATTATAATGATTTATATCGTGAAGCAAATGAATTGATTTAAATCACAGTTATCCTGGTAAAAACTCACTGATGATTTTTGTTTAAATAATTGATTTTAGATTTATTTAAAAAAAATCTTGATTTATTCCAACCCTACTCACTTGCACCGTTTTCAATTGTAATTCGGAAAGCATCAAATGTAATACAGATTGGTCAATTGTATTTCAGAAAGCATCAAATGTAATTCAAATCAGTCAATTGTAATTCAGAAAACACCATTTTTTGTGGATAAAATCCACAAATGAAAAAAAAACGCATTTTATCTCGAGTAGGAAATGCTATTTTTTTCTACGATATTGCAGTTTATAAAATATTAGATATTAGAGTATGTACTTTCAAGTTGAAAACTTTCAAGTTCAATTTAATTCAAAATCAACTGTCACAGTCACAATGCAAATTACTGAAATTAATGTTTGTAAAGTCGTTTCCATCGAAATGAATGTATGTTTCCATTTAATTTTACGTGTTAATTTTCTTCTCTAGGTGTAAAAATATTTTCACATCTACACTAAAAAAGGATCACTTTCATGAAATTCAATTTACGTTTTCTGAAATATATTTGACGCTATCTGAAATATATTTCACGCTATCTGAATTACAATTAACTAATCTGAATTACACTTGACGCTTTCTGAATTACATTTGACTGTTTCTGAATTACAATAGACTAATCAAAAATACATTTTACGGTTTTTTGAATTACAATTAGAAAAGGTATTGCTGGGTATCCTACAGTATAGGATCTCATTTTTTTGAGCAGATACGAAATTGGTAAAATTAGACCAACATTCTATAATGTAATTTATACTTTTACAAAATGTTCTGCACAGAATAAAAATAAAAATTCTGAATACCAAACATTTGATCGGCCAGAATCAGAAAATGTGTGTGGAGAAAATATTCAGTTGGAGGATCTGAGTCATTCCGAATCAAGCAATTTATATTTGTAATAATACATTTCACAATTCAATAACAATTTTTCAATAACATTGATAATTTTAGGAGAATTGAGAAATTGTAAGGACACCGAATTATGAATGTGGCGCATTTTGTAGAACAAATGCAAGCTTTTGAACATTGTGGCCTTTTCTCATGTAATTTTAAAGACATCATGATTATTAAAGAAGTAAAATAAAGACGACATTTTAAAAATATGTAGTTCTACAACAGACCAATCAGCCTGCGCGTTATGGATTGAGGAACGAAGAAAACGGATCACTGCGTCATCATTTGGAAAAATTTGCAAATTACGCAAAAATACAAATAGATAAAATACAATAAAATCGCTCCTCGGTAATAATTTTTATGCGAAAAGTACGCAACATGGAATTGATAATGAACCCATTGCTCGACACGAATTTGAAAATTTCATTGGAAAAAAAATCAAACGTTGCGGACTATACATTCACATAAATGATTTTTATTTGGGAGTAATCCCGGATGGATTAATTGAGGAAGACAATATAGTTGAAATAAAATGTCCTTACAATGCAAGAAATTTAACTCCTTCTGAGGCAATTAATGAAAAAATTATTAATTTCGCGATTTTAAAAGATGGTAAATTGATGCTGAAAACTCGGCACAACTACTACTATCAAGTTCAGGGACAGTTACATGTAGCTGAAAAACTGTTTTGTTACTTTGTAGTTTGGACTCCGTAAGGAATTTTGTTTCCGAAAATTTGCAGAAACACTGATTTCTTTAAAGAACATATGCACGCTAAATTAAAAGACCTTTATTTTATGCATTACTTGCCAGAACTATTAAAAATCGAGTATAAAGCTATACAATGGACAAATCACAGTGTTTCAGTATATTGTAATTATTGTAAAAATGTTTTTGGAAATATTATACATAATATAGATTTTAATAATAAAATGTTACTTCTTCGTTTTCGTATTGTTTTTGTGAATAATTTAGAGCTATGCCGATTTTAAATGAGGTTCAATGTGTATATTGTTTTAGAACACTTTTATACACACTATTATAGCTTATATCATTAACTATTTTCTGCATTTTTTGAAACAAATATAATTTATAACATAATTAAATAAATTATTTTTATTACAATTTCACTAAATCAAATAAGATAAAATAATATATACGTGTTAACTGCAGCATAGTTATGTGTTTTATTCATTTCTCTAAAATTTAATTAATACTCCATCATAATAAATTATTTTAATAAAGTAATCTTACACATATATACATGTACAATAACTCTTTGTTGAAATAATAATCTTAAACTGCATTTTTTTACCGTATGAAATTCGTTTTTACATATAATTATTTTTAATAAATAATAATTATAATTTTCTGAAATATGAGTTAATAATAATAATTATAAAACGAACAAGTAACTTAAATTTATGATATGTTAATTTATTTTAAAATTTAGTAGAAATTTCTAAAAAGAAAATGATCGCTGAAGTAGATTTATTAACATTTGTTTTAATGGTGGTAGCGTTAATATCGCGATACATTTTTATTAATTAAAATTAAATTAAACTATTTAAACAATTACTTCGCTACTATCACATACGATATATTAATTTGTGTAGTAGTTTCGAATGGCAACTAGTATAACTACCAATCTATAGTAGAGTAATTATTTGCTTTATTTTTTATAAGTAATATATTGTAGTCATGCGCAGTCCTTATCCGATTTTTTATTCGGTTCAGTATACAAGTATATCCGGTTACATCTGAATATCCCTACACTATATGCTATATGATTTCAGCAATGTCACAAAAAATGTTTAACCGCAATAGTACCGCTGCCAGGCCATAATATTGTAATGAAAGTTCGAGGTAAGTGTGTTCAAGAGCCGATCGTTGTCGATTGTAGTGCGAACCGTGCGAGAGGGACAATTGTAGGCGCGTCTTCCGAATGCCTAGAAACGCGACCTCAAATTACCGAGATTTTTCATGAGATATTACAGGAAAATGGCATTGTCAATTTTGCTGTTAATTATATGTATTTGTAGATAATAGATCTGCGGTGTTCCCTATAGAGCGTTTTTTGTTAATTTAATAGTTTGAAACGTTGAAATAGCATGTAGAAATACAGTTAATAATTCACAATTTTCAACATTTTTTTTTCATGCTAAAAATTTTTTTTTTCAAAAATCGGCTTCAATAGGGAACTTCTCATATACTTTAGGTTGGTCATGGATATTTTTAATTTATTAAATCGAGCCTCATTGCCGCTCAATGTCTCATGAAAAATCGTTAAAAACTCCATAAGAAATGAGTAGGTGCGTTCCCCCTTAATGTGTTGTATGTATCCTACAACATTTTATACAGGTTGTATTTCAGTTTGTTTCAATTCAGCAGAAAATAAGAGTTATTATTAAAAATAAAGAGTTGTTTAAAAGGGCTATGCTGTTTAGTTTTGGGAGCTGATCCCAAAGCAGTTAATTTTAAAATCTAAATGCATTAAAAATTATTTAAAAAAAATTGAGACTCTCTAGAGTCAATTGATCAATCAAGAGTCTCAATAGAGTCTTTGTGATTATAAGAGATATAAGTGATATTATATGATCAGATTGTAATAATTATACTAAAATACCATTAAATGTTTTCCATAATAAAAAAAAAATAAGATATGAAAAAGTTTTATATGAAAGTTATTAGGCAAATTTAGAAATTACATTGATAAATGAGGTGATACATGATATAAGAAATAGCCTATCGACTTTCATCTTTCGGCCGTCTTATTAATACCTATTATTCCGTTAACAAAATAATAACAAAAAAAACTCTTAAATAAGTTTTGGAAGTCTACTATTAATTTTTATTTAAGAAATTATCTAAATAGTAGAACATTCGTGAAATAATATGTTCAAAAATTAATATTTGCTGTTGTGCCTGTATAAATGAGTCGAAAATGTAATCAGACTTTTGCCAAAACCTTTATTTACAATAAGATTGATGAGTGTAGTGTCCAATTTTGTACAAGTTGAAAACTAAAAAAAAAACGTGTTTTTTTTAGGATATTCTCAAGGAGCTCTGCTGGCACGTGTAATTCTGCAAGCATTTCCCGATCATAAAGTGAATAATTTTATATCGCTAAGTGGACCACAGGCCGGTCAATATGGAAGTAAGGTTCTTCAATTAATTAACTGGGCATGATTTATTCCAAACCATATACGTTACAATAATGCTTATAAGAACATTCTTAATTGCTGTGTGATTGTTTAACCTTGCATGCAAATGAAATCTATGGCGCAGGTAATAATAATGCATATACTGCTAGTAGTAATTACATTATACAGTGTATTCAATAATGTTTGGGGATTGATTCAAATTTTTGCCGCATTGTGTTGTAATCTTTATATCTGTGTGCCCACTTATATTTACTGAAGGTGTCAACTATTTATTGAAGATGTCAAAATAGTTGCTACACTGTGAGATGACGGCCAACGAATTTTTGTCAGGAAATTTGAATCGTCTGCAAACATTGTTGATCTCACTGCATGGTACTATTATAACAAAACTCTAATAAATTATTTTAGCCGCTTTCCTACATATCATATTTCCGGGAATTGCTCTAAAAGCTGCCTATGAATTGTTTTACTCCAGGGTGGGGCAGCACACTTCGGTTGGCAATTACTGGAACGACCCGTACCATCAGGAACTGTATTATTCGTTTTCACAGTTCCTCCCGTTTGTGAACAACGAAATTATAACTAATAAGACTGAACAATTCAAAACTAGCTTGCTCAAGTTAAATAAGATGGTGCTGATCGGTGGACCGGATGACAACGTAATTACGCCCTGGCAATCTAGGTACGTATTTAATAAAATACCGCCGAATCTTGTATAAACACTGAACAAAACACTAATATTTATTTTTGCTCAGTGTTAATATGGATTTTCACGTAGTAAAGGTCGCAACCATTTTGATGAATCTTGCTTTGTTTCAGCCAATTCGGTTACTATGGGGAAAATGACACAATAGAAGATCTAACTCAAAGAGAGATTTACATAAAAGACTTGATTGGGCTGAAAACACTGCGGGAAAAGAAGAAACTCGATATTATCACCGTAGCCGGCGTAAATCACTTCATGTGGCACATAAATGTGTCGATTGTAGATAATTTTATATTAAAATATTTGGATTGAATATTTTGACGTAATAAAATTTTATAAACATTACGCATTTATTCAGTTATGTGGTACTCGTGTATAAGATGTAATTGTGATTCCGGCATCTCTTCCATTTTCCGTTCCACGTCCCACAACTTGCATGTGGGTTTGGCTTGGCACGTTCGGTGGGAACGGTCTTCCCTGGAATATACAATGTCAATGTGATGGCACCAACATTTGATTCCAAAAACGCTTTAACATAAATCTTAAAACACTGCATAGAACCTAGATGAGTCGAACGTCGTGAACCACTCATACGTGATAACTTTTGATAATAGCCACTTTTAAAACGATGTAACTATTGGCACGCCCGAATAACTTACCAGGGTATTCCCCTGCATTGAAATATATTTCCAACTCATTCAGTGTTTGATTTGATTATTTGATAGTTCATTATTTCAGGTACCATTACTTTATAAGAAGAATAGGTGTGTATATAACGTCCTGACTTGTGCTATATTGTATATTTTGGATGGAAATTATTGTAAAATCTGATTATTTGAAGTTCCCGCCTTCATTACCAACTCATTTCTATTCCCAAAACTAGTAACTTATTTAGGATTTGTAGGGATTTTGAATCTGGAGGAGGTTCATAGATGATGGTATCTTCGACTGATGTTAATGTCCGGCGTCTTGATGTCACAGTTACAAGTTCATTTAAATCTTTCAATACGTAGAGCAAACAATAATACTTGTTAGTAAGTTACTTCATTAACGATAAGCTGTAAATTTGATGGTAAGTTCGTTGCAATTTTGTGCCACGAGTTTGTAGATACCAAGCCATAGAATAAAATTAACAACCGATTGGTCCATGACAAATGTTTATATTACAATAAAGTTGCTCACTTTGCAATTTTCTGTGTTGCAGAAGATGGGTTCGAATTCGTTAGGCTGTAAGGCAAATTTTACGCAGACCATGTAAGTTTTTTTAGGTTATGTTTGGGTTGAACCTAGTGCCCACTGTTTATTTTTATCACATTGCAACGTAATGTTTCAGCAATTTCAAAGGATCAGAGACGGAATACAGCGCGGAAATTGTCGCACAGGATGTTACCATCAGTTGCAGCGCTGGAGATCACCGCAACGGCAGCTCAAAAGTGAAGTTAAAGAATGTCGTCGATTACAATTGGGAGTTGAAATATTACGTTGGGGAACTAATTGCGTCACACGTTGATGGAAAAGTTTACGCTTATACTCTTAAGGGCAAGGGTAAGTAATCTTGCATAAATATTTATGTTTAATAAATGTCTTAATGTGTAATATTTAGAAACGTTGTTTTGTGAATTTGTTTGTACCAAGAGATCATTGCGTTAATGAAAAATTCACATTTTATGTTTTAAACAAGCAAATTGGGCATATGACAGTTGCTACGGGATTTTATAGCTTGTTGCCAACTGTGTACTGCAAAATATAACTAGATATGTTTCAATACAAATATTCTGAATTACACCAATTTTTCGAACATTTAGACTATACAACTGTACCGATTTATCATAAGAAATAATAGCAATGCCCCTGGGATTATTAAAAGTAACCCTACCAAACCAGAATTTACAATTTAACCCAATTACCATTAGCATGTTAACTCAATTACATTATCTAGCAACTTTAGTGACTTTGATCTTGTGTTATGAACACCAGTATTGTATCATATACTGCTATATGTTATTGCTGTCCTGTTGGGCTAATCTATTTTTCCGAATTTGTTGGAATATGTATATATGCAGCAGTGATACCAACATACACCCTATGGTTCTAAGTCAGATTATCAGTTTAAATTTTAAACTTCACATTTCACATTTCTGATTTAATGATGATAATAATCTCTTGTGGAGCTAATACATAATATTTAAATGATGTGAATAACAGTTTTTGATGTCATTGGGTATAATTGATAATTATTATGACTCAGTTGTTTTTGTATAAACTTTATTATTCAGATTATATGGCTATCTTATCACAAAAATGATTTAATTGTCTGCAGCCAGTTGTTTATTTTCTTAGTGAATACTATTGCTGATTGTATTGCTGGCAAATAATGTTATTATGTATACAGATGGTGTTTTCTAACGTTCTTAGTGAATACTATTGCTGATTGTATTGCTGGCAAATAATGTTATTATGTATACAGATGATGTTTTCTAACGTTAATTTTAATAGTATATTTGCACATTTCATAATACTCATTCTGTATCACATTTCAAAATATTTATTCCATCTCAATGTGAATCAAGGCAAGAAGTATGGGAAAAATCTTTTAAGCAAACCGAAAAGACTTTTCAATCTGTAATAATATGAAAACTTGTATTTGCGTTGCTTCGAATTTCTACAAAAACTATAACACAGTTTTGTTGTGGAACTCCTTTTATGCAATGTGTTGTCATCAAAAGATTTACGTCATTATTTATTTTAGGGAAATATGGCATGTTTAGAGTGGTAAATATAGAGACTGATCAACGTACCTTAATCAAAGATTTAAATACTACTATTCAAGATATATCCTTTGCATTGACGCCCCAAGTGATACTTGGGTGCGTTGATGAGGAAGGCAATTTATACATATATAGTGTTGATGGAAATGAGACTACGCTTAGTTGCACATTGTTGCTGCATGTGAGGCATCCGAAGGAGGAATTTAGTGTCAACTATCGTGTAATTTGGTGCCCTTACATCCCCACTTTTGGGGAAGACGCGGATACCTTAGATGACCCTGCAAAACTGTTGGTGCTACTGAATGGCAGTAAAGGTAATGAAAAGAAAAATTATAATTGTCCGCCTGTCTCTAACCTTTTATGTTAAAACACAGCTGAAGTATGGGACGTGAGCGTTGTGAATTCGAAATATGGATCAGGTCCTCTAGAACCTCTCGATGACTACGATGGTTACGTGGAGATTGTGGGACATTCAATGGATGTAATTGACGCATCATTTTCGCCAGACGGAACTGCTCTTGCTACGGCAAGTCTCGATGGATATGTGAAGTTTTTTCAGGTAAGATTGCAGCGGTAGTTTATGCCAATTTATCAAAACATTATTTTTGCTTAGGTTTACATGGTCGAATCTGAAGATCCACGGTGTTTACATCATTGGCAACCGCATGATGGAAAAGCACTATCAAGTCTTCTTTTTCTGGACAATGTTAAATCGTACGGAATTTCGGAGTGAGTACTATTTATAAGCAATAACAAGACTGTGCAGCGCAGCATCACTGCACTTAGGCATTGATGTATAGTGGACAAATACCAAAATTAGTACTGAAAAACAAGTACCGAAATTAGTTGAAAATTATTCAAATTTAGCTCATTCATTTAGTGTTTGGATCATTCAGTGATCATTTCAGTTCCATTTTTAATTTATCAGTTAATTTTTATTGAGTTTCATTAGTTAAAATTATTCAAATTTAGTTCATTCATTTAGTTTAGTTAGTTTAGTTTTTTTATTGACTAATTCATTTTTATCTAGTTTAATTTAGTTCAGTTCATTCATTCATTTCATTTAGTTCAAAATTAGATCGACAAGTGTGTAATAGTTTTTATGAGTTTGTAATCGTTTCAGTTCGAAATTTTGGAAATTCGCCATAACCGGTGCCAACCATAACGCCGAGTTGAAAATTTGGTCATGCGAGTTATGGACTTGCCTGCAGACGATCCGCTTCGAACCGAATCCACATTGTGTAATTCGAGAGCTCTTCCTAAAAGTTTGCATTGACATGTCCGCTGATTACCTCGTGATGTCCGACATCAACAACCGCATATTGTACATCCTTCAAATCCAAAAGAACGAAGAAGACAGATTGGCCAGTGTGTGCACAATATCTGAATTCCTTTTGCCGGCGTCGATTTTGAGCTTCGCCATATTGAACGTGTCACCGACAAATCCGACGATTGTACGCTACATCAGTTCGGAGGATTTGTATGAAGAATCGGAGGATTTCGACGAGGAGGCAAACATGACCGCGGTCGCGATGAAAATGATTGTTGTTCAGCCTAAAAGTCTTCAAGAATGCACTGTAACTTTTAAACCGGAAGGTTCAATGGCTTCCAATTTAAAGACGGTGTATGGGAATGTGCTGGAGGTGACGGAAGGAGAGGTTATTTGTGATGACGCACAAGAATTGCCAAAATTAAACGATCTTCAGTCGTCGGTGACGTTGCTGATTCAGCAACAGACGAATCAACATTTAAATTTGATGACCCCCGATGACTTTAATTCGCCAATTATAAATTCGAGTCCTAATAATATAAGAAATTCGTTAGTCGATATGGCATCACCAATAAAAACTGAATCTGTATCTAGCTTGATTGATTTTCAACAGCCCCAGAAGGATAATTGTGCAAGTGGTGGCTCAAGCCCCAGTAGGGAAGTACAAGAAATTTTAGCCCTAAACAATCCAGCCTACGATTCACAAGAATTTTTCGACAATTTGAATAAACTCGATCCAGATGCCGATATTATTGCACCTTCTGCAGATTTCAAAGCAACCGAAGGTAAAACGGTGATAATTTTTTACTTGTATGATTATTTTATATATTATAGATGAAGGAATTGTAAAGAGCGATAATGGATGGCCAAATATCCCAATGATGAAAGCAATTGAGCTCGAGATAAAAGAAGAATCCCGAAGGAAATTAAACGAAGAAGATGATAAGTTCAAAGCGCTCACTTATCGTTTATTAAACCTTGAAACGTTGATCAAAACACAAAATGAACAGATACAGACATTACAGCAAGAAATGAAAATGCAGAACGGAAAGAAATCTCCAAATGAGTACGACATTCGTAATATATTCGTCGAAGAACTTGGTACTGCATTAAATAAGTATCAATCACATACAAATAAATTGTTTGATAGCTACGTAAAAGATCAAAAGCACAAAGAGAGGGAGCATTATGATAATCTCATCGCAAATATTTCGCAGAATTTAACTAAACAAATATCTGACAATTTGCAAACCATCATATGCCATGAAATTAAACATAACATTCTACCACCCATTCTCGGAGTATTTGAGAAGCTGCAGCTGCAGTTAGATGTGCATTACTCGCAGAAATTGAACACAATTGATCAGTTGTTGAAAACTAACATCAGCAAATTGTTTAACAATAAGGTAATTGTTGTATTAAAATTTATGGAACAGATATCAGGAGTCTCTTTTTAGATCATAGCGGATTCGTTGAGCAATTCCATCATAAATGTAATTAAGCCTAGTTTAGAAAATTGTTACAAAGATATGATAAGTACGGCTCTACTGCCGTCTTGGGAACGTGTCTGCAACAATATGTTTCAACAAATTAATAACACATTCACTCAGGGAACTAAAGAATGTAAGTTTTAATATTATAAACCATTTATTTACATTTTAATGAAATGATAATTTTTTGTTGCATGCATGAATTTTAATGTTTATGATGAGTAATGACATATATATATTGATTTTGAAAATAACCTTTCTCTCGTCTGGTTATTTCATGCCTACATTGTGTTTAATCATCTAATAATTTTTTTTTATAAATTATGAATGAATTTATTATTTTTACATAGATACATCATCTGTCGAGAGCTATATGGAAAGGCAGAGGAAAGTGCAAGACAAAGGAAAAGACTTTATCAACCAAATCCAGGCGGTTTCAGAGACTATGCGTGTCAATTCTGAAAAACTATCGAACAATATTTCGGATGACATGCAAAGGCAAATAACCATATGCTTTAACAAGTGAGTGTTATTATTTGTTATTGTTTAATTTTTCGTAATAACTTTTATAATCGTAGCATGCAAGACAAGCTGGCGCAAATGATAACTGATCTTGTCAAGGAGCAAGTGAAAATAAGCTTCCGCACACACGCTGCAGTTTTAGAAGACAGTGTAGTCAATGCCGTACGGTCAAGAGCTGTGACACCATCACCTCATGTGTTTGATACGCAAGTAAGTAACTGAAGTAATTATTTATCATCTTATATATCGATTTATTTATCCTTCTAATTGTTTCTTCAACAGCTTCTCAAGCTTTTCAAAAATTTAGAATCGTTATAATTGCTGTTGAATAAAACATTTTGAATTGTATAACCTCCAAATAATTAATTACATTTCGAATGATTTAAATATTAAAATTTGGATATTGAAATATTTGAATATTTTTCAGGTTCAAATAACACAGCTGAACAGCCTGATTATGAAGGGAAATATCGATGTGGCATTCCAGCAAGCGTTGTCGGCTTCAGCGACAGCCTCGGACTTATCTTTGGTTCTATATGTTTGCGAAAGAGTAAATCCAATAGATGTTTTTGGACCGACCAAGAGCATCCTGCAACAGCACGTGCTACTATCGTTGATACAACAGCTGAGTGCGGATTTAACGCATCAAACTGAAGTGAAACAGAGGTAGCGATCAATGTCTTGCATAACAATATTTATAAATTTGCTCGTTTCAGGTACTTACAGGAGGCGATTTTAAATTTGGAAACGTTAAATCCAGTGACCAGGGAGCATGTACCCATTGTTTTAAGTGAATTAATGCGACAGTTAAAGACGTTCATATCTTCTAATCCTAATCACAAAAATATTACTAATATGAGGATGTTACTAATGGCAACAAAGGCGTTGATTAAGTAATATCTGATTATATGTTTTATTTATTTTATTATGGTTGTTTAGTTTCCGTTTAATATTTCTATATTTTTTAACATTTTATATACCCTCAAGTTTCTCTATAGCTGTATTCAGATTTATGTTTTGTAATGTTCTATTTAAAAAAAAAATGATATTGTACTATGTAAAGACTGTAAAGTATTATTAGTACATAGTTAATGATATGTTCTTATTTTTAGAACAAATAAAGATTTTATATGTTTCAGTTGTATTATGATATAATCTTTTATACAGGGTTTTAGAATTTTTGAATTGAACAATAATTAATTCATGACATTTGACAATAATTAAATAATTAATTATGGTTTATCCAATTTCAAGACTGAGCTAATGTAAACTATTACATGCGTGACTGCTATGTGAACACTTCTACACAAGCATACACAAGCATGTTTATATAGTGAACATGTTTATTAGCTCCTTCTTGAAATTGGACAACTATAGTAACATCAATAAACTTCTAAACTAGAAACTTCCTTCTAAACTTCGTATGTATAAACTTCACGTAATAAATTTCTATTCTATTTGAGGACTTACGGATGCAGATAAGTAACTGGGAAAGATAAGTTCTGCAAATTAATTTGTCAACTAGAATGGAATTCAGAAAAATATAATTCATAAAATTGCTATCTGTTAATTTTTTGTTTTGTTTTTGTTTTTTACTAGTATCAAATACATTAATAGTGGATTGTTGTTTCTTAATCTAGTATCTACTTCTAATATTTCTATTACCTAAGCGTACATTATTTGTACTTTATAAGGTAAGTAGGCTAATTAATTTTGTAAATTATTGATTACATATATTTCATATGTAATCAACATATTTCAACTCTGTTACATATTCTTAGATTATAATAATTATTTGTGGTACATTAATCATAGTAATTCATTATTGTCTTGACCGAAATGGATTTTTAATTTTTTTAATATTAAAATATCCAGGTGTAAGGAATTATGATGGAATTAATTAATTTATGAATTAAGTTAATAATAGTGAGAACTATTGTCTCATCGTAGATATACCAAGAATTATTCTAGTGATCTAAGCATTAGGAAGAAGTACGCACATTACTAAACAAATAATGTTAGTTATTTATAAAATAACCACAACTATATAGGCAATTCAAATAGCACCAATGCAGTTAATTGAATTGCCTATTCGCGTACATTGATTTGACAGTTTGCGCATTGGGTTGCCTTACGCATAAGTTGCAACTTTAATGCGTTAAATAACGGAATATATGGAATTATATCGATAAAAAATAGCATGATTAGTAATAAATCAAATCGGTCTTTTCAATGGTATGTTTGTTTTATTGGATTGTTGCTGTTTAATTCATAGGTATAAAGTTCACCGGTTTCTGCGCTGGCGTCGCCTTGTCACACCGATATAGGCAACCAAATTTACGCATGTTTATTATTAATTAATACGTATTATTAATAATTACTATTTAAAATGGTGTAGGCACAACCATACTTATGCCACCATCAAATGAATAATTGTAATTGCAATATATAAGGTCACATCAGTGGTTTAACTATGTTTGGATCATTTAATAATCACATTAAGATAATACTTCATAGCATGAATTTAATAATGTTCTTTATTATATGGGAATACTATTTATATAATTATAGTAGTATTAACTATTTCTCATACTTGAAGTAACTTTCAAAAGCACATGGTCACACTACAAGCAAACTAATGACTGAAAGCTGCAATGGATATACACAATTATCTAGTATACTTGCTATTATATCAATATGATATCCTCAATATACATACCTCATCATATCATACCTCAATATCATACCCAATATCAGTAAAACCCATTTTCAAATTCCACATACCAGTTTTTGAAATATCATACCCAATATCAGTAAAACCAAATTTCAAATTCCACATACCAGTTTTTGAAATATCATACCCAATATAAGTAAAACAAAATTTCAAATTCCACATAGGCGTTCTTGAAATATCATTTAAAATTTCAATAAAAGTGCAACAAATTGTAACGTGTTCGTATAAAACAAAATTTTAAATTCCACATACCAGTTTTTGAAATATCATTTGAAATTTCAATAAAAGTGCAATAAATTGGAACGTGTTTGTAAATGTTGTAAACATTTTACAAATGCATTGCATATTTATTTACCCCAACCAAAATAGGACGCCAATTTAAAATTTTACAGTACATGAGATTACTAATTCAATTATTGAGTAACTTTCAACTACGTCTCTGTAACAGTATTCCATTGAAATATTATCGTGTCATAAATGGTGTCAAATGATTATTTTTCTCTTCTGGGTCTAAATTGCGTGCTACCTGTTCAATTCAAATGCATTAGTACGAATTCAGGCGCACGTATAATTAATAGTTTTTTGTCATGTAAACAGATAATACCATTGAGTTATATATGTTAATACATTTGGGAGTATCATATAAAAAGTAATTTTGAGAATTTCGTTCGGTTTTGCGCAGTATTTTCCCACATTAAATAGTGTTCCCATAAAGTTGACGGTTTACCATTAACCTAAACGACAGGCAGTACTAATTTACATTGAAATACATATTAAATGTAAACATTTTTCTTTTGAGATTTTCATACAAGAAAATATATGAAAAATGAAGAAAAATATCGACATAAAGAACTTTATAAATTTAGCTACAAATAGGTAGCTATTTAGCTATTATTTGCTAAATAAGCTATTAGCTTATATTTATAGCTATTATTTATGGTAAGTGAATGAGGCAACACCGGTTCTGTGTTTAAAAAAAATCAGAAATGAAAGAAACGTTTTCAGAAGATGTTTTAAGGCACATTTAAAAACGTAAAAGAACATTCAATTCAGTAAGAATTACTTTTATGGCCCATGGATTAAAAAAAAAGGTTTTTGTTACAAATTTTTCTAACCTGCCTTTGCCCTTTGCCTTTTTAACCCTTCTAACATTTTTCTAAAAATCCGAAATTACAATTTTATTGGGGCGTTTTCAAACTGTTTTGTCATCTATATTCATATGATTATCTAATCATCATTATTCCTTTAGTATTTTTAAAGAAATGATTTTGATTTAATCAATTTTTATATTATATTATATTTGGATTTTATTTTAGAACTTTAAATTATATAATCATCTAGTTAAATTCAGTTATCCATAAATCCAGTTATCATCTACTGATAATAAACTTATATCATATTATAGTTAATATAAATATATTAAACTACTAATTTGTATTATTAAACTTCAATGCTGTATTGAACAAATAACTGTTATTTAAAAAATAAGTTCAAATAACAAACATAAATCTGTCTGTATTCTAGGACAAGCCTAATTGAGGGGTCTAGAAATAAAAGGGTTTAAGTGCATTTTTGGTAATTCTGAGATAAATGGCTTTAAAGTTAACTTGAATTTCAAAATTCCAGGAATAAGTTTAGAAAACTGTGTTAATATTTTAGACTTAGGTTTAGACTAGAAACTCACAATCTCAGAACTACCAAAAATACACTTAAACCCTTTTACTTCTAGATCCCTCAATTATAATAATAATAATCTTTATTACGGTAATACCAATTTAGCCTACATAGAAACAAGTACTAATTCTAAATATAGGAACAATAAATATTCACTAAAATAAGCTGCAAGACAATTGCTACAACTTCAAACTATCAATTGCTTTAAGGCATAACAATTTGTAAGAGGTAATGGAGACACCAAAAACTTCAATATTTTTGTTATAAAAAAATATAATATATTTTTGTTATATAAAAAAATATTTTTGTTATAAAACAAAACAGATATTATTAATTACTATTTTTGTACATTTGGCGACAATAAATAGTTGCCTTAATAGTTAATTCTTTAACTAATAACTACATAGTTTGAGAGTTAATATTTACACAGTTTTATTTTACGTCTTGTATAATTTGCCTTGACACCCAACAGGGTACAAGAGGATAATGATTAAGATAGAAGACACAATTGAACTCAAAATTATCAATTTAATTGGCATTTTAGTTTAAAACACACAATACAATATTTAAAATTCAGTGACGCTATATTAAATGCATTAAAGTGTCAATCCCCTACTTAACATATTAATTCGTGAAATAACATAGTGGAAACTTAATTAAATACAATCCCCAGGCATTGCATGAGGGCATTCATATCTTAAACTCTTCGTAGAAAAACCATCTGCCGCAGAATTGGTTCCCCACAGTTTTATTATCATGATTCCCATAAAAAGATAAACACTTGAAAAAATTAATACTCTCAGAAACAATGTGGGTTTACTCGATTAATTAATATTTCAATTAAGGCAAATGATAAATGAATTTATTAGACAGATATGTGTAAAGGCGGTTTTATCGGCCGCATTATCGAGGGACAAAAAGCTCATTGAGACATAAATGTAATAGTCAATAATTTATATAGTAAAGTTTATAATATGAATAGTGTGACCATCATTACTTTGAAAATGCGTTCATCTAGCATTAATATCATCATTTAATATTCATTATTAATATGTATACAATTCAATACAATATGTATAATATTGTTATAATATAAGTTTATAATATGAATAGTGTGACCATAATTACTTTGAAAATGAGTACATCTAGCATTAATATCATCATTTAATATTCATTATAAATATGTATACATTTCAATACAATATGTATATTTTAATACAATATGTATTACAGTTCCAAATTCGCTTTGGATATGATTATTTATCAGATAACTTATCCTCCACTTTAGAAAGATCTGACATTACTAGATAGTCGAGTTGTAATGTATCTAGATACATGTATCTAGATACAGTATCTAGATACATTTCAAGTATCTAGATACTGTATCTAGATACATTTCAAGTATCTACATACATATCTAGATACATTCTTGCATGAGTACCTAATGTTGAATTAAGATACATTTTTTCTGAAGTACCTATTGTAAAAAAAACCTAAAATTTTGTCGAAAGTTGACTGAAATTTATGGAAACTTATCAGATTCCAAGACAATTTATAGATTTTAACTGTAATACGCACATTTCTTTTAAATTTTTCACTGCTATTTCAAAATCTTAATAGATGTGCAATATTTGGTTGGTAGGTGGTAAATTCCACCTGTAATTTTACCAGAAACTCTCAAATTCCATTGCCCTTTGCCACATTGTTACCACAAATTGTCAGTATTGTAATGTATCTAGATACTTATATCTAGATACAGTATCTAGATTCATTTCAAGTATCTAGATACGTATCTAGATACATTCTTGCTTGAGTACCTAATGTTGTATCTAGATACAATTTTTCTGAAGTATCTTTACCTGTACCTAGATACAAAAAAATGTATCTATTTCAGCACTGCATTTTACGTTAATTACATACAATTAGCTATTGATACATTATTGAGAGTTTTATTATAATTTATTTAATTTTTACTTTGGGGCTTCGTTTAATTTTCTCGTATTTAATTTAAGTTTGAGTCAGTAATTTGTTATTTCATTGCGTATTATTCTTGAATCTATTACGTATGGTAGCCCGTCGAAAGCTGACAATGACGCATGCTTTTTCGAATAAACAATCGCGTTTTTAATGCTGGCTCGTGTGCTTAAGCTAAATGTAATAGAATGAAATGAAATTAGAAACGTATGTCGAATTCATGCAATATGGACCGATGAGTCATTGTCAGGACGGGACGAGTATACCAATAACTATAAGCAGACGATAAAAAATAAATTTAGTTTTGCACATTGTATTAAATATTTATGAGCATTTTATTTTGCATGTAAAATGCGTATGTGAAAAGAAAACATTTTTGGTTCGGTTTTCCATGGATCTGAAATGTATCTAGAAGTATCTAGATACTTTTTAAATGTATCTGTATCTGTACCTAGATACATTTTACAAATTTGTACCTAGATATGTATCTAGATACATTTTTTCTAAAGTATCTGAATCTGTATGTAGATATAAAAAATGTATCTGTTGTAGAATGTAAAATGTAACTCTCAGGTTGTTTCCAAACCTTTTAAAACAACCTGAGAATGCAAAAAACCCCAATTTGTATCTAGATATGTATCTAGATACATTTTTTCTAAAGTATCTGTATCTATATCTAGATACAAAAAATATATATCTGTTACAACACTGCACAATGGTAATGATAATAATCTGAATTGTACAATTCTGACTGTAGTTATCAAATTTGATCCGAAATATTAACATAACTCGTCAGAATTCAAACGAAATATTACGATTTTACCTTAAATTGTATCTGTATCTAGATACAAAAAAAATGTATCTGTTACAACACTGCTAGAATAGCTACTTATGGTATAAGTGAATAAAATTGCTTTATTCACGTGTATCATACAAGATTTTTTCCAATTCGTTATCAGAATTGAAGAATTTGCGTGAAGTGTCACATTGTCAGGTGACAACGAAAATTTCAAAGATAGTACGAATTTACCTATATTTTTACTTTATTCACGTTGTCAATGTTTATAGCGAATAAAGTGAAAATGTAAAAATATTATTCACCCATTCGATTAAAGTGTAGTTTTAACGATGAGATTCAATATACATAATGAGCATTTCAATAATGCGAATTGGAGAAAGATTGTTTATTAAACATTTATCCATGTGTATTCTTCCATGTCCCAGATTTTTTGTTATCATCCACTGATGATAAACTTATATCATATTATACTTAATGTAAATATATTAAACTTCTAATTTTTGATATTAAACTTCAATGCGGTCAATAACAAAATGAAATAATAAAAATAATAATATAAATAAAATATCTGTTATTAAAAAAAAGCCTAAATAAGAGACATAAATCTGTCTGTATTCTAGGACAAGTCTAATTATAATAAAACAAATATTATTAATTGCTATTTTTGTATATTTGGTGACAATAAATAGTTTATTAAACATTTATCCATGTGTATTCTTCCATGTCCCAGATTTTTTGTTATCATCAACTGATGATAAACTTATATCATATTATACTTAATATAAATATATTAAACTTCTAATTTTTGATATTAAACTTCAATGCTGTTAATAACAAAATGAAATAATAAAAATAATAATATAAATAAAATAACTGTTATTTAAAAAAAGCTTAAATAATAAACATAAATCTGTCTGTATTTTAGGAGAAGTCTAAATAAAACAAATATTATTAATTGCTATTTATGTACATTTGGTGACAATAAATAGTTTATTAAACAATTATCCATGTGTATTCTTCCAAGCCCCAGATTTTTTGTTATTATCCACTGACGAAAAACTTATATCATATTATACTTAATATAAATATATTAAACTTGTAATTTTTGATATTAAACTTCAATGCTGTTAATAACAAAATTAAAAAATATAAATAATAATATAAATAAAATAACTGTTATTTAAAAAAAGCCTAAATAACAAACACAAATCTGTCTGTATTCTAGGACAAGTCTAATTATAATAAAACAAATATTATTAATTGCTATTTTTGTACATTTGGTGACAATAAATAGTTTATTAAACATTTATCCATATGTATTCTTCCATGTCCCAGATTTTTTGTTATCATCCACTGATGATAAACTTATATCATATTATACTTAATATAAATATATTAAACTTCTAATTTTTGATATTAAACTTCAATGCTGTTAATAACAAAATGAAATAATAAAAATAATAATATAATTAAAATAACTGTTATTAAAAAAAACTTAAATAACAAACATAAATCTGTCTGTATTCTAGGACAAGTCTAATTATAATAAAACAAATATTATAAATTGCTTTTTGTACATTTGGTGACAATAAATAGTTTAAGGTGCCTTAATTCTTTAACTAATAACTTAATAGTTTGTGAGTTATAATTTACATAGTTTTATTTTACTTCTTTCTGTATAAGTATTTTAAAAGAGTTAATATTTACACAGTTTTGTTTTACTTCTTTCTGTATAAGTATTTCAAAAACATTGGCTTTTTTTTTGCAAGATTCAAAACAAAAAATGTTTTTTTCGATTAGCGTCGATTATGCATGAATGTAAGTATGTATATGCTGAATATAAAACGTTACTTGTTTATTGTCCGATTACAAGTTTCATGTACACGGTGTTTCAAATTAAGCCACCCAAATCCTCATTTCCATCCGCCAGATGGCGCTTATTTAGGGTAAAATAAAAATAAGTAAATGTGGCAACTAAGCTAACATTTAGAACGGTATCTGTAATATCGATCTATTGTCATGTCGTTACTGTCAATGTCATCAGTTAAGTTTCAAGATTTATAATAAATCAGTGTTATTTGTATGTCTTACTTGGAATTGATTCAACCATTTAGGAAAACGAAACTTGTGTTTGTAAATTAATTCAAGGCATAATTAGTAAATATATGAAATTGTTTTTAACTGACAGTGACAGCTGTCACCTTTGTAATAATTAAAATTTTGCGCAGTTGCCAGAGATCTGTTTTTTACTTTTTTCTACAGAAAGATAATTGCCATGGTGGATGGAAATTGCGAATTGGGTGGTTTAATTTGAAATTGTTTATCGCCACGCGTAATAAAAGTATATTGGTAATGCAATGACTAATGAATAAAAATATCGTGATGGTGCTAATGATTGAAATATCTAACTGGGCTACTTCCTAAATTAATATCACATTAAGTGAATTTATTTACACAACAGTGGCAGTTAAATGTACCAGTGATGTAGTAAATGATGTAATTTATCAATGAAATAGTCGGATGTATGTACTAGTTTAGCTTTATTCTCATAATTTACTCGCCGATGGAGTGTAAAAGTCAATTACCGTAATGGCTTTATGAAATCTTTCGAGAGATTCGCACGATCTTCTGGCCCCGAAACGCTGAAAGTTCACATTGTCTGACATCATCACCACAGTGCCGCTCATAATGATTCACGCATTTGTTTATCAATAAAACGACGCTGAGTTGCATTTGTGTAAATACCGTCAACATGCGTTAAGATTGGTTCAATTGATTGATCAAGTACGGCATTTCAATGGACATAAATCTTTATTATTTGTATGTCTTCATCGTTATCTGCTCGGCGAATTAAGTGTTTATCATTACAAAGAACTTCACTAATTAAAACGATATCTGCAGTAACAAGTCACAGATTTATTGAACCGAATTAATTTCACATTCGTTTGTTTTGTAATTTATGGCTTTATAAAGACCGCATCGAATTTTGTAAAATAAGTACCAATTTAAATGGCACAAATAAGTACCAGTAACTCGCTTACATCAAAACATATTTTGTTCGTATTATAAATTTAATTTTCATTACCATCCAACCAATTCAATTTCATATCACCAATCAATATCAATTTCATATCACCAGTGATAATCAAAGATTTAAAATATGGCAATGGCAGAAGCATCCGATTCCTCGTTTCCCACGCTAATCTGGGCTTTAGAGTTAATAATTAATTAACATTGTGACTTTAGTTACCGTTCATTACAGTAGATTTTACACAGGATGAGGTCATACGAATTTATGCTTTTCATGCAGTCCTGAGCGTTTCAGAAAACAAAAAATCATCCGACACTTTTAATTGTTTTACATCCTGTTTAAAATAGATTGCTGAATTGCGACAATTAATAAGCGTCAATTCGCTCGGTAATGTCACACACAACTTGCGTTTTGACTAAGTCGGGAATTGAGGGACGAGTTGAATACTGTACAGATTTGTGTTAGGCCGTTTTCAACAGGTTTGACTCTTTTTTCAGATTCGTGTCCCGAAAAAACACATACCAGAACGCTAATTCGTTCCATTTTTTGATGATCTTGCAATTTTGCCATATCATAGCATTGCCATATCTTTATATGTCAATGATTCGATTCTCAATAACGAATCGAACTATAAAGTAGTACTACACTACACGTGATCAAATATTAGAGGCTTTATTGTATACTGTCTCCCATTTTGATTTTAAAGATCAAGAATTGAACTTGCAATTTTTCCATGCACATAGTATTGCCATATCTTTGCTATGTCAATGATTCGATTCTCAATAAAGAATCGAAATATAAAGTAGTACTACACTACATGTGATCAAATATTACAGATTTTGTAGTATACTGTCTCCCATTTTGATTTTAAAGGGAAAAACGAGTGAACTCTAATAAAATGTCATAAACTCTCTTCGAAATTTCAAATTTGGATTTAGAAAATAAATATTACTGAATCTGCTCTACAAATGAAAATCAGATAATACTAACATATTGTCATATTAGACACATCAGAACATCATATTACATCATATTACACTTCATAACACTCTCTTATCAAAACAATCACTCATAAATCGCAAAAACATGTATGTAATGTAATATAATGTAATATGTAGGTAATGTAATGTATAATGTAATGTATAAATTTAATATTAGAGAAGGCGGAAAGACCCAATGTGGTCGATAGCCCAATAAAAATTGATTATATACAAGGTGAGTTTTTTTTTCATTTTAAGCATTGGGATCTCGGAAACCATAAAACATAGAGATTCGGTTAAATAAGGAAATAGTTGTCATTTTAAGAGCTTATGCAAGAAATGCTTTTGTCTTTTGAAAAAAAATCATAGTTTTTGAGTTATAATGAAAACTTAATTTTTTTAAAATGGTCAAAGTTGGCTTTGACATTTTTAAAAAGAACAATTTCTACTATTTATAACGATATAAAGTGTGCTATACTTACTTTCATAAATAAATGAGATGCAGGAATTTTCGTTGTATAATTTGAATAGAATTTAGTGTAATTAGAATAGAAAAATTAACAGAATTCTCGTATTAGGAGGGGAAAAGAAATGTTTTCCATGTCAAACTCTGTTTTTGCTACTGTATAATAAAAAATAGTCCTGTGTCGTGTTTATTTGTCAAAGTAAGTAATAATTGTTTCTTAAAAATCATAATACCACAAACAAAAAAAAAATATGTCTCTGCATTAAAATCTTATTTTATTGCGGAAACGAGTCAACTGCAATATTTTCAATATTTTTTTACAATTAAGGGAGAACTATTATAATTTAATTATAGGCAGCATCAACTTCGGATAGATGGTAACTATTACCAGAAATTTTTTCAGGTGAGAATCTGTCTAAATATGAAGGATATAATGTTTTTCTTTGTATTCCAACAATTTAAAAAGGAATTTAGTGTAATTAGAATAGAAAAAAAATAATAGAATTCTCGTATTAGGAGGGGAAAAGAAATGTTTTCCATGTTAAACTCTGTTTTTGCTACTCTATAATAAAAATAGTCCTGTGCTGTGTTTATTTGTCAAAGTAAGTAATAATTGCCATAAAATTAATTTTCGTAGACGGCCTTTATTTATCAAAGTAAGAAAAGCAAACCCTATATCGCTATAAAGAGAAAAATATGTCCTTTTTAAAACTGTCAAAGCCAACTATGACTGTCATTAAAAAAAAAATTAAAGTTTGTATTATAACTGAAAAACTGTGGTCTTTTTTCAAAAAACGAAAGCATATATTGCATAAGGTCTTAAAACGACAACTCTCTCCTCATTTAACCAAATCTCTATGTCTTATGGTTTCGAGATCCCAATGCTTAAAATGAATAAAAACTCATCCTGTATAATTTGATGAAATTCTGTTTTTCTGAAACTCTTAGAGTACATTTTTTAATAATGAATTGTGTGAGATATGAATTTTAAATATTGATCATTAATTGTTAAAATTTGAAAATTACAGATGGAAAGTCACTAAAACTGGACAATGGCTTTTCAAACTTGCTCACTAATGTGGAATTTGAGTGTTTTAGAAAAACCATAGCCCAAATTTGGCAAATTCAGATCAAATATGAAAAATTCAGATCAAATTTCAATTGTTAAAATTTAAGAAGCGCTGTCAAAATTATACATTTATCGTCCAAATTTGTGAATACATTTATTATTATTATATTGGAGTACATTTTTTAACATTCTAAGTAGATATGCAATAAATTGTGTAAGATATGAATGTTAAGTATTAATCATTAATTGTTAAATTTTGAAAATTACAGATGGAAAGTCACTAAAACTGGAAAATGGCTTTTCAAACTTGCTCACTAATGTGAAATTTGAGTGTTTTAAAAACACCATAGCCCAAATTTAGCAAATTCAGATCAAATATGAAAAATTTAGATCAAATTTCAATTGTTAAAATTTAAGAATCGCTGTCAAAATTTTACATTTATCCTCCAAATTTGTGAATACATTTATTATTATTCTATTGGAGTACATTTTTTAACATTCTAAGTAGTAACGCAATATATTGTGTAAGATATGAATGTTAAATATTAATCATTAATTGTTAAAAGTTGAAAATTCCAAATGGAAAGTCATTAAATTGGAAAATTACTTTTCACATTTGCTCATTAATGTGGAATTAAAGTGTTTTAAAAACACCATAGCCCAAATTTGGCAAATTCAGACCAAATAAGAAAAATTCAGATCAAATTTCAATTGTTAAAATTTAAGAATCACTGTCAAAATTTTACATTTATCGTCCAAATTTGTGAATACATTTATTATTATTGTATTGGAGTACATTTTTTAACATTCTAAGTTGATATGCAATAAATTGTGTAAGATATGAATGTTAAATATTAATCATTAATTGTTAAAAGTTGAAAATTCCAAATGGAAAGTCATTAAATTGGAAAATTACTTTTCACATTTGCTCACTAATGTGGAATTAGAGTGTTTTAAAAACACCATAGCCCAAATTTGTCAAATTCAGACCAAATTAGAAAAATTCAGAACAAATTTCAATTGTTAAAATTTAAGAATCACTGTCAAAAGTTTACATTTATGGTCCAAATTTGTGAATACAATGCAAAATTTAAAAAAAATCGATTCTTCATGTTCTACTTCGCTAGTTCTTCGCTAGCTCTACTTTTCGCTAGTTCTGTTGTAATTTTAGAAGAAATGTGATATTTGCGTTTTTAGCATTGATTTAAGTTTGAGAGTTGTCAAAATTGTTGCTCAAATTTGTGAATTTAAGTTAAAATCGTAAAATTTCGTTTGTATTCTGACGAGTTATGTTAATATTTCGGATCAAATTTGATAACTGCAGTCAGAATTATATAATTCAGATTATTATCATTGTTATCATTGTGATAACAATGTGGCATAGGACAATAGAATTTTAGAGTTTCTGTTAAAATTACCGGTGGAATTTACCACATGCCCACCAAATTTTGTACATTTATTAAGATTTTGGAATAGCAGTCAAAAATTTTAAAGAAATGTGCGAATTACAGTCAAAATCTATAAATTGTCTGGGAATCTGATAAGTTTCCATAAATTTCAGTCAAGTTTCGACAATTTTTTTTTTTTTTTTACAATAATCATATTTGCTCACTAATGTGGAATTTGAGTGTTTTAGAAACACCATAGCCCAAATTTGACAAACTCAGACCAAATATGAAAAATTCAGATCAAATTTCAATTGCTAAAATTTATGAATCGCTGTTAAAATTTTACATGTATCGTCCAAATTTGTGAATACTATACAAGATTTAAAAAAAAAATCTTTTCTTCATGTTCTAATGTTTCGGCAATTAAATTTTGCGCTAGTTTGCAAAATGTAAATTGAATTATTTTTATAAACTCAAATTTGTGAATTTTAGGCAAAATCGTAAAATTTCGTTTGTATTCTGACGAGTTATGTTAATATTTCGGATCAAATTTGATAACTGCAGTCAGAAGTTTATAATTCACATTATTATCATTGTTACCATTGTGGTAATAATGTGCCAAAGGATATTGGAATTTGAGAGTTTCTGTTAAAATTACAGGTGGAATTTGTATTCAGAACGAGTTATGTTAATATTTCGGATCAAATTTGATAACTGCAGTCAGAATTTTATAATTCACATTATTATCATTGTTACCATTGTGGTAATAATGTGCCAAAGGACAATGGAATTTGAGAGTTTCTGTTAAAATTACAGGTGCAATTTTAACAGAAACCACCTGCCCACCAAATTTTGCACGTTTATTAAGATTTTGGAATAGCAGTCAAAAATTTAATAGAAATGTGCGAATTACAGTTAAAATCTATAAATTGTCTTGGAATCTGACAAGTTTCCATAAATTTCAGACAACTTTCGACAAAATTTTAGTTTTTTTTTTATAATAGGTGCATAATAAAATAAAAATTGAAAACTACAGTTGAAAACTCGTAATTCGTTAAATTTGTAAAATTACTTTTCAAATTTGATCACTAATATGGAATTTAAGTGATATGAATAAATATGAATTTTGGCTAAATCGTATTAAGTTCTTCAAATTCAAACCAAATATGGTAGATTCAGATAAAATTTCAGATGTTAAATTTTAAGAATTTGAGTGTTTTCGAAATAAACAGCGCAAATTTTGGCTAATTCGTATTAAGTTTTTCAAATTCAGACCAAATATGGTAGATTCAGATAAAATTTCAGATGTTAAATTTTAAGAATCACTGTTAAATCTACAAACCCTTAGGAATCATTATCACTTCTGCTACTTTCCATATTTTACTCGGATATTTCAATCTTAAAGATGCATTAATGAGATATGTAAGTTTTTCGATTGCTTTTCGAGGAAGTTGTTTGAGAATTTCGACAGTAATTAAGTCAAATCCTTTAGCTTTCTTAGTGTTAATGTTTTTTTTTAATTTCCGTTGCAATTTCTTTAGGGGTAGAGGGTCTGATTTCACCTTGCTCTTGAGAAATATTTTCCCAGTCCAGAATGGCTTCACCCTCATTCGTTTGGAAAAGTCTTTTCAAGATATTCGCCAAATCTATTAGCGTTTTGAGTATTGCTTTTTGCACATGTCCCATCTGCATTTATAATTGGAGAATTCTGCAAGATTGGTCTCTTAGTAGCTTTCCAAAGTGAATAATACCAAAAATATTTTCCCAGGAATGGCTTCACCCTCATTCGTTTGGAAAAGTCTTTTCAAGATATTCGGCAAATCTATTAGCCTTTTGAGTATTGCTTTTTGAACATGTCCCATCTGCATTTATAATTGGAGAATTCTGCAAGATTGGTCTCTTAGTAGCTTTCCAAAGTGAATAATCAGTTTTACTGTCATTTGATAGTCCAATTAGATATTCACTAATAGTCATTTTTAATTTTTTGAATCTCTCTTTTGAGTAGTGTTGCGTTATTTACTCAAGTTTTATCTGCTGGGCATCTATCTTCTCCTTTCGGATTTTTTTTTCAATTTTGTTCAAGATTTTTCTACAGATTTTTCAATAGTTATCAAGATTTCCAAAGAGTTTTCTATAATTTACAAAGATTTCTTAATAATTTCCAAGATTTTTCAATATTGTTTCCAGATTTCTACATACTTATTAATAGTTATTGAGATTTTTAGAGATTTTTCAATAATTACAACACGGAAAATTTTGTGTTTTATTCTGTGTTCAAATAAGAAATATATAATTTATAATAGTGTCTTGTTTCTTAAAAATCATAATACCGCAAAAAAATTAATTTTAGGTCTACATTAAAATCTTATTTTATTGCAGAAACGAGTCAACTGCAATATTTTCATTTTTTTTTACAATTAAGGGAGAAATATTATAATTTAATTATAGGCAGCATCAACTTCGGGTAGATGTTAACTATTACTTGAAATTTTTTCAGGCGAAAATCTGTTTAAATATGAAGGATTGATGTTTTTCTTTGTATTCCAACAATTTGAAAAGGTGCACTTGACCGTGTTTCTGAAATAAATGATTCAAATGGCTCTTGTATTTTTGAAAAAATTCCAACTAAATCAGTCGAATTTTGCATTGTCTAAATTAAAGCATTTACACTTAGCATTGACTAAAGCATTTTACATTGTCAAAAAATGCTTCGTCAATAATATTTGTATTCCAGACCAATTTAACTGTGATTTGGATAATCTGATCCGCGCTTCATGAAAGTCGCATAAAACGGCAGACTGTGAGTGTTTGTAATTTTATTTACAGACAATAACACTTTCGTGAATAGTTTTTACAAGTTTCCGTAATCCAATAACGCACTGAAAAGATTAGAGCTGCTGATTTAGCAGAAGTGGACTTGCATCAACTATTGCACTTGGGATAAAAGCTCCGAGCTGGGACACCTGAGCCCAGACCAGATGTTACGGAATCTGGATTCTGCTTACACAATTATCTGACGGCATGGGCTTGAATATCCTCTAGAATTATTTACTACTTTTGTATCGATTGAACGAAAACGCTTACACTTTTACAGTTACGTTATCTGGAATCATATATTTTATTTCCTAAGTTGTCCGAAGGGTATGTATTGAGGGAGCATAACTTGTAAGCATTTGCAATACATATAAATTAACGTAGTTTTTAATACCTGCGAAATTTTTGTTTGGCAGATTGAGACTGATTAAATGTGCATTAAATTAGTAACAGCGCTGTGCTCCATTCTAACACCTGTTTTGATTTTATGCACTTCCACCTTTTGAACTTTGCCGGAGCGCAATAAAAGTGTCGGTGGAGCGTTGCCATTACAGAGATTAAAAAAGAGCCGTGATACAGATTTTTTTGCAATAATTGCCACTTACAGTGATTGCCGGAGATAGCTGTGCGATCAATCAAAAATTTTCGACGGGTTTATGGGCCCATACATATTCTTTATCTAATATTTTTTTGTGGTTATACATTTTGTTCAAACTTCCACCACATGTGCTACGCTAGAAATTGGATTCCAGTACGACTGAAATATGGAACATTTATATGTTGCTAGTAATTTGTGTTGTTATGTATGCACAACGTGTCCAAGAAAGGATGCATCAAATAGAAAACTGTTTTTATTACTGAGTAGTATGAACATTCATTCCATATACAGTTACATATCTGCAGCATATTTTATACATAAAATAACATAATATTGATGATAGATTGATAGATATATGATACACGATGTGATACATGATATATGGAATGGGCTATCGACTTTCGTCTTTCGGCCCATGAAATGTTGTGAATAGGAATGATTGTCTAATATTAGTTAGTTAGTCACTATTTTGATGGTTCGTCAGTCTAATTACCGATTTATCAAAAAATGTTTATAAAAGTTTGTGCTTTATCTAAAACCCATACAAAACCCTAATATTCTGGTAATTATGACAAAATTATAAAATATGAATTTTGGCCATAATTTAAATAAATATGGCGCCCTTAATACCCCCTTAATCTCTTAATACATATACATATTTGTGCATCTAATTTTTCACAAATTTAAAAGTAGGTTCTCAAAACAATTGCAATAATATCATTTTTATTGGAAATGATATTGAAATGGATAATTTTTACTGGAAATCAAAGCACAAGTTTTGTTGATCAAAGCTAGATTTGAAGATATTCCAAACAAATGCAATCATTTCTTGTTTAACACTAATTTCATAAAAGTTTTCAGGATTCCGAAAATTAAACTCCTCCTCACTTGATAATTTTTGGACTAATTTAGTCTCTACAATTTTAGAATAGTAGGTACATATATACAGGGTCAGTTTTATTTTCATTTTTAGCATTGTGATCTCGGAAACCATGAGACATAGAGATTAACCGAATGAGGAAAAAGTTGTCATTTTAAAAGCTCATGCAAGATATGCTTTTATTTTTGAAAAAAAAAGAACATCGTTTTTGATGTATATAGTACGCCTGAAGAGAAATGCTCTTAAAAATTTGACCACTAGTGTATCTCAAATAAGTGAGAAAGTCAAGCTATTAACTTTTCGAGTTGACCAGTATAAGTTATCAGTCACTGAAATTTCAGAAAATTTATCTAATGGATATTTTGAAAATTTTATGCCAGATCTGTATACAGTATACCTGAATATAAATCTTCTGAAAATGTAACCATGAATATGCCTTAAATAAGTGAGAAAATCGAGTTATTAACTTTCTCAGTTGACCAGTATAAGTTATCAGTCATTGAAATATCTGAAAATTTATCTAAAGGATTTTTCAAAAATGTTATGCCTGATCTGTATATAGTATACCTGAATACAAATCCTCTGAAAATTTAACCACAAGTATGTCTTAAATAAGTGAGAAAATCGAGTAATTAACTTTCCAGTTGGCTAGTATAAGTTATCAGTCATTGAAATTTCTGAAAATTTATCTAATGGATTTTTCGAAAATTTTATGCCTGATCTGTATAAAGTATACCTGAATACAAATCGTTTGAAAATTTAACCACGAATATGTCTTAAATAAGTGAGAAAATCGAGTTATTAACTTTCCGAATTGACTAGTATAAGTTATCAGTCACTGAAATTTCTGAAAATTTATCTAATGTATATGTTGAAAATTTTATGCCAGATCTGTATACAGTATACCTGAATACAAATCCTCTGAAAATTTAACCACAAGTATGTCGTAAATAAGTGAGAAAATCAAGTTATTAACTTTTCGAATTTACCAGTATTAGTTATCATGAGAATTTATCTTATAGATATTTTGAAAATCTTATGCCAGATATCTATACAGTATATCTGAAAACAAATCTTCTGAAAATTTGACCACCAGAATGTCTTAAATAAGTGAAAAAATCGAGTTATTAACTTTGCGAGTTGACCAATATAAGTTATCAGTCACTGAAATTTCTAAAAATTAATCTAATGAATATTTTCAAAATTTTATGCCAGATCTGTATACAGTATACCTAAATACAAATCCTCTAATAATTTGACCACGAATATGTCTTAAACAAGTGAGAAAAATGAGTTATTAACTTTCCGAGTTGACCAGAATAAGTTATCAGTCACTGAAATTTCTGAAAATTTATCTAATGGATTTTCCTATATACAATATACCTGAATACAAATCCTCTGAAAATTTGACCACGAATATGTCTTAAATAAGTGAGAAAATCGAGTTATTAACTTTCCGAGTTCATCAGTATAAGTTATCAGTCACTGAAATATCTGAAAATTTATCTAATGTATATTTGGAAAATTTTATGCCAGATCTGTATACAGTACGCCTCAAGATAAATCCTCTGAAAATTTGACCACGAATATGTCTTAAATAAGTGAGAAAATCGAGTTATTAACTTTCTCAGTTGGCCAGTATAAGTTATCAGACACTGAAATTACTGAAAATTTATATAATGGATGTTTTGAAATTTTTATGCCAGATCTGTATACAGTACGCCTCAAGATAAATCCTATGAAAAATTGACCACTAGTATGTCTCAATTAAGTAAGAAAATCGAGCTATTAACTTTCCGAGTTGACCACTTTAAATTATCAATTACTGAAATTTTTGAAAATTTATTAATGGATATTTTAATTTTTTTATGCCAGATCTGTATACAGTTCGCCTGAAGATAAATCCTCTAAAAAGTTGACCAATCGTATGTGTCAAATAAGTGAGAAAATCGAGCTATTAACTTTTCGAGTTGACCAGAAGACTACTGCGGACCAAACCGTTTGAGTTAGTTTAATATTATGTTAGTGCAAAAGCAGAGCATAGTGTACACGCTAATATTAAGTAATTAGAATCTAAGGGATACTAATGAGTAAGGCCTTAGCATTAAACCTTCATCCAGTAATTTAAGTTGGCATAACATTAATCCATCTTTGATCAGATTGTAATAATTATAGTAAAATACGATTAAGTCTTTTGCATAATAAAAATTTAAAAAAAAAGAAGTAGGTTTATGATCTGATCTATCTGAATTTAGAGATTAAGAGATTTATCATACATCTGCTTAAGAATTTTTAAAATGAGTTCGAGTCTTTCCAATCAAATTTTCCAATGCAAAAATGGTTTTGTGCATTTACGCATTATTTAGCTGCACATTCCAATGATGTTTTTTTCAGTGTAAATCACAAAAAATATATACATAGTTATAGAAGAAGCTGTAGATTTATGATTATTATTATATTGACTAGAAATGCTTGGTAATTACCGAAAGCCCGAGTACGCAGAGAACATGAAATACGAGAATGGTTATAAGACCATTAACCAATTATGAAGCCGAAAACAAAGTAATTTTAAATTGAAATAGTGGAAGAGAGATTCACATAATAAATCGGGGCCCACATATAATGTGCCGTACGAGACTTTTAATTGGGCATTTTTTTAATTACTAATTTCAGACAGGCTTTTGGTAATTAATCCCAATTTAGTGTGACGATTCGAACAAATTATATTTATGTATTTGATTTGTACAAAGGGCATTCACATTTAAGTTTTTTTTCGAAATTTAGTTAATTCATTTGAACCGAGCTGCACAAGGCAAGGGATTCTGAACGGGTGAACGTGAATACCATTTGGAGGTATAAATTTTATGAAAATATTATTTATTTATTTGCTGGCGACCGGAGCATGTCCCCCCACCCTTTGCTCCGGCATATATTTATCTTGTCGTTTCTGTTTAGGTTTCTTTACATTTTGAATTCAAATTAAGCAGTGTTTTAAAGTTTTTATTTTCTTAACTGGGAATCTACATAAAAGCTTTTGATGTGGCTTATGCTAGTCTGCTTAGCTCCAGATACACGATAGCGGTTGCAAAGCGCACCCTCCGGCAACACATTTACATCGTTAAAGGGGTTGTAATGGCGGGGTGGAGTCGAGATATTCCATCTAAGTTTTGTCTTTGTACTTGAAAAATATTTATATTTGACAATAGCTACTTTATATACATTATAATGCTGTGGGCGGGAGGTTTTTCCACTTAAACCCTTTGATTGGCAACAATTTTGCGGGCACATGTGGCTTTTTTGTGTTCCTATGGCACAATGGGGAAAGGGCCAGAGCAGCCCTATGTACTACGCCAGAGATTAGGCCACATGACGTCACAGACCGTGGCGGTTTAAGACAATAGGACAGGCGCCACGTCAATTGACGGCGTAAGCTTTTATTTAGCGCCTCGTACTCTATTTATCACTTGATTTATTGCGGGGGTGTTAATTATAATTGATACTTCCCGTGCATCGGAAATAATCATTCTGGGCCCCTCAAACGTTACGGCACATAAATTGTTTAATGTAATATTTAACTATCTGCTTTATATTTTGTATGTCTACGAACGTGCCTTCTCCTTTTCACGACTTCATTCTCGAATCTTTGTTAAGTCACAAGCATTGTAAAATAAAACAAACAAAATAGCAACAGAAATACCATGAGATAGTAGAAAGGAAAGGCAAAGAAAGAATATAGAAAATGGGAATCGAAGAAATTGTGGGAAACTTTCAAAAAAACATACACTAGAAGCAGCCAAAGAAAGCTGCCCAACATAAAAAAATAACGAATAAGAAGTAAGAAGACGAAGAACACACAGTAGTGGAATAATGAAATCAGATGCAAGACAAAAACATAAATTGAATAGATATTTAAATACTAAAAGGGAAAAAAAAACACGAGGAGTACAAAGAAAATGGAATAGAAAGAAATATAGAAGCCAAGAAAGCCTAACAATAATCATGGACAAACACAAGAAGAGCACATATGAAAGAAAAAAAGGCAGAAATTATAAGGGCAGACCAAGAAAAACATTGAATAACGGAATCAGAAAAGAATGCAAGCACTTCATAAGCATAGCATGGCATGGCATAAAAGAGTAAAAGAGTAAAAGAGCATAATAACACTCTGTACAAATCTGTACATTGTTTTAGCAACACTTGTCAAATTTATCATATCACCAATCTATGATATTTTCCCTTGCAACTATCTAAATCTATAAAATTTTCTGTGACTGTCAAGAACTATAATTTATTTTAGTGAAACAATTGAAATCCATCGCCAGATATCATTATTTAAGTACGAGCCTTATGGAGAAATATTTCAAATGCACTCAAAATTGAATATCTCCAGAATTTCGCATTGCACTGGAAATAAATTCTACAAAATTACTACAAGTACATTAGGAAATATCAGCAATAAATTTCATTCGTATTGATACAGTGGATTTGAGATATCGTTATTTTAATATGTGCTTGAATGGAGGCAAACTTACAATAGGCCTCAAATATCGCATATTCAAGCAAAAATTGAAATCTCTCATTGAATGTTAACGAAATTGCATATATGGAATATTTATATAACACTTACTATCAAAAATAAATTGCATTGATATTGATACGCTAGTTCTTAAAATATCGTTATTAAAATATGAGACAAATTGGAGAAAATTGATATAAACATCAATTACTCGCACTAAAAACAAAATATCTCCAGACTTACTCGTTCGAAATAAATGTAATTATACAAGTTCAATACTGGTATATCACTTAATAGGAATATTAAATTACATGCATATTGATACGTTGGTTTTTGAGATATCGTTATTTAAGTACGAGCCTCATGGAGAAATATTTAAAATCCACTCAAAATTGAATATCTATAGAATATCGCATTGGATTGGAATTAAATTCTACAAAATTACTACACATATATCAGGCAATCTTAGTAATAAATTTGATTTGTATTGATACGGTAGTTTTTTCAGATATCGTTATTTTAATATTAGATTAACAGGAGGCATACTTACAATAGGCCTAAAATATCGAATATTCAAGCAAAAATTAAAATCTCTTATTGAATGTTAACGAAATTGCACATATGAAATACTTATATATCACTTAACATCAAAAATAAATTGCATTGATTTTCATACGCTAGTTCTTAAAACATCGTTAATAAAATATGAGACAAATTGGAGAAAATTGATATAAAAATCAATTACTCACACTAAAAATAAAATATCTACAGACTTACTCATTGGAAATAAATTTCATTATACAAGTTCAATACTGGTATATCACTCAATAGGAATATTAAAGTACATACATATTGATACTATGGTTTTTGAGATATCGTCATTTAAGTACAAGCCTTATGGCGAAATATTTAAAATCCGCACAAAATTGTATATATCCAGAAGCTCGCATTGGATTAGAATTAAATTATAAATAATTACTACGAGTATATCAGGCAATATCAGCAATACATTTGATTCATATTGATATGGTAGTTTTTTAGATATCGTTATTTTAATATGACCTTGATTGGAGGCAAACTTACAATAGGCCTAAAATATCGAATATTCAAGCAAAAATTGAAATCTCTCATTGAATGTTAATAAAATTGCACATATAAAATACTTATATATCATTTAATATCAAAAATAAATCGCATTGATATAGATACGCCAGTTCTTAAAATATCGTTAATAAAGTATGAGACAAATTGGAGAAAATTGAAATAAAAATCAATTACCCACACTAGAAACAAAATATCTCCAGACTTACTCATTAGAAATCAATTTAATTGCACAAGTTCAATACTGGTATATCACTTAATAGGAATATTAAATTACATATATATTGATACGGTGGTTTTTGAGATATCGTTATTTAAGTACAAGCCATATGGAGAAATATTTAAAATCCGCACAAAATTGAATATATTCAGAATATCGCATTGGATTGGAATTCAATTCTACAAAATTACTACAAGTACATTAGGGAATATCAGAAATAAATTTGATTTGTATTGATACGGTAGTTTTTCAGATATTGTTATTTTAATATTAGATTAATAGGAGGCATACTTACAATAGGCCTAAAATATCGAATATTAAAGCAAAAATTGAAATCTCTCATTGCATGTTAACAAAATTACACAAATAACATACTGATATATCACTTAATATCAGAAATAAATTGCATTAATATTGATACGCCAGTTATTAAAATATCGATAATTAAATATGAGAAAAAATGGACAAATTGCCGTAAAAATCAATTAATCACACTAAAAATAAAATATCTCCTAACTTACTCATTGGAAATAAATTTAATTATACAAGTTTAATACTGGTATATCACACAATAGGAATATTAAATTACATACATATCGATACAGTAGTTTTTGAGATATCGTTATTTAAGTACCAGCCTTATGGTGAAATATTTATAATCCGCACAAAATTAAGTATCTCCAAAATATCGCATTGCATTGGAATTAAATTCGACGGAGTTACTACGAGTATATCAGGAAATATCAGCAATAAATTTGGTTTGTATTGATACAGTGGTATTTGAGATATCGTTATTTTAATATTAACTTAATTGGAGGCATACTTACAATAGGCCTAAAATATAGAATATTCAAGCAAACATTGAAATCACTTATTGAATGTTAACGAAATTGCACATATGGAATACTTATATATCACTTAATATCAAAAATAAATTGCATTGATATTGATACGCCAGTTCTTAAAATATCGTTAATAAAATATGAGACAAATTGGAGAAAATTGATATAAAAATCAATTACTCACACTACAAATAAAATATCTGCAGACTTACTCATTGGAAATAAATTTAATTATACAAGTTAAATACTGGTATATCATTCAATAGGAATATTCAATTACATACATATTTATACTGTTGTTTTTTAGATATCGTTATTTAAATACGAGCCTTATGGAGAAATATTTAAAATCCTGACAAAATTGAATATCTCCAGAATATCGCATTGCATTGGAATTAAATTTTACAAAATTACTACAAGTATATCAGGCAATTGCATTGATATTGATACGCCAGTTCTTAAAATATCGATAATTAAATATGAGAAAAATTGGAGAAATTGCCTTAAATATCAATTAATCACACTAAAAATAAAATATCTCCAGAATTACTCATTGGAAAGAAATTTAATTATATAAGTTTAATACTGGTATATCACCTAATAGGAATATTAAATAACATATATATTGATACGGTGGTTTTTGAGATATCGTTATTTAAGTACGGGCCTTAGGGAGACATTTTTAAAATCCGCACAAAATTGAATATCTCCATAATATCGCATTGCATTACAATTAAATTCTACAAAATTACTAAAAGTATATCAGGCAATGTCAGCAATAAATTTTATTCGTATTGATACGGTAGTTTTTCAGATATTATTATTTTAATATTAACTTAATTGGAAGCATACTTACAATAGGCCTAAAATATCGAATATTCAAGCAAATATTGAAATCTCTCATTGAACGTTAACAAAATTAAACATATGATATACTGATATATCACTTAATATTAAAAATAAATTGCAATGATATTGATACGCCAGTTCTTAAAATATCGATAATTAAATATGAGAAACATTGAAGAGATTGGAGATAATTTTTAACGAAATTTTTAAAATTCAGTTAATCACACTAAAAATGAAATATCTCCAGAATTACTTAGTGGAAATAAATTTGATTATACAAGTTATAACTGCAGCTATTGCAATTTTCAAAATTCGTTGGATTTTCAAATGAATCTATTGAATTTTTGTATTCAACTTATGCAAATGTTTATGCAAATTATTTAGCTCCAAATGATAACTCAAATACTCTACAATGTTACATAATTGTACATGAAAGAAATAAAACTTTTTTAGCACCCTTTTTTTTTAAACTGTCAAATCTAATAAATAATATTTAAATATTTGCACAGTATTTTCGAAATACACTGGATAAAAAATGTCTCCAATTCATTATTTATAGCCATTCTTTAAACAACATTTTCATAAGAAGTAAATAAATAAATGAAATTAATTTTTAAATGTAAAAAAGAAAGTACGATACCAGAATTAAACCAAGATTAATATCATGAAAACATAAAACACATCGGCCCATAGTTTAAACTTATTTGTTTATTGTCAAAATTCTCTGAACAACATTTTCTTAAGAAGTAAATGAATAAATTAAATAAAATTTTTAAATGCAAAAAAAGAAAGTACGATACCAGAAGGTAAAAGGACCAAAGACCAATTATAGATTCTTATTTATATATTTCTTGGATTTCAGATTTTTGCTATACACAGATTTTGACAGATGCATTCGACATTTGATAAATTTTAATAATTGAAATTACAAATTTAACATATTTGAAGAATGCTATTGAAAAATATGGTGGATTTCGACGGTTAGAGTTGATAATTTTTCAACTCTGTTTTATTCATTGTAATGGGTAAATACATTCCTAATTCGGAAGTAATATCTACGAGATATTCCTGAAAATTTGATTGATTAAAAGTGACACTCATAACACTCGAATTTCGAAAATATTATAAGAAATCAATACATTTCATACAAAGATTTTTTTAAATTCAATACTGAACAATTGTATAAGAAGATTTGATATTTGGAACAATTATGTGTCGAAAAATTGCAATTGCCAGGACCTATATAACAAATTACCTTCTCATATAAAACATACAACTCACGTCTACAAATTTAAAACCATACTAAAACAACTTATGATAGACAAGGAGTATTATACTGTGACTGAATTCATCTGTGATGATCTATAATTATTTCTATGTATCATTTTAAAACTGTTATGACATAATGTGTAAAGTATAATGTGTACCATGTATTTGTTTCTGTATGTTATACTATTTTATATTATATATATATATATATTTATAATTACACCTTCTACCAATTAGTGTAGGTGTATCTCACTTATCACATCAGTAAAAACAGCTAGGTGAATAAAATACTTATTATTATTATTATTATTTAATTTCGTAAAATAGATCCCAATCAATTTCATTTCAAAATGTAGATACTTCGAATAATAGTATCTTGAAAATCTAATTCGTTAACCAATTGTGTTTTTCAAAAATTAGATCGTAATAATATATTTTGGAAAGTTGGCATTTGGAATCATTGTAGTTCGAGAAATTGATAATGGGGATTTTTTTTTAAAATAGCTCAAGTGATACATTGGAAAGAAAAATATACAAAGGGACAATTTATAATAGTTTCAGAACTGGAAGGATCAAGTTTAATACCTAGTTATCATCAAAAGATAAAACACATCTGCCCATAATTGTAAATTAGTTAGGTTAAATCAAACACTTGGTTACAGTTTCACTGTATTGTTTCACTAAATTAGTTGTTTATTGTCAAAATGGAATGCTTTACTGTGTTTCTTCAACTATAACTAGATATTAAACCTACAATTTACTACTTCATTAATAAACTTCAATCTCTTGTAGTTCTGTAACTAATTAAGACTAGTAACTAGTTAATCCTAAGAATAATTAGGACCTATGTTCATATACAATTTTTTTAGAAATTAAGGAATTGTTAGATTTCTTAGAATCGCGGTCCCAACAAGATGCCGATTTTTTTTACATCTATTATAAATATTATATTTATAATATTCTGTATATTATATACTCTATATATTATATTCATTACACAGATAGTTTGTAATTAATTTTTGTTCAGATTTGTTTCAAGTTTCACAAAGAAAGCCTACGATTTACATAAAAAACGTCCGTTTTCAAAAAATCACGACAAATGATTCAATTAATAAACAAATTCAGTCGAAATTTGTCAAGGTTTGAAATGAAGTCTAATATTTGAGTTTAGTTACACAAGTTTAATAATGGTATATCACATAATAGGTATGTTGGTTCCACCTTCATCAGTCCACCTTCTACCACAATGGTGTAGGTGTGTCGTTTTCTTTTCTCCTTTTCTTCTTCTGTTATTGTTTTTCGTTCATGAAGTTCTTCCATTTAGTCCTGTACTTCGCTAGTTCTTTCGCTCCTTTCCATGTTTTCCCTCTTTCTTCTATTAATGTTTTCATTTTGTCATCCCATGTCTTTCTCGGTCTTCCTTTCCTTTTCTTTTTGTTTGGCTTTGCTTCCCACACTTTTTTCACTATTATTTGGTTGTCCATTCTTTGCATATGTTCCCACCATACGAGCTGTCGTTTTTCCATGTATTGTTGTATTGGCTCTATGTCTAATTCTTCTCTTATTTTTGTGCTTCTTATTTTGTCTATTTCGTTACTCCTTTGATTCTTCTTAGTATTTTTATTTCGCTTGCTTGTATTTTATTTTGTCTTCCACATTTCGCATCCCCATGTTAGTATTGGACGGTATATTGTTTTGTACACTTTTATCTTTGTTTCTTTACTTATTTCTTGTTTGTTTATGATTGTGTTTTTGATTGCCTGGTATAGTTTTTGAGTTTTTCTTATACTGCTGTTTATTTCCGTCTACTATATTTATAATATAGTTTATATTATATTAATAATATGATATAAACTTTTTGCAAATTCAATAGTATAACCAATGAAGTTTAATAAAGATTTAATAAAGATTTTAGACATTGCCAAAAGTCAAGATAAAAACATGAAAATATATGTAATGTGTGTAATATGTAATAACATTCAAAGTATCACAATGTTCAAAAACTGCGAACATAATATCATTGATTATAATACCCTTAAGGGTACTATAATCAATGATAATATCAAGCGAGGTTACAAATTTTGAAAATTCCCAGAAAATGTTTTTTTTAATCGAAAGTCAACGAAAGCATTATGAAATTTAACCACCAGAAAATGACTTCATATCAAAATGATGAAAAGATGACGACTCGTTGAAAAAATCGCGGGCATATTAGTTCCATTACGTTGGTGGGACTAGAAGTATTTATTTTATAAAAATATCAAACAACAGCATTTCATTTAATACGTTCTTCAATTAACCCGATTTGAAGGTTTTCGTGTCTCAAAACTTGTATGGTAAGTATGTACTACGTAACCTAATAGTAACTTTTGACAACTATTTCAAAGCTTTGAGCTTTGAGCTATTATTCGCCTCATGAATATTGAGCTATTTGAGCTATTATTCGCTTCTACACAACATCAAAACATACATCCGTTATATTTTAAATGTAATATTACTACTGAATCAATACAATCTGATCTGACCAAAGGAATTTATTGGAATTAGAATTAAAAAAAAAAAAATCAATGATGTATATTAAGCACATGCTTACATATCACAATGTTCGATTACTGATAAAAAGGGTGAACAAAACGAAAAAAATGCGAACATCATAAATCAAATCTGTCCCACAAATACTTCTTTTCATGGGAAATACATCCGTATACTTCAGTGATCTTGAGAACTGGGCAGATGTCAGTGTAATGATACATACAGTCCTGCGGCAGAGTGTTGTCCTTCAGGTCGGGGTTATTCGCCCCCCTCAGCATAAACCCACCCCGTAATTGCACGATAATTATTATAGCCGAACAATAAAGGCTGTTTGTCAACACAATTGTCATTTTTGCTGCGGATTATATGGATTTGCAATTATTATCCGGATAACGGTCCACTGCGCAGCCATATGGCATGCTCGATTCTCCGCCCGATTGGAGGATTGCTTAGAGGAAAACGCGTTAAATGATGCGTCGGATGAAAGCGTAAAACCCGCACACAAAAAAGGCATTGCACTGCACAGATATAAATGTGGCCGTACATTTCTACGAGCAATAAACAAGAAAAGCAAGGAAGAATCCTGAAATCCTTTGCTGAGGTTTGCGAGTTGATGGTGAGAACAAGCAGCTGCTTTTTAAGAGCATAGTCGCCTTATTCTAGCACTCTCAGACTAACTGCAGATTTATTGTTTCTTCCGGTAACATGGAAAATAATAAAATGTCATCCGAGGACAACAAATAGTAAATAACGTGAACCTAATCGTCTCACTGAGATATTTAATTTAAATCATTTTTATTTTCACTGACGCAAACAAATTATTCTGTATGGCTTAGATAATAACTTTTATTTAAACTGCATATTAATGAAGATTTTTATTTTTACTTTTTCAGTTCTTTATTGTAATTTATTTATTTAGCGTATGGCATACATTACATCAAACTACTATACTCGTTATTGTTTTATAATTTTTCGTTCTGTCTTCAAATATCTTACTGCATCAGTGGCGAATTTCATAAAGTCATTGATGGTCTGGAAATGTGTTGCATCATGTGAGATGCTATCAGGCAAACTGGCAGTCAGATAATCTTAGGATCTCCTGACTAAGACACATCCTATAATTCTATAGTGCTACAAATGATAAACGCAACCATTAAGATGGTGACTGGATACCATCTTGATGGTTGCGTTTATCATTTGTAGCATTATAGAATTATAGAATGTGTCTTAGTCAGGAGATCCTAAGATTATCTGACTACCAGTTTGTGTTAGTTCATTTAGCGTTATCCAGGGTGCACCACGAGGAGGCGAACTAACTTTACACCCCATTGTAATGAATCTTAGGTACAGTACATATTTTTAAAATTCTGCATTTTTTTTTTAATAATGTAACATTTATTAATGTTTAGTAGAGAAATATTACAGAATTAAAAAAAAAACAATTATTAAAGCCTCAATTTTTCTTAAAACTTTATTTTCATCACAAGAACGAATTTGAAATTTGCAACACGGAATTTTTCTGCTCGATTTTTTTAAATTCATTCGAGGTTGTTATACAGGGTGAGTCAATATTCACTTCTCAGTCCTCGAATATGTGTTCAATTTCCGAATCGCCGTCATCGAGAGATAACATAACAATCCAATTTTCAATTTTACAATTTTAACTGAAAAAGGCCTCATTTTCGAGGTTTTAGTATTCTTCATTTTCTTTCTTTTTTAAATCGTAGAACACATATCCAAAGGCTGGGAAGTGAATATTGACTCACCCTGTATATACGTTGATCAAATTCTGTGTTTTTCTTAAACTGCTTATTAGAGTACACTTTAGAATGTACTTATCAACTTAGAATGAAATGAAAAGACTTAGAATGAAAGACATGAATTGTGTAAGATATGAATTTAAAATATTTATCATCAATCATCTAAGTACATTCAACTTAGAATGAAATGAAAAGACTTAGAATGAAAGACATGAAATGTTGTAAGATATGAATTTAAAATATTTATCATCAATTGATAAAATTTGAAAATTACAGATGGAAACTAGTAAGCCGCTAAAATTGGAAAAGTACTTTTCAAATTTGATCACTAATATGGAATCTGAGTGTTTTAGACACAACCACAGCCCAAATTTGGCACATTCAGATCAAATATGGAACATTCAGATCTACAGTTATTAAAATTTAAGAATCACTGTAAAAATTTTACATTTATCATCCAAATTTGTGAATACTAGGCAAAAAAATCAATATTTCAAGTTGTAATGTCCGAAATGTCAATAAAATTTTGCGCTAGTCTGCAAAACTCAAATCGAATTATATTTTAAACTTTGCTATTCGATAGTTCTGTTGTAATTTTAGATGAATTGTGATATTTGCGCTTTTAGCATTGATTCCAATAAAATCAATAAAAAAGCCAATAAAATTTTTCGCTAGTCTCAAAATGTAAATTGAATTATTTTTTAAACTTTACTTTTCGATGGTTCTGTTGTAATTTTATATGAAATGTGATATTTGCGCTTATAGCATTGATTCCAGTTTGAGAGTAGTCAAAATTTAACATTTGTTGCCCAAATTTATGAATTTCATGTAAAATCGTAAAATTTTGTTACCATTCTAACGAGTTGTGGTAATATTTCGGATTAAATTTGATGCCAGAATTTTATAATTCAAATTAAATTTTATAATTCAGATTACATGTTATAATTATCATTGTTATCAATGGTGGTAACACAGTTGACAAAGGACAATGGGATTTGAGAGTTTCTGTTAAAATTACACACATTTATTACAATTTTGGAGTAGCAGTCAAAATTTAACTTTTGTTGCCCAAATTTATGAATTTCATGTAAAATCGTAAAATTTTGTTAGCATTCTAAGGAGTTGTGGTAATATTTCGGATCAAATTTGATGCCAGAATTTTATAATTCAGATTAAATTTTATAATTCAGATTAAATGTTATAATTATCATTGTTACCATTGGGGTAACACAGTTGATAAAGGACAATGGAATTTGAGAGTTTCTGTTAAAATTACACACATTTATTACAATTTTGGAATAGCAGTTAAAAATTTGAAAGAAATGTCCAAATTACAGTTAAAATCTATAAATTGTCTTGGAATTTAACAAGTTTTCATAAATTCAACTTGCCACTTTCGAGTTTTTTTTACAATACGCAATAAAATAAAAATTGAAAATTACAGTTGAAAACTCGTAATTCGTTAAAATTTACACTCATATGGAATCACTTATATGGAATTTGAGTGTTTTCGAAAGAAACAGCACAAATTTTGGCAAATTCGTATCAAGTTTGTCAAATTTAGATCTTACCATATTTGGTCTGAATATGACAAACTTGATGCCAATTTACCAAAATTTGCGCCGTTTCTATCGAAAACATTTTCATTCAGATCAAATTTGAGATGTTAAATTTTAAGAATCACTGTCAAAACTCTATAAATGTCGTCCAAAATTGTGAAAATAATCCAAAATTTTACAATATCACTACGTCTGTTGAAATTTTAGGTGAAATGTGATAAGTTAAAAATAATTCAAAATTTAACATTTGTCACCCAAATTTGTGAATTTAACGTAAAATCATCAAATTCCGTTGCATTCTGACGAGTTATAGAAATAGTTATATAAAAATCATTGTTGCCATTGTGGTAACAATGTGACAAGGGATAATGGAATTTAAGAGTTTCTGTTAAAATTACAGGTGGACTTTACCACCTGGGAACAAAATTTCGCACGTTTATTGAAATTTTGGAGTAGCAGTCAAAAATTGAAAAGACATGTGCGTATTACAGTTAAAATCTATACATTATCTTGGAATCTGACAAGTTTTCATAAATTTCTGTCATAAAATTTTTTTTTACAATTGTAAAACACCTTTCCAAATTTGATCACTAATATGGAATTTGAGTGAATTCGAAATAAAAAGCGCAAATTTTGGCAAATTCGCATAGTTTGGCAAATTCAGAGCAAACATGGTAAATTCAGGCCAAATTTGAGATATTAAATATTAAGAATCACTGTAAAAACTCTACAAATATCTCCAAAATAGTAAATACAATGCAAAATCTTATAATATCGATTTAATAAATTCGAATTTTCAATAAAACTTTGCAGACTGGCGTTTGTTTCTCACTAGTTCTGTTGAAATTTAATGTGAAATGTGATATCTGTCCTTAAAATTATTCAAAATTTAATATTTGTCACCCAAATTTGTGAATTTTGGGAGAAATCATCAATTTTTCTTTGCATTCTGACGAGTTATGTTAACATTTAGAATCAAATACGCAGTCAGAATTTGTTAATTTATATTAAATTTTATAATTATTGTCGTCATATCGTTTCCATAAGTGCGAATTTTCAATTAAATATTGTATACTATTAAAACTGTAAAATTACTTTTCAAATTTGATCACAAATATGGAATTTGAAACAAGCAGAGCAAATTTTGGCAAATCAGCATCAAGTTTGACACATTCAGACAAAATATGCTAAATTCAGATCAAATTTGAGATGTTAAATTTTAAGAATCACTGTTAAAACTTTACAAATGTCATCCAAAATTGTCAATACAATGCAAAATCTTATAATATGGATTTCATAAGTTCGAATTTTCAACAAAATTTTGCAGACTGGCATTTGCTTCGCACTAGTTCTGTTGAAATTTTAGGTGAAATAAGATATTTGTCCTTAAAATAACTAAAAATTTAACATTTGTCACTCAAATTTGTGAAATTTGGGGAAAATCATCAATTTTCCTTTGCATTCTGACGAGTTATGTTAATATTTAGAATCAAATACGCAATCTGAATTTGATAATTCATATTAAATTTTATAATTATCGTCGTTATATCGATTCTATAAGTGTGAATTTTCAATTAAATTTTGTAAACTATTAAAATTGTAAAATTACTTTTCAAATTTGATCACCAATATAGAATTTGTGTGTTTTCGAAACCAACAGCGCAAATTTTGGCAAATTCGCATCAAGTTTGTCAAATTAAGATCACATATGGTAAATTCAGAAAAAAATTGAGATATTAAATATTAAGAATCACTGTATAAACTCCACAAATGTCTCTGAAATTGAAAATACAATGCAAAATCTTATAATATCGATTTAATAAATTCGAATTTTCAATAAAATTTTGCAGACTGGCGTTTGTTTCTCCCTAGTTATGTTGAAATTTTAAGTGAAATGAGATATTTTCCTTAAAATAATTAAAAATTTAACATTTGTCACCCAAATTTGTGAATTTTGGGTGAAATAATCAAATTTCCTTCGCATTCTGATGAGTTATGTTTGTATTTAGAATCAAATAAGCAGTCACAATTTGATAATACATATTAAATTTTATAATTATCGTCGTTATATCGATTCTATAAGTGCGAATTTTTGATTAAATTTTGTAAATGATTAAAATTGCAAAATTACTTTTCAAATTTGATCACCAATATGGAATTTAAGTGTTTTCGAAACCAACAGTGCAAATTTTGGCAAATTCGCATCAAGTTTGTCAAATTCAGACCACATATGGTAAATTCCGACCAAATTTGAGATATTAAATATTAAGAATCACTGCAAAAACTCTGCAAATGTCTCCAAAATTGTAAATACAATGCAAAATCTTATAATATCGATGTAATAAATTCGAATTTTCAATAAAATTTTGCAGACTGGCGTTTGTTTCTCACTAGGTCTGTTGAAATTTTAGGTAAAATGTGATATCTGTCCTTAAAATTATTCAAAATTTAACATTTGTCACCAAAATTTGCAAATTTCGGGTAAAATCATTAAATTTACTTTGCATTCTGATGAGTTGTGTTAATATTTAGAATCAAATACGCAGTCAGAATTTGATTATTCACATTAATTTTTATTATTATCGTCGTTATATCGATTCTATAAGTGCGATTTTTTAATTAAATTTTGTAAACTATTAAAATTGTAAAATTACTTTTCAAATTTGATCACCAATATGGAATTTGAGTATTTTCGAAACCAACAGCGCAAATTTTGGCAAATTCGCATCAAGTTTGTCAAATTCAGACCATATATGGTAAATTCAGACCAAATTTGAGATATTGAATATTAAAAATCACTGTAATAACTCTACAAATGTCTGCAAAATTGTAAATACAATGCAAAATCTTATAATGTCGATTTAATAAATTCGAATTTTCAATAAAATTTTGCAGACTGGCGTTTGCTTCCCAGTAGTTCTGTTGAAATATTAGGTGAAATGAGATATTTGTCCTTACAATAACTAAAAATTTAACATTTGTCACCCAAATTTGTGAATTTTGGGTGAAATCATAACATTTTCTTTGCATTCTGACGAGTTATGTTAATATTTGGAATCAAATTCTCAGTCAGAATTTGATACTTTATATAAAATTTTATAATTATTGTCGATTCCATAAGTGCGAATTTTCAATTAAATTTTGTAAACTATTAAAATTGTAAAGTTAGTTTACAAATTTGATAACTAATACGGAATTTAAGTGTTTTCGAAACAAACAGCGCAGATTTTGCCAAATTCGCATCAAGTTTGTCAAATTCGGTCCAAATATGGTAATTAAGACCAAATTTGAGACATTAAATATTAATAATCACTATCAAAACTATCAAAAATGACGTCCAAAATTCTCTTATAATATCGATTTAATAAATTCGAAATTTTGCAGACTGGCGTTTGTTTCTCACTAGTTCTGTTGAAATTTTAGGTGAAATGTGATATCTGTCGTAAAATGTATTCAAAATTTAACACTTGTCACCCAAATTTGCGAATTTACGGAACAATTATTAAATTTCCTTTGCATTCTAAATAGTTATGTAATTGTTCAGAATCAAATATGTAGTTAGAATTTGATAATTCATATATAAAATTTTATAATTTTCATCGTTACCATTCGATATCGATTCTATAAGTGCGAATTTTCAATTAAATTTTGCAGACTAGTAAAAGTGTACAATTACTTTTCAAATTTGATCACTAATGACTGTTTTCGAAACAAACAGCGCAAATTTTAATAGCAATGCAATCTACACCATAGTGTATTTTGTAATAAACATTTATTTCTAAAACATGTATTTTGAGGGTTACTCATTTTTAAATTTGGTCTTTTAACTGGGATTGCAGTTCAGGCTACTTGAGTTCTATACGCATTTTATGAGGGTCATTATATTTACGACGTACTGAAATCCTGCTAAGTAATGAAGGCGACAGTTTGAATGCTTCAGATATAATATCCACTTTGTGTACAATGTCGTGATACATATCTTGAGGTTTAAGATACCTACAAAGAGCATATTTCCACAAATTTCATGGTATGCAAAAATTTCCAGAATATTCATGAAAAAAAAAAGAAATTCGGAATAGAAGGTATTAAGAAGTCATAAAATGTTTATAATATTCATTGCTATAACTATAAATGTATAAATTTAAGGTGTTTCACTAAGAATTTGTTAAAAATAAAAAATAAACAAAGCAAACATTTCCGCAAATTTCATGAATTGCAAAAATTTCTACAAAATTCATGAAAAATTGCAAAATTCAATAGAAATTCGGAAAATAAGGTATTAACAAGTCATAATTTTTTTCCAATTTGCATTGCTATAACTATAAATGTAGAAATCACTAAGAATTTGTAAAAATAAAAAATAAACAAAGTAAAAGTTTCCACAAATTTCATGAATTGCAAACATTTCTAGAAAATTCACGAAAAATTGCAAAATTCAGTGGAAATACAGTGCAAGGTGTTAAGAAGTGATAAAAATTCTCTAATCTTCATTGCTAATACTATAAATGTAGAAAATTACGATGTTTTATTAAGAATTTGTTAAAAACAAAAAATATATAAAGCAAAAATTTCCACAAATTTCATGAATTGCAAACAATTCTAGAAAATTAAAATGAAAAATTGCAAAATTCAGTGGAAATACAGTGGAAGGTTTTAAGAAGTGATGTAAAATTCTCTAATCTTCATTGCTAATACTATAAATGTAGAAAATTACGATGTTTCACTAAGAATTTGTTAAAAACAAAAAATAAATAAAGCAAAAATTTCCACAAATTTCATGAATTGCAAACAATTCTAGAAAATTAAAATGAAAAATTGCAAAATTCAGTGGAAATACAGTGGAAGGTTTTAAGAAGTGATGTAAAATTCTCTAATCTTCATTGCTAATATTATAAATGTAGAAAATTACGATGTTTCACTAAGAATTTGTTAAAAACAAAAAATAAATAAAGCAAAAATTTCCACAAATTTCATGAATTGCAAAAATTTCTAGAAAATTCCTTAAAAATTGCAAAATTCAATGGAAATTCAGAAAAGAAGATATTAAGAAGTCATAAAAATCTGTAATTTTCATTGCTAAAACTATAAATGTAGACATTTATGGCATTACACTAAGAATTGTTAAACATAAAATATAAACAAAGCAAATTGTATAAAAACCTATGTAAGGGCTTCATTTTCACTAACAAAACAATAAAACACCTTTAAAAAATTATAATATTGTTCGTAAACGTTTAGGATGATTTAAACAAATGCCAAGTATTTGCAAATTATATTTCATCATTCACGTGGTTGTCCACATTTGTGCCACAAATAACGATTTCCATGTCATTAAGTCCTCGACAACAGAATCATCGTGCACCGGGAAATCGTCTGCAGAGACAATTTGAACGGGCGCAAAGTGATTTGCCGATGATTGTTCGGGATTCAATAACCGGAAACGCCGGCTTGGCCAATCGCGCCTTTTGATTCTGCCTTGATTGTTTTGATAACGTCCCTGTTTTTCTATTTCGCAACTTCATGCCGGTCTCTCGAGAGGCCTTTTTCCTTGGCGCTTCTTTCTGCTTGAATTTACATACATCAGGCGTCATCGCGATCAAACGATGGCGCAAATCCACGTGAAGATTTTTAAAACACAATTATGTTACAGATATATCACAATGATTACGATATACGAAACAATGATATGAATTATTATGCGAATGAGATTAATGCCATAATTAACAAACTGGTATATAGATATTGCTGATTATGTGATAAAGTTAAGCGTAATTCATTTGGCTTTTCCGTGCATGATGATGATAAGGGAAAAGATGAAAATGTATGTGATTTCATCCAATAATACTTATTTCCCGGTGTGCTTTGTCGTGGGAGCCGCTTCCGACATTTCAAAAGCCATTTGCAGATATAGAATTGGACGGGTTCCCATACCATTGTCGATTTGCGATCTTTTGCTTTTCATTTGCATTGCAAAGTGCGCCGCAATTCGGCGCCGACACCGTAGCGTATAAAACTTCTCCGGAAACGGTGCCCATGGGAGCCCCGGAATCGGTTTCCGGGTTTAGATTGAGTGAATTTCCCCACATCCCGCATGATGATATTACCTATACACGCTCTCTTGTTTAATTCCATTGAAATCTTTAAAGCGGCGGTCGGGAGATTGCTATTTCTATTGCCCGTGTCCGGAAGGACTACCTCCAGTTTAGCTTTTACCCAGCTGAAACATACGAAAACAGCGCTGAAAATTAGTACAAATATACGTTCAGCACTCCAGAATAATGTCGCGTTATAACGCATAACTGCTTTTATTTATTTTTAAACTGCATATTAACATAATTACAGAACGTAAACTCGCACAAAATATTTTTAACTTCAGCAATTTCCAGGTTTCAGGTTTTTCAGTTCCTCAACTATCTGATTAATACGCGCACTAAATATTTTTAATTTCTACACGTTGTTTTTTTAATATTTCATGTAATAATTGTTTCCCTTTTTCGTACGCAAATAACATATTTGATTAATTATTTGCGTTCCATGTCCATCCATATTCCTCGCTCTTGCAGTGGTCGAGCTGTAAAATGTGTAGCAACATAGGTAAGGGTATTCCAGACAAGTATTTCCGTATTCCGGGCTGGTCGAGGGGTCATGTTGTTTCCAGTGAGGAAAGCACAGGCCACTACTTCGTACCTCGTAAATAACCCTGATTAAGATTCCCGGTTTTACATGTTGAATTCATCAGGCACCAAATACAATTTATATGCGCCCTTTTACCTTTACTCTCAATCCATTGCAGATTCGGCAAACAGATCCAAAGGATTTCCGTACGTGAATAAATAGAACCTCAAGGTGTATTATTGTAGATTGTAGACATTGAACTGAACTCACAATCATTTGCCTAGTTTAATTGGTTTCTACTTGTATGCATATTTCAATCATTCTCGGTAACTTTATTATTGAAAATATATGACTAAAAAGTAATATTGTCATTAAGTAATCATAAACCTTAAAAAAATTAGTAATCAATGTAAAATTAATAATAATAATTGTAACAGCAATTTTCTCAAAAATCAACGCCGACTATATTGTTTTCTATGTTAAATTTAGTTTTAAATTTACAAAGTTGAAAATACAAATTATATTTTTTCCGGGGCCCCTGATGGGTGGGGGCCCTAAGCAACTGCCTATTTTGCTTAGAAGTAAATTAGGACCTGGAGTAACACTAGTGACTTTTCATTACATAACGCCTAATAACAGATTAACTAGCCATGCAATCCGTGTGTAATTAACAACTTACTAATGTGGGAGTAAAACATTGAAATTAGTATGGAAATTGCAAAAACGTTATATAATTCTAATTTTAATTTCATTTAAACTTATAGAAACGATGGCACGTTTTACAAATATTTATATTAATTATACTATTTTATACCGTATATTAGGGCAGAGGGAATACGTAATAGATATTGCACTTTTAAAAAATATATTATATATGTAAGTTAATATTTTGTTACCAATATAATTTTCCAGATATAAATTATTTACTGGATGCGATAAAATTATTAATAACATTCACAATTACTCATCTTTCAACATTATTGGCGAAGAACGATAATCTAAAGTAGATAATGCCAATTTGTCTACGAATTTTCAAACCATTTCCCATTTCAAACCAGTAGCCATACAAAGAAGAATATACCCGTAAAAATATATCACATATATATATTTAATATATCACAATAATTAAAATTTCGACAAAATATTTAAAATTTTGACAGAAAAGATGATATTTTGATGGATATAATTGCAAATTTGTCAGTAATAGTGGCAATGTTGACAGAATAATTGAAATTTCGACAAAACAGTGAAAATGTTGACAGAAAAAGTGATATTTTTATAGATATGCTTGCAAATTCGTCACTAATAGTCACAATATTGACAGTAATAATTGAAATTAATAATATCAGTTGAAATTCTGACAGAAAATATAATATTTTGATAGAAAAAATTATATGTTGATAGAAAAAAAATATACTCCGATAGAAAATAATATATTTTGATAGATTTGATTGCGAATTTATAAGTAATATTCGCAATGTTTACAGTAATCATTAAAATTAATAATAATAGTTGACATTTTGACAGGCAATATGATATTTTGATAGAAACTAAAAAAATTGATAGATATGATTGCAAATTTGTCAGTAAATTACCTATCTTGAGGTTTAAGATACCTACAAAGAGCCAAAAATTCCACTAACTGCATGAAATCAAAAAAATTCTCGATAATTCTTGAAAAATTGCAATACTCAATAGAAATTCAGAAAAGGGTGTATTAAGAAGTAGTTTTTTTCCAATTTTCATTGTTATAACTATAAATTTACGGTATTTCACTAAGAATTGTTAAAAATAGAAAGGAAATAAAGCAAATTGTTAAAAAACCTATGTAAGGCGTTCATTTTCACAAATAAATAGTTAAAATTTTGACAGAAAAAATGATATTTTGATGGATATAATTGCAAATTTGTCAGTAACAGTCCTAATGTTGACAGTAATAATTGAAATTTCGACAAAACAGTTGAAATTTTGACAAAAAAGTAATATTTTTATAGATGTGTTTGCAAATTCGTCACTAATAGTCACAATATTGACAGTAATACTTGAAATTAATAATAACAGTTGAAATTCTGACAGAAAATATGATATTTTGATAGAAAAAATTATATGCCGAAAGAAACAAATATATTCCGATAGAAAAATATATATTTTGATAGATTTGATTGCAAATTTATCAGTAATAGTCGCAATGTTCACAGTAATAATTGAAATTAATAATAAAAGTTAAAATTTTGACAGGCAATACGATATTTTGATAGAAAAAAATTGATAGATATGAGTGCAAATTTGTCAGTAAATTATACCTATCTTGAGGTTTAAGCTACCTAGAAACAGCTAAAAATTCCACAAAATTTATGAAATGAAACAATTTCTAGATAATTCTTGAAAAATTGCAAAACACAATAGAAATTCAGAAAAAGGGGTATTAAGAAGTCATTTTATTTCTAATTTCCATTGTTATAACTATAAATTTAGAAATTCACGGCATTTCACTAAGAATTGTTAAAAATAAAAAGGAAATAAAGCAAATTGTTTAAAAACCCATGTAAGGCGTTCATTTTCACAAATAAATAGTAAACATTTTGGCAGAGAAAAAAATTGATAGATATAACTGCAAATGTGTCAGTAATAGTCACAATCTTGATAGTAATAATTAAAATTTCGAGAAAACAGTTAAAATTTGGACAGAAAAAGTGATATTTTTATAGATATGCTTGCAAATTCGTCACTAATAGTCACAATATTGACAGTAATAATTGAAATTAATAATATCAGTTGAAATTCTGACAGAAAATATAATATTTTGATAGAAAAAATTATATGTTGATAGAAAAAATTATACTCCGATAGAAAATAATATATTTTGATAGATTTGATTGCAAATTTATCAGTAATAGTCGCAATGTTTACAGTAATAATTGAAATTAATTGAGGGGGAGGGGAGATGGCGCTGGCGGTGGACGCTGCAGGTGCCAAGCTCAGTGCGACAAATTACAGTGTAAAAAGTAATGAGAAAATAATTTATACTAACAAAATGTTGACGGCATTAGACGAAAGTATAGTGCAACTGGACTTAAGTGCATTTGAACAATTGGTGAAGTGGAAACTATTACGCCCAAACGTAAATAGACATAACCTCGAAAGACGGAAAGACGAGAATGGCGCGCGAGTCAAGGACAAAGAAAAAAAAGAAAGAAGAGGACCGATCCAAAATACAACATTATGAAGTGGAATGTGGAAGGCCTTACAAATGCTACCAATCTGGCACCGAACGACAACATATTTATGGATGCGGATGTGTGAAACCAGATAGGGGTCGGCCGATAGGCGGCATCACAACTCTTGCAAAGCCTTGTATGCAACCATACATGCTCAGATGCAACCAAAACTCGATGTCAATTAATACTATTTTAGGAAAAATTCACTGTTTACAATTTTTCACAATGCAGAAGACAACTGCATATGCCGTTTCTGCAACAAAACATCTTAAAGGTACCACCTCCTAGAATGTGAGGAAAGAAGAAATCGTCCGCTCACCAATTTCATAGCCGCTATAAAACTGTAAATGTATTTAAGTCAGGTCATATTTGTATTTTATGTGTAATTAACTATGTGTGTATGTTATCTGCTGGGGCACAGCGAAATAAAGATTATTATTATAATAATTGAAATTAATAATAATAGTTGAAATTTTGACAGGCAATATGATATTTTGATAGAAAAAAAATTTGATAGACCTGATTGCAAATTTGGCAGTAAATTCGACAAATAGTTGCAATTTTGAGAGACCAATTGATATTTTGATAGATATAATTTTAAATTTGACAGCGATAGTCACAAATTTGGCAACAAGACATAAATTCTCACTAGTACAAAAAAAAAGTTGAATTAGTCTATATTTGAGCATCCCTCAATTTTTGCAATTAAATTTTCCAATTTTTTTAGATATTACACCGCTTACTGAATCACGTGATACAATTTTGTAGTTTGATGGTGTTTCTGTTTCTTCTTGATAGAGTTTAAAATTAATAAACAGATTTCTTGTGTCACAAAATCCGTACAATATATCAAAATTATTGAATCTGATAGAAATTAATGAATTACAAATCTCTTGCTTTACATTCTCTCTACTTTCACTGAATATTTTTCGTCCATTAAATATACAGGGTGCTCACTTTTGCAACGCCCACCATTAAAAGTTATTATTATTTTTAAAAGTTAATATAAATAAAAGTTTGTTTTAAAGTTAAAAGTTTATAGGATAAAAGTTTCTTATTTTTGTACGTTATATATACTGGAACGAAATCTGAGATATCTTGCACAGTTCCTGAAATATCGCTGAAAAACTGAAAAAGTGCACTTTCATTTTTCTCTTATAACTTTTTTACTTTTGAAGGAAATTTTACAAAACTTGGCACGCTTACATTTTTCGACGTGAGCTTTCTGATGACAGTACCAAACATTTTTTGCGCCAACTAGATGCCCAAATTTTCATAGTCAACTTTTGATTTTCTTTTGGCCGCAATATTGGGTTTTAACAGCATTCAAAAGAGATGTTGAATAGCGTTTGATGTTATATCCAAACAATATAAAACATTTGCAGTTTAAATGCTTATTTGTTGGCGTTGAGGTTTTTAAAAAGGTTTTAGCACGTTTTTTAACAACTCACGAGCGGCCACAGTAATTTTATTATTTCAAATATATGACTCCAAAAGCTAATATTGCCATTAAATAATTATAATAATCATAAACCATAAAACATACAGTTGTTTAATATGTGATGAGAAATTAATAATTATTGTAACAGCAATTTTCTCAAAAATCAATATATTGTTTTCTATGTTAAGTTTAATTTGAAATTTACAAAGTTGAAATTATATTTTTTCCGGAGCCCCTGATGGGTGGGGGCCCTAAGAAACTGCTTATTTTGCTTAGAATAAAATCAGGCTCTGAACGTATGGATAGCCCTACACAAAACTTCAAATGTGCCCAACTTTACAATTAATTGATTTACCAATGTATCATATTTGTGCCTTGCATTTAGTTCAAATATAAATATGTTGTTATATTTGATTAGTATCAATATATGGGAATCAATAGAACGAGGGCCCACATCTGAGTCACGCAATTGCCCACCCCTGCATACACGTACCAATGAGCCACGTATTAATTTAAAACTTTTCGCAGATTTTATTTATGAATCTATTAGATGGTACGATTATTGCAGGTATGGTTTACATCCTGCATATTAGATCAATGGGAAATTGTTACAAATCATAACTAATTGTAATATATGCGAGCATCGATTTAGCAGGAATAATGGTGGTCATCGTTTCGAAGGATACCTCGTTTAAATTCCCTTTGTCACATTTTCCATGTTCGTCCGGACAATTTCACGCATCAAAAAGCCTTCTTAATTGCAAGTTCAAAAAGCCACGCGCTCTAATTACTGCAGCAGCGGGTTCGTGCACCTCGGACCACACAATCATTTTAAACATAAGAAACGGGGGAAGATTTACTCATGTAAAAATAAGACCGGACAGTACAAGGCAGCAGGAATTAATCCTGGACATTTGGCAGGACTGGGTTCTAACAACAGGTTAATGTCGCGTAAAGCCGGTCTCATTTGTCCGAGATCCCTATTAGCAACTCGCCTCGTTGTCCATCTCGCTAAATAAAACGCGCCCTCACTCGTTCTATCACCATAAACCGAACGGCGCAAAGAGGGAAACAGACGGATGGCACATTTTACGGTGTGATCTTTCTCCTCGACTTGTATCAAAACAGATGCAATGATGTAAGCGTGGTATATTTCTAATTCGTTTTAATACAGGCCTGCACGTAACTGCGACGCCCTTCCCCGTTTCCGTGAAGTGGAAAGAGACGGCGCCGTCCTCGTGGGAAGTAAGTGAATTAGTACACTTCTTAATTTGATGAGGCTTAAATTGGTTTAATCATAATGACTGTCAGTATAATCTCCAGATTGCTTCCAAGATATACTCTGTAATTTCCGAATGGATTTTTTTCCTGATTTCCATTACCAAATGCACTTTTTTTCCAGCGCAGGACCCATCAGGATTGTCATCAGCCGCAAACTGATCTTCCAATTATTTATATGCATTTTTTTTAAACATGTGAAATATATTTATTCTTAAGCTTTCATTTCATACCCCATTTTTCACCGTTTCATTAGCTTATTCCACAATTAGCCTAATATGGAAAATAACATTATGAGTTTTGTACGTTTTAACAACATTGATCATCAATATTTAAAAAAATATGATTTCAACTGTGTTTTTAGCATAAAAAGCGAAATCGGCATTAAAATAATCCATTATAGTACGATTATATGCAAATTTGGTTGCCTGCATATCACAATATAACCATAAAGCCCATAACCTATTATCATTTTATGACTGTGTAAATAACGCACGTTTTGAGTTAAAATAACTATTGTATTGTCTACGACATGTTTCCAAATCTATTTCCATCTATTATCATTTAATTGGTTTTGCCATGTGTCACCAATAATCAGGTCTATTGCGTATCAAAAAACGTTAGCAGTAACGTTTACGTTACATGACAACATCACATTCGAATGTCCGATGCATTTATGAGATAAATACATCTGACATTCGAATGTGATGCTATCAAGTAACGTAGACGTTACTGGTAACGTTTTTCTGATAAGCAATACACCTGATTATTATGAGAAAAAAAAATTGTGAACCAAAGGGTAAGTAATTATATAAATAGTTACTTCTATAGTATAAATGATAGTGAATAAATTAATATTATATTAATTAAATAAGTTGAATTCATTTATCCAAAAAAATATTAAACCGTGTTTTACTTGTCGCTGAAAATCTATATTTTTATAATAATAATAATAATAACGCGGAAAGACCCCATATGGGGTCGATAGCCCAATAAAGATCGATTATATATATATAATAATAATAAAGAATATTATTAATAACAGAATGATTAGCAGAATATTTGATGAACAAACTTTTTTTGTAGGACACATATTTTTCAAAATTTCGCTATATAACATACAATAATTACGAATATTATATCTTTTGGTGTACAAACTTATCTCTTTTACAGGGTTATCGCAAGTATAAATATTTATAATCCCATGAGTATTTCAAGCTAGGAAACAGTTGGGAGTTTTCTAATTTCATGTCAAAATGTGTATTTTCAAAAATAGATGTAATAAAGGTTATTTATAATATTTTTCATTTCGAATATAATGAATTTATTCCTTACTTTTGATACACTGCATAATAATTCACAACAAATTATAGAATATTAAAATGTCATATTTTACCTCTAAAACATTATCAACATTTCCACAGAATATGGAATGTAGAATGTGGATATTTAAAATTTTCTCATCAAAACTTTCCAAATATTTTACGAAAGACTTACGTAGTTTATAAAGACTCTGTAAAATTTTCCCGAATGTTTTTTAAATTGATAAGAAAAATTTCCATATGTATACTTTATTGAATTTTCCAGAAACATTCGATTGTTGTAAATCCGAATAAAAATTTCCACAGAATTTATAATTCCATGACCATTTCATGCTAGAAATAGTTTGGAGTTTTTAATTTTATGCCAAAATGTGTACTTTCAAAAATAGATATTGACCAGTTCGAGGAATATTTTCTAACATTTTCCATTTCGGATATATAATGAATTTATTCCTTTTGGGACATAATATTTATATATATTTATATATATATATATTTACTTTTGGGACATAATAGTTCAGAACAAAAATATAGAATATTAAATTGTCATATTTTACCTCTAAAACATTATCGACAACATTTCCACAGAATATGGGATGTGGAGTATGGATATTGAAAATTTTCTCATTTAGGAAAACTTTCCAAATATTTTATCAAAAACTTACGTAGTTTATAAAGTTATGTAAAATGTTTCCTAATGTTTTCTTAAATTGATAAGAAACATTTCTAAATGTATACTTCATCGAATTTTCCAGAAACATTCGATTGTTGTAATTCCGAATAAAAATTTCCACAGAATTTATAATTCCATGACCATTTCATGCTAGAAAATAGTTGAGAGTTTTATAATTTGATGCCAAAATGTGTACTTTCAAAAATAGATATTGACCAGTTCGAGGAATTTTTTCTAACATTTTCCATTTCAGATATATAATGAATTTATTCCTTACTTTTGGGACGCTGCATAATAGTTCAGAACAAAAATATAGAATATTAAATTGTCATATTTTACCTCTAAAACATTATCGACAATATTTCCACAGAATATGGGATGTGGAATATGGATATTTAAAATTTTCTCATTTAGGAAAACTTTACAAATATTTTATGAAAAGCTTACGTAGTTTATAAAGTTATGTAAAATGTTTCCTAATGTTTTCTTAAATTGATAAAAAACATTTCCAAATGTATATTTTATTGAATTTTCCAAAAACATTTGATTGCTCACATTGCATACAAAAATTTCCACAGAATTTATAATTCCATGACCATTTCATGCTAGAAAACAGTTGTTTTTTTTAAATTTTATGCCAAAATGTGTATTCTCAAAAATTGATATTGACCAGTTCGGGGATTTGTTTCTAACATTTTCCATTTCGAATATAATGGATATATTCCTTACTTTTGGGACACCATGCATAATAGTTCTGAACAAAAATATAGAATATTACATTATCATATCAAACCTCTAAAACATTATCGACAATATTTCCAGTACAGAATCAGCAAGTTTTGCAGAACATGAACTAGAAAATGAAAAATTAGATACAGATATGAAAAGGAAGTTAGAAATACTTCAACAGAATAAAATGGTAGAAATGTTTCATATTATTACCATCGTAATTTTCAAAGGTCTGAAGAACCTGTAAGTTTCGCAAACTTCGGTGGATATAATTCGATTAATATAATTCATTTTCATTATGTTGAATTGACTACTTAAAGTATTGCTGCAATAATATCTCAAGCAGTTCTTCAATTTTTTTGAAATATGCTACAATCTGTATTTTCAAAAATAGATATTGACCAGTTCGAGGATTTTTTATACTATCTTCAATTTATTCCTTACATTTGGGACACCCTGAATAATAGTTCAGAACAAAAATATAGACCATTAATTATCATATTAAACCTCTAAAACATTACTGACAAGATTTCCAGTACAAAATCAGCAAGTTTTGCAGAATATGAACCAGAAAATGAAAAATTATATACAGATATTAAAAGGAAGTTAGAAATGCTTCGACAGAATAAAATGGTAGAAATGTTTCATATTATTACCATCGTAATTTTCAAAGGTTTGAAGAACCTGTAAAGTTTCGCAAACTTCGATGGATACAATTCGATTAATATAATTCATTTTCATTATGTTGAATTGACTACTTAAAGTATTGCTGCAATAATATCTCAAGCAGTTCTTCAATTTTTTTGAAATATGCTACAATCTGTATTTTCAAAAATAGATATTGACCAGTTCGAGGATTTTTTATACTATCTTCAATTTATTCCTTACTTTTGGGACACCCTGAATAATAGTTCAGAACAAAAATATCCAATACTAATTATCATATTTGACTTCTAAAACATTATCGACAAGATTTCCAGTACAGAATCAGCAAGTTTTGCAGAATATGAACTAGAAAATGAAAAATTAGATACAGTTATGAAAAGGAAGTTAGAAATGCTTCAACAGAATAAAATGCTAGAAATGTTTCATATTATTACCATCGTAATTTTCAAAGGTTTTAAGAACCTGTAAAGTTTAGCAAACTTCGATGGATACAATTCGATTAATATAATTCATTTTCATTATGTTGAATTGACTACTTAAAGTATTGCTTCAATAATATCTCAAGCAGTTCTTCAATTTGTTTGAAATATTATGCCACAATCTGTATTTTCAAAAATAGATATTGACCAGTTCGAGGATTTTTTATACTATCTTCCATTTATTCCTTACTTTTGGGACACCCTGAAAAATACTTCAGAACAAAAATATAGACTATTAATTATCATATGAGACCTCTAAAACATTATTGATAAGATTTCCAGTACAGAATTAGCAAGTTTTGCAGAATATGAACCAGAAAATGAAAAATTAGATACAGATATGAAAAGGAAGTTAGAAATACTTCAACAGAATAAAATGGTAGAAATGTTTCATATTATTACCATCGTAATTTTCAAAGGTTTGAAGAACCTGTAAAGTTTCGCAAACTTCGATGGATACAATTCGATTAATATAATTCATTTCCATTAACTTGAATTGACTACTTAAAGTATTGCTTCAATAATATTTCAAGCAGTTCTTCAATTTTTTTGAAATATTATGCTACAATCTGTATTTTCAAAAATAGATATTGACCAGTTCGAGGATTTTTTATGCTATCTTCCATTTATTCCTTACTTTTGGGACACCCTGAATAATAGTTCAGAACAAAAATATAGAATATTAATTATCATATTAGACCTCTAAAACATTATTGACAAGATTTCCACTACAGAATCAGCAAGTTTTGCAGAATATGACCTAGAAAAGGAAAAATTAGATACAGATATTAAAAGGAAGTTAGAAATGCTTCGACAGAATAAAATGGTAGAAATGTTTCATAAAATTTTGCCATCGTAATTTTCAAAGGTTTTAAGAACCTGTAAAGTTTAGCAAACTTCGATGGATACAATTCGATTAATATAATTCATTTTCATTATGTTGAATTGACTACTTAAAGTATTGCTGCAATAATATCTCAAGCAGTTCTTCAATTTTTTTGAAATATGCTACAATCTGTATTTTCAAAAATAGATATTGACCAGTTCGAGGATTTTTTATACTATCTTCAATTTATTCCTTACTTTTGGGACACCCTGAAAAATACTTCAGAACAAAAATATAGAATATTAATTATCATATTAGACCTCAAAAACATTATTGACAAGACTTAAAGTACAGAATCAGCAAGTTATGCAGAATATGAACTAGAAAACGAAAAATTAGATACAGAAATTAAAAGGAAGTTAGAAATGCTTCAACATAATAAAATGGTAGAAATGTTTCATATTACTACCATCTTAATTTTCAAGGGTTTTAAGAACTTGTAAAGTTTAGCAAACTTTGATAGATACAATTCGATTAATATAATTCATTTTCATTAAGTTGAATTGACTACTTAAAGTATTGCTTCAATAATATCTCAAGCAGTACTTTAAGTTTTTTTAATTTTATGCCTCAATCTGGATTATCAAAAGTAGGTATTTACCAGTTCGAGGATTTTTTCTAATATTTCCCATTTGTTCCTTACTTTTGCGATACCTTGCATAATAGTTCAGAACAGATTATTTTGTAAATTATGTATATTTATTGTATATTGGGAGGTCTTCCCGTAGATAAATAAATAAGTAATAAGTAATAAATAAGAACAAAAATATAGAATATTAGATTATTAGACTCTAAGACATTATAGACAACATTTTCAGTACAGAATCAGCAAGTTATGCAGAATATGAATTAGAAACAGAAAAATTAGGTACAAAAATTAAAAGAAAGTTAGAAATGATTCAAAAGAATAAAATCGTAATTACAGAAGTGTATCACCACTTAATTTTCAAGGGTTTTACGAATCTGTAAAGTTTAGGAAACTTCAATGGATGTCTCGTATTAATAAGAATACGACATGTAAATTGTATATTGTAGATAAGAATACAAATATGTATGTTATATTTAGAGTGTATAAATAAAAGTAATAAAAATATAAATTTTGGTTGATCAATAAATCAATAAATGACACATGTGCCCACATGTGCACATCACTAAATTTTCGATGAATTCAATAATGCAATATACTTACATATGGAAATGTCTTTTAACAATTCATGAAAACATTAGAGAAAATTTTAAATATTTTTGCATAACTTCGTAAGTTTGTTATTAAATATTCATGAAAGTTTTCGTCAATGACAATTCGATGTATTCATTTCATTTCATTTCATCATTTATTTGTATTATGACTCTAATTTGAGTATTACATTGTCATTGTAGGATAACATACAACAAAAATCAGGTATTACAGTACTTATACATACTTATGATAACATACTTATTCAATGAAATATACTTACATATGGAAATGTCTCTTAACAATTTATAAAAACATGAGCAAAAATTTAATATAATTTTGAATATCTTCGTAAATATTTCATTAAATTTTGATGAAAGTTTTTCTTAATGACAAAATTGAGGAAATTCATTTTCACCATGTTGAATTGACTACTAAAAGTATTGCTTCAATAATATCTCAAGCAGCTTCGTCAGTAAATTAGAAAATGATTATAAAATCTATATCTGAATCTATATTATTGAATATTTTTCAAAAGTTCAATAATTTGCTTATGCTGATTACGTTTTTTTGTGCACAAGTTTATATCTTTTGCAGGATTATGTCAAGTATAAATATTTATAATTTCATCACCAACTATTTGGTACAAAAATTAATTTGAGGATTAAAAATTGCTATAAGAAACATGTTTCATTGAATTATTTATAATTTCATCACCAACTATTTGGTACAAAAATTAATTTGAGGATTAAAAATTGCTATAAGAAACATGTTTCATTGAATTATTTATAATTTCATCACCAACTATTTGGTACAAAAATTAATTTGAGGAATAAAAATTGCTATAAGAAACATGTTTCATTGAATTATTTATAATTTCATCACCAACTATTTGGTACAAAAATTAATTTGAGGATTAAAAATTGCTATAAGAAACATGTTTCATTGAATTATTTATAATTTCATCACCAACTATTTGGTACAAAAATTAATTTGAGGATTAAAAATTGCTATAAGAAACATGTTTCATTGAATTATTTATAATTTCATCACCAACTATTTGGTACAAAAATTAATTTGAGGATTAAAAATTGCTATAAGAAACATGTTTCATTGAATTTTCCAAAAACTTTGGAATGTTGATGTCGACATTAAGTTAAAAAAAATCTTAAATTTAATTTATAATTTTTTTTATCTTATATCTAAAATTATGTCATTTAAATAAAACTTAAAAATTTTTTTTTCGTTAATATTGATTTCTTTAATATGACAAAACTATGAAGTTATCCAAAAATTTCTAATTTACTGAAGAACTGCTCGATATATTATTGAAGCAATATTTTTAGCAGTCAATTCAACATGGTGAAAATGAATTTCCTTAATTTTGTCATTGAGGAAAACTTTCATGGAAATTTATCTACAAATCACAGCCACTGAAATTTCTGAAAATTTATCTATCGGAAATTTTGATTTATTTTTGCCAGATCTGTATATAGTATGCCTAAAGATAAATCCTCTGAAAATTTGACTACGAGTACATCTCAAATAAGTGAGAAAATCTAGATCTTAACTTAACCGAGTTGATCGGAATATTACAAATATTCAGGGATGATTTACTACCCTCCCACGGCAAATTGGTAAGTGTCACTTACATGGTATATTTACAGACCCATTAGGTCTAACATACATAAGTTCCATTGAGCGACAATTTGATGCACACTTTTTATGATATTTTTAAATATTGCGAATGTTCAACTTTCCGAGTTGACCAGTTATCAGTCACTGAAATTTCTGAAAATGTATCTGAAAATATTTATAATTGCACGACTGACTCTGTGGTATAAATTTGAGAATTAAAGATTACCAGAAGTTGAAGTGTCATCGTATATTGTATTCACTGAACCACCAATTTCGCTTGAAATAATATTGCACAACGTATATACCTGCTGCAAAGAAAAACATCGACAACAGAGTTCGGTGTTAATAATTACTATTTTACAATTTTATATCCAGGTTGCGAGATATAAAACTGATAAATGTTTGAGCAAACTCGCATACGTGCGGTGGCATCATTGATTAGAAAATGCACCACAACTTATGTCCACTGTATAAACGGAAAGAGTAAACAGACAGAAGTGGTGCACCTCGTTACAACCCTAATCTGACCTCGCCGCCCTTATCTATGTGCACATGAATGCACGCGAACTTTTTTAATATCGCATACGCAACCGGTTATTTAAATGTAGTGCTCAGTGATTAATACCTTCATATTATAATATGAAGATTACAAATATGGATATCATAATCGCTTTATATTACGTATTACATATTTCTATATTTAAAAGATGATATAAAACTAAAACTATCCACAATTGATTATAATGTGATGATTTTAATGGTAGGTAGAGTATTTACAAATACATGTCAGAAATGTTAAACATAAGTCGTATTTAGTTGCCGTGTATCTAATGAAAGCTCAGGCAATGTTTCATTCGAGACGAGTGGGCACCATTCTTCTTTGGTCGAAGAGTGTGCATGTCCGAATTAAGAGGTTTTCTTTCAGTAAATAAAATAGGAAACTTAATGCTTCGTTCTAATTGTAATGGCTCTGCACAGAAGATTGAAGACTGCTTCCACACTAATTACTACAGTTAAAATTTATAATTAATATTTACTATCATAATTAACGAATATATCAATACATACTTTTTCACACTAATTACTACAGTTAGAATTTATAATAAATATTTACTATCATATTTAACGAATTTATCGATACATACTTTAGCAGTTATTGGAAACTTTTTCTAGTAGATTGATTGAAATAAAATGAAAGCCCAGCTCTAATAAAGTGTTCAATTTAGGGCGCAAACAGAGAGTATATCAATGTAATAAATCAATTAAATAGCGATTAATAATCACGAACAAATACAAGAAATTGAAATTATATCGTGACGCAGCTATTAATTTCCCGGGAATTGTAGTTAGCCAGTGTAAATACGCCACCAAGCCATAATACCACATATATATTTCCTGCCCTCCTCTGGTGCCATCAATTACAGCGTATCGGACAGAGATAAAACATTATTATGTTACTTAATTCAATAATATTACTTGTTTCACGGTGGTCAGTGTATTTCTCGGCTCTCTGTCATTTCGCATTGTTTTTATTGAGCTGTATTTACCGACTTTCAGTCGCTTCTTAAAACAACTTTATTCACGCAATGCTGCTATTTGCTTCACGATGAGAACGTCCGAAATAAATTACTTTCTATAAAATACCCTTTTTCATTACAATGAGTCTTCATCTATTATTAATAACCAGAATATATCGTTTCTTTAAGTACTCATACCCTTTTACCACCATTTTCTTATAAAATATGTTTCAAACATATTTAGGGATCAGCAAAATCCCTGATTTTACATTAAGAAAATCAATGAGGTGAGAAACATATATCCGTAGATTTTAATATATGCTTACAAATTTAATAACCCAAATAACCCAAATTTATAAAGTTCATGGAGAAAGCCATTACTACGTGATAATTAATCATGATGATACAGAAAACGTAGTAACGTATTTAATTTATATATCAACCCAAATTTAATTAATAATAATAATAATAATATATTTAATAATAATTTATTTGAATAACACATATGATTTATGAATTAACTATTTATATATTAAAAATATAATTTTAATAAAGTGCTTCGTTTTACTCACTCCACAATGAATGTATTGAATTTCGGAAATATTCATCACTTCAAGAACACATTTGCGCAAATTTTAAATATTTTTTGTATAAGTATAACTCCATAAGTTTTCATGAAAGATTACGAAAAGTTGTCACAATGACAAAATATGAAATAATATTAAGCATATTATGTTATGTTAAATAATGTAAATAATAATTTATCTTAAATAATTACATTATATTGGGCGGAAAGACCGCAGGTCGATAGCCAATAAAATATTGTTACTACTACTTACATTATATTGTGTAATATTATTAAGTATATAATTACTTAAGATATACCTAAAAATTTTATACTCAATGTAAATATTCAAAGTTTCATATTATACATTATTTGAGAAAGTCAAATTTTGCAAATTTTTACAAAAAATATTAGTTTTGATGCGAAAATTCTTCGTAAATTTTTGGTTAAAGTGTCTTGGTACTTATAAAATTTCGTTGAACAAAATATTTGAATCATAGATAATGAATATTTTAGTTTTTATCAGGGTTCGAATAAATCATGATTTAAAAAAATAAATAAAAATCAATGATTAAAAAAAAATAAAAAAAATCATGATTTATGGAATGGAAACTATTGGAATGCACAAACAGTGCAAAAACAATGATTAATTTAAAACAAAAACTCAATTTTGATTTAAATCAATGATTTATTAAAAAAAAAATATCAGTAGGTGCAAATCATGATTTAAATCATATTTAAATCAATTGTTTCACACCAACCCTGGTTTTTATGCAGATATTATTTCATAATTATGACGTGCACCATTATTATCAAAAATATATTTTTAATAAAGTGCTTCGTTTTACTTAGTCCTTATACCTTATTTGAGAAAGTCAGGTTTTCCAAATTTTAACAAAAATTTTAGTTTTTGATGCACTTGATAAACTGAATCATACATAAACTTCATGAGAATTCTTCGTAAATATTTTGTTAAAGTGTCCTGGTACTTTTTAAATTTCGAAGAACAAAATATTTGAATCTTAGAAAATGAATATTATAGTTTTTATCAGGGTTGGAGTAAATAATATTTTTTTTTATCATAAATTAATGACAAAAAATCAAATAAATCATGATTTATGGAATGGAATGCTATTGGAATGCACAAACAGTGCAAAAACAATGATTAATTAAAAAAACTAAATTTTGATTTAAATCATTGATTTAGTTAAAAAAATCAGTTGATTTAAATCACGATTTAAATCATGATTTAAATCAATTGATTTAAATCACACCAACCCTGGTTTTTATGCAGATTTTGTTTCATACTTATGACATGCACCATTATTATCAGAAATTTATTTTTAATAAAGTGCTTTGTGTTACTTAGTCCTTATATAATATTCGAGAAAGTCAGGTTTTCCAAATTTTAACAAAAATATTAGTTTTGATGCATTTGATAAACTGTATCATACATAAACTTCATGAGAATTCTTCGTAAATATTTTGTTAAAGTGTCCAGGTACTTTTAAAATTTCGAAGAACGAAATATTTGAATCTTAGAAAATGAATATTATAGTTTTTATCAAGGTTGGAGTAAATAATATATTTTTTAAATCATAAATTAATGACAAAAATCAAATAAATCATGATTTATGGAATGGAATGCTATTGGAATGCACAAACAGTGTAAAAACAATGATTAATTTTAAGAAAAACGTAATTTTGATTTAAATCAATGATTTATTTAAAAAAAATCAGTTGATTTAAATCACGATTTAAATTTTTAATTTTAAATTTCAAACTTCATGAGAATTCTTCGTAAATATTTTGTTAAAGTGTCCTGGTACTTTTAATATTTGGAAGAAAAAAATATTTGAATCTTAGAAAATGAATATTATAGTTTTTATCAGGGTTGGAGTAAATAATATATTTTTTTTATCATAAATTAATGACAAAAATCAAATAAATCATGATTTATGGAATGGAATGCTATTGGAATGCACAAACAGTGTAAAAACAATGATTAATTTTAAGAAAAACGTAATTTTGATTTAAATCAATGATTTATTTAAAAAAAAAATCAGTTGATTTAAATCACGATTTAAATCATGATTTAAATCAATTGATTTAAAGTACACTAACCTTGGTTTTTATGCAGATTTTGTATCATACTTATGACATGCACCATTATTGCACGTATATTTTTTATAGATATACTATACAGGTTTATGTACTGATTTTTGTTCGTATTGCAAACTGGTTGAAATTTGTGATAAGGAGACTTCTATGTGAAATTCTTGTTTCATGTGATATTTACGTAATACATGTGGTAAAATTTAGTTATCCTGGAAAATTGTCCTGTTTGTGGAATTTGAGAACGAATTGAATTTCGGAAATATTTATCACTTCAAGAACATATTAGCGCAAATTTGAAATATTTTTGTAAATGTATAACTCCATAAGTTTTCATGAAAGATTTACGAAAAGTTGTCACAATGACAAAATTTGAAATATTATTAAGTATATAATTACGTAAGATATACGTAAAAATTGAGGAAAATTTTATACAATGTTAACATTCAAAGTTTCATGTAATATTCAGACAATTTTACTCAACGTCAAAATTTGAAATACAATAATATAAGTAGGTATTTAAAATATACATTAAGGAAAATTGTGTACCCACTCAATGTCAATATAGAAACATACAGGAAAATTCAATAAAATATACATTTAGAAAAGTTTTTTTACAATTCAAGAAAGTATTAGCAAAAAATTTAAATATTTTTGTAAAGCTATAACTCCATAAGTTTTCATGAAAGATTTACGAAAAGTTGGTCACAATGACAAAATTTGAAATATTATTAAGAATATAATTACTGAAGATATACGTAAAAATGTAGACAAATTTTATACTCAATGTCAACATTAAAAGTTTCATGTAATATTCAGACAAAATTTACTGAACGTCAAAATATTAAATACAATAAGATAAGTAGGTATTTAAAATATGCATTAAGAAAAATTATGTACCCACTCAATGTCAATATCGAAACATACTGGAAAATTCAATAAAATGTACATTTTGAATTTTTTTGTAACAATACAAGAAAATATTAGTAAAAAAAATAGAGATATACGTAAAAATGTAGCAAAATTTTATACTCAATGTAAACATTCAAAGTTTCATGTAATATTCAGAAACATTTTACTCAATGTAAAAAAAATAAATACAATAAGATAAATAGGTACGTACTAAAAATATACATTATGGAAAATTGTGTACCTACCCAATGTCAATATCTAAAAATACTAGAAAATTCAATAAAATATACATTTAGAAAAGTCTTTTTAACAATTCAAGAAAATATTAGCGAAAAATTTAAATATTTTTGTAGAGCTATGACTCCATAAGTTTTCATGAAAGATTTACGAAAAGTTGTCACAATGACAAAATTTGAAATATTAAGTATATAATTACTTAAGATATATGTAAAAATGTAGGAAAATTTTATACTCAATGTCAACATTCAAAGTTTCATGCAATATTCAGACAAATTTTACTCAACGTAAAATTTTTAAATACAATAATATAAGTATTTAAAATATATATTAAGGAAAATTGTGTACCCACTCAATGTCAATATCGAAACATACTGGAAAATTCAATAAAATGTACATTTTGAATTTTTTTGTAACAATACAAGAAAATATTACTAAAAAAAATAAATATTTGTTTGTAAAGCTATAACTCCATAAGTTTTCATGAAAGATTTACGAAAAGTTGTCACAATGACATATATAATTACTTAAGATATACGTAAAAATGTAGCAAAATTTTATACTCAATGTAAACATTCAAAGTTTCATGTAATATTCAGAAACATTTTACTCAATGTAAAAAAAATAAATACAATAAGATAAATAGGTACGTACTAAAAATATACATTATGGAAAATTGTGTACCTACCCAATGTCAATATCTAAAAATACTAGAAAATTCAATAAAATATACATTTAGAAAAGTCTTTTTAACAATTCAAGAAAATATTAGCGAAAAATTTAAATATTTTTGTAGAGCTATGACTCCATAAGTTTTCATGAAAGATTTACGAAAAGTTGTCACAATGACAAAATTTGAAATATTATTAAGTATATAATTACTTAAGATAAATGTAAAAATGTAGGAACATTTTATACTCAATGTCAACATTCAAAGTTTCATGCAATATTCAGCCAAATATTACTCAACGTAAAATTTTGCAATAAAATAATATAAGTAGGTATTCAAAATATATATTAAGGAAAATTGTGTACCCACTCAATGTCAATATAGAAACATACTGGAAAATTCAATAAAATATACATTTAGAAAAGTTTTTGTAACAATTCAAGAAAATATTAGTGAAAAAAATAAATATTTGTTTGTAATGCTATAACTCCATAAGTTTTTATGAAAGATTTACGAAAAGTTATCACAATGACAAAATTTTAAATATTATTAAGAATATAATTACTGAAGATATACGTAAAAATTTAGGCAAATTTTATACTCAATATCAACATTCAATGTTTCTTGTAATAGTCTTGTAAAATATACATTAAGGAAAATTGTATACCTACTCAATTTCAATATCTAAAAATACTGGAAAATTCAATAAAATATTCATTCAAATATACCTCCCTCACGAACTAATATTAGACATTCATTCATATTTGCAACAGTTCATCGGTCGAAAAACAAATGTCGATAGCCCATACCATATATCATGTATCACATCATATATCAATGTAGCTATGCATATCATATTTTATATGTATTAAGTATGCTGTAAATATGTAGATGGAATAAATGTTCACACTACTACTATACATTTGGAAAAGTTTTTTAAGAATACATGAATATATTAGCGAAAAAAATAAAATAAATGGATATCTCTATTAATTTAATATTCGCGAAAATGTTCTACAATGATAAAATTTTCACTATTTTATATAATTATCAAGCACGATTTACTATTTATTCTGCCATATGACTCTCAGCCATCAAAAAATGTAATCTGTACTCCAAGTGTATGGCAAAAGCCATAAGCGTATCAATAAAAATACACGAAAACTAGATTTGAAGACTTCTTCGAAAAATTCATCAATTTCTTATTTATTCTGCCATATGACTCTCAGCCATCTAACAATGTAATCTCTACTCCAAGTGTATGGTAAAAGCCATAAGCCATAAGCATTGCTTGTTTTCTGAACTTGATCCTTCTATTTCCATGTGGATCACTTAGCACCGCCATCGACGCCTTAGTCTACATATTATTTCCCATTGGCAGATTTATGGCAGTTTGACCATGCTGTTTTAAAACTCGAATTGAATAGTTTATGTGTTCCCATTAATATACGTAGGCTTTCTATTCATTGTGCGTATCCTAAAATATGTGATCAGTAATTTTCGGATCCTAAAAAGTGTTATCAGTGATTTTATGATCCCAAAATATGTGATCAGTGATTTTAGATCCCAAAATGTGTGAAATATGAGATCAGGTCAAATATGTTAATACATGCTAAAGATATTCTCATCATTTCTGCAAGAAGTGAAATTTCACAGGCTTCTGGAGATCTGCCTCTCTCCAGAAGCCTCTGGATTGATCTTTATTCGGCTATTGGTCATCGACCTTTCTGCCTTAGATCTCTAGATTTACCGATTTTCTTACTTAGTCCATATGTTATTTCGTTATGAATTAACTTAATATGATTCTAATTGCAATGTCAATTAGTATGATAAAGTCATGGGGTGGTAAAATCATCACATTAGATTTTAATAATTGTTACTGCTTTCTTTTTATGTGCATCAATATATACATTATATGTCTGTAATATCAGGGCTCATGATAAAAGTCAAACAAACCAAATTCTGTTATCATGTTATCTTCGCAATATGGCTGTGCACTGATATGGTTCTTAATCTTGAATACTTTTAATGGCGTTTCTGGTGTTTGATAATCGGTACATTTACAAAATGATTTACAATGAATACACAATGCGTGTCAAAACTTCAATTATTTAAGTCAAATTTTAATGACTTTTGTCAAAATTTCAATTATTTTTAATTACGTTAAAATATTTTTTTTCAACTTTATCATCTCAAGTGAGTTAAGTGATTTTAAGTAAATTTTTCAATTAATCTGTTATAATATTATTACTGTCTAAATTTTAATGATTACAATAAAAAAAATTACAACTTTTTAATTTTATATCTGCACTAAATACTAAGGCTTCTGTCGAATATTAAATGATTGGACTCTAAAATTTTCAATTAATCTGTTATAATATCACTTATTACTCTCTAAATTTTATTGATTACTATCAAAAGCTACTCATGACTTTTAAATTTTATTTCTGCACTAAATACGAAGACTACTGTCGAATATTAAATAATTAGACTCATTTCTTCATTTATTGAAAATTTGAATCATAGAATCATTAAAAACATTTTATTTATCGAGTCCAAATTTTAATGTGACTTTTATAAGATGGGAGTTTTTGCACTCTCAGGTACAAATAATCTTTAGAAGATTTAAGTTTTTACATGGGAACAGGTTTCGGCTTGTTACCCATCTGCACTAAATACGAAGGTTACTGTCGAATAATAAATGATTTGACTCATTTCTTCATTTATTGAAATTTTAAATCATTGAATCATTTAAAACATTTATGTATTGAGTCAAAATTTTAATGATTACTGTCAAACACTGTTAGTGACTTTCATAACATGGGATTTTTTGCATTCTCAGGTACAAATAAATAATCCTTAGAAGATTTTATTTGTTACAAGGGGACATGTTTGGACTTATTAGTAGCCATCTTCAGCTAGTCCCATATCTATTTATTAGAAGTTAGTGACATTATATTAATTGTATTACTGATACTCAATGCGTATGCATTTTAATATCCTTAGTTACGATTTTATTCTATAATTAAACTAAAACAATCATAAACAAGATCGCCTGCATAGATGCAATGAATGAACATCCTCCATTAAATATGAATTAACTAATTGCAGAATGTTTACAAAACATAGGAACTGTCGGTAAAAATGAAGAAGATTAAATCTGAATATCCTGAATGAAACCATTTCCTCTTAGTAATTACAATTTCACTATAAAAGTCGTGGCAAATATTATTTGTGCACACATATACTTATTGCAGTACATAAATACACAAAAACATGGGTTTTACAATTGAAACTGGTAAGAGACAAAATAATTAAATATATAATGTTAATAATAATAATAATAATAAATAAATTAATTTGTTTACATGTTATGAAATGGAATACAGAAATATCTGTTATGAGAAAAAATAATTAATTACACATATAATAATAATATAAGGCGGGAAGACCCCATATGGGGTCGATAGCCCAATAAAGATCGATTATATATATATAATAATATAAAATAGAGTACAGAAATATAAAGATAAATGTTTTGATATTTTAAAATGTATTATATTGAAATATTTATTTTGTTGCTATTAAACAGCACGTTCATCAAAATCATTACAAATACATTTTCTCTCTTTGTTTGGCCATTATTTTTATAATTATTTTATTGCGCCGCATAATAAATTAAAACTACATAAATATGCCAATATTATGTATCCACAACATTATTTTTAATTTTCAATTAATAAAACATTATTCAATGCATTCGTTTTTACATTCAGTAATTTAATATAACAATTTAAACATAACTGGTTATATGATGCTTATATAATTATATTTATTAATTCCGTTTTCTAAGTATATGCAGATATTTTAGGAGATAATTGAAGGGATCAGAATAAAAAGGGTATAAATAATATTTTCAATTCTAGAAGTTCAAATGCATTTATACCGTGTTTATTCCATCAACCATAAATATTCTTTCACTTAATTTTTTTATTGGTTAATATAAGTATATATTGTTATATGAGTTAAAAATTACTGGCAGACTTATTATTCCAATAAATAAGTATCACCACACAAAAAACACAGTCATTATAATCATTGTCATTGGTCTCATATTGTCATTAAAATATTGCATTTGTACCCTTTTTATTCTAATCCCTTCAATTTTTTGCCATCTCAAATTCGCAGGTCTCTTTAAATGCCAATGACAGTATCACTAACAACTTGTCAAACATGTCAATGATATAGTAACATGACACTGATATAGGAATGAAAAGTATGAAAGTAGGTTACTGATTTTATAAAACAATGGAATTTGTCGTTACTATAAAATAAATAGTTTCTATTTCCAGGTATTTTCATGATATTTACGAAAAATTACTTAAAATTTTGTTATATTTTTGTAACTTTGTTAAATTGCACGGATTTTTATAATTTTTTTGAAAAATTCTGGCCTTTGCATGCTTTTTTGTCCAGTAATTTTCGATATTTTGCACGTTTCTTGAAAATGACATGCAATTTTGTCTACGATTATATAAATAAATCCAAAAATCCTTATTTGTAAGAAATGCAAATATGATCCATGATCTGTGAAAGATTTATCTATGATAAAAAAGATTTATTTATAATACATGAAATTTTCAAGAAATTTCACAACAGGCTTTAATATTGCAGGAATTTTCCTTAAATTTGCTTACAATTGCATGACTAAGTTCATTTAGTTTAAGCATTTATTACAAAAATCCTTATTTATAATAAATGCACATATGATCTATGATCTGTGAAAGATTTATCTATGACTCTTTTTGAGTACATTACTTATATTTTTCGAAAAATAAAATACTATTCCCAACTTCAGCGTGAAAAAATCTTCATGTGTATCAAGTATGTACATAATATTTCTATTTCTAGAAATTTTCATGAAATTCACGAAAAATTCTTTCAAATTTTTTAAGATATTTGTAACTTTGTTAAATTGCAGGGATATTTATAAAACAACATTGAAAAAGTCTGGCCTTTGTATGAAATTTTGTTCAGTAATTTTCGATATTTTGAATGTTTCTTGAAAATGACATGCAATTTTACCAGCGATTGTATGAATAAATCCATAAATCCTTATTTGATATGAATGCAAATATGATTTATGATCTGTGAAAGATTTATCTATAATAAAATAGATTTATATATGAAACATAAAATTTTCAAGAAATTTCATAACAGGCTTTAATATTGCAGGAATTTCCCTGAAATTTTCAAAGCGTCTACATTTAATCGTATAATTTTAGAACACATTACTTATTGTTTTCGAAAAACAAAAGATTATTTCCAACTGCAGCGTGAAAAAATCTTCAAGTGTATTCAGTATGAAAGAAAATTGCTGATTTCGCAAAACAATGTAATTTGTCGTTTCTGTAAAACAAATACATCTTCGAATTTTCATGAAATTTACGAAAAATTACATCCAAATTTTTAAGATATTTGTAACTATGGTAAATTACATAATTTTTTTATAAAATTTACTTAGCTATCGAATAGCTGATTAAAGAACGATCATCTACTAGTATTACAACTACATTACATTTAAAATTTGAAGATAATGCAAAAAAATCCATAATCCACTTTATCCTAAACAATATCTAATTTACAAAAATATTTTGTTTCTCAGATTCATAAAATATCTTGGGATTATAAAATTTCAAGATATTTCAAAAAATCTAAAATTGTTGTTTGCCATTTCTAATTCCCATTTCTGTCATTGGCATTTCTTTAAATGCCAATGACAATATCAGTAACAACTTGTTATACATGTCACTGATATACGTATACATGACACTGTTAACTTGACAGTGATATAAGTATGAAAAGTATGAAAGTAGATTACTGATTTTATCGTATAATTTTTGAGTACATTGCTGGCAATTTTTGAAAAATAAAAGACTATTGCCAACTTCAGCGTAAAAAAATCTTCTAGTGTATTAAGTATGTACATAATATTTCTATTTCTAGTAATTTTCATAAAATTCACGAAAAATTCTTTCAAATTTTTTAAGATATTTGTAATTTTGTTAAATTGCACGGATATTTATAAAAAAATGAAGAAGTCTGGCCTCTTTATGACATTTTGTTCAGTAATTTTCGATATTTTGCATGTTTCTTGAAAATGACATGCAAATTTGGCTACGATTGCATGAATAAATCCAAAAATCCTTTTTAGTAATGAATGCAATTATGATCTATGATCTGTGAATGATTTATCTATGATAAAATAGATTTATCTATGAAACATAAAAAATTTCAAGAAATTTCACAACGGGCTTTAATATTGCAGGAATTTTCCTGAAATTTGCTTACGATTGCATGAATAAGTTCATTTAGTTCAGACATTTATTACCAAAATCCTTATTTGTAATGAATACACATATGATCTACGATCTGTGAAAGATTTATCTATGATAAAATAGATTTATCTGTGAAACATCAAATTTTCAAGAAATTTCACAAAAGGCTGTAATATTGCAGAAATTTCCCTGAAATTTTCAAAGCATCTGCATTTGATCGTATAATTTTAGAACACATTACTTATTGTTTTCGAAAAACAAAAGACTATTTCCAACTGCAGCATAAAAAAAACTTCAAGTGTATTCAGTATCAAAGACAATTACTGATTTCGAAAAATAATGTAATTTGTCGTTTCTGTAAAACAAATATATCTACGAATTTTCATGAAATTTACGAAAAATTACATCCAAATTTTTAAGATATTTGTAACTATGGTAAATTACATATTTTTTTTATAAAATTTACTTAGCTATCGAATAGCTGATTAAAGAAGGATCATCTACTAGTATAACAACTACATTACATTTAAATATTTGAAGATAATGCAAAAAAAAACAAAAATCTATTTAATCCTAAACAAAACCTAGTTAAAAATAAATATATATTTCTCAGATTCATACAATATCTTGGGATGATAAAATTTCAAGAGATTTCAAAAAATCTAAAATTGTTGTTTGCCATTTCTAATCCCAGTTTTCTTTAAATGCCAATGACAATATCAGTAACAACTTGTTATACATGTCACTGATATACGTATACATGACACTGTTGTACATGACACTCATTTAAGTATGAAAAATATGAAAGTAGATTACTGATTTGATCGTATAATTTTTGAGTACATTACTTATATTTTTCGAAAAATAAAAGACTATTCCCAACTTCAGCGTGAAAAAATCTTCAAGTGCATTAAGTAAGTACATAATATTTCTATTTCTAATAATTTTCATGAAATTCACGATAAATTCTTTCAATTTTTTTTAGATATTTGTAACTTCGTTAAATTGTACGGATATTTATAAAAAAAATGAAAAAGTATAACTTTTGTATGAAATTTTGTCCAGTAATTATCGATATTTTGCATGTTTCTAGAAAATTTCGTGCAATTTTGCCTACGATTGCACGAATAAATCCAAAAGATCTTATTGGTTATTACTGCAAATATGATCTATGATCTGTGAAAGATTTATCTATGATAAAATAGATTTATTTCATATGAAACATGAAATTTTCAAGAAATTTCACAACAGGCTTTAATATTGCAGGAATTTCCCTGAAATTTTCAAAGCGTATAATATATATAATATATATATAATATATGATCGTATAATTTTCGAGCACATTACTTATTTTTTTCGAAAAACAAAAGACAGCTAACAGCAGCGTGAAAAAAATATCAGTAAGAACTTGTTATACATGTCACTGATATATGTATACATAACACTGTTATACTTGACACTGATATAAGTATGAAAAGTGTAATAGTAGATTACTGATTTGATCGTATAATTTTTGAGTACATTACTTATATTTTTCGAAAAATAAAAGACTATTCCCAATTTCAGCGTGAAAAAATCTTCAAGTGCATTAAGTATATACATAATATTTCTATTTCTAGTAATTTTCATGAAGTTCACGAAAAATTCTTTCAATTTTTTTAAGATATTTGTAACTTGGTTAAAATAATTAAAAATAATTTGTTAATTGCACGGATTTTTATAATTTAAATTGAAAAAGTCTGGCTTTTGTATGAAATTTTGTTCAGTAATTTTCGATATTTTGCATGTTTATTGAAAATGACATGCAATTTTGTCTACGATTGCATGAATAAATCCAAAAATTCTTATTTGTAATGAATGCAAATATGATATATTTTCTGTGAAACAAAAATAAAAATCGAAAATCCACTTTATCCTAAACAAGAACTAATTTAAAAAATATTTTGCTTCTTTGCTTCTTTGATTCATAAAATATCTTAGGATTATAAAATTTAAAGAGATTACAAAAAAATCTAAAATTGTTGTTTGCTATTTCTAATTCCCAGTTTTCTTTAAATGTCAATGACAATATCAGTAACAACTTGTTATACATGTCACTGATATAAGTATCAAAAGTATGAAAGTATATTACTGATTTTATGAAACAATGAAATTTGTCATTTCTTTAAAATAAATAGTTTCTATTTCTAGGAATTTTCGTGAAATTTACGAAAAATTACTTCAAATTTGATAAGATATTTGTAACTTTGTTAAATTGGACGGATTTTTAAACATATTTGGAAAAAGTCTGGCCTTTGTATGATATTGTAATTTTCGATATTTTGCTTGTTTCTTGAAAATGACATGCAATTTTGTCTACAATTGCATGAATAAATCTAAAAATCCTTATTTATAATAAATGCAATTATGATCTATGATCTATGAAAGATTTATCTATGATAAAACAGATTATCTATGAAACATGAAATTTTCAAGAAATTTCACAACATGCTTTAATATGCAGGAATTTCCCTGAAATTTTCAAATAATTTAAATATTTGAAGATAATGCAAAAATAAAAATCGAAAATCCACTTTATCCTAAACAAGAACTAATTAAAAAAATATTTTGCTTCTCAGATTCATAAAATATCTTAAGATTATAAAATTTAAAGAGATTACAAAAAAATCTAAAATTGTTGTTTGCTATTTCTAATTCCCAGTTTTCTTTAAATGCCAATGACAATATCAGTAACAACTTGTTATACATGTCACTGATATAAGTATGAAAAGTATGAAACTCGACTAGTGATTTCATAAAACAATGGATTTTGTCGTTTCTGTAAAATAAATAGTTTATATTTCTCGGAATTTTCATGATATTTACGAAAAATTACTTCAAATTTTGTTAGATATTTGTAACTTTGTTAAATTGCGCGGATTTTCATAAATAAAAATGAAAAAGTGTAACTTTTGTATGAAATTTTGTCCAGTAATTACCGATATTTTGCATGTTTCTAGAAAATATCATGCAATTTTGCCTACGAATAAATCTAAAAAATCTTATTTGTAATTAATGCAAATATGATCTATGATCTGTGAAAGATTTATCTATGATAAAACAGATTATCTATGAAACGTGAAATTTTCAAGAAATTTCGCAACAGGCTTTAATATTGCAGGAATTTCCCTGAAATTTTCAAAGTGTCTGCATTTGATCGTATAATTTTAGAGCAGAGGAATTTACGAAAAATTAATTCAAATTTTGTTAGATATTTGCAACTTTGCTAATTTGCACGGATTTTTATAATTTTCTTAAAAATGTCTGATCTTTGTATGATATTTTGTCCAGCAATTTTCGATATATTTCATGTTTCTTGAAAATGACATGCAATTTTGACCAACGATTGCATGAATAAATCCAAAAATCCTTATTTGTAATAAATGCAAATATGATCTATGAAAGATTTATCTATGATAAAATAGATTTATTTATGAAACATGAAATTTTGAAGAAATTTCAGAACAGGAATTATTATTGTAGGAATTTCCCTGAAATTTTCAAAGCGTCTGCATTTAATCGTATAATTTTAGAGCACATTACTTATTTTATTCGAAAAACTGGGTTTATAAAATTTGAAGAGATTTAAAAAAATGTTTGCCATTTCAAATTTCCAATTTTCTTTATCGTTATACCTATCAATTTTACAACACCTTATGTATCATAAAATATTTCGCACATTAATCTAACAAAATATATTCTAGGTTCTGTACATAATTAAATGTTCTCTGGTCTGCAAATTATGTTCTCAATAATTATTTTAATGTTTCAGTACTGCTATTTGGCTTAATTGCTGCTGTGATGGGATCAGACCAGTCTGTGAGCCCAGAGAAGATGAAGGAAGCAGCTCTTGTAGCAGTGAACGACTGCAAAACCAAAGTTGGGGCTGCTGATGAAGATGTCAAAGCTCTGCAGGAACACAAACTGCCAACGACCGAAAAAGGCCTGTGCTTATTGGAGTGCTTATTCAATACAGCATTGTTAATGAAAGATGGAAAGCTGCACAGAGAAGGAGCTGTGGCATTTTTCACTCCCGCTATGAAAGGCGACGCTGAAAACATGAAGAAGATGGAAACCATGGTTGACCTCTGCGTGAAAGAAACGTCTTCCGTGAGCGACTCTTGCCAGGCTGCAAAGGCCATCATAAAGTGTACCAGTAAACATGGAGAGGAATTTGGGTTTGTTTTCCCTAATCACCTCAGAAGTTAAACATAAAAATTATGCAATTAGATGCAGAAGTTTATATTAATAAAGTTGAGAATTAAGATTCGTTTTATTAGAATTCCATCTGTACTCTAGGAACCGTTATAAAATAAATAAGACATACGTTGAAAAAATGCCGTTTTCACTGAAAGCAAATGAAAAGTGAGTTAAATATAATGGAAGTTGTAATTTTCCTCGTGATACTCGTAACTATAGCGTAATCTCCTTCGAATATAATTCAAGCATATTACGCAGGAATTTTACCATTATTCGTGACGTTTATGACAGTTTATGAAGAAAAATACATTACAAAGCATTGTGTACGATGACGGTTGTGATGCTATTTTGCCAGCAGTGAGACAATAATAGGGATTAAAGACAACAATTAGACTTGAGAGTGAGACAGACAAAGGAACTGGTGTCGCTTCCCACAGGATTACAATGCTGATTCACGATGTTGGTGCGCCCTCTACAACAGGATTATCATACCCATTATATATACACTACCCAATAGGCTACAATATTTCCGCAGAGCCGTTCCTTGGCTATTATTCCATATAACATCGTCAGGTAAATACTATATATTACGATATGGTGATTTATAACGTCTAAATTATGATTGCGTGCTTATATAAAAGATTTCCCGGATTACATTACAAAGTCAACTGAAATTACACTAGCAGCTCTAATAATTATCAACGCGTTTTATTTTAAGCTCAATTTGTTTCCCAATCTGCGAGGTAATTTATTTTTAATCTCTATGCAAGTCGGGGGAGGATATCAAAGGCTTTCACAGCTTAATAAATCTATTGTGATTTTAAAACGGCGAGAGAGAAAAATTTCAAACGTCTTCAAGATGCACACTTATTAGGAAGAAATCAAGAGGTGTTAAATGCGAGGGGTAGGCGTGGGAATAACGATTTTCACTGTGCCATCAAAGGAAAAGCATAAAGCGGGGATTTGTTCTACTTCTTTCAGAGCGAACGGGAAATGATTGCGTGTCTATTCTTTGCTTAAATTATTTCAATTCGCACCTTGAAATAAAAAGAGATTTTCCAAGTAAAAATTAATTTGGAAAATGCTGGCGTAATATTCTTTGTATTTCGTAATAGCGGTTTGCGTTTGCACGCGTTTGTAATCCAAACATCTACACGTAAATCTGTTAGCTACTAATATGAGCATTTAAAGTAATTACTGCTACGAATACAGTTACAGATAGCCAAAAGAATACATGTAGGATATTTATTACTGTTAAAAACTAATTTAAAATCTATTACGACAATATTTTTATAACTATTTTGAGAACCGTCGCTTTAAACTTGGCATGGAAAACGTAAACAAGCTGATTTTCCAATCAAATTATATAAAAATAAGATTGCAATTTTTGAAAATATGTATGTCTTGGATAATAAGTTTTACAGTTATGAATCAACTTATACTCAAACATCACTACAATAATTTTCAATTCTTAATCACAGTTACAATATATAAGATGGCGATCGTAAAACTTTTTTTCTAGTGTTTCATATTTCAGTATGCAGCTTATATCTGCCAAACTGTCAAAGATACAAAACATTATTTCATAAGAAACTTATCATACATAATGTGGGCTACAAAATCGTGCACATGTTTTTTCCATAGCTTCAGTATTTTTAGGAAATATATCTAACTTTGATTTTTCAAATAGTAAACACTTACAGAATCTTACAGAATCTCTTACAGAATCAGATTCTAGATCAAATTCTCTTTACAGTGGTGTCTATCACCCCGTAGGTATATAAAATAAGCTGTTGATAAGAGCCATAAAAACTGTAATCGTGATATTCACTATAAATTGATATTCATATTCTTGAGTATATTAAAAAATGTATTTAGTTATTTAAGACAAATATTAAGTTAACGAAATTTGATCGCCTTTTATAGAATTTGAAAAATATGTTTCAAGAAAATGCAATTCTAAATTGGTAAGAAATTTGAACTTGAGTAGAAACTTTTCGCCAAAATTATGAAAATTTGATGGCACAAAAAGAAAATCCAAAATAATTTTGCATGTTAATAAAGTTAAATATCTGATAAATTTCGTTAAAATAGAATATTTGCAAATTTCATGTGCGCGAAACGTGCAAAATTAATAATAATCTGTCACGCAAAAAAAAAAAACTGTAAGAATGGAAAATTTGCATGTCCCAAAATGTTTAATGTATTAGAAAGACACAAAATCGAAAATAAACGGAAAAGAAAACAATCCTAACAAAAACATTTGTTAAATCTGAAAATTCGCAAATTCCTAAATTTTATTTCTGTGTGAAACGTCCAAAATCCAAAATAAATTGTCATGTTATTATTAAAAGACTAAACAAAAATCGTTAGAATAGAAAATTTACAAATTTACTAAATTTTATGTCAGTGAAACGTCAAAAATACACAATAGCTCTGTTATTGAAAGAGTAAAAACAATATCAGAATGGAAAATTTGCCTATTCCAAAATGTTCTTTGTGTTAAAAGACACAAATTCGAAAATAAATAGAAAATGAAATAAATGAAAATAAATTCTCATGTTATTATTACAAGAGTTAATAACAAATCGTTGGAATAGAAAATTTACAACTTTCTAAATTTCATATGAGTGAAACTTACAAAATTCACAATAATCTGTCATCTGTTAGTGAATAGCAAAAAAAAAACTATCAGGATGGAAAATTTGCATGTTATCCAATATGGATGTTTTCCAATTGTTTTCAGATATTTTCTTTGAATTTTAGTTGTTTTTAGTTGTTTCCAAAAGTTTTACAGTCGTTTTTAGATGTTTTCAGTTGGTTTTACCTATTTCCAGTTAATGCAGAATACCTATTCTATAAATAATTAAAATATTCATGAAGTTTGTGTGGTTATTTATTTTTAACTATTTTTAGATGCACTCCGTTGTTTTTGAATTATTTTCCGTTATTTTCCTTTAATTTTTAATTGTTTTCAGTTGTTTCCAAAAGTTTTACAGTCGTTTTTAGTTGGTTTTAGTCGTTTTCAATGAATATAGAGCACCTTACTACTGAAAATAATTAAAATATTTATGCAGTTTGTGTGGTTCTTTGTTAACCAAATAACCAAAATTGTTTTCAGTTATTTTCTTTTGATTTTTAGTTGTATTTAGTTGTTTCCCAAAGTTTTACAGTCGTTTTTATATGTTTTCAGTTGGTTTTACATATTTCCAGTGAATGCAGAATACCATTACTAAAAATAATTAAAATATTCATGCAGTTTGTGTGGTTATTTGTCAACCAAAGAACCGAACTAGTTTCCAGACATTTTTGTGTTGTTTTCAGCTGTTTTCAGTCATTTTAGTTTATTATTAATTGTATTTATATGCACTTCGTTGTTTTCCAATTATTTTCAGTTATTTTCCTTTAGTCTTCAAAAGTTCTGCAGTCGTTTTTAGATGATTTTAGTTGGTTTTAGATGTTTTCAGTTGGTTTTAGTTCTTTCAAATGAATATAGAGCACCTCTACTAAAAATAAATAAAATATTCATGCAGTTTGTGTGGTCTTTTGTTAACCTAATAACCAAAAGGGTTTTCAGATATTTTTGTTTGATTTTCAGTTGATTTTTGTTGTTTACAAGTGTGTTACAGTAAATTTTAGATATTTTCAGTAGGTTTTACTTATTTCCAGTGAATGCAGAATACCTCTACTAAAAATGATTAAAATATTCATGCAGTTTGTGTGGTTATTTGTCAACCAAACAACCAAACCCGTTTTGAGACATTTTTGTATTGTTTTCAGCTGTTTTCAGTCATGTTAGTTTATTATTAATTGTTCTTAGATGCACTCCGTTGTTTTCCAATTATTTTCAGTTGTTTTCCTTTAATTTTTAGTTGTTTTTAGTTGTCTCCAAAAGTTTTACAGTCGTTTTGAGATGATTTTAGTTGGTTTAGATATTTTTAGTTGGTTTTAGTTCTTTTAAATGAATATAGAGAGATATCTATTAAAAATAATTAAAATATTTATGTAGTTTGTGTAGTTCTTTGGTAACCAAATAACCAAAGCAATTTTCAGACAATTTCCTTTCATTTTCAGTCGATTTTTTCTTGTTTACAAGTGTTTTACAGCCAATTTTAGATATTTTCCGTTGGTTTTACCAGTGAATATTTACCAGATATTTTTGTATTGTTTTCTGCAGTTTCCAGTCATTTCAGATTATTATTAAATATTTTTAGATGCACTCCGTTGTTTTCCAATTATTTTCAGTTATTTTCCTTTAATTTTTATTTGTTTTTAGTTGTCTTAAACATTTTTACAGTCGTTTTAAGATATTTTTAGTTGATTTTAGTTGTTATCAATGAATATAGAGCACCTTTACTGAAAATTATTAAAATATTCATGCAGTTTGTGCGATTCTTTGTTAACCAAATAACTATGTTTTTGTTAACCAACATTATAGAATTCAGATTTTTGTGTATTCTTAAAGAGTGTAGTTGTAAAGTTAAAATAAAATCGGAAAATCTATAAAAATAATCATTTCCCATTGGAGTGTCTTTCAATATAAATTGTGAGAAAAACCAATCAACTATAGAAATAATACAAAAAAAAAACTATACAACTATAGAAACTATACAAAATACTACGTCTATATCATTGATATGGATTGATTTCTTTCTAAAATCGAAAATTTCTGTAAACACTAATTCATAAATTCGCTTATACGTAGGTATAATAAGAAAATTATAGATTTTCAGATTTTTGTGTATTCTTAAACAGTGGAGTTGTAAAGTTAAAATAAAATCGGAAAATCTATAAAAATAATCATTTCCCACCGGAGTGTCTTTAAATATAAATTGTGAGAAAAACCAATGAACTATAGAAACAATACAAAAAAAAACTATAGAACTATAGAAACTATACAAAATACTACTTCTATATCATTGATATGGATTGATTACTTTCTAAAATCGAAAATTTCTGTAAACACTACCTCATAAATTCGCTTATACGTAGGTATAATAAGAAAATTATAGATTTTCAGATTTTTGTGTATTCTTAAAGAGTGCAGTTGTAAAGTTAAAATAAAATTTGAAAATCTATAAAAATAATCATTTCCCATTGTAGTGTCTTTAAATACAAATCGTGAGAAAAAACATAGAAAACTAAGGAACTATAGAAACTATACAAAAAAACTATAGAAATATAGAATCTATACAAACAAACTATAGAACTATACAAAAAAACTACTTATGTGTGGACTATGGATTGACTTTTTGAATCGAAAATTTCTGTAAACACTAATTCGTAAATTTGCTTATACGTAGGTATAATTAGAAAATGATAGATTTTCAGATTTTTGTGTTAAACTCAACTCTTAAAGAGTTAAGGAGTTATAAAGTTAAAATAAAATGGGAAAATCTATAAAAATAATCATTTCCGATTGGATGTTTTTAGTTGGTTTTATTTGTTTTCAATGAATATAGAGCACCTCTACTGAAAATAATTAAAAAATTCATGGAGTGTGTGTGGTTCTTTGTTAATCAAATAACCAAAATAATTTTCAGATATTTTCCTTTGATTTTCAGTTGATTTCAGTTGTTTACAAAAGTTTTGCAGTTGTTTTTAAATGATGTCATTTGTTTTTAGTTGTTTTTAATGAATATAGAGTACCTCTACTGAAAATAGGCCAGGATTAGCGAGAATTTGGAACTACATATTAAAAAACTATAGAAAATTTATTCCGAAGTGAAACTGAGCAAAATTTATATCATCCTTAGCGAGAAATGAGCATTGATCAGAGGCTTAACTCACTCTAATATACCAGTTTTCGTGATGTATAACACAAAATATGGTTGCAGTATTGAAAATGGGCAATAATTTTGATTTAAAAAAATATAGCCCGGCGCCGCCACCATGTACCTTCTATATTTGAATAATTTATAGTAATTCATGAAACATGTAAAAACCCCAAAATTCAAGCAATTCCTCATGATAATCATTATAATTGCCATGTTTGTGCTAAATTTTATAATTATTCTCAAGTTTCAGGAATTCTCGATCTTTGTGAAATTATGTTAATAATTATGTCAGTTTGTACGAGTTGCGAATTCTTAATATTTTTTATTCTGAAATTCTTTCCGCAATTCCTGAGGAGAATTGTTACAGTTACATATTTGCCATGTTTGTGCCAAATCTTATAATGATTCTCAAGTTTCAGGAATTCAAGACATTTTGGTTTCTTGCAACCATAGAAAATTTATTTCGAAGTGAAACTGAGCAATATGTATATCGTCCTTAGCGAGAAAATGATAATTTATCAGAGCCTAAACTCACTCCTGTGTACCAGTTTTCGTAATATATAATATAAGATATAACACAAAATATAATTGCAGTATAGAAAATAGGTAATAATAAATTACAAAAATTAATTGATAGATTTAAAAAAAAATAGCCTGGCGCCTCCACCATGAGCCTTCTATATTCGAATAATTTATAATAACTCATAAAAAAATTAACAACCTCAAAATTCAAGCAATTCCTGTAGAGAATCAAATTGCCATGTTTGTGCTAAATTTTATAATTATTCTCAAGTTTCAGGAATTCTCGATCTTTGTGAAATTATGTTAATAATATTATTTCAGTTTGTACGAGTTGCGAATTCTTAATATTTTTGATTCCGAAATTCTTTCCGCTATTCCTGAGAAGAATCGTTATAGTTACATATTTGCCATGTTTGTGCCAAATCTTATAATGATTCTCAAGTTTCAGGAATTCAAGACATTTTGGTTTCTTGCAACTATAGAAAATTTATTTCGAAGTGAAACTAAGCAATATGTATATCGTCCTTAGCGAGAAATGAGAGTTTATCAGAGCCTTAACTCACTCCTGTGTACCAGTTTTCGTAATATATAATATAACATATAACACAAAATAGAATTGCAGTATTGAAAATAGGAAATAATATTGATTAAAAAAAAAATAGCCCGGCGCCTCCACCATGTGCCTTCCATATTTGAATAATTTATAATAATTCATAAAAAAATGAAAAACCTCAAAATTCAAGCAATTCCCGAAGAGAATCAAATTGCCATGTTGGTGCTACATTTTATAATTATTCTCAAGTTTCAGGAATTCTCGATCTTTGTGAAATTATTAATATTATGTCAGTATGTACGAGTTGCGAATTCTTAATATTTTTTATTCCGAAATTCTTTCCGCAATTCCTGAGGAGAATCGTTATAGTTACATATTTACCATGTTTGTGCCAAATCTTATAATGATTCTCAAGTTTCAGGAATTCAGGACATTTTGGTCTCTTGGAACGATAGAAAATTTATTTTGAAGTAAAACTGAGCAATATGTATATCGTCCTTAGCGAGAAATGATAATTTATCAGAGCCTTAACTCACTCCTGTGTATCAGTTTTCGTAATATATAATATAACATAGAACACAAAATATAATTTCAGTATAGAAAATAGGTAATAATATTGATTTAAAAAAAATAGCCCGGCGCGTCCACCATGTGCCTTCTATATTGGAATAATTTATAATAATTCATAAAAAAATTAAAAACCTCAAAATTCAAGCAATTTCTGAAGAGAATCAAATTGCCATGTTTGTGCTAAATTTTATAATTATTCTCATGTTTCAGGAATTCTCGATCTTTGTGAAATTATGTTAATAATATTATGTCAGTTTGTACGAGTTGCGAATTCTCAACATTTTTTATTCCGAAATTATTTCAGCAATTCCTGAGGAGAACCGTCGTAGTTACATATTTGCCATGTTTGTGCCAAATCTTTTAATTATTAAAATAGATTTATCAAATTCCGGAAAAAAAACTTCATATATTTCTTTATATATTTTCTAATTCTAGTGTACAAGCATGTTTATAACCAAAAATAAACAATATTTTCGCGTATTAATTCTTAAAATCTGAATCTTATTTTATACCAAGATAGGATTAGCTAGAATTTGGAAGTACATTTTGGATTCTTGCAATATAGAAAATTTATTTCGAAGTGAAACTGAGCAATATTATATCGTCCTTAGCGAGAAATGAGAATTTATCAGAGCCTTAACTTACTCACATATACCAGTTTTCGTGATGTATACCATAAAATATAATTGCAGTATTGAAAATGGGTAATAATCTTGATTTAAAAAAAAAAATAGCCCGGCGCCTCCACCATGTGCCTTCTATATTTGAATAATTTATAATAATTCATAAAAAAATTAAAAACCTCAAAATTCAAGCAATTCCTGAATAGAATCATTATATTTGCCATGTTTGTGCTCAATCTTATAATTATTCTCAAGTTTCAGGAATTCTCGATCTCTGTGAAATTATTTTAATAATATTATGTCAGTTTGTACGAGTTGCGAATTCTTAATATTTTTTATTCCGAAATTCCTTCCGCAATTCCTGAGGAGAATCGTTATAGTTACATATTTGCCATGTTTGTGCCAAATCTTATAATGAGTCTCAAGTTTCAGGAATTCTCGATCATTATGAAATGATTAATATTATCAGTCAGTATGTACGAGTTGCGAATTATTAATATTTTTTATTCCCAGATTCGGGATTCTTGCAAATGTTTTTTGCAAAACTTTGATTTCTAGAATGGTTTGCGATGACGATTAATGTGTGATCAGTTTGTAAAATATCTCTTGCAAATGTTTCTTGCAAAACTTTGATTTCTAGAATGGTTTGCGATGACGATTAATGTGTGATCAGTTTGTAAACTATCTCTTCAAATGTTCTTGCAAAACTTTGATTTCAAGAAGTTTCAGAAATTCTCGATCTTTATGAAATCATAAATATTATGTCAGTATGTACGAGTTGCGAATTCTTAATACTTTTTATTCCGAGATTCGGGATTGTTGCAAATGTTGCTTGCAAAACTTTGATTTATAGAATGGTATGCGATGATGATTAATGTGTGATCAGTTTGTAAAATATCTCTTCAAATGTTCTTGCAACACTTTTATTTATAGAAGTTTCAGAAATTCTCGATCTTTATGAAATCATAAATATTATGTCAGTATGTACGAGTTGTGAATTTTTAATATTTTTTATTCAGATATTCGGGATTTTTGCAAATATTGCTTGCAAAACTTTGATTTCTAGAATGGTTTGCGATGACGATTAATGTGTGATCAGTTTGTAAATTATCTCTTCAAATGTTCTTGCAAAACTTTGATTTCTAGAAGTTTCAGAAATTCTCGATCTTTATGAAATCATAAATATTATATCAGTATGTACAAGTTGCGAATTCTTAATATTTTTTATTCCGAGATTCGGGATTGTTGCAAATGTTTTTTGCAAAAGTTTGATTTCTAGAATGGTTTGCGATGACGATTAATCTGTGTTCAGTTTGTAAATTATCTCTTCAAATGATCTTGCAAAACTTTGATTTCTAGAAGTTTCAAAAATTCTCGATCTTTATGAAATCATAAGTATTATGTCAGTATGTACAAGTTGCGAGTTATTAATATTTTTAATTCCCAGATTCGGGATTGTTGCAAATATTTTTTGCAAAACTTTGATTTCTACAATGGTTTGCGATGATGATTAATGTGTGATCAGTTTGTAAATTATCTCTTCAAATGTTCTTGCAAAACTTTGATTTCTAGAAGTTTCAGAAATTCTCGATCTTTATGAAATCATAAATATTATGTCAGTATGTACGAGTTGCGAATTATTAATATTTTTTATTCCGAGATTCGGGATTCTTGCAAATGTTTCTTGCAAAACTTTGATTTCTAGAATGGTTTGCGATGATGATTAATGTGTGATCAGTTTGTAAATTATCTCTTCAAATGTTCTTGCAAAACTTTGATTTCTAGAAGTTTCAGAAATTCTCGATCTTTATGAAATCATAAATATTATGTCAGTAGGTACGAGTTGCGAATTATTTATATTTTTTATTCCGAGATTCGGGATTCTTGCAAATGTTGCTTGCAAATCTTTGATTTCTAGAATGGTTTGCGATTATGGTTAATGTATGATCTGTTTGAAAATTATCTCTTCAAATGTTCTTGCAAAACTTTGATTTCTAGAAGTTTCAGAAATTCTCGATCTTTATGAAATCATAAATATTATGTCAGTATGTACGAGTTGCAAATTCTTAATATTTTTTATTCCGAGATTCGGGATTTTTGCAAATGTTGCTTGCAAAATTTTGATTTCTAGAATGGTTTGCGATGACGATTAATGTGTGATCAGTTTGTAAATTATCTCTTCAAATGTTCTTGCAAAACTTTGATTTCAAGAAGTTTCAGAAATTCTCGATCTTTATGAAATCATAAATATTATGTCAGTATGTACGAGTTGCGAATTCTTAATATTTTTTATTCCCAGATTCGGGATTCTTGCAAATGTTTCTTGCAAAACATTGATTTCTAGAATGGTTTGCGATGACGATTAATGTGTGATCAGTTTGTAAACTATTTCTTCAAATGTTCTTGCAAAACTTTGATTTCTAGAAGTTTCAGAAATTCTCGATCTTTATGAAATCATAAATATTATGTCAGTATGTACGAGTTGCGAATTCTTAATATTTTTTATTCCCAGATTCGGGATTCTTGCAAATGTTTCTTGCAAAACATTGATTTCTAGAATGGTTTGCGATGACGATTAATGTGTGATCAGTTTGTAAACTATTTCTTCAAATGTTCTTGCAAAACTTTGATTTCTAGAAGTTTCAGAAATTCTCGATCTTTATGAAATCATAAATATTATGTCAGTATGTACGAGTTGCAAATTCTTAATATTTTTTATTCCGAGATTCGGGATTTTTGCAAATGTTGCTTGCAAAATTTTGATTTCTAGAATGGTTTGCGATGACGATTAATGTGTGATCAGTTTGTAAATTATCTCTTTTAATGTTTCTTGCAAAACTTTGATTTCTAGAATGGTTTGCGATGATAGTTAATGTATGATCAGTTTGTAAATTATCTCTTCTAATGTTTCTTGCAATACTTTGATTTCTAGAATAACGAGTTTGCGATGATGATTAATGTATGATCAGCTTGTAAATGATCTCTTCTTGATTCTCTTCTTTTGATTGACTCTTTTTGATTCTTGAGACTTGAAAAAATCTTATAAAATATTGAGAATTGAGGAATACTGACTGTGCTGTATTTGGTTTACATCATAGCATATCATTACTTACATATACTATAAATAGCTATTTTCTAGCGAAGGATTTTCAAGCCAAATATTGCTTCCTATGTTTATTGCTGTTTTTCGTAGGATGGCAAAATATCGTTTATCCTTTATCACCCTTTATATAAGATCCTTTATCACATACCAACATCCTTTTCAAGATTTATGTTTAGGAAAAATTATTGTGTTAAAAATAAACATATTGAGAATTGAGGAATACTGATACTGCTGTATTTAGTTTACATCATTGCATTTATTCACTTATACCATAAATAGCTATTATCTGCCGAAGGATTTTCAAGCAAAATATGGCTTCCTATGTTCATTGCTGTTTTTCGTGAGATGGCAAAATATCGGTTATTCTTTATCATCCTTTATCAAGATCCTTGATCACATACCAACATCCTTTATCAAGATTTATTTTTAGGAAAAAATATTGTGTTAAAAATAAACATATTGAGAATTGAGGAATACTGACTCTGCTGTATTTAGTTTACATCATAGCATTTATACACTTATATGTACCATAAACAGCTATTATCTGCCGAAGGATTTTCAAACCAATATATTTCTTCCTATGTTTATTGCTGTTTTTGGTGAGAAGGCAAAATATTATTTATCCTTTATCATCTTTTATCAAGATCCTTTATCACATACCAACATCCTTTATCAGGATTTGTGTTTAGGAAAAATTATTGTGTTAAAAATAAACATATTGAGAATTAAGCAATACTGACTCTGCTGTATTTGGTTTACATCATAGCATTTATTCACTTATACCATAAATAGCTTTTATTTTCCGAAGGATTTTCAAGCCAAATATGGCTTCATATATTCGTTGCTGTTTTTTGTGAGATGAAAAAATTTCGTTTACCCTTTATCATCCTTTATCAAGGTACCAACATCCTTTATCAAGATTTATGTCTAGGAAAAATTATTGCGTCAAAAATAAACAATTTAAAAATCTAATGCAAATATGTGTAATAATAATTTGGTAATAACAGACGTTCTTATTCCTGTTATCAGGATTATTACTATTGAGTCCTTCTAAGCTGCGGCGTACAAAGGAGGGAGATTTCAAGTTCGTGCGAGGCGAAGAGCGGATGATATATGAAGGGCACTGCACGCTTGCCAACCTGTAAAAGCTTGAAAGCTTGAGTGTGAGCGCGTTCAAAAGCTCTTCGCGGTTTCCGGCGAGGGACGTTCTGACATCCCGACCAATCACGAATGCCAATCTCCCACCCGTTTTCCCCTTGATATAGCGAATAAGCTCGTATAGTAATAATCAATTGTCGATGTTTTAAGCGGCCGAAATTTAATCGTTTAAGACCCTACTGTGTAATATTGCATAAATATGCACGAATTTCAAATTTTCAGTAAGACGTAATTTTTGGGGAATTATTGTTGTTTTTAAAGTTATAAATTTTAAATTGCAATGTTTATAAAGCTGGTGTTAATTTGTGTGTACGTATTAATTTTTTGATTGTTAGAAAAGGTGGTTGTTAGATCGTAATTTAGTTGTATCGTGTAGTTGCGAATTTGTGCAATTGCAATAATTATGGTTGCAATAATTGTGTGCGTAGGTATAGAAATATGCACGATTATCCGTGGAGCAATTCCCTATCAGAGTATTAAATATATATCAGTATTTTTCAGTGATGGGCGTCCCTACACTTCAGCGGGACCCCTCCCTTTTCCCTCTGCGCTACCGCCTGAAAGGCCAGAATCCTGTAAAATGGGCAGGCTGTAATGATATCAGGCCGGGATAACATCTCAAACACTTGCTGATACAACAGTCGCCCTGCGCTCGAAGCTTTGTCTGGACGCGCTGAAAAAGTTTCCTGTCCCATCTTGTAAACAAACGCGAATCGCAATCGAACTGAAACTTCTGCAGCTTTTGTTTATGGCGTCGCACCTGTTCTCAAGTTGCTGAAGCGCGCTGAAGTTTCGCCCGTCTTCAGCCGCAATGCCGGCGATCACATCATTCTTATAGTGACAGTGACATTGTACGGCACGCGAAGAATTATGGCCATGGAACTGACTTCACATAATCCGATGCCATTAGACTTTAGCAGTGGTACGGTACGCGAGAACTCCGGAAGTCCTGTGAACAACGTCCTGGACTCGGCTCCTTCCAGTCCGCCGGGAAGTAGCGCTTTCAGAGTTGTAACGCCTAAAGGACGAGATGGTGAGTCCTGTTAAACTGTTTATTTTGCAAGAATACTCATGTGCACACCTCTATCTAATGCTTTGTTCATAGAAAACTTATTGAAAACTTGTCTGCCTCTTTTGCGCTTATTAGTAGATCAGCTATTTTTGTTACAAGTACGTAAAATAATTTTTTTCGCACCACTAGTTTAGCTATTTTTGATACAAGTACGTAAAGTGATTCTTTTCGGACGAATCCTTGCTGATTCCGAATGAGGCGTAACATGAAGCATGTTAGGGTTCTTTGCCAATTAATTTCTTCTACCAGACGAATTGTGAGAAATAAATGGGCAGACAGAATTCGCATGCATGAGATACTTATGATTGTTTGTAAAAAAAAGAAAAATATTCCTTTTAGGAAGAGCAAACGCCTAAATTAATTTCATCACTATACTGTAAAAAATATCTTGCAAGTAGTTAAATTTATAATAATAATTCTTACATCAGATTTACACAATATAATAGGTAAATTAGTAGTGTTATGGCAAAACATGTTATCTGCAATTTTTGTTATTTTACAGGAGAAGCAAGAACAGTTTTGTATTTATAATTGTGAATGTACATTAGTATGTATCATACATATTATACATACCTATATCATGTATCATACATATTTATTTATAATACAAAGGTACAATACAACACTAAACTTTTTCATAAACGCAAAGTATACTTTATTTCTGGCCATTTAATGCCAAAAAGGGCATTTAAAAAAAGGCAGATAGCATGTTTTGCCATAACGCTACTGATATGTATTATATGTTGCGACGAATATAACTGTACTGTACAATAATAACTGTACTATATATCTTGTAAGTAGTTAAATTTAAAAGAAATCTTATATCAGAATTGCACGATCTAATATATGTATTATATTTTGAGAAAAATAAAAGTTCGTACTTGCGATACCAATAATAACGGTAAAATATATCTTGTAAGTAGTTAAATTAAAAAATATATTCTTACATCAGAATTGCACGATCTAACATATGTATTATATGTTGAGAAGAATAAAAGTTCGTACTTGCGATACCAATAATAACGGTAAAATATATCTTGTAGGTAAATGAGTGTTGCTGATATAAAACTGCTGATATTGGTTATTAATGTTAACTTACACTTAAAGCCTAATATTTTCAATGTTTATCATTTATTTTTGTGGCTCAGTTTGTTGCTAATAAGTTCCATGTATAATATATTTATTCCTAAAACTATCAAATTGTTTTCTTTCCTATAAGAAATTTTTGGTTGGAAAAAAAAATTATCCAGTGAATTTATTACCAAAAAACACAAAATGCTTAAAACTGAAATTGTAGAAAATTAACAAAAAAATTGCGTACAGTTTGTGCCCTTTCAGACGTTTTTGCGAAATGTATACAAAATGAAATAATATATTGAAGATGCCTAATTAAAAATATTATAAATGTTTAACACCATTGTTGTCATATATATCTTGACTACTTAACTACTTGACTTTTCTACATTCAATTCTTGAGCAATTCGGTACCAATATTAATTGTAAAATATATCTTGTAGGTAAATGAGTGTTGCATGATATAAAATTAATGAAAAATCTGCGTACAGTTTCAGCCCTTTCAGACGGTTTTGCGAAATGTATACAAACTGAAACAATCTATTGAAGATGCCTAATTAAAAATATTATAAATTTTTAACCAAATGATAACCATTGTTGTCATAAATATCTGAACTACTTGACTTTTCTACATCAGGGAGAGCACAAATCATGGAAAACTAAATTAAATGTGCGATTTACTTACAATCGAATACAAAATTTTAAACGCCGATTTCATAATTGGGTCTTATAAATTAAAAGGATCATTATGTGCTATTTTATATCAAAAATATACTGCGATTTACTTACAATTCAACATTTTTTTAAAACGCCAATTTCATAATTGGTACTTAAAAATTAAAAGGATCATTATGGGCTATTTTATATCAAAAATATACTGCGATTTACTTACAATTCAACAATTTTTTTAAACGCCAATTTCATAATTGGTACTTAAAAATGAAAAGGATCATTATGGGCTATTTTATATCAAAAATATACTGCGATTTACTTACAATCCAATTTTTTTTTTTAACCCAAATTTCATAATTGGGTATTATTAGTTAAAAGGGTCATTATGGGCTATTTTATATTAAAAATATAATGAGATTTTCTTACAATCCAATATTTTTTTTAAACGCCGATTTCATAATTGGGTCCTATGAATTGAAAGGATCGTTTTGGGCTATTTTATATCAAAAAATAAAAATTGAACATTGGGTTAAAAATTGATTTCAACCCAACGAATATTTGCACCTCTGGTTTCCCCAAAATTGACATACTTGTATAATTGCTAGTCCCAATTCTACGTTCTTGATGAACTTTAAAATTCACTGGATTTTTAACGTACGAGTTGCGAATTCTTAATATTTTTTATTCCCAATTCTTGCGCAATTCGGTACCAAGAATAACTGTAAAATATATCTGGAGGAGTACTAGGGATTATTATTATTAGTATTATTTTGTAGGTAAATGAGTGTTGTATGATATAAAATTAACAAACAAATTTGCGTACAGTTTCAGCCCTTTCAGACGGTTTTGCGAAATGTATATAAAATGAAACAATCTATTGAAGATGCCTAATTAAAAATAGTATAAATTTTTAACCAAATGTTAACCATTGTTGTCAAAAATATCTGAACTACTTGACTTTTCTACATCAGGGAGAGCACAAATCATAGAAAAATATATTAAATGTGCGATTTACTTACAATTCAATACAAAAATTTAAACGCCGATTTCATAATCATTATGGATCATTATGGAATATTTTATATCAAAAATAAACTGCGATTTACATACAATCCAATAATTTTTTTTAAACCCAAATTTCATAATTGGGTCTTATAAATTAAAAGGAACATTATGGGCTATTTTATATCAAAAATATACTGCGATTTACTTACAATCCAATAATTTTTTGTAAAAGCCGCTTTCATAATTGGGTCCTGTGGATTAAAAGTATCATTTTGAGCTATTTTATATCTAAAAATAAAAATTGAACATTTGGTTAAAAATTGATTTTAACCCAATGAATGTTTGCACCTCTGGTTTCCCCAAAATTGACATACTTTTATAATTGCTAGTTCTATTTCTACGTTCTTGATGGACTTTAAAATTCACTGGATTTGGCCAATTAAATGCATTCATTTAATGAAACAATTAAAAATTAAATATTTAACGGCAGCTACGATTTATGTATAACCTATACCAATGTTATACAGTCTCTAGGATCCAATGGGAAATTCAGAAATTTGGACAATAGTAACAGCAGAAGATGTTTTACACTTTTGAACAATTCATGTACTAAAATTGATGCTACTTCTTGTACGGGTACTCTAGTATTAGTACTCTTGTACGAGTACACTTCTTGTACTCCACTTGTACTCCACTTATTATTGTGATCATTTTTATATGTTAAAGCAACTCGCGGATGAAATTATCCGCAGCCCTAAGGAGTAAGTCAGATAGGCACAAAGTTTATTACATTTTCAGTTGGTGGATACATGAAGGTTGTTGCGTTATTAATTAAACAATAACATGAAAACTGTTTTTCCTTATTCAATAACATGAAAACTGTTTTTCGTATTTAATATCCAATATTTAAAGTTTATATTCAATGGTTAGCTTAGGTTAGGTTAGTTAGAACTTACCCGCTTTTAAAAGACATTTGTTTTGCTGTATTGTACATATTTAAAATATGTTTCTAGTTTTTGCACAAATTATTATCGATCTTTTAAAATAAAATCAAATTATTTTAGACAAGAAATTCGGATTGATTATTGTTGATTCACACTTGATATCTAATATTTTCACTGTAATCCATTTTGTGTAGTTTGAATGGTTAGTTTAGGTTAGGTTAGTTACAACTAACCAGGTTTTCAAAGAAAGAAAAAAAACCTGGTTAGTTGTAACTGACCTAACCTAAACTAACCATTCAAACTACACAAAATGGATAACAGTGCAATACTCTAACTATATTTCGTATTTCATGTTCAATATTTATAGTTTATATAGAATGGTTAGCTTAGGTTAGGCTAGTTACAACTTACCAGGTTTTCGAAGAGATTTTTGCGTTTTTTTTTGCTTTTGAAAAATAAAATGAGAACTATTTTTCGTATAAAATATTCAATATTTATAGTTTATATTGCGTGGTTAACTTAGGTTAGGTTACTTACAACTAACCAGGTTTTCAAAGAGGTTTTTGCAAATAGTTAGCTTAGGTTAGATTAGTTACAACTTGCCAGGTTTTAAAAGAGATTTAATTTGTTGTATTATACATATTTAAAATAGATTTCTGTTTTTTGCACAAATTATTATTGTTCATTTGAAATACAATTAAATTATTTTAGTCAAGAAATTTGGATTGGTTATTAATGTTAACTCACACTTGAAACCTAATATTTTCAGTGTTCATAATTTATTTTTGTGGCTCAGTTTGTAGGTAAGAAGTTCCATGTATAATATATTTATTCCCAAAATTGTCAAATTGTTTTGTTTCCTACAAGATTTTTTTGTTTGGAATAAAAATATATTATCCAGTAAATTTATTACCAAAACACTAATTTGAGAAAATGTAATATTATTCCCGTAAAAGAACTTTTTACTATTTCCTACTAAAATTAATACAAAATGTATAATAGTAATAATAATAATAATCTCTACAGCTACTCCTCCTTCACCTGGCAATTGATTACTGTTATAATAAAATAAATATATAAATTTCTATGGCACTTATACACACTACAAATAATTGCAATTTATATAAAGTTCTACTTAAATTTGTAACAGTTCTAGATTTAAATGAAAATTAGTGATCTCTTTAAAAATTTCCAATAAGGTCTGAAAAATTCGAATTCACATATTTGTTACTACCATGAATCTTAGAGAATAAATGATCTCTCAAATAAATTGAATTCACAAATTTTCAAATATTCCTAACATTCAAATGTGGCACTATATTTGAAACCATTAAATTTTATGAAGTTCCAATTTTAAATAATCCCAAAAATAGTACAAATTTCTTAAAAAACCCATACAAGTTAACACAATTTACAAAATTTCAAAACAAAGCTTTCTTGGTATTACTAGATTTATTTCAATAGCTATATTTCACTACGACAGTTTTGAAACTGCCATTTTCAATAATAGGAGTAATAATAGGACTTCAAGGAGTAAGTCACATAGGCACAAAGTTTATTATATTTTCAGATGGTGGATACATGAAGGTTGTTGCGTTTTTTAAATTAAACAGTAACATGAGAACTATTTTTCACATTCAATAGTCAGTATTTATAGTTTATATTGAATGGTTAGCTTAGGTTAGGTTAGTTACAACTTACCTGGTTATCAAAGAGGATTTTGTGTTTTTTGAATTTAAAGTTTAAGTTAAAGTTTATAACATTTTAAGATGGTACATGAAGGTTGTTGCGTTGCGTGTATTTTTAATTAAATAATAAAATGAGAACTATTTTTTATATTCAATATTCAACATGTATAGTTTATATTGAATGATTAGCTTACGTTAGGTTAGTTACAATTTACCAGGTTTTCAAAGAGGTTTTTGCGTTTTTAAATTAAAAGTTTAGGTCAAACTTTATTATATTTTAAGATGGTACGTGAAGGTTGTTGCGTATTTTAAATTAAATAATAAAAGGAGAACTATTTTTCGTATTTAATATTCAATACTGATGGTGTATATTTAATGGTTAACTCATGTTAGGTAGTTACAACTTACCAGGTTTTTAATTTTAAGAATTTATCTTATTGTATTATATCTATTTTTATAATTATTTATTTAAAATACAATTCGATTTTATGCACAAATTATTATTGAAATATTCATTATTATTTATAAATTATTTAAAATATAATGAAATTATTTTAGTCAAGAAATTCGCATTGATTAATAATGTTAATTCATCAATGCTAACCATTCAATATAAACTAGAAATATTTAATTATTTTTAGAGTTTATACTGAATGGTTAGCTTAGGTTAGGATAGTTACAATTTACCAGGTTTTCAAAGAGATTTGTTTTGTTGTATTGCACATATTTAATATACATTTCTATTTTATGCACAAATTATTATTGTTGATTTGAAACATAATCAAATGATTTTAGTAAAAAAACTCACATTGATTATTAATGTTAATTCACCTAAGCTAATCATTCAATATAAACTATAAATATTTAATATTGCATATTTAGGGTTAACTTAAGTTATGTGACCAGGTTTTAAAAGAGATTTGTTTTGTTGTATTATATATATTTTAAATACATTTCTATTTTTCCACAATTTATGTGAAAAATGAGTTCAGCACAAGAATATTTAGTGAAATACTCAGTTCAGTAGCAAAAATTATTCCAGGAAATACAAACAATGAGACAAAAATTAGAAACATTCAATTCACTAACACAAACTATTCCAGTAAACACCAAAAAGAGGCAAAAATGAGAAAGATTCAATAATGTTAATTTGTAATCCCATCTACAGTAACAAGAACGATGTCTAGTATGTTATTAGTTATAACTTATTAAAAAAAAATGAATAAATCTATTTGCATTAAATTTAAAACTTAAAGTCTGTTTATTTTTAACTACCAAGGACATAGTCTATGTAATGTCTTTTGAGTTATTAGTAATGAGTTCCACTATGTTCAAACAACCCGTGATGATGAAACTATAATTACTAAACATATTTTTAATTAAAACATATCAGTATAGAAGATTACTGATACATCAGTATATCACCAGCACAAACTATTCCAGTAAACACCAAAAAGAGGCAAAAATGAGAAAGATTCAATAATGTTAATTTGTAATCCCATCTACAGTAACAAGAACGATGTCTAGTATGTTATTAGTTATAACTTATTAAAAAAAATTGAAGAAATATATTTGCATTAAGTTTAAAAACTTAAAATCTGTTTATTTTTAACTACCAAGAACAGAGTCTTTGTAATGTCTTTTGAGCTATTAGTAATGATTTCCAGAATATTAAAACAATCTGTGATGACGAAACTATAATTACTAAACATATTTTTAATTAGAACATATCAGTATAGAAGAGTACTGATACATCAGTATATCGAAGAAGAATATATCAGTATCGAAGAACTAGTAATTATAATTATAATAATATGATATCAAGCAACAATGTTCGTGCAATTTTTGATAAAATTTTGGTAAAATTTAAGTATGAATTGCAAAATTTGAATGTATCAAATGGAAGAGTGATTCATACTAAAGTAGAAAACACTATATGAACAAGTACTATCAATAACAAATTTAAAAAAATATGTACGGCAATCTGTATTAAAAAAAACTGCAAGAATTTTTTTGGTTATCTGATATATAATAATTATAATATAATAATAGTAATAAGGCAGAAAGACTTCAAGTCTACTGTCAGTAAAAGATTGTTACTACTACTATCGATAACAAATTAAAAAAGTATGTACGGCAATCTGTATTAAAAAAAACTGCAAGAACTTTTTTGGTTATCTGATATATAATAATTATAATATAATAGTAGTAATAAGGCGAAAAGACTTCAAGTCTACAGCCAGTAAAAGATTGTTACTACTACTACTACTACTAATACTAATAATAAGTTTAAAACTTTTAAGGCTCATCGTTTTATCGACTGATAAAGTTGCGTATAGTTATCCGACGGCTCAAGATAGCTCACTGAGATTGGACGGGTAATTCTTACCTTATGTGGTTATGTTTATCCGACAGGTAACTTATCTACAATTTTAGTAAGACCTGTATCATTTAGAAATAACGTACTAAAATGTATGTATGTATGTATGTATGTATGTATAATAATAATATGTATGTGTGTATGTATAATAATAAAATATATTATAATGCCAATTAATACTTAAGCCTTATCAATTGTGTTTGAAAATAATCATTTTCGTGATCTCAAAATACCAGAATTGATGAACTTAAGTACCTTTAGGAGTAAGTTCAAGTGAAATATTTAATTTAGCAGCAAAAACGCTTTATAAAAAATAGGCAAAAATCATGCTGGACGCATAAGTATAGTGGTTTAAAATTCCTTATGACAGACTAACATGAATAATAATAAATAATAAATAATAATGAATAATTGTTGCATCAATTTCACTACGAAAAATCATTACGGCAATAATATTTTTACTGGGTGGTGTTTTAATATTGTGCAAGTTATTAAAGTACGTTCGTAATCAATTTCATTTCTACATACAACTGTAAAATATTATATATTTTTGGCAGTCAATTCACAATGTTAGAAGATACTGGCTTTCTTCTAGAAGAAGTTGAAAAAATAATTTTTCTGAAGACGGAGCAAAAGTACTATTTTCGCTCCGGAAATGAGGCGCGAAAGTTGCATTTCCTGACTAGTCACGAAAATATTTACACATTATTTTTAAAAGTTTTATTGAATATTTATATTTATAGTTGCGTTTTCTACATTGCATATATTAATCCCGGACAACAAAGCACTTTTATCGAATTTGGAAAGCTGCAAGTGACAGATGCTTTGACAAAAACGAAATGTAGAATATGACAGTTTTAGACGAAACTTTAACAGTGTTGAACAATTTTTGTAGAAAGTTTGATAGATTGCGTAAAATACCAACAGATTTTGACTATCACAGTTGAAATTGACAGAATATTCACATGAACGAATTGTAGAATATGACAGTTTCAGACGAAAATTTGACAGTGTTGAACAATTTTAGTTGAAAGTTTGACAGATTGCATAAAATACGAACAAATTTTGACCATCACAGTTAACAGATTTATCACAGATTTTTATGACATAAACGAATTGTAGAATATGACAGTTTCAGGCGAAAATTTGATAGTGTTGAACAATTTTCGTTGAAAGTTTGACAGATTGCGTAAAATACTAACAGATTTTGACCATCACAGTTAAAATTGACGGATTTTTTGACATAAACGAATTGTAGAATATGATAGTTTCAGACGAAATTTTGACAGTGATGAACAATTTTAGCCGAAAGTTTGACAGATTTAGTAAAAACTCGACAGATTTTGACTATCACAGTAGAAAGTTTAAAATTTGTCGATTCAGATACAATTACAATTCGACTCGTCAGTAAAATGTCCTACTTTACTTGGAGGCCTGCAAAATACTCGACAGAGTGCCTCGTATTTCACCGTGGGTCCTGGTAAGTAATGGATCATTTTCCTGACCCTCCTGAGTAAATACTGTAAAAACTGAGTAATAGTAAATAACTATTGGTCTTATTTAGAGTAGTTGGGCCATCTTCGGATGTATTGTTGACGTATTTTTTCATTTTTCATTTATATCAGAATGGCTGGACGAGCACCAGCACCAGCCTAATCGTACATTTATCTGATTATGTTAGCGGATAAAGATAAGTCCGTGAACAGCTGTGGATCGACACGTATCAGTACCTACCCAGAAAATAAGTAACAAAATTATGGCTAAAACGTATTTCAATAACCTATAAGTTCAATGAGAAAATTGACGAATCACTTAAAACAAACAGTTTTTCATTCCGTACTTTTCTGTAGGTTTTCATTATTGCAGAAAAAATGATATTTGTCTACAAGTTCAATGAGAAAATTTACAAATCACTTAAAACAAACAGTCTTTCATTCCGTCTTTTCTGTAGGTTTTCATTCCTGCAGAAAAATTGATATTTGTCTACAAGTTCAATGAGAAAATTGACAAATCATTTAAAACAAACCGTTTTTCATTCCGTATTTTTCAGTAGGTTTTCATTCCTGCAGACAAAATAATATTTGTCTGAATATCTCTACGAAGAGAGAGAATTTATTTAAATATAATATATACTACGTTGCTAATTAATACGTAATACAATTAATAAATTGAAAATTTCGAAAATTTTCGTCATTTTCGAGACGAAAAAAACGTCTCGATCATTTTTCATGTACACATGTTCACAGTTCATGTTTTCATAGACTGATATTTTATGAGTATTGATTTATGGGTTTTCAAGACTAATTTTAGGAAGAAAAAACAATGCAAATGGCGCGATCTCGCGATTCCAGTTTCATTGATAGATTGTAGTGGATCAACAAAAGTTCAGTGAAAACTATAGTTTAAAGTTGATCAAATCTATCGAAACAAAGGTTCTCTCTAGAATTTTCAGTCAACTTATGTTGATCAATTTAATTACAACCCATAAATTATTATTTATTATTATTATTATTATTAGTATTAAAGTTCGTTTCTAATTTACTCATTTCTTTTTTCGTGAAGATATGATTTTGCATACTTCTCCCATGTTTATAGCCACTCTGTGCTTCATATAACTCCATTTTATTGTCGTCTTTAGCCTTTTTTCTGAAATGTTTTTGTAGATTTTTGTTATTGGAAATTAGAAACGAAGTTTAATTGATCGATTGTAGTTGATCAACAAAAGTGGAATGAAAACTATAGTTTAAAGTTAATCAACTCATTGAAATAATAAACTTGATCAACTCTGTTGAAACAAAGATTCTCAATGGAATTTTCATTCAACTTACGTTGATCAACTCAACTACAATCAATAAATTAAACTTTGTTTCTAATTTACTCATTTCTTTTATTGTGAAGATATGATCTTGCATACTTCTCCCTTTCTGTAGCCACTATGTGCTTCATTTAACTCTGTTTATATTGTCTTCCTTAGCTTTTTTCTAAAATGTTCTCGTAGATTTTATTACTGTACATAGAAATGTTATTACGCTGTAATTATTGCACTTTTATCACCTATTTTGTATTATTATGGTACTATCAGCTGATCAGCGATCAGCGATTATATAGTATTATTAATGGTACTATCAGCCCTATTTTTAGATCTTTAGCTCTTTCGGAGATGATTTACAGTAAAAATTTTAGTCCCTTTTCGTGTTTATTCTTCATCATTTCTGATGTAATTCTATTTTCATTTTGTATTATAATGGTACTATCAGCTGATCAGCGATCAGCGATTATATAGTATTATTATTGGTACCTATTTTTAAATCTTTCAATCTTTCGGAAATGATTACCAGTAAAAAATTTAGTTCCATTTAGTGTATATTCTTCATCATTTCTGATGTAATTATATTTTCATTTTGTATTATTATGGTACTATCAGCTGATCAGCGATCAGCCATTATATAATATTATTATTGATACTATCAGCCCTATGTTTAGATCTTTCAATCTTTCGGAAATGATGTCCAGTAAAAATTTTAGTCCCTTTTTGTGTTTATTCTTCATCATTTCTGATGTAATTCTATTTTCATTTTGTATTATTATGGTACTATCAGCTGATCAGCGATCAGTGATTATATAGTATTATTATTGGTACTATCAGCAATATTTTTAGATCTTTTGATCTTTCTGAAATGATTTCCAGTAAAAATTTTGTCCCTTTTCGTGTATTTTCTTCATCATTTCTGATGTAATTCGGTTTTTATTTGTTGATTTTCCAGTTTTCAGTGTTTTTGTTGCCAGTTTCAATTCCTCTATCTATATTTCCTCATTGTTTTTTCCTCTTCTTCTCCAATCTCTCCGTTTGTTTGTTCTTCTCTTATTATTTTATTACTTACTGTATTTTCTGTTTTAAGTAGTTTTTAATGTATTCCTTTTATTTCTCTATTATCAGTTTTCATCTTTTATTATCTCTCCGTTTTCCTCTTTTATTTTTGTCGTGTTCTCTTTCTTCTTGTTTGTTAGGTTTTTTAGTACTTTGCAGAATAAGTTTTGATTGGTTTTGCTATCCTTTTCCACATTTTATCCGAATCGTGTCCATTGTTTTGGTACAAAATGTGGACAGCAGAAAACATACCAGAAATGATTTCTAGTAATAATTCTAGCCCCTTTTCATCTATATTCTATATTCTTCTAAATTCTTCATTCTATATTCATTATATTATTATTTCTGTTATTATTTTATCTTCACCTATTGATTTTCCTTTCCTCAGTGTTTTCGATGCCACTTTCAATTCCTCTATCTCGATTTCCTCATTGTTTTCTTCTTCTCCTTCTTCTCCGATCTCTCCGTTTGTTTGTTCCTCTTTCATTATTTTATTATTTACTCTATTTTCTGTTTCAAGTAGTTTTCCAAAGTATTCTTTCCATCTTTCTATTATACGTTATTCCACTTTTATTATCTCTCCGTTTTTCTTTTAATATTGTGGTGTTCTCTTTCTTCCCGTTTCTTAGGTCATTTTTGTACTTTGCAGGAGAATTTTTGACTAGTTTCGCTGTCCTTTTCCAACTTTCTCCGAATTCTGTCCATTGTGTTTATACTAAATGTGGACAACAAAAAACATACAGGAAATGAGTTTCAGTAAAAATTCTAGGCCCTCTTCGTCTATATTCTTTATCATTTCTGTTATTTCTATCTTCACCTGTTTATTTTCCATTCTTCAGTGTTTTTATTGCCACTTTCAATGCCTCTATCTCAATTTCCTCATTGTTTTCGTCTTCTTCTTGACCAATCTCTCTGTTTGTTTGATCTTCTCTCATTATTTTATTATTTACTGCATTTTCTGTTTCAAGTAGTTTTTCAAAGTATTCTCTCCATCTCTCTATTATCCGTTTTTTCTCTTTTATTATCTCTCCGTTTTCCTCTGTTACTTTCGTGGTGTTTGCTTTCTTCTTGTTTCTTAGATTTTTTAGTACTTTGTAGAATGTTTTTTGATTAGTTTTGCTGACTTTTTCCAACTTTTCGCCGAATTCTGTCCGTTGTTATTGTACAAAATGTGGACAGCAGAAAACATACCAGAAATGATTTCTAGTAAAAATTCTAGCCCCTTTTCATCTATATTCTATATTCTTCTATATTCATTATATTATTATTTCTGTTATTATTTTATCTTCACCTATTGATTTTCCTTTCTTCAGTGTTTTCGTTGCCACTTTCAATTCCTCTATCTCGATTTCCTCATTGTTTTCTTCTTCTCCTTCTTGCCCTATCTCTCCGTTTGTTTGTTCCTCTTTCATTATTTTATTATCCACTGTATTTTTTGTTTCGAGTAGTTTTTCATAGTATTCTTTCCTTCTCTCTATTATCCGTTTTTCGTCTTATATTATCTCTCCGTTTTCCTCTGTTACTTTCATGGTATTTGCTTTCTTCTTGTTTCTTAGGTTATTTAGTACTTTGTAGAATGTTTTTTGATTAGTTTTGCTGTCTTTTTCCAACTTTTCGCCGAATTCTGTCCGTTGTTATTGTACAAAATGTGGACAGCAGAAAACATACCAGAAATGATTTCTAGTAAAAATTCTAGCCCCTTTTCATCTATATTCTATATTCTTCTATATTCATCATTCTATATTCATTACATTATTATTTCTGTTATTATTTTATCTTCACCTATTGATTTTCCTTTCTTCAGTGTTTTCGTTGCCACTTTCAATTCCTCTATCTCGATTTCCTCATTGTTTTCTTCTTCTCCTTCTTCCCCTATCTCTCCGTTTGTTTGTTCCTCTTTCATTATTTTATTATTTACTCTATTTTCTGTTTCAAGTAGTTTTTCAAAGTATTCTTTCCATCTTTCTATTATACGTTATTCGACTTTTATTATCTCTCCGTTTTTCTTTTAATATTGTGGTGTACTCGTTCTTCCCGTTTCTTAGGTCTTTTTTGTACTTTGCAGGAGAATTTTTGACTAGTTTTGCTGTCCTTTTCCAACATTTCTCAGAATAATTTTTGATTGGTTTTGCTGCCCTTTCCCAATTTTTCTCCGAATTCTGTCCATTGTTTTTATACTAAATGTGGACAGCAAAAAACATACAGGAAATGATTTTCAGTAAAAATTCTAGGCCCTCTTCGTCTATATTCTTTATCATTTCTGTTATTATTCTATCTTCACCTGTTTATTTTCCATTCTTCAGTGTTTTTATTGCCACTTTCAATGCCTCTACCTCAATTTCCACGTTGTTTTCGTCTTCTTCTTGACCAATCTCTCTGTTTGTTTGATCTTCTCTCATAATTTTATTATCCACTGTATTTTCTGTTTCAAGTAGTTTTTCAAAGTATTCTCTCCATCTCTCTATTATCCGTTTTTCCTATTTTATTATCTCTCTGTTTTCCTCAGTTATTTTTGTGGTATTCTTTTTCTTCTTGTTTCTTAGGTTTTTTAGAACTTTGTAGAATAATTTTTGATTGGTTTTGCTGCATTTTTCCAACATTTCTCAGAATAATTTTTGATTGGTTTTGCTGCCGTTTCCCAATTTGTCTCCGAATTCTGTTCATTGTTTTTGTACAAATTGTCGACAGCAGAAAATATACCGCAAATGATTTCCAGCAAAAAATTCTAGCCCCTTTTCATCTATATTCGACATCTGTTTCTTTTTCTCTATATTCTTTATCATATCTGTTATTATTCTACCTGCATCTGTTGATTTTCTATTCTTCAGTATTTTTGTTGTATCTTTCAATTCCTCTATCTGTATTTCCTCATTGTTTTCTAATTCGTCTTCGCTAATCTCTCCATTTGTTTGATCTTCTCTCATTATTTTATTATTTGCTGTATTTTCTGTATAAAGTAGTTTTTCACAATATTCTCTCCATTTCTCTATTATCCGTTTTTTCGTCTTTTAATATCTCTCTGTTTTCCTCTGTTATTTTTGTGGTGTTCTCTTTCTTCTTGTTTCTTAGGTTTTTTAGTATTTTGTAGACTAATTTTTGATTGCTTTTGCTGTCTTTTTCTAACTTTTCTGCGAATTCTGTCCATTGGTTTTGTACAAAATGTGGACAGCAGAAAGCATACCGGATATGAGTTCCAGTAAAAATTCTACTCCCTTTTTGTCTATATTATTTATCATTTATGTTATTATTCTATCTTCACCTGTTAATTTTCTATTTTTAAGTGTTTTTGTTGTTTCTGTCAATTCCTCTATCTCTATGTCTTCATTGTTTTCTTATTCTTCTTTGTTAATCTCTTCATTTGTTTGATCTTTTATTGTCATTATTTTATTATCTACTGTATTTTCTGTTTCAAGTGGTTTTACAAAGTATTTTCTCCATCTGTCTATTAACCGTTTTTAGTCTTTTATTATCTCTCCGTTTTCCTCTGTTATTTTTGTGGTGTTCTCTTTCTTCCTTTTTCTTAGGTTCTTTTAGTATGTAGGTAATTTGCAAAATAATTTTTGATTGGTTTTGCTGTCCGTTTCCAACTTTTCTACGAATGTTTTTTAATTGGTTTTGCTGGCCTTTTCATTCTACGAATAATTTTTCATTGGTTTTGCTGTCCTTTTCCAACATTTCTCCGAATTCTGTCCATTGTTTTGCCTGTATTATTATTTTTTTTAACTTTTGTTCTTTGTTATTTATATAATTCATAGTTTTTGCTTGTTTTATTTTGGAGGTATTTTTGCAAGTGTTTGTTTTGGCTTGCTTCTTGCTTTATGCATTGCACCTTCTTTTTACTCATTATTTCTTGTTTCTTGCTTCATTTCTCGATCTCCACAATGATAATTTCTATTCCTATTTCTATTTATATAGTTCATAGTTTTTGCTTGTTTTATTTTGCAGGCATTTTTGCAAGTATTTCTTTTGTGTTTGCTTCTTGCTTTATGCGTTGCACATTCTTTTTACTCATTATTTCTTGTTTCTTGCTTCATTCCTCAATCTCCACAATGATAATTTATATTCCTATATAAATTTTATATGCCGTTTTCGTTTCTTTTTTGGCTTCTATTTCAAGTTTATTGTTGATAAAATAACGTGAATAATTTATATCCTAAAATTGATGCCACTTCTTTTGCGAGTAACTCCACTTTGTGTTATAATTGTGCAGTGTCACAAATTGTAGAAAATAATTGTCATTACCACTAAAAGTAATAACAATTTTAGAGGATATCTATAGGCGTTTTCAATTTAAAAATTGATTATTCCCATTGAAAGCGTTTGTAAAAAGTTTGCAAATTGTATTGATCAATTACATAAAAATGCAAATGAACGATGTTTTTTGTGCGGGGGTAGCTGCTAATCAATCTCTGTGTATACAGAGTGTGTTGAAATGAAGGCAAACTAATTATTTTTTCGTCAATTTCAATTAGTGCCAACCAAACGCAATCCAGCGGTTCACTTCAAACGGAATCCAGTATAGAAATCAAATTATTATGGCACTTCGCTGAAAGAATAAAACTGCTTTATCTCTTTATCAGTTTTACAAACCCGGGGATTAATTTTATTGTTTCCCGTGCGTTTTGCAATCCGGGCGTAATTAAAATTACATCTGCCAGGGATTACGCCAAGATTGAGCGACAATTTTCTGAATTGCGCCGATATTTCGGAGGGACGTTTCATCGATTCAGACTGCGCCCAAATAAAACTGTAGCAGTGTAATATTAACACGTAACTACTCTTAAGTGGTAAGAATCCAGCCCTTTAATAATTGATAGGCAATATCCGTTGTGATCGGTTGTGATAGTCTTTAATGGTATTAAGGATTTCTATCTCCTCCGACTGACAGGCATACGTGTAATCCGCTTATGTCCAAACCGAAGATTTCTTTTTGCTCCGGCAGAGGATTTCGCTTTATTTATAATTCACAGTAATTACGTAATTCATAAATCTTACCATGTAATACCACATCTGTATTAAAATGGTAATTGTACTTTATTAACCGTACTAACAGAACTATTCATTGTATTCATTACAAGATGTTTTCTCCATAAAATGTAATATTGTACTAATTTTTATGTTTCATATATTGTATTGATTCACATGTCCAATAAATGATGTTTGAAGTATAATGTTTTCGAATTTATAAACGACGCTGCGTTAAAAAAAAGTTTATACATAACTATTTAAACATACAACATACATCATTTAAATATAAAACACTTAATACTACGTTTTAGCCATGCAATTTATATAATACACATATACAATAATTATCGAGTTATCCATCCGAATATTTGTTTATTGAGTATTAATTCACAAACATGGTAAAGAAGTAACTATGAGAAATATTTCCTTCGGTGTATATAAAATCGATTGCCCATAAAATATTAAACGTTACACTCGGATAAAAATAATTAGAAAAGTTCCTGAGCAAATTGAAAATCTTCGGCTGGAAGTTTCGAGGGATTTTAGGGGCGTGTTTTTATAGTAATTATGAGTTGGTGTCAGGTGATCGGCGGGTCTCCAAGGGATACGGCCGAAGCCGAGCAATAGATATTGGATTTATTTGAGGCAGATTTCCGCTTCAAAGCTCCAGTCGAAATAATTCGATGCGAGCTCCCATCTAGACCGTTAAAAAATAATGTCGTGTGTAGGCCACATGCCAGAGTCGGAAATACGTCTACATTTTTATAAGTCGCACGTACATATGTGTAAGATAAATTACAATAAACGGAGAAAAAAAACGTAAGTATAGGATTTGTTGTACGGAATGGCAGCATATGCCGAGCAGAAGTCATTGTTCCCGGATGGAGTGCGTGAAAAAGCGAAAGAAAATATGAGATTTAATTTTTATTGAACCATTTCATACGTCATAGGATGTGTAATGTGTCGGGGGAGTATCGGGTTACGGTGTTTTTATGCCCAAGACGTTGGTCACTGCTTCATGAGACAGTAAATATGGCAAGTGTACATACGCTTTTTAGGTCGTAATTAGACGTTTGGAGACATGCAAAGGAAATTTTCTTTTTTCTTTGCATGCCAGACAAATGTTGTCCATTAAGTTAAAATGTGGTTAGAGATTAATATAAAAATATTTTTATTAGAGTTTCATCCATTTTTCTTAAAATAAATACTTTAAAGTCAAAACATTTATAATTTTTTTTCTGATATCATACATATTGAACTCAAAAAAATTAACATCTCTGAAGATGGCTGAAAGATAGCCAGACTAGTTTCGGTTAGTAAGGTGAAGAAATAATTAAAAAAAGAAAAACAACAAAACATCTTTATATCAAAACATATAAACTACTACTTACTCCAGTAGTACTCTTAGTACTCCAATAAAAAAGGAAGAAATACATACAAATATCAATATTATCAATAAAAATATCAATATCGTGTTATTATATGTATAAAAGTATGCTGCAGATATATGCAGATATATGCAGATATATGCTGCTGTATATGGAATAAATGTTCATGCTACTACTATAAAAATATAAAATTATTTATTTTTCTGCGAATTAAAAACGATTTTGTAAGTATTTACCAGTGTTTTCAAAATTGGTGCACTTGAATATCTTTCAACATGGCTAAAATTACAAACATGCAATAAAACTTCTGAGATGAATGCAGAACTAACACATATATCTCCCTGCATTTCCTGTTTTCTCAAAATTCTTGTATTTTGCTGAATTTGCTTGAATAAAAACTTTTAAGATGTTTCTCTTCTCAACCATCCAATGATTGGCTTTGAAATTTTTATTTAAAAAAAAAGAAATGTATCAAGTACGTAATTTGGAAAAGTATTCAGAATATTTTTGGTTTTTAAATTATTTCTATCTTAGTTACTACATTTCTTTGATATATTGTCTTTGATATCTTGTCAACTAAAATTCATATTCCATTTTTTTTAAATTTTCATACATTTTTGGTCTTTGGTAAGTTTTGGCTACTGCTCCAATAATTTTAAAGTGATTTTCAAGATTCTTTTTTGAACATGGCTAAAGTTATCTATTCCAGTCTTTAATGATAATCGTCGTTAAACTAATTTCATAAGTAAATAGAATGATTAAATATTGTTTGCTGTCGTTTATAATTTATATTATCTGATTCACTACAAATTTACATCATCTGGCAAATTTATAACTTCGTATCAATAAAGTAATGATTCGTATTATTGCTGGATCATTTGAGAGAATGATTATTGTGTATAATAATGACAGAATATAATCATAGTGTATAGAATAGTCAATATTATTAATACCTAGATTTTAGAAATGCATATTATTATAATTCTTGACTTCTTGGAAGATTTATTAGACGGATTCAAATCTACAATCCTAATTTGAGCTTAATAACTGAAGCTTTGACAATAATTATTGAAATTTTGCAGAATAATAGAAATTTTGAGAGAAATAATATGCTTAGTAATAATATATTATAGAATTAATACATTACACTTATATTAATAGCTAAAATTATGCATACAATAAAACTTATGGAATAAAAGCGAAATTGACATATATTACTAGATGATATTGCAATTTTCCTAAAATTCGTGTATTTTTCAGAATGAACTAAAAACGATTTTGTACGTATTTACCAATGTTTTCAAAATTGGTGCACTTGCATTTAAAAATTCCTGCATTTTCCTGAACTTGCTTGAACAAAAACTTGTTAAGATGTTTCTCGTCTCAACCATCTAACGATTTGGCTTTGAAAATCTTTCTACAAGAATTTGAAAATTGTCGACAAATATGGAAATTTAGTAAAAATTTCAGTTATTCATTATAATTATCATAATATGTTGGCAATTTTAAAGTGCCAATCATCACTGCCACATTTTTTATATTTTCTGTAAAAATTCTTATGTTCTGATGAAGTTTCAAAGGTTTCTGTTGTAGTTACAAAGATTCATGTCAAATTATTAATTATTGCTCTCAAAAATTTCAGTTATTCACTATAATTATGACAATATAAACGTAATTTTCAAATTTCAATGATCACTGCCACATTTTTAATTATTTCTGTCGAAATTTCTATGTTCTGAGGAAGTTTCTGTTGAAGCTACAAATATTCTTGTAATTTTTGATTATTTCTGTCAAAATCTTAATAATTGCAGTCACGTTTTTACTTATTTACGTTAAAATTCAATTGTTCTGTTAAAATTTCAATGGTTACTGAGGAAGTTTCAAAGATTGCCGTAAATACTTCAATGAGTACATTCAAATTTTTAATTATTCTGACAAAATGTCAGTAATTGTATCAAAGTTCAATGGTTACAGTCAAAATTTCAATAAATGCTGTCAAAATTCCAATTAAGGTCAAAATTTCTGTGATTCAACATCTTAATTAATGCTGATAAAATTACAAATGAAGTCCAAATTTTTCTGAATACTATAAAAATTTTGATGATTACAATAAAAAAATTCAATTATTCATTATAAATATGATAAAATAAAGGTTATTTTCAAATTTCAATGACCACTACCACATTTTTAGTTATTTCTGTCGAAATTGCTATGTTTTGATGAAGTTTTCTTGAAGTTACAAAGATTCTTGTCATATTTTTGATTATTTCTGACAATATTTTAATAATTGCTGTCACATTTTAAATTATTTCCGTTAAAATTTCAATTTTTCTGTCAATATTTTAATGGTTACTTAGGAAGTTTCAAAAGATTGCGATCAATTTTTCAATGAGTACTGTTAAATTTTAAATTATTCAAAATTTCAGTAATTATATAAGTTTTAATGGTTACAGTAAACATTTCAATGAATGCTGTTAAAATTCCGATTTAAGTAAAAATTTCTATGATTACTATAAAAAATTCTGTAATTACTGTCAAAAATTTCAGTTGGTAATTATAATTATGAGAAATTAAAGCAATTTTCAAATTTCAATGATCACTGCCTGTAATTTTTGATAATTTCTGTTAATATTTTAATAATTGCTGTCACTTTCTAAATTATTTCCGCTAAAATTTAAATTGTTTTGTCAACATTTTAATGGTTATTGAGAAATTTTCAAAGATTGCCGTTAATTTTTCAATGATTACTGTAAAATTTTCAATTATTTTGGCAAAATTTCAGGAATTATATTAAAGTTTCAACGGTTACTGTCAAAATTTCAACGTAAACTACCAAATTTTCTATTTAAGTGAACATTTCTAAGATTACTATAATAATTTCAGTTAGAGATTATAATTATGATAAATAAAGGCAATTTTAAAATTTCAATAATCGCTGCAAATTTTTAATAATTTCTTGCAAAATTTCTATATGCTAGTGAAGTTTTAATGGTTACTGTCGAAGTTGCAAAGATTTTCATCAAATTATCAATTATTTCTGTCAGAATTTTAATAATTACTAGATTATTGTCAAATTATCAACTATTTCTGTTGGACTTTTAATAATTGCTGCCACATTTTTACTTATTTACGTTTAAATTTCAGTTTCAGTAAAAATTCTAATGGTTACTGAGGAAAGTTTAAAAGATTGTCGTGAAATTTTCAGTGAATGCTGCTAATTTTTTAATTATTGTGTCAATATTTCAGCAATTATATCAAAGTTTCAATGATTACCGTCAAAATTTCAATTATTACTGCCAAAGTTCCAATTTGAATTAAAAAATCTAAGATTACTATAAAATTTTCAATGATTAAGGTGAAAAATTTTAGTTATACATTATAATTATGATAAAATAAAGGAATTTTGAAAATTTCAATGATCACTGCTACATTTTTAATTATTTCTGTCGAAATTCCTATGTTTTGACGAAGTTTCAAAGGTTTCTGTTGAAGTTACGAAGAATTTTGTCATTTTTTATTATTTCTGTCAAAATATTAATAATTGCTGTCACGTTTGTACTTATTTTCGGTTAAATTTCAATTGTTCTGTCAAAATTTTAATTGTTACTGAGGAAGTTTCAAAGATTGTCGTAGAATTTTCAGTGAGTGAGTGTGCTGTAATTTTTTTAATTATTCTGTTAATATTTCAGTAATTATATTAAAGTTTCAATGATTAACGTCAAAATTTCAATTATTACTGCCAAAGTTCCAATTTAAGTAAAAAAATCTAAGGTTACTGTAACATTTTCAATGATTAAGGTGAAAAATTTTAGTTATACATCAGAATTATGATAAAATAAAGGAAATTTGAAAATTTCAATGATCACTGCTACATTTTTAATTATTTCTGTCAAAATTCCTATGTTCTGACAAAGTTTCAAAGTTTTCTGTTGAAGTTACAAAGAATTATGTAATTTTTTAAATTATTTCTGTCAACATTTTAATAATTGCTGTCACATTTTCACTTATTTACGTTTAGATTTCAATTGTTCTGTCAATATTTTAATTGTTACTGAAGAAGTTTCAAAGATTGTCGTAGAATTTTCAGTGAGTGCTGTAAATTTGTTAATTATTCTGTTAATATTTCAGTAATTATATCAAAGTTTCAATGATTAACGTCAAAATTTCAATTATTGCTGTCAAAGTTACAATTTAAGTAAAAATTTCTAAGATTACTATAACAAATTCAATGATTATTGTGAAAAATGTCAGTTATTCATTATAATTATGATAAAATAAAGGTAATTTCCAAATTTCAATTATCACTGCCATATGTTTAGCTATTTCTGTCTATGTTCGGACAAAGTTCAATAGTTACTGTTGAAGATGTAAAGAATCTTATGAAGTAATGAATTATTTCTGTCAACATTTTAATTGTTGCTACCACATTTTAAATTATTTCCGTTAAAATTTCAATTGTTCTCTCAAAATTTCAATAGTTACTGAGGAAGCTTTAAAGATTACCGAAAAATTTTCAATGAGCTCAAAATTCAAAATTTCTCTTAAATACTGTAATAGCTACCATTTAAGTGAACATTTCTAAGATTTATATTGTAATAGTAAATTAAACATTTCAATGATTATTGTCAAAACGTTGATAAATTTACAAATTCTTGAAAAAGCGAGAAATCTATTCAATATATTTCTTTCAATAAAGCTAATAGTTTTGAAATATTTCCAAAAAAACATATGTAATAAACTTCCGCTTCAGGCTTGTAGATTTCAGTCAAAAATCAAATGAACCTACCGATTTTTTCGGTCAAATATAAACATTAAAGTCTAATCATGAAGTGTGTGGAAATAATATGAAACATATTTACTATATACCTGACAAATGTTGTCCATTAATTTTATAATGTGGTTAGAGATTACACAAAATTATTTCTTCTACAGCGAATTAAAAACGATTTTGTATTTGCGAATGTTTTCAACTTTTATGAACTTGATTCATTTTTGAAAATTACATACATGCAATTAAACTTATGGAATAAAAGCGAAATTAACACATATTTGTACATGCACTTGCAATTTTCCTAAAATTGGTGTATTTTTAGGAACGTGCTTGAACAAAAACTTTTAAGATATTACTCGTCTCAACCATCTAAGCAATTACCATTTAAGCACTAAATGAAATTGAACTTATGGAAATAAAGGGAAATTAACACATATTTCTACATGCACTTGCAATTTGCCTAAAATTGGTGTATTTTTCTGAACGTGTTTCAACAAAAACTTAAGATTTTACTCGTCTAAACTATCCAATGATTTGGCTTTGAAAATGTTCTACAAATTTATAGGAATTTGAAAATTGTCAACAAATATGGAAGTTCAGTAGTTACTTGACGTTCAATACGACCGACTGCTTTTTGTTTTATAATATATTAATTAAACAAAGCAATCAGTCGTGTTACATTTTGGAAACTTTTTCTGAATAAGATCGATGCAAAATTTTGTTTTCCAAAATTTGTATGATTGCAATAGGTGTGTAGGTACTTTTTTTTTACTGCGTATATAAAAGACAAAACCTGCACAAAAGTTAAAAAAAAAACAGAAATGCTTCTACGCATCACAAAAAAAGATTTTGTGTAAAATAAAAATAAAAGTTTATCATTAAGGAATTTAATTTTCATATCTGGTAATGACCAGCAAAAATGTGCCAAGTGTCAAAATATAGGTACTAAAGTTGACGAAATTTCACTCAAAATATACTTATGTACTAAACTGGCAAAAATGTACTAAATTTGGTACAATTGTACTAAAACTGCAGCACTGCATACAAGTATTTCGATAACTTTGTAATTTATGAAATTTCTCACAGTTTCACGATTAAATAACGTCCAATTAATTGATTATTTGGAAACAAACTGGAACATAATTTGGGCGTCAATTACGACTTCTTGGGCTCCGTTCGGCCGTCTTTGTGACTGTAGTGACTTAGCGCGGAGGCAATTAAAAAACTGAACACGAAAGCTATTACTTTCAATTGCCCAAATTTCTGCTGACCAAATAAATCCTTTGGCGGCATTGGCTCGCTTGATTAGTAAGAAAGTGTGATGAAGTACCGACAGATTTTTGTAATTCCTAAATTGATGTTAATGCTTATATAATTCACGCTTGTTATATAATTCTTGGAATACGGGAAAAACATGTGAATCATCACGCCCACAATTTGTCCGCATTGATTATGGCGAGCTTTAAGTCCGAAACGTTTTTTTTTTAATGTGATCTCATCGATTTGCAATTACTTCAGATACATTCAATAATTAGAAGTATTAGTACCTAGTATGTATTAGTAAGTATAGTTATCTAGTAGTAAGTATCTATTACTCACATCCAGTTTAAGTAATATTATTATTATTATTATTATTATTATTATAATATAGTAACTACTATTATAATTATAATACTAGTATTATTACTAGTACTATTATAATTATAATTATATTATTATAATTATAATAGTAAGTATCTATTACTCACATCCAGTTTAAGTAATATTATTATTATTATTATAATAATATAGTAACTACTATTATAATTATAATACTAGTATTATTACTAGCACTATTATAATTATAATAGTAAGTATCTATTACACACATCCAGTTTGAGTAATATTATTATTATTATTTTTATTATCAGATCCTTATTCTACCCGTAGGGTGTTAGTTAATATTTGGTTATTGATTATTGGGTTATACCATTTGGATTAAAAAATATGAGGAATAAAAGTTTTGAGTTCTCATCGATTTGCAATTGGATAAATTCAGAATTTTTTAATCGACTATTTTAGTACTACCCAATTTCTATGTAATATCTATCTATAACTATATACTACAATCTAAATACTGCTGTTATACTGATTTCTATATTACTTTACTAATTCTTAGTACTAGTATAGTAAGTTATTAGTAATTAATTGTTAATTACTTTAAAAGATATTATAAACTATCTAATTTAATTAGATCGCTAATACATAAAATAAGCGACAATAAGTCTAGTCGTAATTAAGTTATAGTTTTGAATGAAAGCTGGGGAATTAGTCATTTAGTGCGATGATCGTTTTATTAACGTATAGCAGACTGATATGGCGCCTGACCTGACGTCATGTAGAGGAGCTAACAAGACTAAATCGCTTCAAGTCAATTGTACATTAATTTGTTATTTCCGATCTTTACTGGATCGGACGTACTCTTCTGTCGCCGCTTTCATTACTCATAATCTTTCTCTCACTCCTACACTGCAAAACATTTACGAGCTGAAATCCAAAAGCTCAATTTCAATTTGCAGCGCATAAAATTCGCATAAAAATGCGAATACTGCGCGTATAAATACAGCATTTACAAACTGAAGAAAATTTGTACCATAATTAATTGATGTAAAAAATCGTACTTATTACAATTTTATAACTAAATGGAAATTAAAAAATCAAAAACAGTCGAATGTATCTCGTGCATTGCGAGAAGCTTCTTAAGAGATGGCGCTTCTGTGCTTCTCTCGTCCGTTTATATTTTCACTCAATTAAAAAGAAGTAACGAACACAACATCTGTATTGTGTTTTTTGATTTAATTTTCAATCGAATGTTGAAGTGGTAATTTCTGTATGCATGGAGGTTTAATTTATTTATTTTAAATGAATTGTATGTTTCAGGTAGTGGCATCGATGGGCCAGTCTCCCCCTTGCAGTTTCCCTCGCCCGGATTCGCCTCGTATTGCAGAAGTCTATGGGGATCTCCGATACTTCCAGGGGGTCCCAGATATTTATCACCTCTAAATCACCAATCACCTAGTGACCAATTGCCTGAAAAAAATAATGGTAAATATCGTACAGTGCCGCTAAAATTTGCCCATCGAGAGTTAAACGGTTGCGTAATTAATTGAATGCCTGAATGTGACAACGCTGAAACAATGTTATTATTATTTGCCGCATAAATTTTTGATTAATCACAGTAGTGAATTTCAGAAGTAAATAATTTTTTTTCAGTCAATAAGAAATCTTTTAAATTTTCATGAAGGAATTTTGCACGGTGCCAGCAAATTTTAGTTTCAACTTTATTCAATTAACTTGAGGCATTTATCGTATACAGACAGACAGACAGACAGACAGACATACAGACAGAAGGACATGGATACATACATTAATACATTCTATGAAGAAATTTGGCACAGTGCCTATAGAAACTATGAGACATTTATCGTGTTCAGGTAGACAGACAGAAAGCCAAGCATACCTACATAGATACATATACACACGTACATATATCATACATACATACACGCACACCTGCATACATACATAGATTCATACACGCATACATGCATACATGCAAACATACATACAAATACACACACACACACATACATAAATACATCTATACATACATACATATTTATATACCTTCGTGCACGCATCCATACTATCATACATACATTCATACATACATGTATGAATGTATGAAATGCATGCATAAATACATACATTCATACAGACATATATAAACACAGAAACATACAGACCGCAATAGAGACATATCGGCATATATACATAGCTACGTACATACATGCAGATATGCAGACATATTCAGACATATAGACATATACAGATATACATACAGACTACCTATAGACAGACATATAGATATACGGATATCACACATACATACATAAATATATCTATACATACATACATATTTATATACCTACGTGCACGCATACATACATACATACATACAAACATACAGACAGCGATAGAAACATATAGGCATATATACATAGGTACGTACACACATGCAGATATATAGATATACGGATATACATACAGACACATAAATTAAGATAGACATGTATTTATTTATTTACTTAATGAAAAAGAAACTCCATTTTTACATACATTACAAATAATAAGTAAAGTGTACATTGGATACAGAACACTATAATAACAATAATTACAATGAAAAATAAAATTTTCCCCATTTTGGAGAAACTATAAACGGAAAATTAATAAAAAAAAAAAATTATACATATAAAGACAGAACCATGATATTATACCAATATAATCTCAAAAAGTAAATTATTTCAAGAATTCGACAGTTACCAACAGTAGAGAAAAAAAATTAAACATATAAAGACCTAATTATGAAATTATACCAATATAATCTCAAAAATAAAATTATTTAATAAATTCCACCTTTCTTTTTAATTTTTCAAAGAATTCTATGAAGACATATTATTCTTATTATCTCGAATTCTAAAAAGTAATTTTAATTTTTCGAAGAATTCTATGAAGACATATTATTCCTATTATCTCGAATTCTAAAAAGTAATTTTAATTTTTCCTCGAATTCTATGGAATATCTTTAAATATTTTAGAATGTTGAAAAAAAATGTAAATCCAAAAGTTCAAATCAAACAATCGCAAATACTCTGAATATCTACTATTATAACTATATATTCTATAACTATATATCATAACTATATATTCTATACCATTTCAGTTTCAATTACAAAAAAAACGATTATAACTATATATTCCATAACTATATATCATAACTATATATTCGATACCATTTCAGTTTCAATTACAAAAAAAAGTTATATCAATTTCAGAAAAAGTAGAATCAATTTCAGGAATGTAAAATCATTTTCAGTAACAAGTAAGTGATGTTTCAAGTAACATCAAATTTTGAAATTAGTAACACTGACTTCAGAAAAAGTAATTTCAATTTCAAAATGTTTATACAGTAGATAGCTAATTTATTCAATATATTATTTTTTAAACAAAACATAATTATGAAGTAGAAATGACTTATTTTGAAATCGATGTCACATTTTCTGAAAATGATTTTTCTATCTTAACAATTGATTCTAATTTTTCAAAAAGTGATCTATTGTTTCAGAAATTTATGCTACTTTTTCTGCAGTTGACTTTAGTTTTGCTGAAATTGATTCTACTTTTTCTGAAACTGATTTACCAATTTAATCTCAAAAATAAAATTATTTCATAAATTCCACCTTTCTTTTTAATTTTTCAACGAATTCTACGAAGACTTATTATCTTTTCATCGAATTCTAAAAAGGAATTTTAATTTTTCCTCAAATTCTATGGAATATCTTCAAATATGTTTAGAATATTGAAAAAAAAGGTAAATCCAAAAGTTCAAATCAAACAATCACAAATACTCTGAGTATCTACTATTATAACTATATATTCTATAATATATATCATAACCATATATCATAACTATATATTCTATACCATTTCAGTTTTAATTACAAAAAAAAGGTATATCAATTAAATAAAAAAATTGAATCATTTTCAGTAACAAGTGATGTTTCAAGTAACATCAAATTCGGAAAACAGTAACACTGACTTCAGAAAAAGTAATTTCAATTTCAGAATGTTTATACAGTAGATGCCTAATTTATTCAATGTATTATTTTTTAAACAAAACATAATTATGAAGTAGAAAGGATTTATTTTGAAACCGATGTTACATTTTCTGAAAATGATTTTTCTATCTTAACATGTGATTCTAATTTTTCAAAAAGTGCTCTATTGTTTCAGAAATTGATGCTAGTTTTTCTGCAATTTACTTTAGATTTGCTGAAATTGATTCTACTTTTTCAGAAATTGATATACTTTCTCTGAAATAGGTTCGACTTTTTCCGAAATTGACATTTAAATCGATGTTAGTTTTTCTGAAATTGATTTTCCTATCTTCAAAATTGATTCTATTTTTTCAGAAATTAATTTTACTTTTGTGCAATTCACTCTAGTTTTGCTGAAATTGATTCTACTTTTTTGAAACTGATTTACTTTCTCTGAAATTGTTCCGACTTTTTCTGAAATTGAAATTGAAAAGATAACTATAGTTTGTAACTCTCAAATTTTAGTGATATTTAATTTTGTTACTGAGTTCTGTTACTATTTAAAAATTGAAAATGATTAAATTTAATTTCTTTAATGAATTCTAAGAGAATACTTTAGTTTTGCTGAAATTGATTCTACTTTTTTTGAAATTTGTTTACTTTCTCTGAAATTGGTTCGAATTGACTTTTCAAATCGATGTTACTATTTCTGAAATTGATTTTTCTATCGTAACAATTGATTTTAATTTTTCAAAAAGTGATCTATTGTTTCAGAAATTGATGCTACTTTTTCTGCAGTTGACTTTAGCTTTGCTGTAATTGAATCTACTTTTCCTGAAATTGATTTAATTTCTCTGAAATTGATTCGACTTTTCCGAAAATGACTTTACTTTCTCTGAAATTGATTCTACCTTTTCTGAAGTTGCTTTACATTCTCTGAAATTAGTTCGACTTGTTTCGAAATTGACTACACTTTTACTGAAATTGATTCTACTTTTTGTAGAAACTGACTTCAGAAAAAGTAATTTCAATTTCAGAATGTTTTTAATTATAATAATATTAATAATAATAATAGTTTATTAATGCTAATGCTCACAAACAGCTTACACACGTCAATATAGAATATATAAAATATAGAATAAATACGATATAAAAATAGGACATAAAAAAAAGATAATGCACAATAATATGAAAATATAAAAAGTAATAGTATAATATTATATAATAATAGTTTATACAGTAGATAGCTGATTTATTGAATATATTATTGTTTGAACAAAAATAATTATGAAGTAGAAATTACTTTTTTAATCCGAAGTCACTTTTTATAAAATTGATTTTTATCTTTATAATTGATTCTAACTTTTCAAAAAGTGATCTATATTTTCAGAAATTGATACTACTTTTTCTGCAATTGACTTTAGCTTTGCTGAAATTGATTCTACTTTTCCTGAAATTGATTTACTTTCTCTGAACTTGATTCGACTTTTTCCGAAATTGACTTTACTTTCTCGGAAACCGATTCTAACTTTTCTGAAATTGATTTACTTTGTCTGAAATTCGTCCAACTCTTTCAGAAATTGACTTCAATTTTACTGAAATTGATTCTACTTTTTGTAGAAACTGACTTCAGAAAAAAGTAATTTCAATTTCAGAATGTTTATACAGTAGATAGCTAATATATTGAATATATTATTGTTTGAACAAAAATAATTATGAAGTAGAAATTACTTTTTTTAAATCGATGTCACCTTTTCTAGAATTGATTTTCTATCTTTAAAATTGATTCTACTTTTTCAAAAAGTGATCTATATTTTCAGAAATTGATGCTACTTTTTCTGCAGTTGACTGTAGCTTTGCTCAAATTGATTCTACTTTTCCTGAAATTGATTTGCTTTCTCTGAAATTGATTCTACCTTTTCTGAAGTTGATTTCCATTCTTTGAAATTGGTTCGACTTTTTCCGAAATTGACTTCGCTTTTACTGAAATTGATTCTACTTTTTGTAGAAACTGACTTCAGGAAAATTAATTTCAATTTCAGAATGTTTGTATAGTAGATAGCTAATTTATTGAATATATTATTGTTTGAACAAAAATATTATGAAGTAGAAATTACTTTTTAAAATCGATGTCACTATTTCTAAAATTGATTTTCTATCTTTAAAATTGATTCAAAGTTTTCAAAAAGTAATCTATTGTTTCAGAAATTGATGCTATTTTTTCTGCAATTGACTTTAGTTATGCTGAAATTGATTCTACTTTTTTCTGAAATTGATTACCTTTCTCTGAAATTGGTTCGATTTGACTTTTGAAATCGATATTACTTTTTCTGAAATTGATTTTTCTATCTTTAAAATTTGTTCTACCTTTTCAAAAAGTGAATCTATTTTTTCAGTAATTGATGTTACGTTTTCTGCAGTTGACTTTAGTTTTGCTTAAATTGATTCTACTTTTTCTGAAATTGATTTACTATCTCTGAAATTGGTTGGACTTTTTTTGAAATTTAAATTAAAAAGGTATCTGTAGTTTGCAACTCTCAAATTTTAGTGATATTTAATTCTGTTACTGAGTTCTGTTACTATTTAAAAATTTAAAATAATTGATTTTTTTTTTATGAATTAATAATAATAATAATAATCTTTATTACGGTAATATACCAATTTAGCCTACAACGAACAAGTACTAAATTCTAAATATAGGAACAAAAATGTTAACTAAAATAAGATGCAAAACAATTGCTACAAACTATCAATTGCTTTAAGGCATAACAATTTGTAAGATGTAATGGAGACACCAAAAACATCAACCGAATGGTAACACAGATTCATGTTCCTAATCAAGGTACTTTTAGGATTGTAGTACCCGTACCAAGTTCTGTGATACTCATCACTTAGAAGTTTCTGATGTCTAGATATGCGAGATGGAATATGAAATATTCTAAGAGAATACTTTAGTTTTGCTGAAATTGATTCTACTTTTTCTGAAATTGATTTACTTCCTCTGAAATTGGTTCCACTTTATTCGAAATTGACATTTGAAATCGATGTTAGTTGGTTTTTCTGAAATAAATGTTACTTGTTCTGCAATTCACTTTAGTTTTGCTGAAATCGACTCTACTTTTTCTTGAAATTGGTTCGACTTTTTCCGAAATTGACATTTGAAATTGATGTTAGTTAGTTTTTCTGCAATTCACTTTAGTTTTGATGAAATTGACTCTACTTTTTCTGAAATTGATTTACGTTTTCTAAAATTTGTTCGACTTTTTCTGAAATTGAAATTGAAAAGGTACCTAAAGTTTGCTACTCTCAAATTTGACTGATATTTATTTTACTTACTGAGTTTCATTAGACTATTTGAAAATTTAAAATAATTACATTTAAATTTTTTATGAATTCTAAGAGAAAACTTACTTATACTTACATTTTCATTTGTTCCAAATCTTAAAACATTTCACAAAATCTATGAGGATTTGGTTTTGCAAATTCAATCTGAAATCTATAAATGAAAGAAAGGTTACAATGCAGAAACAAATTCTTTTTCGAAAATTCGATGGAATACCTCTAAATATTTCAGAAATTTTTTGAGGATTTTGTTTGGAAATTCAATGGGAAATCTTTAAATAATTAACGAATTCTATTTTAATTTATTGATGTTGCTACTTCATTTAAGAGATTTCATTGAAATTTCAAGAAGATTTTCAATCTTTCTTGTTTTTACTAATACTTACTTATTTGTTTCAACTAATTTAATGGCAAATGTTTAAAAAATCAACGAATTCTATTTTAATTTATTGCTATTACAACTTGATTTAGGAGATTTCATTTAAATAGCAATAAGATTTTCAAAATACAATTAGAAGTGATATTAATTTTTTGCCAAATCTGTACCGCTGCAAGAATTTTTTTTTCAGCAAAATTTACTGCACTGTCCAAAATGTTACACTGAATGCTCATGACAATTCAAAAAAATATTACATATTTACTAAAATAAGTACAACTAAAATTTTACAGGACTTGAATTTACAAATTCCAAGGAAATTCCTAAAATATTGTTAAAATTTTCATAAAATTTTGTAAAGTTTTCGGCATTAGGTCCTGTAAATTGGAAGACAATTTTCAGAATACACATTTTCTATGCAAAAATGGAAATTTTTCAAGAATAACAATTAACATTCTTTTCTCCGTCTCCACATATGTGATAGATTCTGGACACAGTCAATTTGTTCTGATTCTGTACAAAAGTACAATGTAATATACGTTGTCAGGTCGATATAGATTTGATAATAATTAATAACACATCTAATGTGATGATAGCGGAGAGCCGTGATTATCTCCCTTATTTAATACTGAAACTTTGTCAAATTTTTAGGAGAATTAGTTTCAGATGTATTGTACACGAATCTAATATCAAATTTGCAAATAATAAATTTTGAGAAATTTCATTATAGCTAACCAATACATGTCAATGCAGAAAGTTATATATATATATTTGATTTTCTCCCTTATTTAATACTGAAACTTCGTCAAATTATCAGGAGAATTAGTTTCAGGTGTATTGTACACGGATTTAATATCAAATTTGCAAATAATAAATTTTGAGAATTTTCAGTAGTAGCTAACCCATACTTGCCAATGCAGAAAGTTATATGGTTGATTTTCTCCCTTATTAATTTCTGAAACTGCGTCAAATTTTCAGGGGAATTAGTTTCAGGTGTACTGTAACATTTTTATTTGAAAGCTCCAAAATAACTTACCCATAGAGCATGGATTAATTTTACGATTATAATATAAATATGCCATGGGAAGATTTTCAATTAAAATATGTTGTCTAAAATTGTAAATTACTCAATATTATAGAAATTTCGGTTGTTGTGTTCGCATGCACCCCTTTAAACGTATCCAATCTCATTTCTTTATGGAACTAATAACGGGCAAAGTGGATTATAGAGTAATTACCATGGTTTACATATGTTCGTTAACCCGTTTGTTTAGAGTTGACAATTGATATTCAAGTGAGTACGGCTAGTCAAACAATTAATTATTAGGACTAATTTGAAGGGTCAACCAAATACCGGTTCGGAAGTGACGTGGCTCGCCTACATGTGGGGTCTTTATAAAATACACGTGCCGCCACTTTAAACATCGGATACAATTATCTACTTCATTGCTTAGTACTCAAATTGACATGTGTAACGGGCAATTTCAATGATTTTATAGCGATGCGTTTCGCTTTGTAGAAATGTGTTGAAAAATATTTGTCTGAATATTACTGGGAGTTTAATATATAAATCTGTTGTTTATATAGGCGGTGCACTTATAAGATTACATGGATTAAGTCGTATCAATGTATTCGTACATTTGATATGATTCAATTAATGCGGGCGCATATTGAAATATTGCCGAATTACGTAATGCGAATTGAACGGCGGGATTAACAGGAAAATTTTAATATAAAGATAGAGGTACCATAATGGTACAATAAATTATTGCGGGCGCGTGAATGTGATTTAATTAAAGTGATAGAAAATCCTAATATATTAAAATATACTTGTTATAAATATTCAATATGCGATAGATAAAGGGTAATTTATGGCCCGTGGTGATAATGGCGCGCGCTTTTAATTTGGGCAATAACGACACGTTCGGTTACAGTCGAAAGTAAAACCAACAAACATTCATATCAAGGCATTATCAATATTCCTCTTCAAAGATCAAACGGGCGTCGAGTGATTTTTTTTTCGATTGCGTCCATTTGTAAAAATTACCAAGCAATTAATCTCGGCAATAAAGTTTATCTGATTAAATAAATGGGAAGGATTATGGCGCCGTTCTTTGCGAGAATTTATTTGATGCGATATTTAACCGTTTATTGATGCACTTACTTGAAATGTTATCTGGCAACTATTCGGATTTGCTTAACCTCGTTGAATACAGATTTTATATCTATTGATTGCCGCACTTATAAACTAGCAGTTATCTGCCGCAAATCGGAGGGCAACAAAAACAAAATTACATTACGCATCGGTGCGTGAGCTGCAATTTCGAACGAATATGCCAGAATCCACGTTGAATGCCATGGGTTTTTGGCGCGCCATTCATCTATGAAAGCGATAAAGTATCAGCTGTAAATACAGTGTAAAAAGTTGGGAAGATGGTTTAGATGTATGTACGCAAGGATTATGTATCCAGACGTTAACGGTGATAGCGGTGGGATGAAAGGCTCTCCATGGCAGGGATTTCTGATATCGATGTCAGCATGATGAATTGCTTCACGGATTGTAAATCACATTTAATCTAACAGCGATGATTGTTTATTATGTTGATTTTTCGAAAATATCTCCCTCACATAACATCCATTTGATTTCAACACAAAAACACGCATTCAAACACCCACAATATAATTTTATACGCACAATCTAACACCGAAATAGAGACATTTTTAATTAGTAAATGGTTTTGGTGAAAATATACAATCAATTTTGCTATTTATTTGCAATAAATCATTATTATGATAAAAATAGTTTATATTCATTAAAAACCTGATGTTTTTTCCCTTTGTTCTATATCTGTTTTTGTTTAATATTTTTTATTGTATTATTATTGTTTTATTATTATTATTGTATTACAATTTTAATATTTCAACTACTCTATATGTTCTATGTCTATGTCCTTTGTTCTATATCTGTTTTTGTTTAATATTTTTTATTGTATTATTATTGTTTTATAATTATTATTGTATTACAATTTTAATATTTCAACTACTCATCAAAATAACTTTTAATTGAGGGGTCTAGAAGTAAAAAGGTTTAAGTGCATTGTTGGCAGTTCTGAGAATTTAGACTAAAATATGAATACAGTTTTCTAAACTGTTTTCTGGAATTTTGAAATTCAAGTTAACTTTAAAGTTTATTTATCTCAGAACTACCAAAAGTGCACTTAAACCGTTTTACTTCTAAACCCCTCAGTTATAATATTATTAAGGTCGAAGCAGAAAGATCTATGTTCGATAGCGCAATAAAGATTGTTACTACTACTAAAAAGTAACAATAAAACAGGTAAAACTGTTTTATTTTTATCGTGTACAGTTAAAATTATAGGTGCAATTTTTTGCCATGTTAATAATCAATCATTTGTTATCTGCTTGATGAATCAAATTCATGAAATTAAAAAAAAAAAATTAGAAAACAGTGGGATATATAATAATAATAATAAGAATAATTATTAGCATAAGGTTACATAGTATACACACAAAGCATAATGGAAAAACAAAAACTATATCAAAAACAAAACAAAATCAAATAGGAACACAAGCAATACAAACATTTTCCAAAACATCATGTTTACAATGAGAAAAAAATAGTTCTTATGATTAATTATGTTAATAATCAATAAGCAATTAAAGATTTGTTATCTGCTTGATGAATCAAATTAATGAAATAAAAAAAAAATCAGAAAACATAGTGGTGATATATAATAATAATAATAAGAATAATTATTTGCACAAAGCTACATAATATACATTCAAAGCATAATAGAAAAACCAAAAAATATAACAAAAACAAAACAATATCAAAATGGAACAGAAGCAATACAAACATTTTCAAAAACATGTATGTTTACAATGAGAAAAAATTAGTTCTTATGATTATTTATGTTAATAATCAATAAGCAAATAAAGATTTGTTATCTACTTGATGAATCAAATTAATGAAATTAAAAAATAAAAATTTAGAAAACATAGTCGTGATATATAATAATAATAAGAAGAATAATTATTAGCGTAAAGCTACATAATATACACACAAAGCATAATAGAAAAACAAACAAAAAATATCAAAAACAAAACTATATCAAAAATGGAACACAAGCAATACAAACATTTTCAAAAACATGTATGTTTACAATGAGAAAAAAATAGTTCTTATGATTAATTAAGTTAATAATCAATAAGCAAATAAAGATTTGTTATCTACTTGATGAATCAAATTAATGAAATTAAAAAATAAAAATTTAGAAAACATTGTCGTGATATATAATAATAATAAGAAGAATAATTATTAGCGTAAAGCTACATAATATACACACAAAGCATAATAGAAAAACAAAAAAAATATATCAAAAACAAAACTATATCAAAATGAGAAAAAAATAGTTCTTATGATTAATTATGTTAATAATCAATAAGCAATTAAAGATTTGTTATCTGCTTCTGAATCAAATTACTGAAATGTAAAGAAACATATTTTAGAAAACATAGTGGTGATATATAATAACAATAGTTAGAATAATTATTAGCATAAAGCTACATAATATACACATCAGTATATTTAATCCCATTTCATCTGTGACTATATTATACACGAAATTTCATTTTATATTGAAATATGTATGTATGTATGCATTGGAATTGGAGTTTTTCTTCTGCAAGTGCTTCTTATTTTGAAAAATGTTCAATGATTATTTGAAATGATTATTGAATGAATATGACATTTCTATTATTTCTACCAAAATTTGAATGATTACTGTCATATTTCAATTATTACTGTGAAATTATCAATTATTAGTTAAATTTCAATTTTACTGCCAAATTATCAACTATTACAGTGAACCTTTAATTATTTCCACCAAAATTTCAACTGTTGCTGTAAAATTTCGATTATGTTGCCAAATTTTCAATGATTACTGTAAAATTTCGATTATGTTGTCAAATGTTCAATGATTACTGCAAAATTTACATTTATTCTGCCATATTTTCAAAAATTACTATTGACATTTGCATTATTTCTACCAAAATTTCAATGATTACTGTCAAATTATTAATTATTATTATCAAATTATCAATTATTATTGTCAAGTTTTAATTATTTCCAATAAAATTTCAACTGTTACTGTAAAATTTCGATTATGTTGTCAAATGTTCAATGATTACTGCAAAATTTAGTTTTATTCTGCCATATTTTCAAAGATTACTAATGACATTTGCATTATTTCTACCAAAATTTCAATGATTACTGTCAAATTATTTATTATTATTATCAAATAATCAATTATAATTGTCAAGTTTCAATTATTTCCACGAAAATTTCAACTGTTACTGTAATATTTCAATTATGTTGTCAAATGTTCAATAATTACTGCAAAATTTAGTTTTATTCTGCCATATTTTCAAAGATTACTAATTACATTTGCATTATTTCTACCAAAATTTCAATGATTACTATCAAATTATAAATTATTGTTGTCAAATTATCACATATTATTGTCAAGTTTCAATTATTTCTACCAAAATTTGAATGATTACTGTCATATTTCAATTATTACTGTGAAATTATCAATTATTAGTCAAATTTCAATTTTACTGCCCAATTATCAACTATTACAGTGAACCTTTAATTATTTCCATCAATATTTCAACTGTTACTGTAAAATTTCGATTATATTGTCAAATTTTCAATGATTACTGTAAAATTTCGATTATGTTGTCAAATGTTCAATGATTACTGCAAAATTTACATTTATTCTGCCATATTTTCAAAAATTACTAATGACATTTGCATTTTTCTACCAAAATTTCAATGATTACTTCCAAATTATTAATTATTATTATCAAATTATCAATTATTATTGTCAAGTTTCAATAATTTCCACCAAAATTTCAACTGTTACTATAAAATTTCGATTATGTTGTCAAATATTCAATGATTACTACAAAATTTACATTTATTCTGCCGTATTTTCAAAGATTACTAATGACATTTGCATTATTTCTAAAAAATATATCAAAAACAAAACAGTATCAAAATGGAACACAAGAAATAAAAACATTTTTAAAAACTTGTATGTTTACAATTAGAAAAAAATAGTTCTTATGATTAATTTATTAATTATTACCCTACCACTTAATAACTAAACTAGTTTTCAATATAAACTATCTGTGTATTTTAACCTTGCACTAAAAGCCACTAAAACCTTAGTTCTAACACATCTAACACAAATGTGTGTTTTTGTTTTAACACATTTTCATTTATTTTATATCTTCTCGTGAAATTTCATTGTATTATATTTCTAAATAATTAAGCTCATTTTATCTATTTATCTAAATAGAAACGTCATCATTTTATCATTATAATTATCTTAATCTGTATATTGGGCCTATATACTTTGCGGACCTTGGGACCAGATTAGATTCAAGAAAATAGGAATTCGGTTTGATAAGGTGAGTTGAAAGGTTCCGCCATTTTACGGCGATTATCTTTAGCAAATTCAACAGCAGTTAAACATTGCAAGTATGTGTGCATAAGTGAATTTTGGTTTGATAAGGCGAGTTGTAAGGTTTCGCCATTTTACGGCGATTATCTTAGCAAATTCAACATTGCAAGTACGTGTGCATAAGTGAATTTTAGTTTGATAAGGCGAGTTGAAATGTTCCGCTACTTTACGGCGATTATCTTTAGCGAATTCAACAGAAGTAAAACACTGCAAGTACGTGTGCATAAGTGAATTTTGGTTTGATAAGGCGAGTTGAAAGGTTCTGCCATTTTAAGGCGATTATCTTTAGCAAATTCAACAGAAGTAAAGCATTGCAAGTACGTGTGCATAAGTGCATTTTGAGTATTAAGAAATAGGGTTAATCCCACAATCATATGCAACCTGGTCTACGAACAAGGACAAAGACAACAAAACCAGTTTTCAAAAAAACAGCTGATAGAGAAGTATTTTGATTTTATTATTCTGATGAACACGATCAAAGAGTAAATTTTGATGAACCACGATAAAAGAGTAAAAAGCAGGCAAAGAAGAATACGATGGTACCTCCAGTACAAAAAGAAAATTAGCAACTAAAAAGAAGAAGAGAAAGAAAGAAATGTTTGCTGGTCCAGATGTACAATCGTCAAGGAGAAACATTTTGATTTTATTATTCTGATAAACCACCATGAAAGAGTAACACGAAGACGAAGAAGAATACGACTGTAGCTCCAACACCCAAAGCAAATTTAGAAACTTAAAAGAATAAGAGGAATGAAAGTGAAGAGTTTGCTGATCCAGATTTATAGCCCTCATGACGTGAGTTGAAACGTTTTGATTTTATTATATTCTGATGAACCACCATCAAAGAGTAAAAAGCTGACGAAAAAGAATACGATGGTAGCTTCAATACCCATAGCAAATTTAGCAATTAAAAAGTAGAAAAGGAATTCAAGTGCAGACTTTGCTGATCCTGATTTGCAGTCTTCATGATGTCAGGAGAAACATATTGATTTTATCATCCTGATGAACCACGATCAAAGAGTAAAAATGACGAAAAATAAGAGTATTGGTAAAGTAAAGTTGGTAGAGTAAAATAATCTTGGTTAAAACAAATAAAAAGAAGTAGAGGAATGAAATATATGAGAAATGAATTTATCTTACTGAAATTTGAAAGAAGCTGGCATACATTAAATAGTAAACTATATACAGGATACTACGTCTTGATAACTATAGCATATATACATATATATGTACATATATATATATATATATATATACATATATAACATATAGCTACTCAAACATATATCTATAACTACATCTTTTTATGAAATTTTCACAGGATGGTTTTTAATTCAAATTTCCTTGAACTATTCTACAAATATTAGAAGATTTTACATTAAATTATTGCATTGTTATTTAATTAACACAAAAAATGTAAAAAATATCATCAATATCATTTAATTAAGGAAAACAGCTGTAAATTTTGTAATATTTCGAAAATTAATGGACTTTTAAAAAAATACCATAAAACTCCTACAAATTATTTTTTTCCGCGTGATTTTCCATATAATTCGAGGAAAAAATAAAATTTCTTCATTGATTTCAACAAGATTTTTGTTTTGATGTCAAGATTTGATGTTTGTTGATTTTTGAGATTTAATATTTAAATACTTTTAACCATCTTGACTTTTTAGGACAAAATTATGGCATTCGCCATTAAAATTGAAATACATGGCATTTGACACACTATTTTCCATATAATTCGAGAAAAAAATAAAGTTTAGTCATTGAATTCACGAAAGAATGTGAAAAATGAATGAAAAATTATTATTTTCCATTCGTTTTCCACATGATTTTTCATAGAATGCGACAAAAATGCATAATTTTGTCATTGAATTCAACGAAATTAAATATTTCTTGGGGAATTCGTCGAAAAAACTTAATTTTTAATATTTTATACTTTGATCCTTCCATCATGTTCACTTTTCTTGACATTATAATGGCATTCGCCATTAAAATGGAAATATATGAAATTTTCCACATGATTTTCCATATAATTCGAGAAAAAATTAGAGGTCTTCATTGAATTAATGAAAATTAAAAAAAAAAACTGGTGGAATTCGTTGAAAAACTTAACTTTTGAGATTTTATAATTTGATCCTTTTAACCATCTTGACTTTTTTTGACAAAATAATGGCATTCGCCGTTAAAATGGAAATACATAGCATTTTCAACACGATTTTCAGTCATTCAGCAACAGAAAAGTTCAGTGATTGAATTTAACAAAATTACAAATTTCGTGGAGAATTCGTTGAAAAACCTAATTCTTGACATTCAAAAATTTTATCCTTTAAAATTTTTGAGATTCAATAATTTGATCCGTTCAACTTTAGGCTTAACGCTGGCAAATCAAAATGATTAACGGTGACAACGTTAATCACATATTTTCATAAAGTTTTTACTTAGCGAATTTTTGTATTGAAATTTTCTTTCAGCAAGTATTTAAAGATTTTCAAGAAAAAAATGAACAATTGAAAGATTTCTCAGTGAATTCATGAAAAAAGATCACTCCCTTCTGCAATGTGGAAAGTTTCATTTTTGAATAAAACTATCTGTGTGTCTGTATGTCTGTCAGTACTTCTATCAGCATGTTGGCATGTCTGTATGTATGCTAATGTGTTTGTATTAAGAATTTATTAAAGGAAAATAACAATTTCCTCATAGAAAAACCTTTGAATTTCGCGATATTTTCAAAACTTTATGAAAATTTAAATAAATACCATTACTCACGAAAACAACTATTTTTTGCTTTAGAAACTAGATTATAAAGCTTTTAGACTTAAATAAATCTAGAGGCTTTAGTCTTGACGGTGGCAAACTAAAATTAAATCATAATAGTAAGTTATTCAGATTTTTTCATAAAGTTTTCACTTTGCAAATTTTTGTATAATTTTTAAATATTTGTAAATTTCAGCATTTTGCAGCAAGTATTTAGAGATTTTCATGAAAACCATAGTAAGAACTATAGAACACCAGTAAGAATCTTAAGAATCTTAAATTCGATTAAATTGATTATTGATTAAATTAATGTAATTAATGATTAAATGATTTTCTTTTTTTCTATATTCATTACATGTTCTCCAATATCAAATCTTTGATGCATGTTTTCTTATGACCCAATAAAGTAAACTACAATACAAAACAATACAATACAATACAATACAATACAATTGATCTCCGCTGATATGCAACCGCTGAATCATACGACAGCGATTTGATCGCGTCGATTAAAATAGAATCTCGCAGAATCAATTTAATTGGATTTAATGGTATTAATCAGGTCCAGTTCCTGTATACATAGTTTTTACTACTAACAATGAAAAACTGAAAGATTTCTTATTGAATTCATGAACAAAAAATCATGTTCTTCTGAAAGTCGTGATTATGATTAGAAGATTTAAAATTCACTAAAATTTAAAGGATAACATATGCAATGAAATAAAATACCAAACAAAAATTTCTGATTGTGAGTTTTGTAGGTACCTACTTACTTAAATTTGATGAAAAATAGTTAAATATTTCCCATTGAATCTGTTACAAAAATTTAGTTGCTTCAAAAGCATCAATGCTAATATTCAAAAAATTTAAAAAATCAAAAATCTTCTGGAAATGCATGTTTTTTTTCAGGAAATTCAATAAAATTTGAAATATTCAGCGAACTGTATGGCAATTTTTATTTCGTGAATATAATGGGATGGTTTTTTAATACTTCACGAATAAAATACGCGAAGACATTTTGACAAAAAAAATATCATTTTTGGTGTATTTTTATTATAATTTCATCCATTTGGTATCCAACCACTGGTATCCAGTTATTATTATATTTTTTTATTAAAGATAAAAGAAGACAATAAAACATTACGATTTTTATTATAAAAATTGTTAATTATTTACTTTTGAAGTCAGAAGTTTTTTTTATGTTTCACGTATGTAATCCGTTACCTTTGGAGTCAGAAGTTTTTCTTATGTTTCACGTATGAAATCCGCGAGGAAATTTAGACAGAACACAATAGTGCGAAAAATTCTAAATGATCCACTATTAAAATTGGGCGTTTTTAAATATTTCATATAATACCACAGTATTTGTCCAACAGATAATGTTTTAACTTGGAGATTTATGTACAGTTCAGTACATCAATAGAACTCAATCGCCCCAAGTTCAACAAAAACACTGAGAAAGAAACCTTAACATTACGTTTTGATTAATATATGATATATTAAGTGAGTAATACAAATGCAAACATGAAATTATCCAAGTATCGGCACGAATGTTAGGGATTACGTCCTGTCATAACGCATTTATTACGTAGTACCGAGAATGGGAAATATTATTTGCTTCCGTGTCCCATTTCAGTGGCGAAGATCGTATCAAACGCAAATAATTCTAAAACAGAAATTCGCTTTATCTACATTATTTGCTACTTAATTTCCACACACGAATTAGGAATTATTATTGGTATGAAGTAATGTAAATTGTTGATTGATTCAAATTCCGAAACATGTGGGCATTTAAAATTTAAAATGAATGCGATTACTATAAAATCAGTCGAAGAATCGATGAATTTGAGGGTACAGCAAAAGCAAATCTCTATCTTAAAATCAGTATTGTGTGTCATGCCGTGCTTGTGAAATATAAAAATACTGATCAAACAAAATTAACAATTCCATATTGACCATCAAGTCTGTGTTGTCACAATTCGTGATATTATTATTCCCATTCGTGTCGCAACAAATAATCAAAAATTCCCACTGTTGTATGCACAAACGGACAGGGTAAACATTGAAAACAATTTCCAGGGAACATTGAGCGCAGATAGGCCGAATATGCATATTAAAATTGATTTATTAGTTAATAAAAAATGCGCGTAATTACGTGTTTATTCAGCGCGGCGCGTTTATCACGGCCCCCATGGAGATATATGGGGGGCGGCCCCATTGGAAGATTTGCCATTAAACGCTTCGCTATCAGTCGATACACATGGGCGGCCACCTTTAGGGGCACCCCTTCTGTTAAGGTCCGGGAAATCATGCAAATTCCCCCGAAAGATCATATAAAGTAGTCATCCTAAAGACTGTCATTAAAAGATTTTGTTGTGACATAAAGGGACCATAATTACACGGCGAAGATAGTAATTTTTGCTTTGGCACAGTTGACGTGGTCCTGCCATTGTAGGGACCAAAGGATTATTACAGCTTACAGAATAAAATAATGAGGTCTTTAGTTGGGGTGAATAAATGCACTGGATAATGTACCTACTAAATAAATTTAACTATTAATAGCTTTTAATACACCACAATAGACTATGTCATGATGTTTTGATCATTGATACAATTGATTGATCATTGATTGCAAAACTACGTATTTGCAGCTTAATAAGACATTCAAATATTAATTTCTGTGCAGAAGGACCTATCAAGCCACAAATTACTTACTGATTGACTATATTTGTTCCAAATTTCATAATTTTCTTCAATATCCCATTAGGCAGGATTAAAAATATAAAAAAATAAGAAAATTGTGAACTTGAAAATGTACATCTGATAATAAAGTGCAATAATAATAATTAATTTATCATAGTATAGCCAAGCATAGTATAACCAAGAATAGCCAATGTATTAGTTTTTGTTAAGTCGAAAAGCAGAAAAACGAAGATTATAATAGATATAAAGAACAAAGAATAAATACACCAGAATTGGTGAAAAAGCAATTCAAAAATTGTGGTAAGAGTTTAGAAGTAAAATATTTTCAAAGTATGTTGACTTTGATATAAGTACATATTATATTACGATTGTGTAAAAAAAAAAATTAAGAGATCATATGAAATAACAAATGACTTATGAATATTGACTAACGAATATTAACAAACGAATTATGAACTGATAGGTCCAAGAATAGACAATTCGTTTTTCTGCTTCCAACTTAATGAAATTTACAAAAACTAATACATTTTTGTAAATTTCGTTAAATGGGAAGCAGAAAGACGAAGATTATAACAGATATAAAGACCAAAGAACAAACATACAAAAATTGGTGTAAGAAGCAATTCCAAAATCGTGGTAAGAGTTCGGAAGCAAAACATTTTTTAAATATGTTGACTTGGATATAAGTACCTACATATTATATTACGATTGTGTAATGAAAAAACAATGAAGAGCAAACAACTTATGAATTTTATGTTAATCAGTTCCACAAGATTTTAGAAATTTTACATTTTTATGAAATAGCACTAAATAATGTTAAATATTTAAAGAAAAATGTCTAATAATTCTTGATTTTTGAAACCTTTAATGAATTTTCGAGAAAATTTCCCGAATTTTCTAGAAGATTTGCAGAATATGTTGACTCTGATATGATGTTAATCAATAATATCTAATAATTCTAAATCTTTGAAATGTTTATCGTATGTTCGAGGAAATTTCCAGAATTTTCTAGAATATTTCCACAGAATGTTGACTCTAATATGATATCAATCAATAATGTCTAGAATTTCTAGATATTTGAAAAGTTTATCGAATTTTCGAGAAAATTTCAAGAATTTTCTAAAATATTTCCAGAATATGTTGGCTCTAATATGATCTTGATCAGCAATGTCTAATAGTTCTAAATTTTTGAAATGTTTAACGAATTTTCGAGAAAATTTCTAGAATTTTCTAGAAAATTTCCAGAATATGTTGACTCTGATATGATCTAAATAAATAATGCCTAACATTTCTAGACTTTTGAAACGTTTATCTCATTTTCGAGAAAATATCCAGAATTTTCTAGAATATTTCCAGAATATGTTGGCTACGATATCAATATTATCTAATATTTCAAGATAAAAAATTATAAAAATAGTGTATTAATGTCAATATAATTTGTGGTTACATAGATGTTAAGAAACTATTTTTTGATATATTACTACTCTAGTAACAGCAATGCTTGAGAATATCATTCACAAACACAAGATAATACTAAATAGCAAATATGTCAAGTATAAAGTGTTATAAACTAATGCTGATTGATGCTGATGCTGAATAGCTGATTGATGTTTGAGAATATCATTTTAAAACACAAGATTGTACTAAATATCAAGTATCCCAAGAGTAAAGTGTTGGATATTAATACAATTCAATGTGTTATATAACAATATATTAGTAAATAACAGTAATAAATTGAATTAATATTGATACGCTAGTTTTTGAGTTATCACTAATAAAGTAATAGAAATATTTGAAAATATCAAGTAAAACACATACTCAGATTAAAATATCAAATATCACAATAATGACACATTCGATAATAATCAAATTCAACACGTTAAATACCAATAGTATTGTTAACATTAGCATAAAATTGCTGATGCTGAGTGATGCTCAATAGCTAATTGCTAAATTAATATTGATTCGAAGTTTTCAAATATCACCAATACAGTAATAAATAAAGTAAGTAAACTTCAACTTGGCACTTCTATAAATGCAATATGATAATAGTTCTAGTTAATATGTTGTTAATTAGTTAATTTGTAGTTAATTTAACGATGGTGTAGTTAATTTTGTATGTTTGAATAAAATAACTATTTTTTCAAATACTTGACTACAAATTTGAACAAAATTATCTACATTTCTAAATTCTCTTTTTAATACTAAAAAAAGTTGAGTCTACCCAATCTTTATTTTTTCATATTTTGGATTCAAAATTGCCAAAATAATATCTTATTGGGATATCAAATTGGATATGCACGTTTTCAAGAAAATAATATTTTGGTTAGGTTTTAACCTTTAAATTACTCCAATAATTTTTACAATTGTTAAATAAACAATCTGCTATATTGTATTCGTTTTTATAAGACAATTTTTTTAATTGTGTTTTAGCGTATAAAGTTTTTCGAGTTTACGAGTTTTAGCCTACATATTATTACTATAATTTCCGCACTTATTTTTGAAACTATTCTTAGTTTTCCGGAATTTTCTTTTAAAATTATTAATACATTTATTATAATCGAGATTTTAAAGTTCATTGTGCATGTTTCAACAGTAGCGCTATTTTTATCAAGTATAGACTACAAATATTAATAAAACTTTCTACATTTCATAAATACACCTTTTTTATGTGTTTTATTAGTGGTATACAATAGATCAGATTCATATTAATCCAATTTTTATACTATTAGAAAATGGAAAAATTAGAATTTTTCATCCCAATATTGGCATTATTCTGCCAATTTTGAATCTGACAAATTATGGAAAAACTAAAGGTCAGGTATCATTTATTTTTTCCAGAATTTTCCATATTCAAAATTGGCAGAATGATGCCATACTGGGATGAAAAATTGCTTCTGCATGTCTTTACAAAACCAGTTCTTTTGTTTAGTTTTAGACTATAAATTATTACTTAAATTTTTACATTTTTAAATACAATTTGCTTTTGAAAATTGGAAAACCTAAGAATACCCCATTCTTTTAAAACTATAAATACATTACAATAATCGAGATTCTTTATTTAATTTTACATGTTTGACAAAATCACAATTTTTTTAAAGTTCTCGACTACAAATATAAAAAAAAAAACTATATTTCACAAATAGACGTTTTACTAGATATTACCTTTAGTTTTAGTTTTTAGTTTCAGTTTTTCCAGAATTTGGATTATTATCATTATATTATCATATTAATATACAACGCATTTCTATCAATTTCATTTGTTGCCAATAATTACAGATATATTTATACATCGCACAATAAATTATACCTTTTTAACTTCAACATGGCACTAATCACAGTCAAGTTGGCATTAATCATTATCAACTTGGCATTCATCAAAACTATGTTGGCATGAAACAAATTCTTATTGTCATTCTTTAATGTCAAAATAGTTCTGATTAATGCCAAACTGATAATGTTTAATGCCAACTTGACTGTTATTAGTGCCAAGTTGAAGTTTAAAAGTATAGCGCATTACTATCAATTTCATTTGTTGCCAATAATTACTGATATGTTTATATGTCACACAATAAATTATACCTTTTCAACTTCAACTTGGCAATAATCACAGTCAAGTTGGCATTAGTCATTATCAGTTTGGTATTACTCAAAACCATGTTGGCATGAAACAAGTTCTTGTTGTCATTGTTTAATGTCAACATGGTTCTGATTAATGCCAAACTGATCATGTTAATGCCAACTTGACTGTTATTAGTGCCAAGTTGAAGTTGAACAGTTATACTTTATTGTGTGATATATAAACATATCAGTAATTATTGGCAACAAATGAAATTGGTAGTAATGCGCTACACATTTTCAACTTTAACTTGGCATTAATCACAGTCAAGTTGGCATTAATCATTATCAGTTTGGCATTCATCAAAACCATGTTGGTATGAAACAAATTCTTGTTGTCATTGTTTAATGTCAAAATAGTTTTGATTAATGCCAAACTGATTATGTTTAATGCCAACTTACTCAAAACCATGTTGGCATGAAACAAATTCTTGTTGTCACTGTTTAATGTAAAAATGGTTTTGATTAATGCCAAACTGATAATGTGATTAGTGCCAAGTTCAAGTTGAAAAGGTGTAGCGCATTACTACCAATTTCATTAGTTGCCAATAATTACTGATATGTTTATATATCACACAATAAAGTATACCTGTTCAACTTCAACTTGGCACTAATCACATTCAAGTTGGCAGTAATCATTATCACTTTGGCATTACTCAAAACCATTTTGGCCATTAAACAATGACAACATGAATTTGTTTAATGCCTATATAGTTTTGATTAATGCCAACATGGTTTTGATTAATGCGAAATTGATAATGATTAATGCCAACTTAAATGTGATGATGCCAAATTGATGTCGATAAGGTATAGTTCTTAAGATAACACCAATAACGTTCGAGCAAAAGAACTAAAACATAATGTTTCTCTGCTGACTGCTGTAGATCAATTTTATAAAGAATTCTCAACAAGTTACAATACCAAATACTTTCAAGTTGGAGTACCACTACCATACAAAGACGAAGTCTATATAACCAATTTCTGGCCGAGAGGAACAAGATACGAAAGATATAACTTCAGAAACACTTTTTAGACAGCAAAACATCAAATTCTCAACAAGCAATCCCAACGTAGTAGAAGACAACAAAACAGAACAAAAAAGACAACAACAAAAACACACAAGAACCGAAAATAAACTAAGGTTCTTCTCACACAATGTATCTACAAGGATACAAGTATCTTACCTAACCAACATTTCAGACCATTACCCTATCACATATATTAATTATACTTACATTTTGTCTAAAATTTTATTTTGTTTTCTTATTATTATTATTATTGATTATTGATTATTGATAACTGTAAATATAACATTCACGCAAAGTGTTATAGAAAACGCTTTACTTACTTATTTGCAAAGGTATTTACGAACTTACTGTACTTATTATTATATACATTTATTATACTTATACACAGTGAACTTTAAATATTAATAATAATAATAATAATGTTTATTCATGCCAGTATCCAAAAGGATTTACATATATCAAATTAAAGTTAAAAATTGAAATAACACGCAAAACATAATACAGACAACAAATGCAGATATACATAAAAACATATTAAAACATATTATTATTATTATTATTAATAGCTGAGAGGAAGAAGGTTTACATGCCAAAACTATGGGAAATGAATAAATTTTGTATAATTTATCCGTTGAAAAAGTGTGATACGTGAGTTGTACAAGATTTATAATGTAATAATAATAATACCAAGTGTAATAATTCTAAACATTTCAATGCAACTCATAGTTTGGCCAGATTTTTTTCATAAACTTGAGATGGTATGTATTATTATTATTAATAGGTGAGAGGAAGAAGGTTTACATGCCAGAACAATGGGAAATGAATGAATTTTGTATAATTTATCCTTTGAAAAAGTGTGATAAGTAGTTGTACAAGAGTTATAATGTAATAATAATAATAAAAAGTATAATAATTCTAAACATTTCAATACAACTCGTAGTTTGGCCAGATTTTTTTCAAAAACTTGAGATGGTATGTATTATTATTATTAATAGGTGAGAGGAAGAAGGTTTACATGCCAAAACTATGGGAAATGAATGAATTTTGTATAATTTATTCTTTGAAAAAGTGTGATAAGTAGTTGTACAAGAGTTATAATGTAATAATAATAATAAAAAGTGTAATAATTCTAAACATTTCAATACAACTCATAGTTTGGCCAGATTATTTTCAAAAACTTGAGATGGTATGTATTATTATTAATAGGTGAGAGGAAGAAGGTTTACATTGCCAAAACGATGGGAAATGAATGAATTTTGTATAATTTATCCTTTGAAAAAGTGTGATAAGTAGTTGTACAAGAGTTATAATGTAATAACAATAATAAAAAGTGTAATAATTCTAAACATTTCAATACAACTCATAGTTTGGCCAGATTTTTTTCAAAAACTTGAGATGGTATGTATTATTATTATTAACACGTTGAAGGACAGTTGCGTCTATAGCCGTCAAGTCAAGTTCACTATGTGACATGACGGCAATAGCCGTCCAATACGAAACGGTCGTTTTTAGACACTGCGGCTGTAGCAGCACAAATGTGCATTTACCAGCGTACAAGTAGAAGCCTAGTGTCATGTTTTCGAAAAAAAATTTAGTATGCAAGGTTAACACATTGAGTATGCACGTGGTTGTGAACGGAGTAGTGCGATCTTGTTTTCTCTTCAATTTACAGTTGCTATTGATACATTTAACGATATTTTTTGTTTATACTGGTAAGTATTTGTTTATGATTGATTTTACACTTTAAATAGAAATAAAAAAAATTAAATTTAGCATTTTTTGATTCATTTAGCGATATTTATAGTTATACTGTTTACTTTTTGTTTTTTATGATATTACATTTGAAATATAAAAACAATAATGTAAATAATAAATGTATAAATAATATACAATAAATAATAATATAAAATAAAATTGAATGTTTTATTCAATATTTATAGAATATGGCCAGTTGGGAAAAAGAACAGGCTAGGCTGCTGAAGCTTTTTGAGGAAACAGGTAGTGGGTCAAGCAACAGTGAATCTGAACCTGATGCTGACTGTGCTGAAAATAACAGTTCGGGTAGTGAAGAAAATGAATCAACTACAGATGAGGAATATGAAGCACCAGAAGAACCAGAAAATGATGAGACAGGGCATATCAATACAACACCTATAAGAAACTTTTCTTTTGATGCAGATGAAGAAAATGAATCAACTACAGATGAGGAATATGAAGCACCAGAAGAACCAGAAAATGATGAGACATGGCATATCAATACAACACCTATAAGAAACTTTTCTTTTGATGCAGATGCGGCTGGGATTCTTTTGGATATAGACGAAAATGTGTCTCCAATTCAGGTTTTTGAAAAAATTTGGGATGACCAAGTAATGGAAATGATTATAAAATCTACGAATGATTACGGCCTAAAACTTTGCAATCAAACACGGCCACATACAAGGCATAGTAGGAAGGCAAATTTCAAAAATACTGATACGATTGAAATGAGAAAGTTTTTGGGTTTGTGTTTGCTTCAGTCCCAGCTAAAATTCTCCAGTATTAGAAAACTCTTTTCCATTGATGCATTACATTACCACCCAGCTTTTCCTTCACAAATGTCTGGAAGGAGGTTTGAGCAAATATTGAGATGCTTTTGTGTAGAAGAAGAAAATTCAAACGACCGTTTGAGGAAAATAAAAATATTTCTTGATTTGCTCATAAAAAAGTTTGCGAATGCATATGCACCAAATGAGGCATTATCATTAGACGAATCTTTGTTATTATTTCGAGGAAGGCTTTCTTTTCGCACGTACATGAAAGGCAAAAAGGCAAAATACGGAATTAAATTGTACGAACTTTGTTCTGCCCAAGGTTATGTTTTGAACATAGAAATATACAAAGGCCATCGAGAAAACGAAGAAAACATGACAACTATTGAAAGTCTTGTGATGCGATTGATGCAGTCATATTTAAACAAAGGGCATCATTTGTTCATGGATAACTATTACAACAGTGTACCATTGGCTAACAAATTACTGAGCAAAAAGACACATGTGACAGGAACTCTTCGTGTAAATAGGAAGGGTCTGCCGCAAGAAATAACAGGTCGTAAGCTTAGAAAAGGAGAACATGTATTGCGACGCCAAAATCAGACATACGTGTCCAAATGGAAAGATAAACGGGATGTGCTATGTCTAACAACAGCTTACCACCCAAGTATGATAAACACAGCTAACCGTCGACAACAGGAAAAGAGAAAACCAATTGAAATAGTGAATTATAATCAGAATATGTCAGGTGTCGACAGAGCAGATCAGATGATGTCCTATTATTCCTGTCCACGAAAAACAATTAGATGGTATAAAAAGATAATCTTTCATCTACTGGATGTAGCAGTGTGGAATTCTTACTACATCTTTAAAGAAAAGACAGGTTCTCAAATGAAGTTTATAGAATTCAGGGAAGCAATTATACGATCTCTAACTGGCATAGATTATAAACAGGATGGAAGGTCTTTGGTTCAATTTAAACGTGCACGAATCCAAACCAATGAAATCAACAACAATGGAACACAGCATTTTCCTGAGAAAATTTCTCCTCCTGAAAATTATCAGCGAAAAACATATTTTCAGCGTTGTAAACAATGTTATAAACAGGGAGTAAGGAAGGAAACATCATATTGCTGCAAGAATTGCATATCAAAACCTGCACTGTGTCCTGCACCATGCTTTGAAACATGGCATACCGAAAATAATGTATAATAATTATAAAATTATAATAAATTTATTTGTCATTTATTTATTTTTGTTTGATCATGAACTAACATTTCGTGTAAAACTCCCAAAAATACTTTGTTGCTCACAAAAAATTGCTTATTTCAGTCATTAAACCTGTCATTTACGTTTTTAAATTTTTGCTGTTATAGCCGCCATCGTCCCATTACATAGTGTCTAGAGTCCGCTGGCGCCATGACGGTTGTAGCCGCAACCTAATTAAAGGTGCTGAATTAATCAAAATTAAGTGTATTTAAGCAGAAAGAGTAAAACTATACTTCTAATATTCTAAAAATTACAAAAACATATAGTGTCAATTTTCGAATTTCACTTGTTTCTACTGTCCGTCAACGTGTTAATAGGTGAGAGGAAGAAGGTTTACATGCCAAAACGATGGGAAATGAATGAATTTTGTATAATTTATCCTTTGAACGATGATGATTTCCTTTGAGTGATAAGTAGTTGTTCAAGAGTTATAATGTAATAATAATAATAAAAAGTGTAATAATTCTAAACATTTCAATACAACTCATAGTTTAGCCAGATTTTTTTCAAAAACTTGAGATGGTATGTATTATTATTATTAATAGGTGAGAGGAAGAAGGTTTACATGCCAAAACGATGGGAAATGAATGAATTTTGTATAATTTATCCTTTGAACGATGATGATTTCCTTTGAGTGATAAGTAGTTGTTCAAGAGTTATAATGTAATAATAATAATAAAAAGTGTAATAATTCTAAACATTTCAATACAACTCGTAGTTTGGCCAGATTTTTTTCAAAAACTTGAGATGGTATGTATTATTATTATTAATAGGTGAGAGGAAGAAGGTTTACATGCCAAAACTATGGGAAATGAATGAATTTTGTATAATTTATTCTTTGAAAAAGTGTGATAAGTAGTTGTACAAGAGTTATAATGTAATAATAATGATAAAAAGTGTAATAATTCTAAACATTTCAATACAACTCATAGCTTGGCCAGATTTTTTTCAAAAACTTGAGATGGTATGTATTATTATTATTAATATTTGAGAGGAAGAAGGTTTACATGCCAAAACTATGGGAAATGAATGAATTTTGTATAATTTATTCTTTGAAAAAGTGTGATAAGTAGTTGTACAAGAGTTATAATGTAATAATAATAATAAAAAGTGTAATAATTCTAAACATTTCAATACAACTCATAGTTTGGCCAGATTTTTTTCAAAAACTTGAGATGGTATGTATTATTATTATTATTAATAGGTGAGAGGAAGAAGGTTTACATGCCAAAACTATGGGAAATGAATGAATTTTGTATAATTTATCCTTTGAACGATGATGATTTCCTTTGAGTGATAAGTAGTTGTTCAAGAGTTATAATGTAATAATAATAATAAAAAGTGTAATAATTCTAAACATTTCAATGCAACTCATAGTTTGGCCAGATTCTTTTCAAAAACTTGAGATGGTTTGTATTATTATTATTAATAGATGAGAGGAAGAAGGTTTACATGCCAAAACTATGGGAAATGAATGAATTTTGTATAATTTATCCTTTGAAAAAGTGTGATAAGTAGTTGTACAAGAGTTATAATGTAATAATAATAATAAAAAGTGTAATAATTCTAAACATTTCAATACATCTCATAGTTTGGCCAGATTTTGTTCAAAAACTTGAGATGGCATGTATTATTATTATTAACAGGTGAGAGGAAGAAGGTTTACATGCCAAAACTATGGGAAATGAATGAATTTTCTATAATTTATCCTTTGAAAAAGTGTGATAAGTAGTTGTACAAGAGTTATAATGTAATAATAATAATAAAAAGTATAATAATTCTAAACATTTCAATACATCTCATAGTTTGGCCAGATTTTGTTCAAAAACTTGAGATGGTATGTATTATTATTATTAATAGCTGAGAGGAAGAAATTTTACATGCCAAAACTATGGGAAATGAATGAATTTTCTATAATTTATCCTTTGAAAAAGTGTGATAAGTAGTTGTACAAGAGTTATAATGTAATAATAATAATAAAAAGTGTAATAATTCTAAACATTTCAATACAACTCGTAGTTTGGCCAGATTTTTTTCAAAAACTTGAGATGGTATGTATTATTATTATTAATAGGTGAGAGGAAGAAGGTTTACATGCCAAAACGATGGGAAATGAATGAATTTTGTATAATTTGTCCTTTGAAAAAGTGTGATAAGTAGTTGTACAAGAGTTATAATGTAATAATAATAATAAAAAGTATAATAATTGTAAACATTTCAATACAACTCATAGTTTGGCCAGATTTTTTTCAAAAACTTGAGATGGTATGTATTATTATTGTTAATAGCTGAGAGGAAGAAGGTTTACATGCCAAAACTATGGGAAGTGAATCAATTTTGTATAATTTATCCTTTGAAAAAGTGTGATAAGTGAGTTGTACAATAGTTATAATGTAATAATAATAATAAAAAGTGTAATAATTCTAAACATTTCAATACAACTCGTAGTTTGGCCAGATTTTTTTCAAAAACTTGAGATGGTATGTACCATTTTTCCATCGAGTTCTTGTATTAGCTATTCTATCAAATTGAATAAAATAAGAACATATGTTACCAAACCTAGATAAGTTTGCACAAGCAGTTTTTTTTATAGAACGAAAAATGTGTTAAACATCTTTTATTCGCACAGTATTGGGTTGAAAATGGCTGCGAACTAAATGTTATTATTGAATATCCTTACGAATATGACTTTTCTATAGAACCAGTAGTTAGTCTATGGGGATTCTACTTCACCCCCAGCAGATTTGATTGACGCTTTTGTTTCGCGATTTCCGCAATCAGCCCATTGTTACTGCTCGCGGCGATTGATTAAAACCGCGAATCAAAAGCGTCAATTAACTTAATCGAAATCTTTGTTGGGGTGAAGTAGAATCCCCATAGACTAACTACTAGATTCCTTTTTGAAATCGATATGGCTAGATGCACTGTATCAAACAACATTTGTAATTCGAGCTTTGAAGCAGTACTTTGTTCAATTAAGAGGAGTAAAGTTTTATGAATTAGAAATACGATGAGAGATATTTTATTATATCTGTTCTATTATTATAGCTGAAGGGTAGTTATTAGAAATGCAAACCAATTTTTGATTGCTCTTATAGTTTTCGAACCACAGCTGTTTTAAAATTAGGATTTTGAGCAAGTCATGTAATTTACAAATTAATTTGTTGCTTAACTGTTAATGCCATCGCTGCTTTCGTTGTATACAAGTACAGCTGATGAAGGGTAGTTATTGGAAATGGTAACAATTTATTGATTGGTCTTATGGTTTTCGAATTAATATTGCCTAAATCTAAATGAAATGCGAATAATTAATTTTATGAAAGGTTTGAATCAATTGTTAATTTCCGAAATATATTCACGTGTCAGCTATAGTTTATTCGTATTTGTGTGAAACCCGTCACATGTTTACATAATATTTCAGTGTAGTCGACTCCCCTGTGACAGCGGATGCGTTACTTTCCTTCCCGGATGGAATCAAGGGCTGTTCGAACGTCGTAACCCGTGAGCCTCAAAGCTTTGATGGCTGCATAAGAAACAGTGGTAGACGAATCGGGGAACCGGAAGAACCGGAGCGGGATGGAAATCAAAGAATAATACGCAGTCAAATCCCCGATATTTCACAGGAGTAATTATTACTCGAACCCGAGCAAACTTGCAATTAGGGGATTTATAGAGTTATGGTTATTAATGGTTTTGCACGCCTTATTCATTGCAATCGAATGAGGGGGGGCGTTATGAGGAGGGCGTTGTAATAATAATAATACCGTCAATAAGGCTAAAAAAGTGCAACCTAACAAGTGCTAATATAGAGAGCTCGTAGAACAGATGTCGTCTCAGGTCATGAATTATTCAACTGCGCCCTTGTAGTTGTTCTGCGTACATATATTACAGCCCCATTCTTTATATGTTACGTGTTGGACTAAATGAGCGGGATAGTATTTACAGTTGGGGTATCCACCCCACGTTCACCCTAGCGCTAAACTATTCGGCCATAACTTAATGATTCGTGAATTCGTCAAAAGAACACATCAATTCACCGTATTTCACGGTCGTGTTTACTATTTCCGAGCGTTCCGCAATTTGTCGCCCCTATTGATAGACAAATCGTAGAAACGATTTAAATAATACATGGCAAATTTGCACTAAACAAAAATCTGCAATTTCCAGTTATACCTATGAACTAAGTGAATCTGATATTGTATAGAAATATTTCGAAACAAAAAGGTTCTCATGTTGTAACTTTACGGAGGGGATGTTAATAATTGTCGCTAACGTCCGTGGTCGAGAGGGTGAAGGGGTACATTGTCGAGCTAATTGAGGGGGCCGGATTGCGTACCCTAGAGATTTCAGTCAATTTACACTTTGCACGACACGATACAGCTCATTGCACATTCGGTTTCACTTCTCACGGACATACGCGTACAGAGGAAAGCCGTATCTCCACAGCAGTGTCGTAAAGAAGTTATAAATGAAGAGCCTACTATAACTGTTTTCCACTCCCTAATCCAACAATCAGAAAAATATGAATTAAATTCCACTAAATGCGATATATTAAATATTTACTATTAACCCCATCAATAGCGTAAATCAAATTATAAATTTGCAGAAATTAATAATTTATTAAATAAGAACAGATATTGTGACAATGCGATATATTAAATATTACTATAAACCCCACCAATAGCGTAAATCAAACTATGTGTTTGTATAAACAAATAATTTATTAATTAAGAACAGATATTGTGACAATGCGATATATTATATATTTACTATTAACCCCATTAATATCGTAAATCAAACTATGTGTTTGTATAAACAAATAATTTATTAAATAAGAACAGATATTGTGACAATACGATATATTAAATATTAACATTAACCCCAACAATAGCGTAAATCAAATTATGTATTTGTATAAACAAATAATTTATGTAAGTTAAGTAATAATAATTTATTAAATAAGAACAGATATTGTTATGCATGTTCAATGATAAATAAATTATATACACAGCATCGGTATAATATAAAATTTAATCATAATGTCTAAACATTATTAATCTTAGTAGCTATTATACCTTAGTAGATACTTAAAACGTTTAGAAAGTACATCACTATATGACATTTCTGCAAGGTAAATCAACTTCTAATTAGCATTAGTAGCTACTAAGCTTTAGTGGCTACTAGGGTCGACTATGCATATGGACGGTAGAGTTTTAATTAGCTCGTGAAAGATTATTTAATTAATAAAAAGCCATTTTTTGCTGAAATTTCCCAAATTTTGATCATTTTTATTAAATTTTCACATAAATCTTTAGTTTGATAACATTGCAGATGTTTTGTGTAGCATATTTGAACATTTTATTTTAATATCGCCAAAATTCATTATGTTCTAAAAAAATACGTTGAATAGAAAACTTTTGCATTAGAAATCACCAAAGATTTAGGCATATAAAGAAAAATAAAAAAAAAACCCGTAATATAAAAAGCTGAGTAACTTTTCTTCAATTATTTATTTTGTACTAAACAGTAGACTAATATGGTGTTGGTACTTGGTATGGTACTTGGTGACCGAAATGAATATTTAGTGCAAAATAAATAAGTGAAGAAATGTTACTCAAGTTTTTATTACATTAAGTTGTTTTAAGGTTTTTTTATATGCCTAAACAGTGAAAATCAAATTTTGCATGTCTCCACTTATGTTTTTCTTTTAAAATTACATCTTCTAAATGAGATAAAACCATCTTTCGTAATTTGTAATTCGAAAGTCAATTATTAACTCAACGTATATTTAACTTTTTTAACTTTTAACTTTTAATAACTTTTTTATAATATAATGCATTTTGGCGTTATTAAAAAAATGATCAAAAATGCTACACAAAACTTGCAATGTTATGAAACTGAAGATTTATGCCAAAATATTTTAAAAAATAGCAAAATTTGGGGAAATTGAGCAAAAATGCCCAAAAAGTAGCAAACACTGCATGTATGATTTGTTGCTTGACACATTTTACAATGCTATTAATCGAATAAGCAAGAACAAAAATTTTCAAGTTAAAAACGTATAAAATCCCATAGTTCTTGTAGGAATGTGGTAAATATCAATGCCAAATGCTATATAAATTTGCATTAGTAGTAGCAGTAATATTTATTGAAGTAGTTTACCAGTTTCACAATTTATAAATATAATCGTATCAAAGTGAAGTACTTATCAAAAAAGTTCACAAAAAAAGAACTGAAGACACAATTTTTAGATTTATAATAGAATGTGTATTTTTGAAAACTAAAATCAACGTGTCCGAGTATTTTTCTAAAATATTTTTCATTTCCGAAATAATGAATTTATTCCATACTTTATATACACCCTGTATATCACGAAGATGTGCAACTTTAATTTGAAACTAATAAAATTAATAACTGTACTCTTATTACTAATAAAGTAGTTATAAGAGTCATCCAATTGAATTATTAAAACGTAAGAAAACCAATTTTGAAGTGCAGCTTAAAACTTTAAATTTTCAGACTTCGATTACTGGCGAAAAATTAAATATATCAATTGTCAGTAATATGAAAATTTTTAAGTAACAATTGTAAAAATGATGTAACAATTACTGATTCTTACACATACAGTTTGAAAATCTAATTGTTCCATCGTTACTTATTATTTAAATGAAATTTACATTTTATTACAAAATGTAATTATTCTGACAAAAAATACACAATAAATTTCAGATTATCTGTCACAATTGCAATGATTACTATCAAAATCTTCAATCATTCCCGTTAAAATCTCAATTATTGCTGCAAATTTTTAATGATTGCTTTAAATTGATATTGTAGGCTATGAATTATTACGTTACAATTATACTGATAAAAAAAATCGCATTAAATTTTTGATTACTTGTCAAAATTTCAATGATTACTATTAAAATTTTAACCATTTCTGTTAAAATCTCAATGATTGCTGCAAATTTTTAATGATTACTTTAAATTAATAGTGCATGCTATAATTATCACGTTATAAAAAATCGCATTAAATTTTTGATTAGCTGTAAAAATTTCAAAGATTACTATAAAATTTTCAACTATTTCTGACAAACTCTCAATGATCATTGCAATGTAATGATTACGTTTAATTGTTATGCTATACTACAATAATTATTACGTTATAATTAGTCTCATAAAAAAACACGTTAAAATTTTGATTACTTGTAAAAATTGCAATGACTACTATTAGCTATTCAAATATTATTCTCAAAATTTTAATGATAACTGCAAATCTTTAATGATAACTTTTAATTTTTATTTTGATAAAAAAAATTACATAACATTTCTTATTACCTGTCAAAATTTCAATGATTACTATAAAATTTTCAACCATTTCTGTCAAAATCTCACTGATATCTGCAACTTTTTAATGTTTACATTGAATTATTATTCCATATTATTATTGTGTTATAATTATTGTGATAAAAAATATACATTAAATTTTTGATTACCTGACAGACAAGTTTCTTTGTAAGCTGTCACATTTATACTAATCACAATATATCATTGTAAAGTGAGATTTTGGCGCAAATTGTTGAAAATTTAATAATAATAATTATCAATTCTCTCAATTTACAATGAAATTTTGTGATTAGTATAAATGTGATAGCTTACTAAGAACCTTATATAATCTTCCAATGAAAAGTTAAAATTTGTTATAAAACTTTGGGATTTTCATTATATTTTGTAAATTATAATCAAAAATTTGCAAAATTCCAATGAAAATTTCGTAATTTTCATTTGCAATGAATTTCTATAATCTCGAATGAAAGTTAGTATTTGTAATAATTTCCACTGAAAATTGTGCAATTACAAAATATTGTAATGTATAATAAAAATAGTGATATAATATTTTCGAGTGCAATTGTAAGTCTAGTGAATAATTTTTTGTATAAAAAACATACTGTATACATTTAATATACTTTAATATTTTATATATTATTGAATACTTTTAATGTTTTATGAAAATTTTGCAATTTATAATGAGACTTTCATAATTTTTAGCACAGTTTTTCAAGTCAAATTTTCACAACTTTCGATGAAAGTTATTTACATTGCAAATGCAACACTAAGTTATGAAAATTTTGTAATATGCAATAACATTTTTGAAACTCTTATACATTTCTAATTAAATGTTGAGATTTGTAATAAAAAATGGAATTTCTGTAAAAGTTTGTAAATAAGAATACAAATTTTATAATTTACAATGAAAAAATCTTTTTTTTCCAGTGAAACTTCTACAATTTACAATTAATACCATTAATAAATATTTTTTTGGAAAATAAACCTTTGGTTTTTGTAATAAAACTAATTTTTTAGTTTATTAAAATTTTCAACATTTCCAGTAAAAATTGTGTAATTACTTATAAAATGTTGTAGTTGTAGCTTAGAAGCTACAAAACACACACACAAGAATCATAATAGAAAATAAAAATATACCAACATCGAAACCATAATATATCAAAACAAAATTATGAAATTTTTAATGTAAATTGCAAAGTATCAATTAATATTGTAAAATTCAGATTTTATATTTCATCTTCAACATTTAGTGTGCAATGAGGCACAACAAAAAATATTTAATATTTCAGTAAATAAGTTAGAATAAAAAAATGAAATGGTAAGTATACAAACTCAATATTTTCAATTTTTAATCGAAAATATGAAGTTTATAATGTTTTTTTCGTAATTTTCAGTATAGTTTTGCAATTAGAAATCTGAATTTTACAATATTTGTTGATACTTTGCAATTTACATTAAAAATTTCATAATTTTGATTTGATATATTATTGTTTTGATGTTGGTATATTTTTATTTTCTATTATGATTTTTGTGTGTGTGTTTTGTAACTTCTAAGCTAATCAATATTCTTATTATTATTATTAGTTTCCACTTGCCAATAAAAATATGTAATCAGGAATTTCAAAAGGCAGTATTACAATTTTCCAATATAATTTTATTATAGTTTGGCAATTTGCCCTGGAGGTTTGTAAAAATCATAATTTCTAGTGATGCTCTTGCAATTTTCAATGATAGTTTCATATTCTGCAATGATAATTTGTATGTTATAAGAAAATTGGACGAATTTTGTATAATTTTTATAACATTTCTTGAAAACCTTTATATTTCTAGTTAAAGGAAAACACATGCTCATAGAAAATAACAAATATCTCAAGAATCACACATTGGATATTAATGCAATTAAATACATTAGAAACTAACATATTTCTGAATATTATTAATAAATTGCATTGATATTGGTACGCTGGTTTGGGAGATTTCGCTAATGAAGTCATACCAATATTATGAAATACCAATAGAAAGCATATGACTAGAGTTAATAGCAAAGTTTAAGAGTTACGCATTGAATATTAATCTAATTAAATACTTTAGAGAACGTATTAAAATTGTCATAATTTTGGCGAAAATGAAATAATTACCTTTAAAAAAATTCAACTATTTCTGTCAAAATGTCAATGATCACTGCAAATTTTCAAAGATTAATTTGAATTGTTATGTTGTACTACAATTATTAAGCTATAATTATTCAGATAAAAACATTTTTGATTACCTGTCAAAATTTGAATGATTACTATTAAATTAATTACTATTAAAATATTGAAAGCTAAAGCAAATGTTTCGTAGGAAACAACATTTTATTGCATACATTACAGTGCAGAAGATGTATGTTTAAACCGGTGTATTGCTGATATAGCTCATGCCAGATAAGATGTCACTTTTCACATAAAACCGAAGTCCCTCCTCTGTCCTGTCGGATTGGTCAACACAGAAAAGCAAATGCATCTCTTGGAGCATTTTAGATTATTGAGGTACAATAGTGAGCTTACCCCCCCTTACACCCCAATAGTTGGGGTGTAAGGGGTGAAGGTTAACCTCTTGGTAAAGCCAACCCAAATGACAACCTCACCTGCCCGCGGTGCACCCTGCTACACTACTAACGAGGCTCTGTCGACCGAATATTTGCCGGAATAAGCAGACCTCTCCTACCAGCCAACAGCTTCGGGTGGAAGAGCTGGCAGGAGAAAGGGCACCCTCTTGTCCATGGGATGAGAAATCATCCCAAAAGGCGGAAGAACCAAGAATTGGTCAACGGCATGAGGATGCAGCAAGCAAGGGGAAACTACTGCATTAATGATCTACGGATATCCTTAGTATAAATCATTATGGCGACGTTCAAAACAAAATTTTCCGGAGTAATAAGTTCCCCAATCGGATCTCCGGGGGGAACAGCTATGAACAAAACTATAAAACTAAACAAACTAAAACCAAACAAACTAAAAATTGGCACATGGAACGTGAGATCCATGTATGAATCTGGAAGGATGCACAATGTTGTACACGAAATGCAAAGACTGGAACTCAACATATTAGGAATCAGTGAAACCAGATGGCCAGGTCACGGCCAAGTCTCAATAGAGAATGGTATGCTATACTTCTCTGGAAACGAAGATAGTCATCACAGACACGGTGTCGCAATTATGGTGTCGAAAGATATTATGGCGTCCATCACAAACTTTATTCCTATCTCAGACCGAGTCATGCTCCTACAAATACAGACCAACTCAAGGAAGCTAAACATACTACAAATATATGCTCCCACTGCAGACAAACCTGAAGAAGAAATCGAGCTATTCTACGAACTAATCAAACAGACGCTTCAATCACTAAACTCAAGAGATATCACTATAATACTTGGGGACTTTAACGCGAAGGTTGGTAAAGGAAGATGTGACAAATACATAGGTGAATATGGGCTGGGCACAAGAAACGAAAGAGGCGATAGATTAGTACAATTTTGCCAAGAGGAGGAACTGATAATAACAAATACTTTCTACAAGCTTCCAAAGCGACGGCTCTACACATGGAAATCACCACAGGACAAGGATCAAAAACCAATAAGAAATCAAATAGACTATGTCTTAATAAACGCGAGATATAGAAATTGCATCAAGTCAGTTAAGGCGTATCCGGGCGCTGATGTCTCCTCGGACCACAATCCGTTAATAGCCCAAATGAACATCAGACTTAAAAGAACACCGAAGAAGAGAGACAGTCAGATAAATGTAGAGTACTTAAAGGAACAAGACGTACGAAATGAGTTACAAACAGAAATAAATGAAAATTTGAAAACACTTGAAAATAAAGAAGAATACCGACAATGCAGGGACGTAAACGAAAAATGGTGCGGCATCAAATCAGCCCTATTGGAACCATCGACAGCCATTCTAAAGAAAGAAAAATCCCGAGGAAGGAAAAAATGGATAACGAATGAAATACTTAATCTCATGGATAAGAGAAGAAGTTTTAAAGGAAAAAGTTCTCAACAATATAAGGAAATTCATCGAATACTCCGCACAAAGATCAGAGAAGCAAAGGAAGAGTACTACAAACAACAATGTGAAGAAATTGAGGAGTTGCAAGCAAAACACGACAGCTTTAACATGCACAAAAAAGTCAAAGAATTCGCAGGCTTCAGTACACACAAACAACTCAATATATTGTATGACAACAACGGGAAAATAGTCTCAGAGATAGGGCAAAAACTTGAAGTATGGAAGAACTACATAGCACAGCTCTTCGATGATGAGAGACGGAAAACTATTCTCGAAAATATAGAAGGGGAGGTGGGCCCGGACATAATTAAAGAAGAAGTAATATATGCACTGAATACACTAAAGAACAAAAACGCAGCAGGTCCAGACCAACTGCCAGCAGAAATTCTTAAACTGATAGAGGAGGACCAGATTCATATTCTAGTAGAAATAATTAATACCATATACACAACAGGAGTGATACCAAATGAATGGTTGCTATCAACTTTTATAACCCTCCCAAAAAAGAAAAGTGCCAAGCATTGCTCCGACTACCGTACGATTAGCCTAATGGCACACACACTGAAAATCCTGTTGAAGGTGATCCATAATAGAATATACAGGAAACTAGATGCAGACATCAGCGACACACAATTTGGATTCCGCAAAGGCCTAGGAACAAGGGAGGCACTGTTTGCACTTAATGTCCTGTCGCAAAGATGCCTAGATATGAATCAAGACCTACACGTTTGCTTCATAGACTATAACAAAGCCTTTGACAAAGTTAGACATGACAAACTAATAGATACGCTAATAAAGAGAAAGATAGACCTTAGAGACATAAGAATAATCTCAAACCTCTACTACAACCAGAAGGCAGCAATAAGAGTAGCAGACACAACATCCGAAGAAATAGAAATACAGAGAGGTGTCCGTCAAGGGTGTATTCTCTCACCAACCCTCTTTAATCTCTACTCAGAGGACATAGTAAATAAAGCACTCGATGATCAAGACATAGGCATAAAAATTAACGGCATGTCAATAAATAATCTGAGGTACGCCGACGATACGGTTCTTTTAGCTGAAACGCTCGAAGACCTACAGACGCTAATTAATAAAATAGTCACAGAAAGTGAAGAATATGGGCTATCACTGAACATAAACAAAACAAAATACATGCTAATAACTAAAACAACTCAGGACAACCATCGAGTATATGTAAAGAACCAGCCTATTGAAAGGGTAAGAGAATACAAATACCTAGGCACAACCATTAATGAAAATAATGATAGCTCCCAAGAAATTCGAATCAGAATCGAACAGGCAAGAAGCTCCTTTTCTAAAATGAAGAGCCTTTTCAGTTGCCGAGATCTAAACCTCGATCTAAAAATTCGAATGATGAGATGCTACGTACTATCAATACTATACTACGGAATGGAATCCTGGACACTGAAAGCAATCGACATAAAGAGACTGGAGGCATTCGAGCTATGGATATATCGAAGAATACTGAGGATCTCGTGGGTAGAGAAAATAACGAATGTAGAAGTGATGAGACGTATGAATAAAGAAAAAGAAGTAATTCTGACAACTAAGCAAAGAAAACTGGAATATATAGGACATATCATGAGAGGAGAAAAATATCAAATACTACAAGTAATTATGCAGGGGAAAATTAGAGGAAAGAGGTCCATAGGAAGGAGACGAAACTCATGGATGAAAAACCTTAGAGAGTGGTTTGGCTGTACTAGCAACCAATTATTTAGAAATGCGGTCTCAAAAGTGAAGATCGCCTTGATGATTGCCGACCTTCGTATCGGAGATGGCACCTAAAGAAGAAGAGTGAGCTTACAGTCCCTGAATAATGTAGTTGCTTATTCCAAAGCACTTCATTTCTAAGGATCAAAGGAATAACTTTATGGCTTTATGACTGAAAACCGCTCCCGTGGTTTTGGATGCATTCTCATTGGTCCAATTCCATCAGTGGGGAGGATTTCTGTTTTATGTGAAAAGTGACATCTTATTGGGCACAAACCACAGCATATTTCTTGGTTTCACTAATACTTATACATACTTATTTGTTTCAACTGATTCGATGGGAAATCTTTAAATATTTAACGAATTCTATTTTAATTTAATGATGTTGCTACTTGATTTAAGAGATTTCATTTAGATAGCATTAAGATTTTTAAAATACATTAAGATGTGATATTGTTACCAAATTTGTACCGCTGCAAGAACTTTTTTTTCAGCAAAATTTACTGGACTGTCCAAAATGTTTCACTGAATGTTTATGAAAAAATATTACAAAATTCTATGCAATTTACAGGACTTGCTTAACATGTACTAAACTCAAGAAAAGTCTTGAAGTATTACAATTTTTATGAACTTTTGCAAAATTTTGGGCATTTGGTCCTGTAAATTGGAAGACAATTTTCAGAATACAAATGTTCAAAGTAAAAATGGAAAATTTTCAAGAATAACAATAAACATTTTTTCTACGTCTCCACGTATGTCGTAGATTCTGGATACTATCAATTTGTTCTGATTAACAAAAATACAGTGCTGTATAACTGCTATATGCTCATTGGTCCAATTCCATCAGTGGGGAGGATTTCAGTTTTATGTGAAAAGTGACATCTTATTTGGCATGGACCACAGCATCTTTCTTATTTTCACTAATACTTATATATACTTATTTGTTTCAACTGATTCGATGGGAAATCTTTAAATATTTAACGAATTTATTCTATTTTAATTTATTGATATTCCTACTTGATTTAAGAGATTTCATTAAAATAGCAAAAAGATTTTAAAAATCCATTTAGATGTGATATTGTTACCAAATTTGTACCGCTGCAAGATTTTTTGTTCAGCAAAATTTACTGGACTGTCCAAAATGTTTCACTGAATGTTTATGAAAAAAATATTACAAAATTCTGTGCAATTTACAGGACTTGCTTAACATGTACTAAACTTTAAGAAAAGTCCTGAAATATTGTTACAATTTTTATGACCTTTTGCAAAATTTTGGGCATTTGGTCCTGTAAATTGGAAGACAATTTTCAGAATACAAATGTTCAAAGCAAAAATGGAAATTTTTCAAGAATAACAATAAACATTTTTTTCTATGTCTCCACGTAGGTGTGTGGTAGATTCTGGATACAATCAATTTATTCTAATTAACAAAAGAACAGTGCTATATAACTGCTATACGCTCATTGGTTTAATTCCATCAGTGGGGAGGATTTCGGTTTTATGTGAAAAAGTTTATGTAATCTTATTTGGCATGGACCACATCATCTTTCTTATTTTCACTAATACTTATACATACTTATTTGTTTCAACTGATTCGATGGGAAATCTTTAAATTTATAAAATATGGACTATATTAAAAAATAAATAAAGATAGTTTTCCTCTCTTTCTAAGCAACACATTATAAAATGGCGGATTTTTATATAAATTTAGTCGTTTTCATATTTTTGTTAGTGGTTTTTTCGTTTTTGTCGCGTTTGAGGATTTCGGTTTTATGCGAAAAGTGGCATTTTATCTGGCATGGACTATATTAAAAAAGAGGCGGAAAGATCTCACGAGGGGTCGATAGGATAATAAAGATAGTTTTCCTCTCTTTCTAAGGAACATATTAAAATGGCGGATTTTTATATAAATTTAGTCGTTTTTATATTTTTGTTAGTGTTTTTTTCGTTTTTGTCCCTAAATTTAGTTGTGCCCTCGTTACGGAACTGCCGAATAGAAACGTTTAGGTCTCCTTGAAAGAAAGTAACGATTGTACGAAGGACCTCTTACATAAATCCAGATATCAAATATGTAGTAAATCATACCTTTAAAATTCACCTCAGTCCCAAAGGAGATATAGTGTAAAGCGAAGCAATGTATTCGCGACAAGTTCAGTAACGGTGAAATGTACAAATCGCGGGAACACGATGATGTATGACCTCTTCGCCCTAGCTTTATATTCCATTCCACTCCCAACGAGCATCCATCATCAGACTGTCTTTATAGTCTCTTCTTCCCATTTCGCCCCTAAATACTTTAGCGCATAAATTTTGTTTGCGAAATAATGAAACCGTAATTGTTTCAGGTGCAATTAAGTTCGGCATAAGCCGATTAGTGAAATCTGACGATGAGGAGGAGCACACGTTAAATAATAACACGAAAAGTTTCGCGCAACGGGAAGATATTACCAACAGCTGTTATAGTGGTGACGAGATGCCGTCTCCGAAGGCGCACGAGAATCACTGGGACAACTCACCGTCGAGGCCATCGCCGAGTACATCGCCGGAGTTGGAGGTGGATTCACCGCCGCACTCGCGTACGAATTCGCCTTCACCGCGGCCCCCGTCGATAACGGAAATACCGAAAAGCACGACGCCCCTTAAGAAGTCGGAAGCGTTTTCGGTGAGCGCGTTGTTGAGGCCGGACAATCCGAAGAGCAAAGTCGACCCGTTCTACCAAGAGACCATCTCCGTAACAAGATCGTACTTATATCCTCCGTTTGCGGATCTGATACGCGACGCCCATATAAAATCCGCTCAAGACTACAGCTTCCTCCCCCGCAACTTCGTGCACCCAGGGTTCTTGCCGCCCAGCATCTACCCGCCCAAAGAAGGCGAGGAACGGTTTCTACCAACGCCCACGTCGCTGTACTTCAGCGCCGTGGCAGCAGCCATGGCCAATGGTCAAACGGGCACCCAGAGCCACTATCCGCCGCCCCCGTCTGAAGAACTCTTCCGCCTAAGACACCACATAATGAACAACAGCAGCGGCGTCCACCCCCATCATCATCACCTGCTAATGAGGCCCGGAATGATGCCTCTAGGCGACGTGTACTCGTGCATCAAGTGCGAAAAAATGTTCTCAACACCTCACGGCCTCGAAGTACACGCAAGGCGCTCCCATAATGGGAAGCGACCCTTCGCGTGCGAATTATGCAACAAAACTTTCGGGCACGAAATCAGCCTGAGCCAACACAGGTAAAACGTTTCCAACACGTCGTTTACATGCTGCTCTGAGACGTACTTTGTTTTCCAGGGCCGTGCACAACGTCGAGAAAGTGTTCGAATGCAAGCAGTGCGGGAAATCGTTCAAAAGGTCCTCCACTTTATCGACACACCTGTTAATACATTCCGACACACGGCCGTACCCCTGCCAATTCTGCGGCAAGAGGTTCCATCAGAAGTCCGACATGAAGAAGCACACGTATATCCACACAGGTTAGTAGTTACATTTATACCGAAAGAAACATTGCTGAAAATTATATGGTACCAATGGAAGAAGAACAATTGAAAATCAAATAAACACGTGAAAGCTTTAAGCTTCATTTTCTTTAATGGAACACCCTGTATATTTTGGTTATTTCAGATAGGCAATAACATTAGCTTTATAATGATACCACATAAGTACCCATTTATAATACAAATAACTCGACAATTGCCAATAAATGAACTTTATCAGTTGCTATTAATTACAATTTGATGTGTCTGTTCAAAGTGACCTCCCTTGTTTGCAATACATTCTTCAGATCTCTTTATTAAATTTCGTCATGCTTTTTCCAACATGCGTGGTGTTATTTGGCCATATGCCCTACGAATACGATTTTTCAGATCGTCTAGATTTTCTGGACTAGTAACATAAACTTTATGCTTTAAAAATCCTTAAATAAAAAAATCTAAAACAGACTGATCTGGTAATCTTGCCGGCCAGTTTCTGGAGCTACCTATCGCTTATTAATTATTAGATATCTGGTGACTATACCTGAAGCCAATTCTCCTGAAAATTTGACAAAGCTCCAGTACTAAATAAATGACAAAATCAAATATATAACTTTCTAGATTGACAAGTATCGGTTAGCTACTACTGAAATTTCTGAAAATATATTTGTTGCATGTTTATTATTAAATATCTGTTAAGTATACGTAAAGCTAATTCTTCGGAAAATTTGACAAAGTTTCAGTGCTAAATAAGTGAGGAAATCAAATATATAACTTTCTGGATTGACAAGTATCAGTTAGCTATTACTGAAATTTCTGAAAATTTATTTATTGCATACTCATTACAAAATAGCTGTTAAGTACACCTAAAGCTAATTTTCCTGAAAATTTCACAAAGTTTTAGTACTAAATAAGTGACAAACTCAAATATATAACTTTCTCCAATAACAAGTATCGGTTAGCTATTACTGAAATTTCTGAAAATTTGATTATAGCATACTTATTACTAAATACCTGTTAAGTACACCTGAAGCTAATTCTTCTGAAAATTTGACTAAGTTTCAGTACAAAATAAGTGAGGAAATCAAATATATAACTTTCTGCAATGATAAGTATCGGCTACCTATTACTGAAAATTCTGAAAATTTATTTATTGCATATTTATTATATATATATAATCAAGACCCTTTTCTACCCGTTAGGGTGTAGGGTATATGGCCTCAATGGCCCTTAATAAACTTCTGCCATATTTTTCTGTTCTTTGAAATTTCTTTGGCTTCTGTCCATGTTTTTCCTTTCTTCTTTAGTATTTTTCCTATCGCGTTGTCCCATGTGTCCTTCGGTCTTCCTCTCTTTCTTTTTCCTTGTGGTTTCGCCTCCCAGATCTTTTTCACGGGTGTTGTGTCGTTCATTCTCTGCATGTGGCCCCACCATCCAAGTTGCCTCTTCTCTACAAATTCTTCAACGGGTTCTATCCCGAGCTCTTTGCGTATCTGGTCGCTCCTAACCCTGTCTCTTAATGTTACACCTTTCACTCTTCTAAGTATTTTCATTTCTGCTGCTCTGATCTTGTTTCTGTCTTTCCTTGATAATACCCATGTCTCACAGCCATAAGTGAGTATAGGTCTGTATATTATCCTATATACTTTCATTTTAGTTTCTTTTGATATTTCTTTGTTTCTTCCCAGTACCTTGTCCATTGCATAATATGCCTTGTTTGCCATTTCAACTCTTTTGTTGAGCTCTGCTTCTTGTCTGCCTGTTTCATCTATCATGGTACCTAGGTATTGGTAGCTGCTAACCTGTTCAATTATTTCTCCGTCTATCTTTATTTGTACATCTTTCTTTTCTTCCGATATCACCATTATTTTTGTTTTGCTCTTGTTCATTTTCATTCCGTTTTCTTTGAGCACATCATTCCATGTTTTCAGGTTATTTTCGAGGTCTTTTTTATTCCTGGCTATGATCCCCACGTCGTCCGCAAAGGCACAGTCCGAGATACCAATCCTCTCTAGTTTTCTATAGCCTATATACAGGGGCCTGGTTCTTTGTTTCGTTGCTTTGATCAGATCGTCCATGAAAATGATGAATAATAGCGGGCTTAAGCTTCCTCCTTGTCTTACTCCTTCAGTGGTATAGAATATTTCGGATTTCATGTTTTTACTTATTACGCAGTTTCTGGTTTTATTGTACATGCTTTTAATTACCTTAATTAGTTTTTGGTCGATGTTCCTTTTATTCAAAGCTTCCCATATCCTCGCTCTTGGCACCTTATCAAAAGCTTTTTCCATATCTAGGAATGCCAGGTATGTTGTTTGTGATCTGACCAGGGTTTTGTTTATTATTTCTTTAATTGTAAATACATGATCTTGCGTACATCTGCCTTTCCTGAATCCGCTCTGTTCTTCTGACAATGACTGCTCTACTTGTTGTCGCAACCTTTTCTCCAGAATTTGTTCCATTAGTTTCATAGTTGTTCCTAACAATGTGATGCCTCTATAATTGTTGCAGTCCATCTTGTCTCCTTTTTTGAGTATTGGGACTATTAGTCCTATTTCCCACTGTTTTGGGATTTTTTCCTCAGTCCACACCTTGTTGCATATATTTAGCAATGTTTCTCTTCCTCTTTCTCCCAGACACTTAATCATCTCCGCCGTGATTTGGTCCTCTCCTGCTGCCTTGCCATTCTTTAGTCTGTTTATCGCATCTAGTAATTCCTCCCTAGTTATATTCGGTTCTGTCTTCGGCTCTTTTTGGTCTCTTTTGCTTGTTGTATCTTTTTCCTTCTCTTGCTGTCTTGTTTCTTTCTCTACTAGTAGGTTTTGAAAATACTTTCTCCAGCGTTCCATTATTTGTTTCTCGTCCGTTAGGACTCTGCCCTTCTCGTCTTTAATTGCCAAATTGTCTGCTTTTTTACTACTTCTGCAATTTTTGAGCACCCTGTAGAATAATTTCTGGTTTCCTTTGCTGTCTTTTTCTATTTTTTCACCAAATTCTTGCCAGGTTTTCTGCTTTGATTCCATAATCATATTTTTTACTTTGACTCGTTGTTCTTTATATATTTCGTAGCTGCTAGTTGTTTTCATATGTAAGTACGTCTGCCAGTTCTTCTTTTTGATTTTTACTTGCTCTTTAATCTTATCTGTCCACCACGCTGCATATTGCATATTTATTGGTAAATATCTGTTAAGTATAGCTAAAGCTAATTTTTCTGAAAATTTGACAAAGTTTCAGTACTAAATAAGTGAGGAAATCAAATATATAAGTTTCTGCAATGACAAGTATCGGTTAGCTATTACTGAAATTTCTAAAAAATTATTATTTGAAAATTTGATATTAGATTCACGTATAGTACACCAGAAACTAATTCTCGTGAAAATTTGACAAAGTTTCGACATTAAATAAGAGAGAAAATCAAACACTTAACTTTCTGCATTGACAAGTAAGGGTTAGCTATTACTGAAATTTCTGGAAATTTCTTATTCGCAAATTTCATATTAGATTTGTGTACAGTACAACTGAAACTAATTTTCCTGAAAATTTGACAAAGTTTAAGTATTAAAGGAGAGTGAAAATCAAACACTTAACTTTCTGCATTGACAAGTATGGAATAGCTATTACTGAAATTTCTGAAAAATTATTATTTAAAAATTAATATTAGATTCACGTACAGTACACCAGAAACTAATTCTCGTGAAAATTTGACAAAGTTTCGACATTATATACGAGAGAAAATCAAACACTTAACTTTCTGCATTGACAAGTAAGGGTTAGCTATTACTGAAATTTCTGGAAATTTCTTATTCGCAAATTTCATATTAGATTTGTGTACAGTACACCTGAAACTAATTTTCCTGAAAACTTGACAAAGTTTCAGTATTGAATTAGGGAGAAAATCAAACACTCAACTTTCTGCATTGACAAGTATGGGTTAGCTATTACTGAAATTTCTGAAAATTTATTATTTAAAAATTTGAAATAAGATTCGTGTACAGTACACCTGAAACTAATTCTCCTGAAAACTTGACAAAGTTTCAGTATTGAATTAGGGAGATAATCAAACACTTAACTTTCTGCATTGACAAGTATGGGTTAGCTATTACTGAAATTTCTGAAAATTTATTATTTAAAAATTTGAAATAAGATTCGTGTACAGTACACCTGAAACTAATTCTCCTGAAAACTTGACAAAGTTTCAGTATTGAATTAGGGAGATAATCAAACACTTAACTTTCTGCATTGACAAGTATGGGTTAGCTATTACTGAAATTTCTGAAAATTTATTATTTAAAAATTTGAAATGAGATTCGTGTACAGTACACCTGAAACTAATTCTCCTGAAAACTTGACAGAGTTTCAGTATTGAATTAGGGAGAAAATCAAACACTCAACTTTCTGCATTGACAAGTATGGGTTAGCTATTACTGAAATTTCTGAAAATTTATTATTTAAAAATTTGAAATAAGATTCGTGTACAGTACACCTGAAACTAATTCTCCTGAAAACTTGACAAAGTTTCAGTATTGAATTAGGGAGAAAATCAAACACTCAACTTTCTGCATTGACAAGTATGGGTTAGCTATTACTGAAATTTCTGAAAATTTATTATTTAAAAATTTGAAATAAGATTCGTGTACAGTACACCTGAAACTAATTCTCCTGAAAACTTGACAAAGTTTCAGAATTGAATTAGGGAGATAATCAAACACTTAACTATCTGCATTGACAAGTATAAGTTAGCTATTACTGAAATTTCTGGAATTTTATTATTTGCAAATTTGATATTAGATTCGTGTACAGTATATCTGAAACTAATTCTCGTGAAAATTTGACAAAGTTTCGGCATTAAATAAGGGAGAAAATCAAACACTTAACTTTCTGCATTGACAAGTATCGCTTAGCTATTACTGAAATTTTTGAATTTTTGTTTGATAGTATATTTATTATTAAATATCTGTTAAGTATACCTGAAGCTAATTCTCCTGAAAATTTGACAAAGTTTTAGTACTACATAAATGACAAAAGAAATATATAACTTTCTGCAATAACAAGTACCGGTTAGATATTACTGAAATTTCTGAAAATTTATTTATTTTATATTTATTGTTAAATATCTGTTAAGTATACATGAAACTAATTCTCCTGAAAATTTGACAAAGTTTCAGTAGTAAATAAGTAACAAAATCAAATATATAACTTTCTGCATGACCAAGTATCGGTTAGCTATTACTGAATTTTTTTAATTTGCTTTGATTATATATTTATTTTCTAATATCTGTTAAGTATACCCGAAGCTAATTCTCCTAAAAATTTCACAAAGTTTCAGCAGTAAATAAGTGACAAAATCAAATATATAACTATCTGCAATGATAATATCAAATAGCTATTACTGAAATTTCGGAATATATATTTACTTGCATATTAATTATCAGATGTCTATTTAGTATATCTTAAGCTAATTCTTCTAAAAATTTGACAGATTTTCAGTGCTAAATCAGTGAGAAAATAAAATATATAACTTTCTGCAATGACAAGTATTGGTTAGCTATTACTGAATTTTCTGAAAATTTATTTAGTGCATATTTATTACTAGAAACCTGTTAAGTTTATATGAAGCTAATTCTCCTGAAAATTTGACAAAGTTTCAGTACTAAATAAGTGAGGAAATCAAATATATATCTTTCTTCAATGACAAGTATCGGTTAGCTATTACTGAAATTTCTGAAAAATTGTTTATTGCTTATTAAATAATATAAATCTGTTGAGTATATTTGAAGTCAATTCTCATGAAAATTTGACAAAGTTTCAGAATTAAATAAATGAGGAAATGAAATATATAACTTTCTGCAATACCAACTATCGGTTAGCTATTACTGAAATTTCTGAAAACGTATATATTGCTTATTAATTATTAGATATCTATTGAGTATACCTGAAGCCAATTCTCCTGAAAATTTGACAAAGTGTTAGGATTAAATAAGTGAGAAAATTAAAAATATAACTTTCTGCAACGACAAATACCGTTTAGCTATTACTAAAATTTTTGAAAATTTATTTATTGCATATTTATTTTTAACAATCGGTTAAGTACACCTGAAGTTAATAATCCTGCAAATTTGACAAATTTTCAGTATTAAATAAGTGAGAAAATCAAATATATAACTTTCTGCAATGACAAGTATCGGTTAGCTATTACTGAAAATTATGAAAATTTATTTAATGCATATTTATTATAAGATATCTGTTCAGTATACCTTAAACTAATTCTCCTGAAAATTTGACAAAGTTTGAGTATTAAATAAGTAAGAAAATCAAATATATAACTTTCTGGATTGACAAGTATCGGCTAGGTAATACAGAAATTTCTGAAAATTTATTTGATGCATATTTATTATTAAATAGGTGTTAAGTATACCCAAAGCTAATTTTCCTAAAAATTTGACAAAGTTTCAGTGCTACATAAGTGACAAAATCAAGTATATATCTTTCTTCAATGACAAGTATCGGTTAGCTATTACTGAAATTTCTGAAAAATTATTTATTGCATGTTTATTAGTATATACCTGTTAAGTATAGCTGAAGGTAATTCTCCTGAAAATTTGACAAAGTTTCAGTACTAAATAAGTAAGGAAATCAAATATATAACTTTCTGGATTGACAAGTATCGGTTAGCTACTACTGAAATTTCTGAAAATTTATTTATTGCATGTTTATTTATAAATAGCCGTTAAGTATACCTAAAGCTTATTAATTATTATATACCTATCTGTTGAATATACCTGAAGCCAATTTTCCTGAAAATTTGACAAATATTCAGGATTAAATAAGTGAGAAAATTAAATATATAACTTTCTGCAATGATAAGTACCGTTTAGCTATTACTGAAATTTCTGAAAATTTATTTTCTGCAGTTTAATTATAAGACATCTCTTAGGAATACCTAATGCTAATTCTCCTAAAAATTTGACAAAGTTTCAGTAGGAAATAAGTAACAAAATCAAATATATAACTTTCTGCAATGACAATATCAATTAGCTATTAGTGAAATTTCTGAATATATATTTTGTTGCATATTAATTATCAGATATCTGTTTAGTATACCTGAAGCTAATTTTCTTGAAAATTTGACAGATTTTCAGTATTAAATAAGTGAGAAAATCAAATATATAACTTTCTGCAATGACAAGTATCGGTTACCTATTACTGAAACTTCTGAAAATTCATTTATTGTATATTTATTATTAAATAGCTGTTAAGAATACCTGCATACCTTAATTCGTCAAGGATTAATAATGTTATGGCAACCTTACGGTACTTGTAACCGTGAATGCAATGTCATCTTACAAGACTGCTAGTGGGAAAAACATTGTTTTATTCTGTTTTTGCCAATGAACTTGAAGATTGAAAAATTTGTAAAGCACATGCTGGCAATGATATTCGTGTCTGCTTACAACAGTTGTTCGAGGATGTATTTTTATCTAATGCCAATCAACAATCCAAATAAATATATACGATTAGCTTTTTGATGGTGAGTACGAAAGTATAAGGGCCCATGCTGCTCTATAGGGGTGCTAATAAAATTAAGGCAGCAAATGGCCCCGCACACCAACATCACGCCACATGCTCCCTGATCATGACGTCACGCCAGATATAAACGATAACGAGATCGCATCCGTAAAAATTATGCCGCCCAGCAAAACGACTTAAATGCACGATAAAGATTGATTCAACCAATAGATGGGCACTTTGAGATGTGGGCAGTACAAATCAAATTTCGTTCAGTTATAACAACACGACGACCTTTTTAATATTGTCACTACTGTTGTGATAAATGAAAACGTGAAAAATATAGATTTTGAATTGATTATATTACCGAATTATGTACTAGGCTAACACCTACTACGTATTTAATCAAGCCTTGAAATTTCAATCGCTTAAAACATCAAAAGGGGTCCCACCCACGAATCAAATTATAAATCATCTTAAGTGTGAGAAAAAATACTGTTGAATCCACCAGAGGATATTTCTATTAAGCAAAATCTGACACCCGAAGCGGGTCTCCGTTAACGACGGGGATCGTAATAAGGGTTCATAACTCCCAGAGGAGCCACCGTGACAAATAATAAGGGACGAAAAAAGTGAGTCAGTGTATAATTGTTATTATTCAATAGCCGGGGCATGGTATTATTGTTGGCGTGCAGAAGTACTTCGTGTATTTGCAGCCAGTTGGGCAAATCTGTCGACCTGCGTTACACCAACACGCCGCCATGAATGCGAGGACACGATAAGTGCCATCCCCTTTCCGAAGAATTAATATTCAATTGATGATGCGGCTCGATGTCGGCTCTCTCCTTTTTTTTAATTAAGACCCCGCAAAGTATTAAATGAAATGCAACCGATAAATATAAAGTATAATAAAGAATGCGAATGAGGACTATAAATCAAAAGCGATCATTAAGAGTCCATGCTCCCGGATTTCAGAGCCAAATTGAAATTCCTTCCGCGCTTCAATATGCTGTTCGTAATGCGCCTGCACGTTTCTATATCCACCGGGTGAATATGTCTACTGCTCTAGTCAATATTGCAAGCAATTAATTCCAAACGGAAAAGGGCATTTAAATTTAGACGTATCCTCCAATATTAAACTGAAAATCAATTCCCGTATATTGTTTCAAATCACGTTTATTTTAAGTGCCATAAATTTTGCAATGGGTTAAGACGCCGATGCCAAATAAGTTTCTTCCTGGAAGTTTCTAGCGGTGCTGAAGTTAATAGAAACGCAGAGGATTAATAACCTTTGGAGAGCAGAGGTTAGTGGGACCAATATCCAGAGAATCCTGGACATTCCTTGGTGTCCTGGGCCGCAATCCTGGAACTATGCGGACTGAGTTTCGGTTGCGGAATGTGTATGATATTTAGGACGACGATGTTTAAGCTTTTATGAATTTCAGGGAATCTGGGGATTTTACTATTGCAAAATTAATTTTAATTTGCGAACTCGATTATCATCAGGCACATTAGATTTTCCGTGCAAAATTTAATATATGGCACAATGTCCGCACTCAATATTTATATTTTGCAATGCAACATTTTTAAATAATAAAGCACATTTCTCGTACGAAAAGCCTCACAAACTCATCTTAAACTAAAATAATCAATAATTAAATATCAATGTATTACTTTAAATTAGTATAAATAAAGCACTTGGTTAAGTTTCACAAATTTGTAAGAGTAAAGTCCTCAGTCCAAAGTAAAATAAAGTCCTCAGTCACTGTCAATATTTTTACAGATTTTGTAAAAAAAATAAAATTGTTTAAAAAAAATCCTTAAATATTTCCAAACGTATGGACAATATGCTGAATATTCTGGAAAACACAACAAAATCATGAGCAGTGTACAGATTTTATGTGATTTTGTATCAGCTTTGTAATTTCTGTTTTTTTTTTATTGGAAATTCCTTAAATAGTATTGAAAATTCCATACATATTGAAGAATACATAGAAAATATTCCGAAATTTCTATAGAATAGAAAGAGAAAACAATTGAAGTATAGCTGTTCAGTGTCCATGTTTATTTCTTTAGTTCTTATAAATATTCATAAAAATGCTCAAATGTTTCGAAAATATGCCTGAATTTATAGAAAATTTGTACAAAAGTTAATTAAAATGTTCAGAATTTTATGGTTTTTTAAATGGTTTTGTATATGTATTTCCCATATTTGCTAAAACATTCACAAAATTCTCAAATGTTTCGAAAATATGCCGAAAATTCAAGATATTCCTTGAAAGAAATATAGTTATCAGTCAGTGTCAATAATTTTACAGGTATTGTAAAAAAAAAACAATATTCTTTTGAAAAATCTCATTAATATCTCCAAACGTTTGGAAAATATGCTGAATATTCTAGAAAATACAACAACATCTTGAGTAGTGTACATAATTTTAGATATTTTGTATCAGCTATAATAATAATAGACTATAATTTATGTTTTTCTATCTGGAAAGTCCGTAAATAGTATCAAAAATTCCATACATATTGCAGAATACATAGATATTATTCCAGAATTTCTGTACAATAGAAAAAGAAAACAATTGAAGTATAGCTGTTTAGTGTCCATCTTTATATCTTTAATTATTATAAATGTTCGGGAGAATTCTTTAGATTTGCAAGAAATTTCATAAAAATTCTCAAATGTTCCGAAAATATGCAGGAAATTATAGAAAATTTCCAGAAAAAGTTAATTGAAGTGTGCAGACTTTTATGGTTTTTTAAATGATTTTGTGTTTGTGCTTCCAATGGTATAATGTTTTTTTATAAATATTCTGAGGTTATCCAAATTTGCTAGAAAATTGATAAAAATACTTAAATGTTTCGAAAATATGCCGAAAATTATAGAAAATTTCCAAAAAACTTAATTGAAGTGTGTAGATTTTTAGGGTTTTTCAAATGATGTTGTGTTTATGTTTCAAATGGTATAATGGTTTTTATAAATATTCCGAAGTTTCCCAAATTTGCTAGAAAATTCATAAAAAATCCCAAATGTTTAGAAAATTGCTGGAAATTATAGAAAACTTCCAGAAAAGTTAATTGAAGTGTGCAGATGTTAATGGTTTTTCAAATAGTTTTGTGTTTGTTTCCAATAGTATAATGGTTTTAATAAATTTTCGAAGTTTCCCAAATGTGCTACAAAATTTCATAAAAATTCCCAAATATGTATTTCGATTATGTGCCGGAAAAAGTAGAAAATTTCTAGAAAAGAACACGATGGTCATTAACTTTTTTGTAATTATTTGGAACAAAACACTTTGATAAATGTCCCAGGTACAGAACTGTTGCTAAAATACTCTTTTCCAATGGTATAATGGTTTTTATAAATTTTCCGAAGTTTCCCAAATTTGCTTCAAAATTTCATAAAAAATCCCAAATTTTTCGAAAAGAATAATATGGACATTGAATTTTTATAAATATTTTGAAAAAAAACACTTTAAAAAGTATCTCAGGTACAGAACTATTGCAAAATCCTCTGACAATCCAATTTTTTTAAATCAAAATCAATTACCTACATTAACCAGATATATATATCTGGTATATATATCTGGTTTAGAATATCTGTAAATATCACGTAAATATTTAAAATATCGAGAAAATAGTTATGAAAACGCATAAAATTAAAGAAACACTGAAGATTATTTTTCATAAATTTTAGAAATTTTCTCAAATATTCAGGGAAGGCCGACACACATTTTTATAAAACCTTTTAAAGCAATAGTATATAGTATGTATAGTATTTATTGGTGTTCAGTAACTTAAGAGTTTTATGCAAGTAAAAAAAAAGAATATATGATTAGAGCCATAGGAGCACATAACACTAACACGAAAACAATAATAAAACGTAAAGTAGGCGTAAATATAAAATAGCAGCATTTAACACATAATTATAAATATAATAAATTAATTAAAATATATGTAAATGTAAAAACAGCAGCATCTAATAATACTAGAATATTTTGTTTGTTGAGAATAATTGTTATTTTAAGAAGGAATAATTTAATAATAGTTAATAATAGTATATTAAAAAAATATATTGATTTGTGGGATCAAAGATATGAAATTTTATGTTAGATATTGGTTATTTTTTATATTAAGAATAATTTATTGTTTTAAAAGGTTACATTTTATAAAAGAGTAGAGTGTAGAGTAGAGTGAAAGTATTAACCACCGATTCATACAATCGAATCTATGTATTACTATATACATATACTATATATTATTATATACAAAGCCTACAGATTAGCAAACAAGGAAGTAGCCAAAAAGTACGAGGAAGAGTTAACAATACAGCTCGAAAACAATACGATAAGGCAAGATAACACAGAAATATTATGGAAACACTTCAAAACAACATTATTCGAACCGCAAAAATGGTTTGTGGAAGCAGTAGGACAAGTAATAAAAAGAAAAAACTAGGTGGTGGTCAGAAGAAACAAAAATTAAATAAGAATAAAAAAGAAGAAATGGAAAATTTACATAGGAAATAAAACAACAGAAAATTACGAAAAATATAAAATAGAAAGAAAGTCAAGGAATTGGTAATAGCCACAAAAAGACAACAATGGATTGAATTTGGCAATAAAATGGAAGACAGCAAAGAAAACCAAAAACTATTTTATAGGGCACTAAAGACACTCAGAAGAGGAAGAACCCAACACACAAGAGGAATAAAAAATAAAGACGGGGAACTGCTAACGCAAGAGAAAGAAGTGATGGACAGATGGAAGGAGCACTTTCAAGAAGTTCTATGGGAGGAACAAAAAGAACAAATACTAGACACAAGTGAAAATTCGTGGGAAACAGAGGATAAAGAACCGGCAATTACCATAACAGAGATAAAAGAAGCTATAAGAAATCTGAAAAATGGGAAAAGTCCAGGATACGACAGAGTCACGACGGAAATGCTAAAATACATGGGACTAAAAGCTACGGAGAAATTACACCAGATAATAAGCAAAGCATGGGAAAAGGAACAAATCCCCAAAGACTGGAGAATCACACTCATAGTACCAATACATAAAAAGGAGACAAATATGAATTAAATAACTATCGAGGAATATCACTCACCAGTGTGGTTATGAAAGTATACAAACAAATAATGGACAAAAGGATCAGAGCAAAAATAGAAAATACATTGGCAGAACCGCAAAGCGGATTTAGAAAAGGCAGCATTCAAGACCACATATTTACAATAAAACAATTCATAGAAAAGAAATACCAATAAGAAGGAAAAACAATATTTGTAGGATTTATTGATATAGAAAAAGCTTTTGACAAAATTACCAGAAGAAAATTATGGAAGGTAATAGAAGAGAGAGGCATCAACCAGAAAATAATATAAATAATTAAAAACATTACAACAAATAACAATAACAACCGTTTAACCAACCAGTTTTTAATACATCTTTTTTCCATGTTTTATGCAAATTTCCATGAAATTTGTTGCAAGTTTGAAAACATTTTTTAATACATTCGTGAAAATTATACGTTTCCACATGAAATTGTTATAAATTTCCATGTATTATGAAATTTTACAGGAAATTATACATGAAATTTGTGTCGAATTCAAATTCATAAAAGTTTTCATGAAATGTTCACAATTTTCCATGAAATTATGAACTTTTCCCTACAATTTTCCGTAGTATTTGGGCCTGTTTGCAACTATAGCCATATTTTTGTAGAAACTTAACTCTTCATATAATAATTCATGTAAAAATATTAAATATAAAAGTAAATAATAAATGTTATGAAATTTTACAGGAAATTTATATATTTTTTAAATTTATAAATTTATATATTTATACATGAAATTTGTGTCGAATTCAAATTCATAAAAGTTTTCATTATAGTTTCACAATTTTCCATGAAATTACCAACTTTTCCCTACAATTTTCCGTAGTATTTGGGTTTGTTTGCAACAATAGTCATATTTTTGTAGAAACTTAACTCTTCATAAAATAATTCATGTAAAAATATCAAATATAAATGTAAATAATAAATGCTCACGAATATACAAATATTTCAGGACATTGTTCAAGTTTAACCTTTGATAATTATTTGTGCAATATTTAATAAAATGTTTATGAAACTTTGCGAATTTTAGCTGATTTGGTTATAATTCATATTTTTTTTATAGAAACGTAACTCTTCACAAAATAATTTTTATAATTTTTAAATAAAACAAGGAGAATAACCTTTTCACAATACACATTTATTTATACTAAATGTACATTTCAACTGCAAGGCAGTCATCTTCAGTAGACTTACAAGTATTGAATGCATGAATCATCAGTAATGAATGAATGAATCGTTCATTACTTGTAAGTTTACTGAAGATGAGTGCCTTGCAGTTGAAATGTACATTTAGTATAAATAAATGTGTATTGTGAAAAAGGTTATTCTCCTTGTTTTATTTAAAAACTTTCACAAGCTCCACTACTTTGCTTATAATTTTCGATACATTTTTTGGTTAAATTGAAAATTTAATTTTTGAGAATTATTCTATGATTTTTTAATAAAATGGTGATGAAATCAAGTATTTTAGCCCATTTTGTAATTTTTTTTTTTTGTATATACAGCTTAGCATAGAAGAATTTATATACCTACTTTTTAATACATTTTATCATTGATAATTATTTGAGAAATTTTTAACAAAATTCTTGTGAAATTTTGCTAAAATTTGATAAAATTTATGAAAATTTTGGACAGAAATTTAACGCTTCAATTTGAGAATAGTCATATAGTTTTTTATACAGTTTTCTCCCATGTATTATGCAAATTTCCAAGAAATTTGTTGCAAGTTTCCATACATTCGTGAAAATTACACGTTTTCGCATGAAATTGTTATAAATTTTCACGACTTATGAAATTTTACTATAAATTAGATATGAAATTTGTGTCTATCACTTATTTACATTCACAAACAATGTGAACATGTTATATTTTGTTGTGTTATTTTATAATACATTTTATCATTGATAATTATTTGTGAAATTTTTAACCAAATTTTTGTGAAATTTTGCTACAATTCGATAAAATTTTCGAAAATTTTGGAAAGAAATTTAACACTTCAATTTGAGAATAGTCATATAGTTTTTGATACAGTTTTCTCCCATGTATTATGCAAATTTCCAAGAAATTTATTGCAAGTTTCCATACATTTTAAATACATTCGTGAAAATTAGACGTTTTCACATGAAATTGTTATAAATTTCCACGAATTATGAAATATTACTTTAATTAAATATGAAATTTGTGTTTATCACTCTATTTACAGTCACAAACAATGTGAACATGTTATATTTTGTTGTGTTATTTTATAATACATTTTATCATTGATAATTATTTGTGAAATTTTTAACCAAATTTTTGTGAAATTTTTAACCAAATTTTGGTGACATTTTTAACCAAATTTTTGTGAAATTTTACTATAATTCGATAAAATTTTGGAAAGAAATTTAACACTTCAATTTGAGAATAGTCATATAGTTTTTGATACAGTTTTCTCCCATGTATTATGCAAATTTCCATGAAATTTATTGCAAGTTTCCAAACATTATTAATACATTCGTGAAAATTACACGTTTTCACATGAAATTGTTATAAATTTCCACGAATTATGAAATTTTACTTGAAATTATACATGAAATTTGTGTCTATCACTCTATTTACATTCACAAACAATGTGAACATGTTATCTTACAATTCATAAAAGTTTTCATAAAATTTTCACATTTTTCCATGAAATTTTATAAATTTCAATATTTTTACAATTTACCATGAATTCTGCATGTTTTCATTAAATACATTTACCCATGAATTATGCAATTTAAAAAAAAGTCGAAAGTTTCGTAAAATTCGTGAAAATTGTATAGGTTTCCACGAAATTGTTACAATTTTCCACAAATTATGTTTTTTTCCATTAAATTGTACAATATTACATTAGATTTGGGTCTATTTGTAATAATAGTCATATTTTTGTAGAAACTTAACTCATAAAATAATCATAAAATAATTCATGTAAAAATCTAAAATATAAATGTAAATAATACATGTTCATGAATATACAAATATTTCAGGACATTTCCAATTCCATTAAATTGTACAATGTTACATTAGATTTGGGTCTGTTTGCAATAATAGTCATATTTTTGTAGAAACTTTACTCATAAAATCATCATAAAATAATTCATGTAAAAATCTAAAATATAAATGCAAATAATAAATGTTCATGAATATACAAATATTTCAGGACATTTCCAATTCCATTAAATTGTACAATGTTACATTAGATTTGGGTGTCATCTGTTTGCAATAACAGTCATATTTTTGTAGAAACTTAACTCATAAAATAATCATAAAATAATTCATGTAAAAATCTAAAATGTAAATGTAAATAATAAATGTTTATGAATATAGAAATATTTCAGGACATTTCCAATTCCATTAAATTGTACAATGTTACATTAGATTTGGGTGTCATCATGGGTTTGCAATAATAGTCATATTGTTGTAGAAACTTTACTCATAAAATCATCATAAAATAATTCATGTAAAAATCAAATATATAAATGTAAATAATAAATGTTCATGAATATAGAAATATTTCAGGACATTTCCAATTCCATCAAATTGTACAATGTTACATTAGATTTGGGTGTCATCTGTTTGCAATAATAGTCATATTTTTGTAGAAACTTAAGTCATAAAATCATCATAAAATAATTCATGTAAAAATCAAAAATATAAATGTAAATAATAAATGATCATGAATATACAAATATTTCAGGACATTTCCAATTCCATTAAATTGTACAATGTTACATTAGATTTGGGTGTTTGCAATAATAGTCATATTTTTGTAGAAATGTTACTCATAAAATCATCATAAAATAATTCATGTAAAGATCTAAAATATAAATGTAAATAATAAATGTTCATGAATATAAAAATATTTCAGGACATTTCCTATTCCATTAAATTGTACAATGTTACATTAGATTTGAGTGTCATCTGTTTGCAATAATAGTCATATTTTTGTAGAAATTTTACTCATAAAATCATCATAAAATAATTCATGTAAAAATCTAAAATATAAATGTAAATAATAAATGTTCATGAATATACAAGTATTTCAGGACATTTCCAATTCCATTAAATTGTACAATATTACATTAGATTTGGGTGTCATCTGTTTGCAATAATAGTCATATTTTTGTAGAAACTTAACTCATAAAATAATCATAAAATAATTCATGTAAAGATCTAAATAATATTAATAATAATATCTCAGGACATTTCCAATTCCATTAAATTGTACAATGTTACATTAGATTAGGGTGTCATATGTTTGCAATAATAGTCATATTGTTGTAGAAACTTTTCACATAAAATCATCATAAAATAATTCATGTAAAAATCTGAAATATAAATGTAAATAATAAATGTTCATGAATATAGAAATATCTCAGGACATTTCCAATTCCATTAAATTGTACAATGTTACATTAGATTTGGGTGTCATCTGTTTGCAATAATAGTCATATTTTTGTAGAAACTTTACTCATAAAATCATCATAAAATAATTCATGTAAAGATCAAAAATATAAATGTAAATAATAAATGTTCATGAATATACAAATATTTCAGGACATTTCCAATTCCATTAAATTGTACAATGTTACATTAGATTAGGGTGTCATATGTTTGCAATAATAGTCATATTGTTGTAGAAACTTAACTCATAAAATAATCATAAAATAATTCATGTAAAAATCTAAAATATAAATGTAAATAATAAATGTTTATGAATATACAAATATTTCAGCACATTTCCAATTCCTTAATACTTCGTTCTCAAACTTGTATTCGTTGCCAAGGCAATCACATCGTACAATTCTTACAATTAATTTTTGTTATAGTTTCATTCATGTTGATATCAGTAATTATTGTTTTCTTTAAAGAAAAAAGAAAACAATAAAAAATATCTTATAATTAAGTTTAAGGTTTTATCCTTTTTATAGATCAGGATATATATATATATATATATATATATATATATATATATATATATATATATATATATATATATATATATATATATATACAGGGTGAGTTTTTATTTTCATTTTAAGCATTGGCATCTCGGAAACCATAAGACATAGAGATTCGGTTAAATGAGAAAAGAGTTATCGTTTTAAGAGTTTATGCAAGATGTGGTTTTGTTTTTTGAAAAAAGACCACAATTTTTCAGTTATAATACAAACTTCTTTTTTTTAAATGGCAATCATAGTTGGCTTAGCCATTTTTAAAAAGGACATTTTTTTCTCTTTAGAGCGATACAAGAATTGCTATAGTCACGAAAATATTGTGACAATATTTTAATAAATTTCGAAGAAATTTCGTCAATTTTGAAAACAACTTCGAATTTTAGAGGGATATTTTTCAATTCATCATAAATCGTGATAATTTGTATTCATCATTTTAATTTTGTCAGGAAACTTTTTGAATTCGTTTTGAATTTTTACCCATTTTGTATTGAATTATAATTTCCGGAAGGAAAATATTTTAAAGGAATGCGTTCGTTTAATTTAACAATATAATTCTTACTCTGAAGTAGGTTGGTGTGGTCAAAATCAATTGATTTAAATCATGATATAAATCATATGTTTTTTTTCATTGTAGTTTTTTTTATTAAATCATTGATTTAAATCAAAATTGATTTTCTTTTCAAATTAATCATTATTGTTGCACTGTTTGTGCATTCCAATAGATGAACATTTAAAAATATTTTTTAAAGAAAAAACTATGCTCCTAAATGTATGCCACGAAGTTGTGGGACACGTTGTATATACCATGTAAATAAGACTATGTATTATGGGACACCATGTATATAAAATATTGAAGATGTGTCCAAGAAAATGCTTCCATCATTTAGTATTCTGGTGTTAGCTGAAGGGTAATCTGTGCCCTTCGCGAGGACTATAAGCCAAAATCAGCGAGCACCAACGACTCCTCCCGCAGGACGAATAAAATTTATGGCTGATTTGACATTTCTAGCCGGACGCCAGGCACATAACTATACGAAATCACGAGCATCCTCCGGCGCAATATAAACGTGACTTTGTCCTTATCCCTCACGCCTGGGCCCAAGCGTCTTAATAAGAGAGATGAAAATACCGGGGATACACTTTGGCAATCTGAGCATGTAGCAGCTAGAAACACCCAAATAAATAAGACAAGTTAATGTAAAGAGCTGCTAATAAAATCTCTTCCCTGCAACGGAGCCGTGTGTATTCAATATTTGCTCTAAATCAAAATTTAACACACCAGAATTTTGTGAAAATTATTACAGCAAGAATTTACCTGCTGGACATAATAAACAAAACATAAACAAAACACATGTCTCATATTTATGTTTACGGTTTTGGACTGACTTACACTTATTGTTTGATAATGATTAGCTTAACAGTAAGTAACTGTAGTCACAAATAGAAAATTACAAGATATTAACAGTTAACCTGCATATAGTTATCCAGACGAGAGCTGACAATGACTCATGCTTTTTCGAACAAATTTTTATAATTTTTTTTTTGAAACTGAAAAAAGAAAAGTTTTTATGAAACTGAAAAAAGAAAAGAACTAAAAAATTAATATCTTAGATAAGATAAGATAAGATCATTTGTTAACGTTAATTTTGTATTTTATTATTTTATTTTAGTGTAATATTGACAATGTAATACTCCACTAAGAGTCAACATACAAATAAATTATTATTATTATTATTATAACGTAGCTACAGTCTTGTCATAAAAATGGGTTAAAATACATTATATTTACTTCATACTTCATTACATCATTATAAAAATATCACTTATATAGTTTGTGGCAAATTTAAATTTACATATTCCTCAATACTATAGTATGCTCAATACTAGCAACTCTGGCAATCACTGTCAAAATTTATTTGGAACGTTTTCCATACAAAAACGACATTTTCCCACAGTCGCATTTATACCTTAGAAACAAAAACAGATCGGACAGGTCTTGATATAAACTATTTTATTCGCAATGAGCTTCCCATCATTTGATATAGTTTCGCACATATGTCTTGAATCACTTTGTATAATTCTTATTATTTTTGATATTATTTTCTGGAAGTAATCTTATTGTAATCGGTACCTAAAATACCATTAATCTTGAACAGCATTAAAAATCCTCTCAGTTTACTGTTCTATTGAATTAATGTTGACAGCATTCGACAGAAAATAATACGCATTTGACAGATTTCCAGCATCACCCAAAATTGTAGTACTTCTAGAATATTCTGAATAGAATATTCTGAAAAGTGCTACAATTAAAAGGTACCGTCTGTGAATGGACGTCCTGATTTACAATACAACTGAATTGATGAACATTGAAATACCTCTTGGTTTATAATGATTCCTCTAATGTTGGTGTAAATAAAGCCGCCCAATTCACTGATGCCGTTATCTTTTTATTTTATACATGAGAGATCTCGCCTTAAGCCCTATTTTACTCATGTTCTTCTTCCTATTCTTGTTCTTGTTCTTGATCCATGTAAAGTTGCTGAAAGAAAATATTTGATTGTCGTACTTGGAGTACAAGTACTATACATTATGTTTTAAGAGAACCTGTTTATATAGTGCCTGAAAGAAAAAATGCTATTATCGTACTTTTGCAACAAACTGCAAAAGTACTTTGTACATAGAAATTTAAGAGAACCTGCTTAGAGGAACCCAATTTAGGCGCAGTTTATATAGTATCTGAAAGAAAAATGCTATTGTCGTACTTTTGCAACAAACTGCAAAAGTACTTTGTACATAGAAATTTAAGAGAACCTGTTTAGAGGAACCCAATGGAGGCGCAGTTTTACATGCATCTACTTCAAATCTACCTAAAAGATTGTACCTGATAAGGACAACCCTGTTCAATGCATGGGCGCAACAACGCGGTACTAATTATATGCACATCAAATAAGTACGTCTTAACAGAACGAGAATATGCGCAGACAATATGGAAGTATGTGTGGCGCGTATACATACTAATAGTACTTGCAACAAACAAATACATAGTAATTGTACTTACAATAAGTAAGCACTGTATACATACTAATAGTACTTGCAACAAACAAATACATAGTAATTGTACTTGCAACAAACAAGCACTGTATATATACTTATAGAACTTGCAACAGGCAAATACATAGTAATCGTACTTGCAACAAACAAGCACTGTATACATACTAATAGTACTTGCAACAGGCAAATACATAGTAATCGTACTTGCAACAGGCAAATACATAGTAATCGTACTTGCAACAAACAAACACTGTATACATACTAATAGTACTTGCAACAAACAAGCACTGTATACATACTAATAGTACTTGCAACAGGCAAATACATAGTAATCGTACTTGCAACAAACAAGCACTGTATACATTCTAATAGTACTTGCAACAGGCAAATACATAGTAATTGTACTTGCAACAAACAAGCGCTGTATACATACTAATAGTACTTGCAACAGGCAAATACATAGTAATCGTACTTGCAACAAACAAGCACTGTATACATACTAATAGTACTTGCAACAAACAAATACATAGTAATTGTACTTGCAACAAACAAGCACTGTATACATACTAATAGTACTTGCAACAGGCAAATACATAGTAATCGTACTTGCAACAAACAAGCACTGTATACATACTAATAGTACTTGCAACAGGCAAATACATAGTAATTGTACTTGTAACAAACAAGCACTGTATACATAGTAATAGCACTTGCAAGAAACAAGTACTATATACATAGTAATACAGTATGTATTACTGTATATACTCTAGCAGGTCAACGGGACCTTACTAGATACTGTTTCGACGTACTGGCGCATTGATGTGTGCGCACCTGAAAACCCTAAACGTACATATGCGCAGTGCGAGATATATAAGTACGTCGCCCAGAGCGAGAATATGCGCCGACAGTACACAAACATAAATGCGGTAGCTGTAAGAAAAACCCTGCTCACTCAGGCGGCGTACTGTGTGACGCTGTAACGCAGTTATTCTTAACCTTTTTGAACCTACGAAACCCTACGAGGGAACTTGATTGAGGTCAACAGTGTTACAAGGAGATCTCGATTGCGGTCTACAATGCTACGCCAGTACTCAATGATCTTGAGTGCAGCAGAGAACTATGATTTGGGCTCAACAAGAACTCTGAACAAGGAGCATTCAATCACGATGTGCAATGCTGCACCAGAAGTCAATGGAAGGGTTACAGAGAAACCTCAATCTGGCTCAACTTGCTTCACGAGAACTCAATCCGGACGCCAGGTTAAGAACTTCCTGCTTAGTACTAACATGCAGCATGCAAAAGAAGATAGATCGCGGTAAGTATACTTCGTAATATACTTTGCAACACGCAAGTACTGTATACTTACTAATAGTACTTGCATTACACAACTACTGTATACGAAGTATACAGCAAGCAACAAGCAAGTACTGCATACTTGTATACTGTGGGCGTAAGAGCGAGGAAGTGCAGAAAAATTGTACTCACTTTGATACGTCTTGGGGCTCTTCTCAAAAAAAGACCTACCTTAAAATTGACTTTTAAAGTTGTATTGGCGAAGATCCAGTACCCTGCAACTCCGAACTCCGAAAACAAATCGGAGTTCGAAATTTGACGGCGTGGCGCGGGCGAGGAAAGCACGAAACAAACGCAACAATCCCCAGGCTCAACCATACCCGAACTTTCGACACTACTACGCACTGGCTCTAAATTACATTTATCGTCAGAAGGTAATCTGAACTGCTCAAGATACTTTCACTAATTATTTATTGAAGACAAGACAAAGCAAACACTAAAAAGTATACGTTTGACTTGGGAAGGTAATCCCAAAGTATTATCGCGAATTTAACACTTGCTGGAAGAAATTACAAGTTAGTAAATACAATGCAGGCACTCACTCAATATATACTCAAGGTGCAATGGAGAACTATGAGTTCGGGCTCAACAAGAACTCTGAACAAGGAGCATTCAATCACGATCTGCAATATTGCACCAAACACTAATGAGGAATTCATACACACCATATTCATATACACCACACTTCAACCAAACCAAGGTTGGCCCAGAAGTGGTCTAAACACAAATATAAGATCATCTCAGATGATTCACTTTGGGGAGTTCTAGGTGCCCTGAAATATTGAGGAGAAAATTTAAATAGGTAAAATTAATACGTTGATTTCTGGTGAATTGGTTTAAAAGATTACATAAGACCCTGAAATATTTTTTGTACTTTATATCAGGGTTGATATGATTTAAATCAACTGATAAAATCTTTTTTTTAATTAATCATTGTTTTTGCACTGTGCATTCCAATTGATGAACAATTGAAAATAACATGTAACTATAGAGTTAGCATGGTTTAAAGTAGATAATTGTTAGTCAGTAAAATATTTTTATATCTTCTATTGTTTGGTCCACCACATTTGTTATAATAATTAATTCTTGTTCAAATTTAAAGAAAATCTTGTTCAAAGGATTTATTAAAAAAATATCATATGATTTAAATCGTGATGTAAATCAATTGATATAAATCACATCTACTCTAGCAAAAACTTATCAGAAATATAAAAAAAATCAAATAAATGATTGATTTATTTTTAACATGATTGATTCCAACCCAGCTTTCTATGATTTTATATACAATTTTCGAAAAACTTATAAAATAGTTGGTCGATTATTTTCTTAAACCGTTTAAAATCTGGATTTTGTTATAAAACCACTTCTTAGTTTTATTTTTATATCTTGATCTGTATTTAATTGTTATGTTTGTTATGGAATTTAAAAAAAGGCAAAATTGTGTTTATATTAAAAAACTAGAGGCTGCCCAAATTTTTTAACGTTCTACGAAGATTGAAATTTTCTTTGAATTTCCACTGAAGTTTTATATTATTGATTATTTAGCTGAACCGTTTAATATCTTGATTTTGTTATAAACAAAATCATTATAGATTTATTTATTTTGGAGTTTCAATATTTTGATATAACATTTTGAGTATATTATGAAAACATTAAGAACACTGAATTGAACGGTCATTTCTAGAAACCAATTAAATAGTTCTAATACTCAAGCACTGAACTTAAAACTGCCCATGAATTTTAACAGTAAACGCAAAATTTGCGAGAATTTGGTTGCATTTATTCAATATGATATTATTGAAATTAAACTTACCTTATTTTTCTCTGCAATCCAGCCAATGATGTTTTCTCAGCGGGTTTATAGAGAATCGTGCTCGCCTTTGATAAGGACATTAACAAGGAATTAACAAGGAATTAAAGGCTGGAAGAGAATATGGGCGATCTTCTTATTACAAATTAGTAAATACAATGCACGCACATGCAGGCACTCACTCAATATATACTCAAGGTGCAATAGCGAACTATGAGTTGGGCTCAACAAAAACTCTGATCAAGGAGCATTCAATCACGATCTGTAATATTGCACCAAAAAGTAATGAGTTATTCATTTACACCACACTTCAACCAAACCCAGGTTGGCCTCAAGAAGGCTTGAGGTAGTGAAGGTTGCAACTTCAGCAGGAACCACCATTTCTAAAAACACATGAAATCCTTAAATAATGCTTACCTCGTGGACGAAAATATTGTAAATGAGTGTAAAAATTTAGTTTATTGGTGATATATTTTATTTATTTTTTTGTTATATAGTGATGTAGTGATAGGTGATGGAAATTTCATTATATGTATGTAAAATTGCTGATATTTTTCATATCAAATTAATATTTAATAATATGAAACCAGTATTTTTAAAATGGCCATATTTAACATCATGAAACCTGTATTTATTAAAATGTTTGTAAATTGAACAATATTGGCGTTAATTAATGTTGATGTCAAGTTTCATTCTAAAATGTATGGATGGGGCTATGAAATCATATTTTATGTATACACAAAATACTACTTATACATACTGTATGTATAAGCGTTTGAATTTTCATACATACCAAAGCTAATAAATTCATACAGTGTGTATAAATAGTCAGTTGCTTATAAATGCAGTACGTATATATAGTCACATCCAAAAGTTATCATTTGGCAAAGGTTTTTAAAACTCTGTAAGCAAGAAGAGCTCTCTTGTCTTATCTTAGATTATATGGACATACATGTTTGTAAATGTTCATGCTAGTAAGTATTTTAATTTATTAAATGTTTTAAATTTTGGAAATGGTTATTAAAATTATAAAATTACTAAATAATCTGCATTAGGAATTATAAATTTAAGGGTTTACTTATTGAAAACAATTTAGGGTTTAGAATAATACATTAAATTCTTCCAAAGTACTCGGCGATAGTAACTGCAAGTTACAGCAGCTTCAACAGGATTTAGTCAATAAGTACGTTAGTCATTATAAATGATAAGAAATGATTGAATAAATATAAAATCGTAGTATGAATTATAGTTGTGAGACCAGCTTTTAAATTCAATACATTTCTAACCATAAAGTGTACACTACGCATTTCCAAAGTATTAATTGAATTTCACTTGGGGGGTGTTTGTATGTAGTATGAACAAAGTATCATTGCATGATATTACGTAAAATTTGCTGCCAATAATCTGCGCAACTCTTAGACTTAGTATAGATACATATGTACATATCTACGCCATTCGGTTTCTTTATCTATACGTATACAGATTTCCCCATTAGTATGAACATTACTGACTGTTAAATCAGATGCCTAAATGCATGTAATATGCAATCATATCATTACATGTAAGCATCCTTCGACATGCACAGAGAATAGTATGAATTGTAAGTAGATACCTTAAACGAGTTGCGCCGGGCTCATCTGCACATCTCTTTCGATTCGCATGGTAACATGGCTGATGATTGTCGGCTTCTTCACGTCGAATGTCTTTAGCAGCGCGTTGTCCTAGGGATACCAAAATCTCACCACGTTGCTGTGTGCAGGGTACCTTCCGCCTGTGCCCAAATGCAGATTTGTATCTTTTCAGCTTTCCCATTTACATGATCTTGTGGAGAAAAGCATGAAGTTTCACCCTCGGTGATTTCGCACTAACCCAAGCGGTGCAGAAACCTTGAACGCAAGATTGGTCTGCGCAAGTCTGGTGACAAAGAAGAGAATCAAGTAACGACACGAAGCTCCATGCGCAAGACGACGCTTCATGCGCAAGATAAAGATGCAAAAGCGACGTGGAGTTCTTCAATTTCGGCCATGTCTATTAGAAATATTGTATTCTAGTCACGTACGCAAGAGTTGAAACCAAGCAAAAAACCGAGCATTTTTTATTACTTGTATTGTTGAAACCAATGCAGCGGGTTTTTACGTTATATCTGAATTGCACGAGATGTTAATCGCCCTCCAAACGTTTTTGGAGGTCGAAGGGCTTCTGGTACTTTACACATCGTGTGAATATGTATACATAAATATTTATGCGTAGATTTTCGGACACGGAACGTTCACTTGGGCCCTTGGGTTTGCGCGAAAGATTTGAGTACTTTTTTTTGGCATAACCATTACATATTACGAAAAGATATGAAATTCTAAGATTTTGATACATTTACAAAAAAATCCAGCAGCGATACCAACTCCAGAAAATCAATTTTAAAATGAAAATTTTCAATTTTCAAAACTAAATTTCTCAAAAACGGGCGTACGATTTTTCTTCAAAAAAATATCATACGACTGTAGTTACTAGGCCCGTGTCCCGTACGAACCTCGACCCCCTCCTCCCACCCCCTCAAAAGTTATGGCAAAAAGATGTCTTCGGCGATTTTCACAACACAAATGTGCCAAAATGGCTTTGATGGATGCTCAATGTCATACCGGAAAAATACGGGGAAAAGTCAGCGCTCCGAGTGGGACTCGAATCCGGTCACGGATTTTTATTCCAATGACGGGTCCGAGTTTTAGGTTAGAATAAAATTTTCGAATTTTTTAATAAAAACTTTAAAAAAATCGCCACCAAGGGGGTTCGAAAGATCCACATTTTTTCACCAAAAACCCCTTTAGTCCGGGGCCGTGGCCCCCTTGCAGCTAATTTAACAGACAATCAAAAATGGCGGTTTGGCACTTTTATCTGCATTATTGGCGGAAAAAGTGCCTCAGCTATAAATCTATGCCCGGCCACAGTTTTGCACGAATCGAGCTCAATTTCCGACACAATATAGCCAGATAAATTTCGCATCGCTTACATGCGATGGAATTTTGAATTTTTTACCCCACTCCAGAGAAAAAAAAATCAAAATTAACCTTTCTAAATGAACGTTAAAAAGTCCTAAGAAAAATAGCAATAGATGATCAGTGAGACGTTACGAAAACCTCGCAATATAATCTTATGTACTCAATTCTCACGTAGAGGTAATCCCAAAAACCTAATTACTTGTCTATATTATGTAAATGTAAACGTACAAACCTACAGTTTTGGGTAAACAAGGAGCTCTAGGCTTGCAAAACTATGCCCAAACCTGAGATAACTGCAGACTTCTATTCTATGTATGTGCATGTACAGCCACGGACTCTGGGAGTGACGCGCTCCTCAAGACCGAGCAGTTCGCTATCCTTGTCTACCATGCCCCTGCCGTGCGGGACCAGACAATGACAGATACTGTTCGGTCTTACGGAGCGCGTCATTCCCAGAGTCCGTAGCTGCACGTACAATCATGATACATGCCACTAAAATAAATTAGTAATAATTAAATTGAATGTGTGTGTGGTAATCACTTGGTGGTACATACGAGGGCTGTTTGACGGAAGAGTGACTTTTCAAAGGTTGGTAACACTTTCGTTATAATGATTATGTTGCTAGCTCCTGAGGTCTTTCGGAGGTCTACTGTCAAAATTTGGCACCAATCTGACAGATAGATTATGTTTTATACTTATTTGAAGGAAACTGTTTTCGTTGTTTTGTAAATATGTAAAAAAAAAATTCGAGTGTTGATTAAACATTATTTTCTACGTGAAAAAACAATTAAAGAAACCGAGGAAAAGTTACGTAAATATTATCCAGAATCTGCTCCGTCCCATGGAATGATTTGTAAGTGGTTTCTGCTTTTAAAAGTGGCCATATGAGCACGGTTGATGCAGATCGTCCGAAACCATCATTTACTGTGACTACTCCAGAAATGGTTAATAAACTCTATGGCCTTGTAATTGGCAATCGTCGAATAAAAGTTTGTGAGATAGCTAATGAAGTAAACATCTCAACCGAACGGGTATACAATATTTTGCATGAACATTTCAATAAGAAAAAGCTATCCGCGAGATGGTTGCCGCGTTTGCTTAATGGTGCTCAAATGCGCGCTCGCATTAAGAATTCAGAAGAATGTTTGGCCGTTTTCAACGAAACTCAAAGGATTTTTTTCGTCGATATGTCGCAGTAGATGAAACTTGGATACATCATTATACTCCAGAAACAAGAATACAGTCTAAATACTGGATTTCTCCATGCGAATATGCTCCCAAAAAGGCAAACACACTTTTTTCGACCAATAAGGTCATGGCCACAGTTTTTTGGGATTCTAAAGGTGTAATCTTTATTAATTGTTTACAAAAAGGAAAAACCATAACTGGCCAGTATTATGCTGATTATGCAGACATGTATTGATGCCGAACTTGAAAAACAACGACCGCATTTGATGAAGAAAAAAAGTGTTGTTCCATCACGATAATGCGCCCTCTCATTCGTCTGCAATTGCTACAACTAAATTGACTGAATTGCATTACGAATTACTGCTTTATCCGCCATATTCGCCAGATCTGGCTCCCAGTGATTTCTTCTTATTTCCAAATTTAAAAAAATGGCTGTGTGGAAAAAGATTTCAGGCAAATGAAGAGGAGATAACCGACACAAATGCATATTTTGAAGACTTTCCGAAAGATTACTTTTTGGAAGGTTTAAAAAAATTGTAAACTCGCCGGGCTAAGTGTGTACACTTGAAAGGGTGTTATGTTGACAAATAAAATATATTTTGAACAGAAAAATAACGTTTTCATTAAAAAGTCACTCTTCCGTCAAACAGCCCTCGTATTGATTAAGGAGATTTAAAAAACACTAGGTATAATTATAAATAAAACATGTTACTTTATCCCATAAAATTATTTATTGATTTGTTACTAGTTTTGACTACTTAAGTATCATTATCAAACAGAATATCTTATTAAGTATTAAGATGAGTCTTAAGATACTCTGTTTGATAATTATTACTCAAGTAGTCGAAACTAGTAACAAATCAATAAATAATTTTATATGAGACTAACAAAGTAATGTGTTTTATTTATAATTAATAAAATGTATCACGAAGTAGATGCCACCACCATTCAAAATACTTGGTATAAGCTTCTCAATTTTTTTAATAGAAATAACTTTAGAATTGTTTCGGTAGTTAAACCATTTTCAAAAGCAAATTAATAATGTATTCATTTATTATTAGTATTAATTTGCTCTTGAAAATGGTTTAACTACCGAAACAATTCTAAAGTTATTTCTATTAAAATTAGAAACTTATACCACATTATTGTTTGATAATGATTAGTCAAGCAGTAGAAACTAGTAACAAATCAATACATGATTTTATGTGATACTAACAAAGTAATGTGTTTTATTTATAATTAATAAAATGTATCACGAAGTAGATGCCACCACCATTCAAAATTCTTGGTATAAGTTTCTAAATTTTTTTAATAGAAATAACTTTACAATTGTTTCGTTAGTTAAGCTATTTTCAAGAGCAAATAAATGCTGTATTTATTTAATATTAGTATTAATTTGCTCTTGAAAATGGTTTAACTACCGAAACAATTGTAAAGTTATGTCTATAAAAAAAAATTAGAAACTTATATCACGTGTTTTTTAAATCTCCTTAAATTAGTAATAATTACAAAACTTGACAATAATAACAAATATGTGTATATAAATTTAGATGCATTAAATAAAATTGATTTACTTACAATATGTTTTCTTCACCCCGGATAGTTAGGCATAGCAGCGAAAATTGAGACGTTTGTTCGTAAAAATAATCTAAAACATAGTAATAATTCAATACAAGGGGTTTGCAGGCATCGTAGGATAAGTTATGGCGAAGGTACAGTCATGCTCACAGAAATCTAGTACAAGAAATTAGGTTACAATAGCAATTTTATATGGCAATGTCAATATGTTTGTACTAGATTTATGTGAGCATGACTGAACCTACATGCAGCAATATGGAACTATTTTACTATTGAATTAAAAAAAAAACGTATAAAACACTCTCTAACTTTGATGAAACCGGTACAAAAATATATAATACTTTGATAATTACTTACTTTACTTCAATCCTCTTTACTCCGATCGGAGCATAGGGCTTCTACAAGCTTCTTCCATCCTTCTCTATCTTTAGCTTTTCCGTTAACTTCGGTCCATGATAAACGTTTCTTCCTTTCTTCCGTCTGACTTCCGAGGCTTGTATAAGTTTCCATAGCACGCTCTCTTTTTACGTTGCAGGGTTGCTAGCCCTGCAAACAACCCTCCTCCTTTCACAGCCGGGCTTGGGACCGGTCATAGCGGAGTTACTTTGATAATACTTAGATACTAAAGTGTGATATCAACAAAGTAAAATGCATTATTTATGTATGCATACTGTATCACGAAGTAACAGATTCCAGTATTAAGTATAAAAAAAAGTATGAAAAAAAGTTATGATCCCTTTGTTTGGCAATTCTTTGAGCATCTGGGCTGTAATGAGGTCGTACCCAAGAGATTTCTTCGGATTCAGGAGTTTGATTTCTTTCTTTACTTGTTTCACAGTTATAGATTTGGTGGTAATATCATCATTGTTTGTGTCTAAAGCCTCGTTTACATTTGGAAAGTTTACTGGTGGAAAGTACTTGTCGCCAGTAAACTTTCCAAATGTAAACGAGGCTTTAGACACAAACACACAAACAATGATGATATATATATATATATATATATATATATATATATATATATATATATATATATATATATATATCTATATATATATATGGCCCTTGAAGCCCTGGGCTTGCACAACTCTTCGCCAGACAGTCCGTGTTTGAGCCAAAGTTTTTAGAGCCATAGTTAGAAATAATAAACTTGATAAAGGCCCAAAGAATTAGATGGATAGGGCACTTGGAAAGAATTGATCGAGAAACGCTACCAAAGTGGCATTGAGAAACTCACCGATAGGGAAGAAACAAAAAGGAAGACCCTGAATAAGATGGCTCGACTCGGTGATGGAAGACCTAAAGCTTTTGGAAATGGAAAATTGGATCATTTTGAGTTCTTTTATTACTTCTTGCAGTTCTATCGCTGTAATTCCTTCTTCTGCTTCTTCTTCCGTTGTTAGTTTCGCCCCTTCGGTATATGTTTCTTCCTCTTCTCCTTCCCCTAGTAGTTTTTCGAATAACTTCTTCCATCTTCTCATCTTATCATTTTCATCAGTGAGCGTCTCTCCTTTCTTGCTCAATACATGCCCTATATCTGGTTGGTTCTTTTTTCGGTTTGCTTTTAGCGTGTTATAGAATAATTTCTGAATTTCTTTACTATTTGTTTCCATTTTTTCGCCAAACTCTTCCAGGCCTGCTTTTTTAATTCTATCACTCTCTCTTTTACCCTCTTCCTTTAAAGTTTGTATTTCTCATAGTTTTCGTTTTATCTTATACTTAAATAGTTCTTCCATGCTCTTTTTTTACGTTTTATTTCCTGCTTGATTTCTTCGTTCCACCATGCTGTCTGTCGTCTACTGTTGCATTTTCTGTAGCTGCTGCAAATGTCTCTTCCGGAGCGCAGTACAGTTTCTTTGAATTTATTCCATATTTCTTCTATGTTGTTGATATTCTTGTAGGTTTCTATGTCTTTTCCAGTTCTGCTTCTAGTCTCTCTCTATACTTCTTTTTCGCTTCATCTTCTTGTAGTTTATATGTTCGGATTGTTTCGAACTCGATGTTATTTTTCCTTTGCGCCCGGTTTACCTGTTTTCCTATCAGGTCATCTCTTATTGATGCTATCACCAGGTAGTGGTCTGATCCTATTTCTGGTTCTCTTCTTACTCTTGCATCAATTATTTTGCTCATATTGTTTTCTTCCACTAAAATATAATCTATTATCGATTGCTCGTTTCTACTCGGGATTTCTCTAGTGTACAGGTGTATTTCCTTATGTTGAAAGAATGTATTTATGATTTTTAGGTTATTCATTGTCCAGAATTCTAATAATCTCATGCCATTTATGTTCTTCGTTTTTTCTCCATATTTACCTACTACTGTTTGATTTTGATTATCTTTCATTCCCACTCTACTATTGAAGTCTCCTGCTATGTATAAGTTTCCTTTTGTTTCTTCTGTTGCTTTTGTTAGTTCTTCCCAGAAAGTCTCCTTAATTTCTTCCTTTTTATCTTCATTTGGACCGTATCGCCTATTATCGTCCTGGTTTGTTTTGTAAGTTCGTCTTTTAGTTCTATTGTTAACATTCTTTCTGACCATGCCTTCTATTCCTGTATTTGTTCTGCCCATTCCTTCTTGATCAGACATGCCACCCCTGCTGCTTCCCTTTTATCTTCTTCTACACCGCTCAAAATTACGTTGTGACTCTTTTTTGTTTCATAATTCATAATTCATAATTCATAATTCGTTTTATTCATAATTCATTTTATTCATGCTCCAGATTAGAAACAAGAAGCCTCGCATAAGTCAATCCATAAATACACAAAAATTTCAAAACATAAAATACAAAAACAAGACATATATATCTATATAAAAAGTATACGACTATAATAACTCTACAACCATGCAAATACACTAGTTGTTTGTGTCTTAACACATTAAAATATATAAGCATACACAAGTAATAAAATAAACAGCCACGTCATGCATGCCAAAGTTCCAACTAGTTAAAATTGGAAGAGTAAAATTCCGAAAAAAACAACTCAAACAAACCACTTTTGAATTTATTGCTGTTCGATACACATTTTATGGCTGCTGGTAGGTGGTTGTAAATCTTCAGTATGTTTTATTCCTTTACCTTTCTTTTTAGTTTCACTTATTACTTCACGTATGCTTAGCTTGGTATTTTCAAATTCTTCTTCGAGTTCTATTTCCTTTCCTTTTATACTTCTTATGTTCCATGCTCCTATTTTCCATTTCTTCTGATTATTTCTTTAGGTTAGGTTAGGTTAGGTTAGGTTAGGTAGGTGGTTAGAAATCTTCAGTATGTTTTATTCCTTTGCCTTTCTTTTTAGTTTCACTTATTACTTCACGTATGCTTAGCTTAGTATTTTCAAATTCTTCTTCGAGTTCTAGTTCCTTTCCTTTTATACTTCTTATGTTCCATGCTCCTATTTTCCATTTCTTCTGATTATTTCTTTAGGTTAGGTTAGGTTAGGTTAGGTTAGGTTAGGTAGGTGGTTAGAAATCTTCAGTATGTTTGATTCCTTTACCTTTCTTTTTAGTTTCACTTACTACTTCACGTATGCTTAGGTTAGTATTTTCAAATTCTTCTTCGAGTTTATTTCCTTTCCTTTTATACTTCTTATGTTCCATGCTCCTATTTTCCATTTCTTCTGATAATTTCTTTAGGTTAGGTTAGGTTAGGTTAGGTTAGGTTAGGTTAGGTTAGGTAGGTGGTTAGAAATCTTCAGTATGTTTTATTCCTTTACCTTTCTTTTTAGTTTCACTTATTACTTCACGTATGCTTAGGTTAGTATTTTCAAATTCTTCTTCGAGTTCTATTTCCTTTCCTTTAATACTTCTTATGTTCCATGCTCCTATATTCCATATCCTGTGATTATTTATTTTCTCAATTTTTCTATTTTCATTTATTTTGTCTTTAATCTTGTCCAATTCTGTTGCCATGTTATCCATTTCTATTTCTTTCTAATCTTCTCTCTTCTCGGTTATCAGTTTTTTGTAATTCCTTTTTTTCTCACTCCATGTATACATTTGTCCATTGATAAATATTTTCCTATACTTTACTATTACGGTTTTTCCCTTCTCTTTCTCTGCCTTTGCGATTGCCCTTAGTTTTGTTTGAGTCTATCTTTCTTCCTTCGTAAAATGATTTTCGATGTAAATTTGTGTGTCTCGTAGTTTGTTCTTATTCTTCATTAGTTCCATTTTACCATCGAAGCTTTCTAGTTTAACAACTAGTATCGAATTTTGTGCCATGTTTACTACGTATACCTCTTTAATTTTTGGTTCCACTCTTAGTTTTTCTTTTAGGAACTTTTGCACTTGGTCTACTTTGCATTCTTCTTCCGCACGTATTCATTTTATTATTACATTGTTGCATTGTTGTTGCGTTGTTGCAACTTGTTTTTAAGTTCTTTTACTAAACTTTCAGATTTTTGTTTTCCGCTTTTATTTCTTTTAATTCTTCTCTGTAAAATTATTAGTTTTACATCTTTCATCAAGTCCTTGATAATTTCCTTTAATTCATCCATTTCCTCTGTTTCTAGGTTGTGCGTACTTACTCCTACGTTTTCCTTGATGTTTTTTTCGTTATTCTACTCGTTTCAGTCGGGCTATTTTCGTTTCTTTTCCTTATATTTGCTTCTTCAGCTTTACTTGAAGTGTACATTCGCTTTGTTGTTGTTTCTTTTTTTAGTTATTTTCGTTATGTTTATTGGGTTGCCTGGTGATGGTTAGATGGTTATTACCAGATTTTATTAGATGGTTATTGATGGTTTTGACCTTGTGTCTAAAAATTGTCTGAAGTTTAAAATATTTTATTTATCTGATGTGAGTATTTCCGTGTGTATTTTTCACAGTGCCTAGAAATATTTTAATGCATTTGTGGCGTGTTGGTCGGTTTGAGTGCAATTAAAGTTAAAGTGGTGGCCAAATAAAAGCAATTAACGTCGGACTTAGTGGGAAATATAGTGCTTAATAAAATTTCTCAATAGGAATTAACTCAAATATGAGATAGGACGCCATAAATCAGAGAAGTACCAATTGATAGTAGTTAATAGAAATGGCGGGCGTGAGCGGTAATGGAAGAAGGCAATATTAAATAGCGAGGAGCGTGAGAATGAACGGAGATTACAATTCAATACTAATATAATTATCATTATTGGCTTTCCTAATCTGGTTCATAGGGGGAGATCCTATCTGTAACCTGACACCGCAGCCCCCGGCGGTGTTCTTTTGTTGCGGCCACGTGGCTCATAATGGACAAAAACGCCGGTGCACGTTGCGTTTGCATTCGGGTTCACTTTGCCAAATTGTCTAACCCGAAACGATGCCGAGGGTTGGGGGTGCAGACTGCAGGATCCCGGCCCTATATCAAAAAAAAGGAAGAGGCTACGTGCCGGGAAAGTAATTAGCGATATAAAAATCCGTCGAGACGCAGAAACAAATGAAAGTGTGACGCCGCCCCTCCGTAATTGGCCGGGGAATCGAGCTCTGCGCTAAAAAGTGACACTTCGCATGCAGGGCTTTCGCAATTAACGAAAGAAAAAAAAGCGGAATCTTCCGCCCCCCCATCCAGTTTGCACGGCGCGCGAAGAAAAACACCGTTTTTCGGGACACAATCAAAATTACCCTTCGAGAAATGCCAGCTCCATGCTAATTTTAAAAATGGAGTTTTTTCTTAATTGCTAAAAGTCCAATTATAAGAAACGCCGTAGAGACGTTAATTGATTCGGTAACACGGAAGGAATTTTCGTTATTTTTTTTCGCGTCGGAAGTGTGGGGGGCACGAAAAAGTCTCCTTATTTATTATGTTGATGAGAGGGACGTGAGCCCGTGCAAACCTTCCACGCTGACAAATCTACCCCGCTTAAAATAATCACCGCCCCGCCGAACTTCTCTTTTTCTACAATTGATATCCACCTCGTTAATTTTTACGGCGGCCGAAAGAATTAATTATTAAGCAAATTTTATAAGGCGCAATTTGTATTAAGGGCGACGTAATAAATCAAAGGCGGGGCAATATCGTTTCGGGGGGGCACCCCTCGGCAACAACCCTTTCAGGAGCGTCTTAACGCTAAGCGCGTTATTAATTGCCGACGTGGCTTACCAGTGAATTATTTACTAATTAGACAAGGCGCAGGGTAATAACTTCCGACCGTTTTGCAACCTTGCGGTTCAGATACAACCCCTTTGTTACTGCTATACACGTTTATACAAGAAATTTTCCCTACCCCAGACTCTTGGAAAATTGTTTCATTTTATACGCGCCTCTGCGCCAACTCGCATATAATTTAACAAGTTTCCACCTTGATTACGTTTTAAATTAGCACACTTTCATTCGACTTACTCAACATTATCAGAGCATAAATTTTTACTTATATTGCCAATACACTTACTGCAAATTTAATTGACTACGCGACACAGGTAATTAATAGTTTTTTTTTGTACACAAAAATGTGTACGCAATAAAGCAGCTAAACTATGATTTTTTGGATTTGCACAAAAAAGCAAGGGCGACACTGTACACGAATCTAATATCAAATTTGCAAATAATAAATTTTCAGAAATTTCAGTAATAGGTAACCCATACTTGTCAATGCAGAAAGTTATGTGTTTGATTTTCTCCCTAATTCAATACTGAAACTTTGTCAAGTTTTCAGGAGAATTAGTTTCAGGTGTACTGTACACGAATCTAATATAAAATTTGCAAATAAGATATTTTCAGAAATTTCTGTAATAGCTAACCCATACTTGTCAATGCAGAAAGTTAAGTGTTTGATTTTCTCCCTCATTCAATACTAAACGTTTGCCAAATTTTCAGGAGAATTAGTTTCAGGTGTACTGTACACAAATCTACTATCAAATTTGCAAATGAGAAATTATCAGAAATTTCAGTAATAGCTAACCCATACTTGTCAATGCAGAAAGTTAAGTGTTTGATTTTCTCCCTCATTAAATACTAAAACTTTGTCAAATATTTAGAAGAATTAGTTTCAGGTGTACTGTACATGAATCTAATATCAAATTTGCTAGTAAGAAATTTTCAGAATTTTCAATAATAACTAACCCATACTTGTCAATGCAGAAAGTTATATGTTTGATTTTCTTCATAATTCAATACTGAAACTTTGTCAAATTTTCAGGAGAATTAGTTTCAGGTGTACTGTACGCGAATATAGTATCAAATTTGCAAATGAGAAATTTTCAGAAATTTCAGTAATATCTAACCCATACTTGTCAATGCAGAAAGTTATATGTTTGATTTTCTCCCTCATTTAATACTAAAACTTTGTCAAATTTTCAGGAGAATTAGTTTCAGGTGTATTGTACACGAATGTAATATCAAATTTGAAAATAAGAAATTTTCAGAAATTTTAGTAGTAGCTAACCCATACTTGTCTATGCAGAAAGTTATGTTTGATTTTCTCCCTAATTCAATACTGAAACTTTGTCAAATTTTCAGGAGAATTAGTTTAAGGTTTACTGTATAGGAATCTAATATCAAATTTGCAAATAAGAAATTTTCACAAATTTCAGTAATAGCTAAGCCATACTTGTCAATGCAGAAAGTTAAGTGTTTGATTTTCTCCCTCATTTAATACTGAAACTTTGTCAAATTTTCAGGAGAAATACATTAAGGTGTACTGTATACGAATATAATATCAAATTTGCAAATAAGAAATTTACAGAACTTTCAGTAATAGCTAACCCATACTTGTCAATGCAGAAAGTTAACTGTTTGTTTTTTTCCCTTATTCAATACTGAAACTTTGTCAAGTTTTCAGGAAAATTAGTTTCAGGTGTACTGTACACGAATTAAAATCAAATTTGCAAATAATAAATTTTCATAAATTTCAGTAATAGCTAACCCATACTTGTCAATGCAGAAAGTTATATGTCTGTTTGCTCCCTAATTCAATACTGAAACTTTATCAAGTGTTCAGGAGAATTAGTTGCAGGTGTACTGTACACGACAATAATACAAATTTGCAAATAATTTTTTTTCAGAAATTTCTGTATTAGCTAACCCATATTTGTCAGTGCAGAAAGTTATATGTTTGATTTTCTCCCTAATTAAATACTGAAACTTTGTCAAGTTTTCAGGAGAATTAGTTTTAGGTGTACTGTACACAAATCTAATATCAAATTTGCAAATAATAAATTTTTAGAAATTTCAGTAATAGCTATCCCATACTTGTCAATGCAGAAAGTTATATATTTGGTTTTCTCCCTAATTCAATACTGAAACGTTGTCAAGTTTTCAGAAGAATTAGTTTCAGGTGTGCTGTACACGAATCTGATATAAAATTTTCATGTAAGAAATTTTCAGAAATTTCTGAAATAGCTAACCCATACTTGTCAATGCAGAACGTTAAGTGTTTGATATTCTCCCTCATTTAATACTGAAATTTTGTCAAGATTTCAGGAGAATTAGTTTCAGGTGTACTATACACGAATTTAATATTAAATTTGCAAGTTAGAAATTTTCAGAAATTTCAGTAATAGCTAACCCATACTTGTCAATGTAGATAGTTAAGTGTTCGATTTTCTCCCTCATTTAATACTGAAACTGTGTCAAATTTTTAGGAGAATTAGTTTTAGGTGTACTGTATACGAATCTAATATCAAATTTGCAAATAAGAAATTTTCAGAAATTTCAGTAAAAGCTAACCCATTCTTGTCAATGCAGAAAGTTATATGCATGATTGTCCTCTTAGTGCAATTCTGAAACTCAGTCAAGTTTTCAGGGGAATTAGTTTCAGGTGTACTGTACACGAATCTAATACCAAATTTGCAAATAATACATTTTCCGAAATTTCAATAATAGCTAACCCATACTTGTCAAAGCAGAAAGTTAAGTGTTTGATTTTCTCCCTCATTTAATACTAAAACTTTGCCAAATTTTCAGGACAATTAGTTTCAAGTGTACTGTAGATGAATCTAATATCAAATTTGCAAATAATAAATTTTCAGAAATTTCAGTAATAGCTAACCCATACTTGTCAATGCAGAAAGTTAAGTGTTTGATTTTCTCCTTCATTTAATACTGAAACTTTGTCAAGTTTTCAGGAGAATTAGATTCAGGTGTACTGTACAGAAATATAAGATCAAATTTGCAAATAAGAAATTTTCAGAAATTTCAGTAATAGCTAACCCATACTTGTCAATGCAGAAAGTTAAGTGTTTGATTTTCTCCCTCATTTAATACTGAAACTTTGTCAAATTTTCAGGAGAATTAGTTTCAGGTATACTGTATACGAATCTAATATCAAATTTGCAAATAAGAAGTTTAAGAAATTTCAGTAATAGCCAACCCATACTAGTCAATGCAGAAAGTTATGTTTTATTTTTTCCCTAATTCAATACTGAAACTTTGTCAAATTTTCAGGAGAATTAGTTTCAGGTGTACTGTACGAATATAATATCAAATTTGTACACGAACTGTACATGAATCTTATATCAAATTTGCAAATAAGAAATTTTCACAAATTTCAGTAATATCTAACCTATACTTGTCAATGCAGAAATTTAAGTGTTTGATTTTCTCCCTTATTTAATACTGAAACTTTGGCAAGTTTTCAGGAGAATTAGTTTCAGGTGTACTGTATACGAATCTAATATCAAATTTTCAAATAAGAAATTTTCAGAAATTTCAGTAATAGCTAACCCATACTTGTCAATGCAGAATGTTAAGTGTTTGATTTTCTCCTTCATTTAATACTGAAACTTTGTCAAATTTTCAGGAGAAGTTTTAGGTGTACTGTACACGAATATAATATCAAACTTGCAAATAAGAAATTTTCAGAAATTTCAGTAGTAGCTAACCCATACATGTCAATGCAGAAAGATAAGTGTTTGATTTTCTCCCTTATTTAATGCTGAAACGTTGTCAAATTTTCAGAAGAATTAGTTTCAGGTGTACTGTATACGAATCTAATATCAAATTTGCAAATAAGAAATTTTCAGAAATTTGAGTAATAGCCAACCCATATTTGTTAATGCAGAAAGTTAAGTGTTTGGTTTTCTGCCTCATTTAATACTGAAACTTTGTCAAATTTTCAGGAGAATTAGTTTCAGGTGTACTGTACACGAATCTAATATCAAATTTGCAACTAATAAATTTTCTGAAATTTCAGTAATAGCTAACCCATACTTGTCAATGCAGAAAGTTAAGTGTTTGATTTTCTCTAGTTTTAGGTGTACTGTACACGAATCTAATATCAAATTTGCAAATAATACATTTTCAAAAATTTCAGTAATAGCTAACCCATACTTGGCTATGCAGAAAGTTAGGTGTTTGATTTTCTCCCTCATTTAATACTGAAACTTTGTCAAGTTTTCAGGAGAAGTAGTTTCAGGTGTACTGTACACGAATCTAATATCAAATTTGCAAGTAAGAAATTTTCAGAAATTTCAGTAATAGAAAACCCATACTTGTCAATGCAGAAAGTTAAGTGTATGATTTTCTTCCTTATTTATTATTTATAATATAAGAATTATTTGGGGACAATTTTGTTATGTATTGTTTAATATTGGCTACGTGGTGGGAGGTTTATATTTTATGTGGTTTTCGGTGTAAGTACCTAATATAATCGAAAACAGGTTTGTATGTAGGTCATAGAAATTTAGATCGTTGCACGTATATTTTTCTGCATCTAACGCAATATATTTTTTATATGCAGAGTGGATTTAATATTAAATGAGGAGAGTCGGTTTTAAAGCATAACATTAAAAAATATTATTCCTGGCCGCAGTAAAGTGCGAGGCGAGACAAGAGAATCATCTCTTTGAGTGCATTGCAATATCCACTTAAACTCAGCTAAAATCTGCCGCCCCGTGTGCTTTCAACCCTCTTGCGGCAATAACCGTAAATTCTATTAAAACATAACCACGGCGCGAAATCTGCCGCCATTACGGGGATGGTTCCGCAGTCATCTGTTTTATATTACCCCGGAACCCGGGAACCGCTCCCTGCAGGCGCAGTGCACGGGGTGAATAGGGGCGAGAATCGCCCCAATTCGGCCGTCGCCAGGCATCTCGCTCAATCTTTCTGAGAGCTTCCCCAGAACCCATAATATTCAATTATTAAAGTATATTGCTCATATAAGTCGTTTTTAAGGAATGATTGCCGCGTTCCGAGGCCTAATGTATTTTTGATTTTTTTACTTTATTATTATTGTGCCTGCATTGTTTCGAGATTTATTGCGTGGTGTTTATTGCCCTATGAGCCCCGTAAATCGTGGCGGAACTATAAATGCAATGATTTTAAGATACGAATAAAATATTATATTCTTACACACATAGCACATAATACGTTATGGATGATTTTAATTGGCAGTATTTTGCAATCAGTTGCAATCTTTATAAACATACAGGAACGCAAAACTAAATTAAAGTTAAAATAAAAATCAAAGAGAAACCCGTCTAGAATGTAAATGTAAACCGCTTTGTCTATTAACTAAGTTGCGCGTTTGCAAGGCGTGCGATACGAAAAAATTATCGAGCGCACCACGAAATTAAAAACGCGTGTGCCGCAGAAAAACTCAAAACATCCCATTTCCTCGGAGACATTATATTGATAGCCAGGCGAAAAATCCACATTATATTTTCAGAGCAATCCTGCAAGTAAAACACTCGAGGCTCGAACTCTCGATACGGCCAATCAGGCTCCCCACTTGAGCCTCCAAATTTAGATTGGCCTTTGGCTAAATATTTTCTTTGCTAACCCCGCGGGATTAAAGTTTACATAGTGTTCGCAGTGTTCTGTATGCGCTTTGCGTTATAACGCGATTGATTTATTTCCCCGAGCCTGACACTGCGCCAGGTTTTTACCAGTCGCCTAATTAAATTTAATACATTTAATTCCAATCAATCGCGCGCAACGCACGTGTACACGTGTACACGTGTACACATGCACGTACATAATGTGCATCGGTGCATGCATTTGAGTTAAGTCTAGTAAAGTATTATCGATTGCTATCAGTTTGCCGCAAACTGTGATTCGTCCCGTAAGTTGAGCGAGACCCGCCCCCGCACCTTACGTTGCTATAGGAACCTTTTCCCCGCTGCACTCTGGATGAAAAGCCACGATAACAGGGGAACAAAGATGGATTGTACGTTCGATAGCGGGGCACGACGAGGACGCCGATATCCCGCTCAGGATGCAACCGGAAGTATAAATCTTACATATTTCCGGGCGGATAACGCGATATATGCGGAGGAATTGAATCGTTTTCGAATGCGCTCCTCAAGCTGCTGATAAATGTTATTGCACGAATTTGTTACGCCTGCACAGGCAAAAAGTGGGCATGCAATTTTACAATACAAAAACCATCAGCAAATTTAACCATTGTATGATAAATGTACGTACCCACACATGTAACTTTACAAGTACGCACGCACGTAAATGTATAATGGCAGTGTAAGTCTCTAAGAAACATCGACCTATTTTTTGCTATAGCCTATGCCACGTAAGATGTCACTTTTCACATAAAACTGAAGTCCCTCCTCTATCCTATCAGACTGGATAAATATACATACCTACACATGTGTAACTTTACAAGTACGCACGCACGTAAATGTATAATAGCAATGTAAGTCTCTAAGAAACATCGACCTATTTTTTGCTATAGCCCATGCCACATAAGATGTCACTTTTCACGTAAAACTGAAGTCCCTCCTCTGCCCTGTCTGACTGGATACATGTACATACGTACACATGTAACTTTACAAGTACACACGCATGTAAATGTATAATGGCAGTGTAAGTCTCCATTCGCCTCATGCAAGTTTCATAATAACAATGCTAGTTTACATATGGTACATATAACTTTACAAGTAACATCTGAAGGAAGTTAAATAATTTAAGCTATCTACTTTACATTTGAGAATTATGCATATAAGAAAAATAACGCAGGTTTCGAAATTTATAAATCAGATTTTTTCAATAAGAAAAATCGACCAATTCTTTACTTCATAAGATGTCACTTTTCACGTAAAACTGAAGTCCCTCCTCTGCCCTGTCAGACTGGATACATGTACGTACGTACACATGTAACTTTACAAGTACGCACGCACGTAAATGGATAATGGCAATGTAAGTCACCATTTGCCTCATGCAAGTTTCATAAGAACAATGCTAGTTTACATTTGGTACATATAACTTTTTACAAGTAACATTCTGAAGGAAGTTTTGTAATTTAAGCTATCTACTTTACATTTGAGAATTATGCATATAAGAAAAATAACGCAGGTTTCGAAATTTATAAATCAGATTTTTTCAATAAGAAAAATCGACCAATTCTTTACTTCATAAGATGTCACTTTTCACGTAAAACTGAAGTCCCTCCTCTGGCCTGTCAGACTGGATAAATGTACGTACGTACACATGTAACTTTACAAGTACGCACGCACGTAAATGGATAATGGCAATGTAAGTCACCATTTGCCTCATGCAAGTTTCATAAGAACAATGCTAGTTTACATTTGGTACATATAACTTTTTACAAGTAACATTCTGAAGGAAGTTTTGTAATTTAAACTATCTACTTTACATTTGAGAATTGCGCATGTAAGAAAAATAACGAAGGTTTCGAAATTTATAAAGCAGATTTTACTAATAAGAAAAATCGACCCATTCTTTGCTAAAGCTCATGCCACATAAGATGTCACTTTTCACGTAAAACTAAAGTCCCTCCTCTATCCTGTCTGACTGGATAAATGTACGTACCTACACATGTAACTTTACAAGTACGCACGCACGTAAATGTATAATGGCAATGTAAGTCTCTATTCGTCTCATGCAAGTTTCATAGTAATAATGTTAGTTTACATATGGTATATATAATTTTACGAGTAACATTCTGAAGGAAGAATTCCTTATGGAAGAATTCCTTAGGAAGAATATAATGTAATTTAAGCTATCTACTTTACGTTTAAGAATTAATGTAAGAAAAATACCGATGGTTTCGAAATTTATAAATCAGATTTTACGAATGCTAGTAAAGAAGAGTGCTAGTAGAAAATTCAACCCATTCTTTGCTATAGCCCATGCCACATAAGATGTCACTTTTCACATAAAACTGAAGTCCCTCCTCTGCCCAGTCTGACTGGATAAATGTACGTACATACACATGTAACTTTATTGTAACTTTATGTAATTTATGATATTTACATATATCTATTACAGTTTTTTTTAAATCTGCAATAATCCGTTAGTTAAAACTGAAACTTAAACAAATATCATTTAAATGAAAATAGTGATGTCATTCAGAATGTTATTTTACGATACAATTTGTATCAGAATTTTGTCAAGTTGACTAAATAACTTTGAAAATATGTACGAGAATCTGTAAACCTATTCTCAAAACTGAACTATAAGACTTAATTTTGAATCCTGATGATGTAAAAAAAATCCATGGATATAGGTACATTTTTTCATTTCAGAAATATGTAATTTGAACTGTAAAATTGAAAATATGCTAGTTTTGTATCTGCAACAAAACTTTTAAATTTAATTTAACATAACACATTAAACTGAAAACACTTTAAAAAGAAAATTGCAAGGTTGATGGGTTACCAAGGTTACTTACTAAGATTAAAACACCATTAAACTACGGCTTAAATTTTTATGAATAATACTGTAATAATTTAAGCCTTGCTTTTTAAGAACCTTACGAATTATGAAAATTTACTTCAAATTTTCATTTCAACTAGACATTAAACTAGTTGAAATGAAAATATGGGATATAATTTTAAAAATCAGCATCAGAATTCCCAAAACTGGACTTCCTATTTAAATAAAAATAATAATCAATTTCAGAATGTTTTTGTATCGTATTGAATATTTTGTATTTTTGAAATTTGTATCGGAATTCTGCAAAATCTGGACTAGAATCTATAAACTTATTCTCAATACTGAACTAAACTAAACTAAAAGTCATACTTTTAATTCCCTATAATTAAAAAAAATGCATATGCATTTGTTTTAGTCTATATTAGAAACAATCTTGAAACTATGCTCTACTATTTATATCTGAAAAATATTTTTAAAATCTTATAGACAAACGTTCAAATCTAGCTTTTAAAATTTTTCGGTATTTTGAAAATTATCTTCTGATTTTCTTTATTCTCAATACTGAATAAAACTAAACTAAAAGTCTTACTTTTAATTCCCTATAATTAAAAAAAACATGCATATGCATTTGTTTTAGTCTATTTTAGAAACAATCTTGAAACTATGCTCTACTATTTATATGTGAAAAAGATTTTTTTAAATTATTATGGTTCAATACGTTCAAACCTAGCTTTTAATAATCTTCAGTATTTTGAAAATTCTCTTCTGATTTTCTTTATTCTCAATACTGAACTAAACTAAACTAAAAGTCTCACTTTTAATTCTCTATAATTTAAAAAAAATGCACATGCATTTGTTTTAGTCTATTTTAGAAACAATCTTGATACTATGCTCTACTGTTTATATCTGAAAAATAAGTTTTAAAATTATTATAGACAAACGTTTAAACCTAGCTTAAAAAAGTCATCAGAATTTTGAAAATTCTCTTCTGATTTTCTTTAAATTCAGTTTCAAATGAAAATATACTAATGCAGTAGGTTTATTCTGCATCAGAATCCTATTAATTTGAACCAAAATATTTAAAATATGCTTTATAATTCAGAAAATCTGCACACAGAACTTTAAAAATCATTCTCTAGACTAATAATTCAAGGCCGGTTTTTGAAACCTTCAGAATTTTGAAAATCCTCTGGTTTTCTCTAAATTTTGTTTCAAATGAAAATATGGTAAAAATACGAGCATCGGTGTATGGTATATCAACGTTAAGATAAAAACTTATGCAGAGTTTGGAAAATTTGTATCTGAATGATGAAATAATTATCAAAATTTGGTAACTTTGCATATAAATATTAAAAATGTTTTGAATTTTCAGAATTTTAAAAATTTACATTTGAATGATTAAAACTTGATAAAAATTTGAAAATTTGTATCTGAATGGTCAAATTTTTATCAGAATTTAGAAAATTTGCATCCGAATGATAAAAAAGACTCTCATGGATGCCAAGTACTTTAAAACACATTGAGAATTTTAAATATCTGGATCTAAATTGTGAAGATCTGCAGCTAAATTATGAACATCTGTCTCAGAATTGATCATATTTGGACATATTTGAAAAGTTATTCGAGACTCTGCCCAGTCTTTTCAGAATGTTCAACATTTACATCTAAATGATCACAACTTTATCATAATTTGGAAAATTTGTATCTGAATGATAAAATTTGTATCATAATATAGTAAATTTGCATCTGAATGATAAAAAGCTGTCAGAATTTGGAAAATTTGTATTTCAATGATAACATATTTATTACAATTTGGTAAATTTTCATCTGAATGATTTAAACTGTATCAGAATTTAGAAAATTTGCATCTGAATGATAAAACATTTATCAGAATTTATTAACTTTGCATATAAATGATAAAAGTATTTAATTCTATTGTGAATCTAATGTGTGATCTAAATTGTAAAGATCTTCAGCTAAATTATGAAAATCTGTCTCAGATTGATCATATTTGGACATTATTTTTTGAAATCTGCTCTTACTATTACTATTTATCAGAATTTGGAAATTTTGTATCAGAATGTTAAAATTTGTATCAGAATATGGTAATTTTCATCTCAATGATAAAAAACTATCAGAAGTTGAAAAATTTGTATCTGCATCATAACATATTTATCAGAATTTGGAAAATTTGCATCTGCATCATAACATTTTTATCAGAATTTGGCAAATTTTCATCTGAATGATAAAAACTATATCAGAATTTTGAAAATTTGCATCTTAATGATAAAAACGTCATCAGAGTATGGGAAGCCTGTGGATGCATTTTGAAAATTTATTCGACACTCTTGCCAGTCTTATCGCAATGTTAAATATTTGCATCTGAATGATAACAACTGTATCAGAATTTGAAAAATTTGTATGTGAATGATAAACATTATATTAGAATTTTGAAAATTTGTAACTGAATGATAATATTTTTATCAGAATTTGGTAAATTTGAATCTAAATGATAATATTTTTATCAGAATTTGGTAAATTTGCATCTAAATGATAAAAACTATAACAGAATTTAGAAAATTTGCATCTGAATGATATAAACTTTATCAGAATTTGAGGAGCCTGTGGATACATTTCAAAATTAATTTAAGACTTCAAGACTTGTCCAGTCTTTTCGGAATGTTAAATATCTGGATGAAAATTGTGAAAATCTTCAGCTTAATTATGAAAATCTTAAAAATCTTTAATCTTTAAAAATTAATCTTATTTGGACTGGAATTTTATAAATCTGCTTCCAGAACTTAAGTAATGCCATGGCTTTAACAATAAAATCAACTCCAGAATCTTGAATATCTGCCTCGTGAAAATGTATGGTGTATACAGTGTATGGTATATCCGCGTCAAAATAGAAACTTTGGCAAAATTTTAAAAATTTGCATCTGAATGATAACAACTTTATCAGAATTCGTAAAATTTGTATCTGAATAATAAAATTTGATTCTCTGCACTGTCATGTACCTGTTTCTATCTTAGATTGTTTTGACCTATGTATACATATTATTTTGTGTAACAATAATAAATTTTAATTTGAATAACAACTTTTTCAGAATTTGGAAAATCTGTGATAGAATTTTGAAAATATATCTTTTACTCTCGTAGATGCCAGGTCTTTCAAAATATATTGAGAATTTTAAACATCTGAATCTAAATTGTGAAACTCTTCAGCTAAATAATGAAAATCTTTTAAAAATTGATCACATTTGGACCGGAATTTTTAAAATCTGTCTGCAGAACTTGAGCAATGCCATGGACTTAAAAATAAAATCATCTCAAGAATCTTGAATATCTGCCTCGTGAAAAAGTGTATCAGTGTATGGTGTATCAGCGTCAAAATAAAAACTTTATCAAAATTTGGAAAATTTGTATATGAATGAAAACAACTTTATCAGAATTCGGAAAATTTGTACCTGAATGATAACAACTTTATCAGAATTTGGAAAATTCGCTCCTGAATGATATTTTTTTTATCAGAACGTGGAAAATTTGCTTCTGAATGATAAAATTTGTATCGGAATTTTTCTGAAACTTTTCGGAATGTTGAATATTTGCATCCGAATGATAACTCTATCATCATTTAGAAAATTTGTATCTGAATGATAAATTTTATCATAAACTCTATCATCATTTAGAAAATTTGTACCTGAATGATAAATTTTTTATCAAAATTTTGGAGATTTGCAACTGAATGATAAAAATATTTTATAAATATATTGAGAAGTGATTTGCCTCTGTAGTTGTTACATTGTCTGCTGTCTTATACACTGGTATTATCCCTGCTACCTCCCAGTCTTTTGGTATTCTTTTGTGTTTCCATGCCAGTTTTCAGATCTCTAGTAGGTGCTGTTGTCCATTCTTTCCCATATATTTCATTTCCTCGGGTGTTATACCATCATGGCCGGCTGCCTTTCCTAGCTTTATACTGCCTATTGCTTTTAATAATTCTGCCTCTGTTATTGTTTCCTCCTTTATTTCTCCTGACTGGCTTTTACATCCCTCTTCTTTTTCGTTTTCTTGTTTGGCTTCTTCCGTCTTTCCACCCTCTCCTTCAAGCAGCTCCTTGAAGTGTTCTTTCCAACTGTTCATGACTTTCTCTTCTTCTGTCAGTACTACTCCTTTTTTACTCTTTAATTGTTTTGGCTGGGTTTTTCTCTGTTCTGAGATTTTTTAATACTTTAAAGAAAAGTTTCTGGTTCCCTCTGCTATCTTCTTCCATCTTCTCTCCAAAGTCCTTCAAGGCTTTTGCTTTGGCATTTTGTATTTCTTCTTTAATAACCTCAATAATAACCTCGTCAATAACCTTTTTGCTGCTCTCCTTTTCTATAAGTATATAATCTATTATTGACTTTTGATTTCGGCTTCTCTTATCAGAATTTGGGAAGCCTGTTGGGAAGCCTGTTGGCATTTGGATCTTGAAACTGAATTTGAGATTTCAGGACTTCTCCAGTCTTTTCGGAATGTTAAATATTTGTATCAGAATTGTGAAAATCTTCATATATGGTGTATTTACAGTGCGTTTTTCTTTTTCAGGTGAGAAGCCTCACAAGTGCACCGTCTGCGGAAAGGCGTTCAGCCAGTCCTCGAACTTGATCACGCACTCGAGGAAGCACACCGGCTTCAAGCCCTTCGCCTGCGACCTGTGCGGACGCGCCTTCCAGAGGAAGGTCGACCTGCGCAGGCACAAGGAGACCCAACACACAGAGCTCAGGCCCATCGTCACATAGTGCCAGAGCGCCGGAAGCGGTCCCATGCAGCTTCCGGCGGGCGAGGCCAAAGAGCAGCAGCAGCACACGCCCAATCTGGATCTTAGGCAGGAACAGACATTAGTACAATTGCAAATACCGAACGTCAGCAATCTAGAGCACAGGACTCCGCAGTCCTTATTGCATTTCAATTCCGAACGGGCGGCGATCATGCAGCCCGTGACTAGCCTACCGCCGATACAGCTGTCCTCGGTGAGGCCCTCTTTTTCTAATGCTTCTTGGAGTTAGAAGACCCCTACGTATAAACCAAAGACGCGAGAAAGGCTAATCAATAACTCTCTGTGATTTTTAAGAGTCGCCATATTAAATATGGCGCTAGATTTATTTATTTATTAACTTTCATAATGTACTGAGTGTTATTTTTTAGTATCACAAGATGTTGAATGTGCAATTTATTATATCGAACTTAGTGCAATTTTGTAAATACTCCTGCTAAAAATATTTTCACCAAAATCGTTCTCAATGTACCTTGAAACTATCGACCAACGTGTTGTTTACAGTTTAACCTTATTATACATATCATATTAAGTCTGGTCATATTTCGAATCCTAATACCAATTAAAACAGGCCAATTTACACATAAGCTTTGTACATTGTAGCTTTAAATGCAATTAATACCCGGCGCATCCACCATAAGGTAATAACAAATAATTAAATCTAAGGTAATATAAAACCCGGCGCCTCCACCAAATCATAATCAATAGTTTTATTCAAAAATTTGCGAGTGCATAAATGCTTGGGCCGATCAAACACCACACAAAGATATAGCAAATTCCGTACTTCCGGCACAATATCGGTGGAAACGCGCCAGCGCAGATCCCATATCTTTATTTACAGCGAAAGAGATGCGCGCCCTGAATATCAACTAGCACTCGCTGATTGAGAGTCTGGATTTTTAACCAAAGTTGCCGGGAACTGTGAATTGAAATCGCATCTTGGAAATTCCAGATTTTACTTAAGAAAAAGAAAATCTCTCGCAATATAAAATTACATTTTTTCCACGCCGATATTCTTTTCACACTGAAAACAACCGAATTATTATTGCTAGGTTTTAATCTCGCATAAATTCAGCTCCGCACCAAAGTGCAGCTTCAGAGATTTGCAGCGTGTTTTTTTGTTTAATCCGCAATCGAATTACGCTAATGGATTATTAAGGTTGAGTAATAAATGAGATTTCCATAACTAACGAGAAGTAAACAAAACTGAACTCGTTGCGGAGATATGTAATGTCATATTCCCCAGGCATCGGAAGTGAATATCACGACAGCGGTGGAGAGAGCGTGGCGGTTTCCGGTTTCAGCACTCTCTCGTCCCCCTGAAAGCACTGGCAGGACTGTCATGTCACATATATCCTGAAGCGCGATTTCGCCACTGAAACCCACCACCATCACTTGTTGTTATTGCATTACAATGCTAGACAACGGCCCTGATTCAATTTAAAACGAAATATCGCCAGACTTGGAGGCAAACTTGAATTCCGGTCGGACTTATCGAATAATGTATGATTTTAGTCCCGCCCGAATTACCGCCCATATTTTTGTGTACTTTCATTGATGCCATTATTAAACGTGTATATGTAAATGTTACCACATTGTTGATACCAAAAATGTAAAATTATTAGTAAATGTTGTACATTAATGTAAATTTATTGTTTGTAAAAGCCACTTCAACTCGTTTAACTGTAATATAGTTAATTATTATTTATTAATAATTAATTGTAAATATTGCTATATCCGTTTTATCAACACACTTCAATATTCTACCAACACGTGTAATTTAAATAAATAAAATGTTATTTAAATCATAATTAACATTACCTGTTTCATTTTAGTAACGCTATTTGTGCCAATAAAATATTTCCAATAACTGTGTATTCCATTTCCTTCTCAAAACTTACTCATTCAGACAAATTTCAAAAGTCGAACAGACTTAATATTCCTAGCTTTTAAAAATGAATTATACAGTATATGCCCGGATTGAGTTTACAATAGGGATTTTGTTTAATTGTTTAATTATAATTCCTGCTTGGTTTAAAACTACCAGTACAGTTATTGATACTTTGATTAATTTCTACAGGATGCTGGCAAAATATATTTTTTTAAATCTTATTTTGACACTTATTTATTTACTATTTGCAAAAAGAATTTAAAATTACATCTAACAACATTATCGAAAAATATAATCATTCAAACAATCCCCTAAATGCAGAAAATAATACTGAAAGTTTAAAAAAATCGCCTACCAGATACATTTGCATCGATACCTATTGAAGAAATACAAAACAGTTTTCAGGAGTTCCACACTAGGTTTGAACTGTGTGAAAAAAAAATTCGGGGGATTGTTTAAATGATGTAATTTTTCTAAAGTTTCAAAATTAGATTTAATTTATTTTTATTTAGCCAACACCCTGTATAAATAAATCGAGTTTTAGACCAAGCAGTAATAATAATTCTTATAACATTTTTACTTAAATGTAAATATTAAAAAAATATCCCTCCTGTAAACTCAATCCGGGGACATACTGTATATTTATTGGTTCAATAATTTAGCTGGATTAATATTAAAATTACGCTCCAACTAAGTACTATAACTTATTTTAAAGTAAGTAGGTAGGTAACCATTAAATTTAATAAAACACATAAATGATATTATTTGAAATACAAGGTGTCCCACAACTTCATGGTATAAATTTAGGTGCATGCCAAGGAAGGCAAAATTAAATGAACATCTCTATAATTTTTTTTCTAATCGCTTTTGTTTCCAAAATATAGGGCAAGAACAAGAAGATTAAATTTTGACCAGGGTTGGTATGCGAGATTTTATATACTAGGTAGCTGGGGACATTAACTATTTTGTACGATCTATATAGAATAAAAAAAAAAAAAAAAAACTATCCAAACAAGGTAATGATCGGAAAGGTGCGCCTCTATAAATCAGGGTCGATCACAGATTTGTTGAACTACTGCAATGTTCGAGTATTGAATGTATACTAGTTCTTGTTAAAGATGATTTTTCATAGGATAACAAATTTAGTGCCTTTAATTTTTCATAACTGTAAATTAAAACGTTTGAATTTGTTTCACATCCAAAATCTTCAAAAGTTTTCGAGAGCTATTGACTTTTTGTGTAAATATGATTGTTTTGTAAGGTTTATCTCCTTATTTTTATTGATAAACCTGACTTTAACATGACTATAACTTTTGGGTTAAAGTTTTCCGATTTAAAATGTTGTATGGGACATTCTAGTAAACTCGGTTCATTGATTTATCACAAAGAAAACAAACTACAAATGTAAAAGTTAAAATCAATCTTATGGGATAATGCTGCAGAACTCTTGCTGCTTATCTACTATTATAATACCCATAAGCACTTTTTAATTTGTTTAAAAAATGCAAATAAAATCGGTTTTCATTTATTTTCAAAGTTTAAGTTGATGAATACAGGGGAAATAAGGCAGATGCAGCTTCAGAATTATTAAATCGATAGATTTCCAAGGAGAGGAAACAATAAGTTGATGAGTAATTGCAATCGTCGGTTATAGTATTAATTACATTTTTAAAGATCCACAATTTATTTTAAAAACATAAGAAACGGTGGATCGTTTCGCCAACTGTGATAATTTGTACTTAGTTTCTAATTGTTACTTTTAATAAATTTCCACCTTTCAAACTTTAAGTTAATGAGTTGAGACAAACTTGTACAATCTCTGATTAAAGCTGCGCCACAACCCTCAAATTTCAGTTTCCTCAATTTTTTCAATTAAAAATTAACATAAAGACACCAAATTTTGCACAGCTTTTCTAAAATACGATTATTTACAATGAGAAAAATATTTTTTTTTAATAAAAATTATTGTTAATAAAATATATCAATCAATGTGACATATTGACATATTATAATTGTCGGTTTGCTTCCACAGACACCAATGAAAACCAATGAATTAATTTCCTATGAAAAGTAACTTGAATTGATTCATGATTGTTTATTCTTTGAAAATAAAGTCAAAAACATATTAAAATTTTTGATTCTGAAAAACTTCTGAAAAAGGGAGCACAGAAAAACTTTAGAGGTTCAATAATCAACTATTTTAAATTTGCAATTTCGTTTGCAATTTGCACTTTTTGTTAGACATTTGCCTGGATTAAATTAACTACAGGTGTAGTTAATTGTACTTATTTTTCTAAAATTTATTAATCCTTATTTTATTCATGAAAATCTACATAACCTTGCTAGACCTTGTAGATTGTAAGAAGTAATTTTACCAAAGTCATATAGTTTTTATTACTGCCAAGGCATATAAGAGAACTAACATTGAAATCTTTTTAGAAAACTAAAAAACTATCTAGTGCATAAAGCCTTGAACTAACTACAGATTCAACTTTTAATTTGTATTTTTCTAAAATTTATTATTCCTGACAATTTACATAACTGTAATATTTTTTGGGCTTAGATGTTGTTTTAATAAAACTGATGTATGGCAAATGTTGGCACATATAAGTGAATGATTTCCCTTAAAGGAAATTACAAACATGAAAATTTCTAAAATATCATACCTATGATTTAGGTATCATAGATATGGTATATATGATTTATTATACCTACAAAGATTTGTTGATCTGCAATGTATAGTACTGTACTGCAATGTTCAAGTATTGAATGTATACTAGTTCTTGTTATAGATGATTTTTCATAGAATAGTTTGGTGCCTTTAATTTTTCGTAATAATTATAGTAAAATACCATAAAGTGCTTTTGCATAATAATAATTTAAAAAAAAAGTTTCATTATTCATTATTCATTAAATTCATTATTCAACTAAATGAAAACGTTTGAATGTGTTTCATATACAAAATCTTCCAAAATTTTCGATAGCTTTTCCATTAACTTTTTGTATAATTCTGTATGTTTTGTAAGATTGTCTTATTTTTATTGATAAACCATATAACCATAACATATAACTTTTGAGTTAAAGTTTTCCGCCTAAAAATGTTGTATGGGACATTCTAGTAAACTCGATTCATTGATGTAGCACAAAGAAAACCAACTACTTCCCTCGATTATTTTATATTTTATAGAAAATTCTACTCTCCTTATTTTATAATAGTTTTCCACAAGAACAAACAAAGAAACACAAACATAGAAGTTGTCATTATATAAACTTCCATAATTTGTATTTACACTTAATTTTATCGTAAGATAATATTATGACAAAAAGAATGTGTACGATAACTACAATTTTTATATCTTTTATTACATTTTCAAGAGAATTTGTCCTATTTTATGGAATATCTTTGTATCCCTATTTAGTCATATCAATTTTCCTCGTGGTTTTTACACACATTTTCTACTAAACTGCTTTTCATAAGTTTCTTCATGTTTTTCACAAAAATTTCTGATATATTGTGAAATATGTTATTTAGAATGTGGACTTTGGTGTTTTCAGGTTAAAATTAATTAATTTAATTATATGACTTTAACCTGGAAATGCACAAATTCAAACTCCACATCTAATTACATGGATGGATATCAATGATTATCAATATTGAGTAAGAATATTTTATTAATGGTATGTTTAATGAAAATCAATTGAAAATATATTTCTTTCAATTTTTGGGGCTGATGAAATTTTTACAATTTTCAAATGTCAACATTAAGTAAGCATGTTTTATCAATGGTATATTTATGTTTAATGAAAATCAATTGAAAATACACTATTTCGTCAAATTTTTAGAAGAATTGTCTTCAGATAAACTAAATACAAAACAATGATTATTATCAATACTAAGTAGTCACGTTTTATTAATAGTATGTTTAATAAAAATCAATTGAAAATATATTTTGTTTCAGTTTTTGGGCCAGATGAAGTTTTTAAAATTTGTAATAACTATTATGGATTTTTCCCTATTTTATGGGAGATTTTGGTAGCCTAATTCACTCATATGAATTCCGCATTTTTCATTCATAATAATAAATAAATAATCATTAACTATTATGGATTTTTCCCTATTTCATGAGAAACTTTGGAATCCTAATTCACTCATATGAATTACAGCAGTTTTTATTCATAATCATAAATAAATGATTATGATCATCATCAATAATATGATATTCATAATCATAAATAAATGATTATGATATTCATCATCAATAATATGACATTCATAATCATAAAAAAATGTTTATGAATATGAATTGACTTGAATTTTGAATATGATAATTATAAATAAATGATTATGATATTTATAATCAATAATATGATATTCATCATCATAACTAAATTATTACGAATATGAATTGACTTGCACTTTGAATATGATAATGATTTGAAGCACATTCAGATTCTTAAATCTAAAATAATCCTAGAAAAAGTATGGTGCATAACTCGTACAGAAAATTCATTTCCCACACATGAAAATGAGTACCCGAAATGAGTAGATAATAATTTGTTTTACACTTAGCGAATAATACATAGATTTTAGGTTTAGAAATTCCTACAAATTTGACCTATAATTAACAGTTTTTTTATGATGGTTTATATTTAACAAATGACTGACCATTATTTATAGTATTATAACTATTATAGAATGAGAATCCTCGTAAAATTTTCAGAAGAATAGTCTTCATTATACTAAATACAAATCAATGATTATTATCAATATTAAGTAAGCATGTTTTATCAATGGTATGTTTATGAAAATTAATTCAAAATATTTTTGTTCAATTTTTGAGACTAATGAATTTTTTACAATTTTCAGTACCTATTATGGATTTTTCGATGTCATGGGAAATTTTGGTATAATAATTCACTCATATGAATTACAGCAGTTTTCAATCATAATCATAAATAAATGATCAATAACTTTTAAGGATTTTACCCTATTTCATGGGAAATTTAGGTATCCTAATTCACTCATATGAATTACAGCATTTTTCATTTATAGTCATAAATACATGATTTCAATATTCATCATCAATAACATGATATTCATAATCATAAATAAATGATTATGAATATGAATTGACTTTTTTGAATATCATAACGATTTGAATGCACATTCAGATTTGTAAATCCAAAATAATCGTAGAAAAGTATAGTGTATAACTCGAACGGAATGTTCATTTCCCACACATGAAAATGTGTACTTGAAATGAGTAGATAATAATTTGTTTTACACATAGCGCATAATACATAGATTTTTGTTTTAGAAGTTCCTCCACATTTGACAAACAATTAACAGATATTTTATGTTGTTTTATATTTGACAAATGACTGACCCATTATTTATAGTATTATAATTATTATAGAATAGGAAACCTCGTAAAATTTTCAGAAGAATTGTCTTCAGTTATACTAAGTACAAATCAATGATTATTATCAATATTAAGTAAGCATGTTTTATCAATGGTATATTTAATGTAAATTAATTGAAAATACATTTGTTCAATTTTTGAGACTAATGAAATTTTTACAATTTTCAATCACTATTATAGATGTTTCCTTAATTCATGGGAACTTTTAGTATCCTAATTCACTCATATGAATTACAGCATTTTTAATTCATAATCATAAATAAATGATCAATAACTATTATGGATTTTTCCCTATTTCATAGGAAATTTTGGTATCCTAATTCACTCATATGAATTACAGCAGTTTTCATTCATAATCATAAATACATGATCAAAAACTATTATGGATTTTTCCCTATTTCATGGGAAATTTTGGTATAATAATTCACTCATATGAATTACAGCAGTTTTCATTCATAATCATAAATAAATGATTATGATATTCATAATCAATAATATGATATTCATAATCATAACTAAATGATTATGAATATGAATCGACTTGAATTATGATTATGATAATGATTTCAATGCACATTCAAATTCTTAGATCGAAAATAATCGTAGAAAATGTATAGTCTATAACTCGCACGGAATGTTCATTTGCCACACATGAAAATTAGTACCTGAAATGAGTAGATAATAATTTGTTTTACACTTAGCGAATAATATATATTTGTTTTAGAAGTTCCTTCATATTTGACAAATAATTAACAGATTTTTTATGTTGTTGTATATTTAACAAATGACTGACCATTGTTTATCGTATTTTAACTATTATAGAATAGAGGTACATTAAATTTTTATATTTAAAGTTAGGCCTGTTGGCTCAAAATATGTTTTTGCACACATACACAGGTACACACAAATAATAGTTTTTTTTGCATATTATCATTTTGTGATTTGGAAATCTCAAAAAGTAACAAGTCAAGACTATAAAATTGCCACAAATCGAAATAGTGAAACTACACGTTGAAGCTGAAACTTTTGTCTTATAATATTAAACAAACATGTTTTATTCTAGAAAGTACCTACTACCTACCCTCGTTCAATAAATTTCTGCGAGGCCGGGAGAATACAACGCAGTGCGAATCGTGCAGAAATTTCAGTTTACCTTTTAAAATAAATAAATATTCATACAGAAAACCTCCAATATCTGATCTAGTGTTTAAACTATGAGTCTGCCGTTGTAAATGAGGACTGTTGGTGTTATTTCGTTTGTGCGGTTAAATTATTAATAACTTTAGGACAATTTCGGCATTACCAAAAAATGTCCTTTGCAGGGCGAGATACTCATCACCAGTATTGAGTACGGTAAATGGTAACAATTACGCGTCACGTGACCCATAATTATCACTCAACGGTCGCTGTGTTATAGCTCTCGGGGGGCTCGCTCGGCATGGCTCACAACAACACACCCCCCAAGAGTCTCATGTACCCCCTGCACGCAAACTACCGTGTTCTTTTCGCTATATTACTCTTACACACTAATGTTTGCCAATGGAAAGTCACAATGATAACTCAAACGCGTAAAAAGGGAAAATTGCTAATGAGAGAAATATCTGCGGTCGTTAATTTCATATGTTTCAGCAGCTACGTATATTCCGCTCAAAACTACTACATATTAACTTGTAATGAAATATTTTCGCGCAAAATGTTGACGCGCAGAAAATATTCAATGCATATATGTCGTTAGTATCAGTTAACGTCGGCTCGTATCATTGGCGGAGAAGAGTGTATTTTGTATAGATGGAAGACGTTTAGTTGGGCCGTTATTCTCATTTAATAGATCTATAAATTCCGCTGTTAAATTTTATTGCCGTCGTGTAAAAAGGAATTCGTCAAGTTATCGTCCTGTGTCAATACGCATTGATTATTTACCACGCACAATATTACGACCTGTAAATGTGACCGGCAATTCTATGTTAATGATCGTCTTAATGTCCGACCTCCGGTATGGGATTTCTAAATAAATGATTTTTATTCGTCTCCATCTAAATTATAACCCCACATCAAATTGGCACATAAAACACATCGCAGTGGATTCTTCCTTATTTATACCGACATTAATTACACATAATACAATTTACGGATGGCTTCTTGTGAAATATAAGCCGATATCATGCGAATTGATAATCACGATACATTTTTTTTCTAATCCTACGCCGACGTATACATGATAAAGGTAGCGCAATGTAGATACGTTCGAATGTAATACAGAAGTCAAGATGGAGTTTCTTAATCAAATCAGACTCTATTACAAATTGTTGCGAACAGGGTGAGAACGCTAAATACATTTAGGATTCTAAGAGAGTAGGCATCCCCTTCCTTAGTTAGAACAATCACTTATATCTTGAGCACCATATCGACCAGGATTCTAATTTATTCATCCAACTCTATTAATTAGCCCGGAATGCGCACTAATTAAACGACGCCGAGGAGGAAAAGTTGATACTTTTGTAAGTTTTGTAGCACCTCGGGAAATCGATTTTATAATACCTCATGTACCTCAGATATCCTTTAAAAAAGTTTTACGAATCCACTCCTCTTTTCATTTAGTTTTAAGAACACTAATTTACATAATTAAAACTAACCACTTTCATTATTCGTGATTTATAATTACTTATGTTAATAACTATTCCCTTTTTTTGATTAATTAAATTAATAAACAAAATGTGGTGAGTTACTGTCAATCAAGTTTCTTTTTTGATAACGTTAAGATCTCCAAAAATATTTGAAAATATTTTTTAACGCAGTAATTTACATCAACTTTCATTATTCGTGATTTATAATTTTTTTTTAATAAATATTCCCTTTTTTTAATTAATTAAATTAATAAACAAAATGTGGTGAGTTACTGTCAATCAAGTTTCTTTTTTGATAACGTTAAGATCTCCAAAAATATTTGAAAATATTTTTTAACGCAGTAATTTACATCAACTTTCATTATTCGTGATTTATAATTTTTTTTTTTAATAACTATTGCCTTTTTTTAATTAATTAAATTAATAAACAAAACGTGGCAAGTTACTGTTAATCAACTTTCTTTTTTGATAACGTGAAGATCTCCAAAAATATTTGAAAATATTTTTAAACCCAGTAATTTACAGAACTGAAATTATCAACTATAATTATTCGTGATTTATAATTAATTATTTTAATAACTATTCCCTTTTTTAATTAATTAAATTAATAAACAAAATGTAGTGAGTTACTGTTAATCAACTCGGTTTTGATGACGTGAAGATCTCCAAAAATTTTTCGCGGGGCATCACTTTCCACGTATATTTATAAATAACCAATCACTCAAACTTTTGCCCTTAATCAGCTTTTGTCTTATGTTTTCGAATCAATTTGTAAGAATTCTCTTTATGAAGAATATTTTCGATTGGACGTCAGTGTAGATACATATGGTGATATTTTTTTCGATTGGACGTTAGTGTACATACATAACGTGATATGTTCTAAAATTAATTACTTGATAAATAACTGATATTTTACGCCTGGTTTTAATATAATTAAAAATTGTACCATTAAATTACGCGTGCACGTTATTAGAACCCAATATGGATTAAGCAAATTCCGTAGAGACGAAGTTTGCTGGTGTGGTAGATTGCTCCCTGGTGAGGGTAATTAGCCTTAGCAGTGGAAATAGGCCATCACTAAGTATCAAAAATATCACGAATATATTATATAATAACAATAATAATATTATAATTGAATATTATATGGTTGTGGCCCAAGATACTATAACAGTTACTACCTTTATTTATTTATTTATTTATTTATTCCTTTTCTTTAGGTAAACAACACACATAGGTTACTTTGTAAGTATCAATTAGGTTTATTTAGTAGTGACTATAGTTTCGACACCTTAATGGATCATTATTAAAGTTACAATGTAAGTTTGTCACAATCTAAGTTACAATGTAAGTCATTGTAAGTTTGTGACTATAGTTTTCGTATACCAGACTTGTATTTACTACACCTGAATACAATTCTTCTGAAAATATAACTGGTTTTCTGTATTAAATTAGTAAGAAAATTGAGGATGTAACTTACTAAATTGATAAGTATAGGTTATTATTATGCTGATATTTCTGAAAATATATTAATAGTATATTCAGTGCCAGACTTGTATTTACTACACCTAAATACAATTGTTCTGAAAATATTACTGGTTTTCTGTATTAAATAAGTAAAAAAAATGAGGACGTAACTTTCTAAATTCATAAGTGTGTGTTATTATTATACTGAAATTTATGAAAATTTATTAATAACATATTAAGTGCCAGACCTGTATTTACTACACTTGAATACAATTATTCTGAAAATATAACTGATTTTCTGTGTTAAATAAGTAATAAAATTGAGGATGTAACTTTCTAAATTGATAAGTATGGATTATTATTATTCTGAAATTTCTGAAAATTTATTAATAACATATTCAGTGCCAGACTTGTATTTACTACACCTTAATACAACTCTTCTGAAAATATAACTGGTTTTCTGTATTAAATAACTAAGAAAATTGAGGATGTAACTTTCTAAATTGATAAGTATTGGTTATTATTAAACTGAAATTTCTGAAAATTTATTAATAACATATTAAGTGCCAGACTTGTATTTACTAGACCTGAATACAATTCTTCTGAAAATATAACTATTTTTTTGTATTAAATAAGTAAGAAAATTGAGGATGTAACTTTTTAAATTGATAAGTATGGGTTATTATTATACTGAAATTTCTGAAAATATATTATTAGCATATTCAGTGCCAGACTTGTATTTACTACACCTGAATACAATTCTTCTGAAAATATAACTGGTTTTCTGTATTAAATAAGTAAGAAAATTGAGGATGTAACTTTCTAAATTCATAAGTGTGGGTTATGTTTATACTGAAATTTGTGAAAATTTATTAATAACATATTCAGTACCAGACTTGTATTTACTATACCTGAATACAATTCTTCTAAAAATGTAACTGGTTTTCTGCATTAAACGAGTAAGAAAATTGAGGATGTAGGTTTCTAAATTCATAAGTGTGGGTTATTATTATACCGAAATTTTTGAAAATTTATTAATATCATATTCAGTGCCAGATTTGTATTTACTACACCTGAATACAATTCATCTGAAAATATTACTGGTTTTCTGTATTAAATAAGTAAGAAAATTGAGGATGTAACTTTTTAAATTGATAAGTATGGGTTATTATTATACTGAAATTTCTGAAAATATATTATTAGCATATTCAGTGCCAGACTTGTATTTACTACACCTCAATACAATTCTTCTGAAAATGTAACCGGTTTTCTGTATTAACTATGTAAGAAAATTGAGGAAGTTACATTCTAAATTCATAAGTGTGGGTTATTATTATACTGAAATTTCTGAATATTTATTAATAACATATTTAGTCCCAGACTTGTATTTACTACACTTGAATATAATTATTCTGAAAATATAACTGGTTTTCTGTATTAAATAACTAAGAAAATTGAGGATGTAACTTTCTAAATTGATAAGTATTGGTTATTATTAAACTGAAATTTCTGAAAATTTATTAATAACATATTAAGTGCCAGACTTGTATGTACTAGACCTGAATACAATTGTTCTGAAAATATAACTGATTTTCTGTATTAAATAAGTAATAAAATTGAGGATGTAACTTTCAAAATTGATAAGTTTAAGTTATTATTATACTGAAATTTCTGAAAACTTATTAATAACATATTCAGTACCAGACTTGTATTTACTACACCTGAATACAATTCTTCTGTAAATATAGCTGGTTTTCTGTATTAAATAAGTAAAAAAAATGAGGACGTAACGTTCTAAATTGATAAGTATGGGTTATTATTATACTGAAATTTCAGAAAATTTATTTATAACATATTCAGTGCCAGACTTGTATTTACTACACCTGAATACAATTCTTCTGAAAATATAACTGGTTTTCTGTATTAAATTAGTAAGAAAATTGAGGATGTAACTTACTAAATTGATAAGTATAGGTTATTATTATGCTGATATTTCTGAAAATATATTAATAGTATATTCAGTGCCAGACTTGTATTTACTACACCTAAATACAATTGTTCTGAAAATATTACTGGTTTTCTGTATTAAATAAGTAAAAAAAATGAGGACGTAACTTTCTAAATTCATAAGTGTGTGTTATTATTATACTGAAATTTATGAAAATTTATTAATAACATATTAAGTGCCAGACCTGTATTTACTACACTTGAATACAATTATTCTGAAAATATAACTGATTTTCTGTGTTAAATAAGTAATAAAATTGAGGATGTAACTTTCTAAATTGATAAGTATGGATTATTATTATTCTGAAATTTCTGAAAATTTATTAATAACATATTCAGTGCCAGACTTGTATTTACTACACCTTAATACAACTCTTCTGAAAATATAACTGGTTTTCTGTATTAAATAACTAAGAAAATTGAGGATGTAACTTTCTAAATTCATAAGTGTGGGTTATTATTATTCTGAAATTTCTGAAAATTTATTGGTAGCATATTAATTTCCAGATATGTATTTAGTATATCTGAAGACAATTCTTTGGAAAATTTTACGCCGTTTCTTATTCTATAACAGTTATAATTTCTATAAATAATGATCAGATATTTGTCAAATATAAAATAACTTATAGAATAAAACAACTGTTTGCTCTGGTTTCAAATTTGGCTATTGATTTTTCCGCGATTGACATCCTCACTTTTCAGGAATCATTTTTTTTTATATTCTCATTTCTCCGCAAAATTGCATATTTTTAAGTTTAATGTTTATGTTCAAAAACTCCAACATTCTAATTATAGAAAAAAATGCGATTTTAAATTAGGGCAATATTTTTTCCGCAATTGACATTCTCATTTGTCAAGAAATTGTGTTATAATATTTCGATATTCTCTTCTCTGCAAAATTGCAAATTCTATATTCCCATTTCTCTGCAAAATTGCACATTTTTGAGTTTAATTTTCTTGTCAGAATTCTCATTTAGCAAAAACAATGTGATTGAAATTCTCTTTCCTCAAGAAATTGTGTTTCAAAATTTCGATTTTCTCATTTTTCTCTGCAAAATTGCATATTTTGAAGCTTAATTTTTTTGTCAACATTCTTATCTGGCAAAAAAGTGATTTCAAATTTGGCTGTTAATTTTTATGCAATTGACATTATAATTTCTCAAGAAATTGTGTTTCAAAATTTCGATATTCTCATTTCTCTGCAAAATTGCACATTCGATATTCTCATTTCTCTGCAAAATTGCATATTCGATATTTTCATTTCTCTGCAAAATTGCATATTCGATATTCTCATTTCTCTACGAAATTGTACATTCGATATTCCCATTGCTCGGCAAATTGCAGATTTTTGAGAGTAATTTTGTTGTCATCATTCTCATTTAGCAAAAAAGTGATTTTAAATTTGGCCATTGATTATTCCGCAATTGACATTCTCATTTCTCAAGAAATTGTGTTAAAAATTTCGATATTCTCATTTCTTTGCAAAATTTCACTTCGATATTATCATTTCTCTACAAAAATGCACATTAGATATTCTCATTTCTCTGCATATTTGCACATTTTAAGTTTAATTATTTTTTTAGGTCTAAGTTTAGGTTAATTTTCATGAAACTTAAACATTCGTATTACTCACACAAAAAAATGCGCTTTGACGAATCTCACAAAAATGATTCTCATTTTTGGTGAAAATAAATAACCATGACATCATTATTATAATAGTTCTGAGAGGAGCTGACAATGACTCATGTATTTTTGAACAAATAATCGTGTTTTCTATGCTCGTTCGCATTCTTAAGGTAAATGTAATAGAGTGAAATGAAATGAGAAAAAAATGTATGTAGTATTTTGGAAATGAAATTTCGGAAAGAAATGAAGCGATGAGTCTTTGTCAGCACTCAACGGACACCAATGAAGTGTTATAAAATTTTCACATTCTTGTTTAGCAAGAAATGTGTTTCAAATTAGATTTTATAGTTTCAATGATTTTCATCATTGATTTTTCCACAACTGACATTCTCATTTCATGAAATTGTGCTTAAAAATTTCGATGTTCTAATTTTTCTCTGAAAAATTCCATATTTTTAAGTTTAATTTTTGGTAAACATTATTATTTAGCAAAAAAATGTTTTTTTTATTTGGCTATTGATTTTTCTGCAATTGACTTTCTCATTTCTCCAGAAATTGCGTTCTAAAATTTCGATATTCTCATTTCCTCACAAAATTGCAGGTATATTGCTATAGGTTTTTCCGCAATTGACATTCTCATTTGTCAAGAATTGTGTTTCAAAATTACGATATTCTCATTTCTTCACAAAATTGCATGTTGACATTTTAAATTACTTGTTAAAAATCTCATTTTTTAAGATGATGACCCTCTGAAGAAAAATGAGTTTTTAAGATTTCGAAATTCTGATATCTCTAACCATAATTTCCATTCTAATTCGAAAATATAACAATCATATGTATTGCGTACCAAAAAACGTTAACAGTAACGTAAACGTTAATTGACAGCATCGCATTCAAATGTCAAATGCAATTATAACGTTATAGCATTAGATATTTGAATGTGATGCTGTCAACTCATTTTGCAAAGAAAATGTCGTTTCAAATTAGATCATTGACTTTTCCGCAATTGACATGCTAATTTCTCATGAAATTGTACTTCAAAATATCGATGTTCTCATTTTTCTCTGCCAAACTGCATATCATTTTGTTTAATACTTTGTCAACATTATTATTTAGCAAAAAACAGTTGTTTCATATTTGGCTATTGATTTTTCCGCAATTGACATTCTCATTTCTCAAGAAATTGCGTTTCAAAATTTGGATATTCTCATTTCTTCACAAAACTGCAGGTTGAAATGTTAAAATATCTTGTCAACAATTTTTGGGGAAAATTAATTAAAATTCGACATACTAATATCTACTGCAGACAAATGTGTTGCCATCCTAATCGTAAATATAAATGTTAGCATATCTTGTGAACAATCTTATTTTTGGGGAAAATTAATTAAAATTCAACATACTTAATACCTACTGAAGAAAAATGTGTTGTGTGTAAAATATCGAAATTCTGATATCTATAACCAAAATTGCCATTCTAATTCGAAAGTATAACAATCAGATGTATTGCGCATCACAAAACGTTAACAGTAACGTGTACCTTATTTGACAGCATCACATTCAAACGACAAATGTAATTATGACATTATAGCATTTGATATTTGAATGTGATGCTGTCAACTAACGTACACGTTACAGTTAACTTTTTTTGATACACAATACACCTGATTCTGTCAAAGTCAGGTAACAGTTTCAAATCCAAAATTAATGATACAAGAAAAGTCGCAGTAAACAAACTAAGGAGATTGTAGTTTCAAATTTGGGCATTCTCATTTTTCCAGAAATGGTGGTTTAAAAGTTTGGGAATCTCCTTTCCCGAGAAAATAGTAATTTAAAAAAAAATTAGCTCAGATATTTCACTACAGACTTTCCCATTTATTAAGAATTTATCTCGAAATTTTGACATACAAAATTTTCACACTGAAAATTTTAGATTCCTGTTGCTTACTCGAAAAAAGTGAATCTTTAAATCTTCATTTTTTGGGGAAATTGTAGCTTTAAATGATTACATGTACAATTGTACATACATAGGACTAAAAGAACCTTTGGTCAAAAGCCAGTTATTAATTTATCCCAAAAAGTACAATTATTGTAAATACTAGCAGAATTCTGAAATTTCGAATATTAATAAGAAAAATAATAATTATTATTTGTTTTTTTTGTTAATTTAGGTACTAACTGGTATTAATAATATTTTTTAATTGTTTGTTTAGCCCGACAAGTTTCGGCTTAAAATTCAGCCATCATCAGTGGTATGTTTTTGTAATTTGAATTATATTTTCAAAGATGTTAATTTGACTTTAGTAGTATCATAAATAGTGTTTTAATAATAATAATACTTTAAGTTATCAGCATTACAAATGCGCAGCTTCTGTAAATAATTTTCTTTTACATTTATTTTCCAAGAAAGGTTGGACTAGCGAAATTGAATAAATGGATGAATGAAAATGCTGAAAACAATTACTGATTAAAAATTTAGCGCAACCGCTAAATAAAGCTCTCATCCAGGGCCAAAATCTACGCTTGTTGCGTGCCGGGTTAACATTTAGGTTCAGTTTTCAGCCACTTAGTGTAGTCATGCAGCTGACTTCACTTACATAACTCACAATCTCTGTCTTCATTAATATATAATCAGCCGCTGCATTTGACTGACCATGTCTACTCCGCATTACACTTCTAATTGTTAACTTTCCCGAACACGCTAGAAAACTTTGAAAAATGGGCGCATAAATTACTCACTTGCTACTTACACGTGTTTTATTATCACCGTCCATTTCTCATATATTATATACATATAATATGCGGTCGGGAGTAAATATATATTTGCGAGAATTTATGCGCTCCTGTAAAAATTCATCGACAGGCGTGATAATTGCGGAATCCAATTCGTAAAACTCGTTTCTATGGTGCATGTTGCAAGTACCGCAATTGTAGTAATATATGAAAAAAAAGTTGAGTAAAATTTCACCGGAAAAATAAATCATCCATTTCAACGGTTCCACGCTCTCTCGCCCACGGCAAAAAAGGAACACGTAAAATCATCTGCGGAAATGTGCTCTAATTCGTCAGGATTTTCCTGGAAATCATATTTAGCGTCGGGTTCGCTTTGTGTGTGAATCCCGAGAGAAATACAATCAGCGGCTGGTCAATCTGCTCTCGGACGTTGCCCGTCGGTTGTGAGAGTTCTACACCCCTGATGATCCTATCATTTGTTAGCTCCAACTGCCCTTAAATGTTTCCACTCTCTCTTACACCCCCAAAAAATTTCGTATCCAATCAATAATGCGAACTTTGCGAGCGCCCAGAATTTTTGAAGTGCTTGAAAAATCGCTCTGCATAAACGCGATTAATTGCTGTTCAGAGGAAACGCAAGAATTGTTCCAATAATTAGGAAAAATTCTCATTATCAATTAGTTTGCTAAATTATGTGCAGTTTGACAAAGTTTCAAAATTAAATAAGGGAGAAAATCAAACACTTAACTTTCTGCATTGACAAGTATGAGTTAGCTATTACTGAAATTTCTGAAATATTATTATTTCCAAATTTGATATTAGATTCGTGTACAGTACCCCTGAAACTAATTTTCCTGAAAATTTGACAAAGTGTCGGCATTAAATAAGGTATAAAATCAAACACTTAACTTTCTGCATTGATAAGTATGGGTTAGCTATTACCGAAATTTCTGAAAATTTATTATTTGCAAATTTGATATTAGATTCGTGTACAGTTTACCTGAAACTAATTCTCATGAAAAATTGACAAAGTTTCCGTACTAAATTAGGGAGAAAATCAGACACTTAACTTTCTGCATTGACACGTATGGGTTAGCTATTACTGAAATTTCTGTAAATTTCTTATTTGCAAATTTGATATTAGATTCGTGTACAATTCACCGGAAACTAATTCTCCTGAAAACTTGACAAAGTTTCAGTATTAAATGAGGAAGAAAATCAAGCACTTAACTTTCTGCATTGACAAGTATAGGTTAGCTATTACTGAAATTTCTGAAAATTTCTTATTTGCAAATTTGATATTAGATTCGTGTTCAGTACACCTGATACTAAGTCTCCTGAAATCTAGACAAAGTTTCAGTATTGAATTAGGGAGAACATCAAACACTTAACTTTCTGCATTGGCAAGTATGGGTTAGCTATTACTGAAATTTGTGAAAATTTAATATTTGCAAATTTGATATTAGATTCGTGTACAGTACACCTAAAACTAATTATCCTGAAAATGTGACACAGTTTCAGTATTAAAGAAGTGAGAAATTTTTAAGTTTCATTATTTTTTAAGTTTGTGTAGGTTAATTTTCATGAAATATGAAAATTCGTACTAAAAAAAAGGGATTTGACTATTGAGAATTTACTTCTGAAGAAAATCAATAACCATTAGATATCCTTATTATAATAGTCCTTAGAGGAGCTCGTTCGCATTCTTGAGGTAAATGTAATAGAGTGAAATGAAATAAGAACAAACGTATGTTACGTAATGGTAAATAATATGGAACAATGAGTCATTGTTTGCTCTCAACGGACACCAATGAAGTGTTTTAAAATGTTCACATTCTCATTTAGCAAAAAAAAACATCGTTTCAAAGTAGATTTTTGATTTCTAATGATTTTTATTATTTCCGCAATTGACATTATAATGTCTCATGAAATTTTGCTTCAAAATTTCGATATTCTCATTTTCACTGCAAAATTGCATACTTTTGAACTTAATTATTTTCAACATTTTCATTTAGGAGAAAAAAGTGGTTTCAAATTTAGCTAGTGGTTTTTCCGCAATTGACATTCTCATCTGTCAAGAAATTGGTTTCAAAATTTCGATATTCTCATTTCTTCACAAAATTGCATGTTGAAATTTTAAATTTCTTATCAAAAATCTCATTTTTTGAGATGAAGACCCACTGAAGAAAAATGAGTTTTTAAGATTTCGAAATTCTGATATCTCTAACCAAAATTTCCATTTTAATTCGAATATATAACAATCATATGTATTGCGTACCAAAAAACGTTATCAGTAACGTAAACGTTAGTTGCAGCATCGCATTAAAATGTGAAATACAATTATAACATTATAGCATTTGATATTTGAATGTGATGCTGTCAACTCATTTAGCAAAGAAAATGTCGTTTCAAATTAGGTAATTGATTTTTCCGCAATTGACATTCTCATTTCTCCAGAAATTGCGTTCCAAAATTTCGATATTCTCATTTCTTCACAAAATTGCAGGTATATTGATATAGGTTTTTCCGCAATTGACATTTTCATTTGTCAAGAAATTGTGTTTCAAAATTACGATATTCTCATTTCTTTACAAAATTGCATGTTGAAATTTTAAATTTCTTATCAAAAATCTCATTTTTTGAGATGAAGACCCTCTGAAGAAAAATGCGTTTTTAAGATTTCGAAATTCTGATATCTCTAACCAAAATTTCCATTTTAATTCGAATATATAACAATCATATGTATTGCGTACCAAAAAACCTTATCAGTAACGTAAACGTTAGTTGCAGCATCGCATTAAAATGTGAAATGCAATTATGACATTATAGCATTTGATATTTTAATTTGATGCTGTCAACTCATTTAGCAAAGAAAATGTCGTTTCAAATTAGGTAATTGATTTTTCCGCAATTGACATTCTCATTTCTCCACAAATTGCGTTCCAAAATTTCGATATTCTCATTTCTTCACAAAATTGCAGGTATTTAGATATAGGTTTTTCCGCAATTGACATTTTCATTTGTCAAGAAATTGTGTTTCAAAATTACGATATTCTCATTTCTTCACAAAATTGCATGTTGAAATTTTAAATTTATTATAAAAAATCTCATTTTTTGAGATGAAGACCCACTGAAGAAAAATGCGTTTTTAAGATTTCGAAAATATGATATCTCTAACCAAAATTTCCATTTTAATTCAAAAATATAACAATCATATGTATTGCGTACCAAAATACATTACATTACAGTAACGTAAACGTTAGTTCACAGCATCGCATTCAAATGTCAAATGCAATTATAAGATTAACTTCAAACTTCAAACTTCAAACTTCTTTTATTGGACATGGATTACATGTGAGGTCAAGACAATATAAATTAGGAAAACACTACATTTTATGTAGAAAAAATTCCTGTACTGAATAGAAAGCCTGCTCTTTTAAGTGTTCGCTAAGTTGCTTTTTGAAACTGTGCATTTTTTGGTGCTGCCATTGAACTGGAAGATGATTCAGAATTTTTATCCCCACCGATCTTGGATCTGTAAGGTGAAGTCTATTCGATGGGACGACTAGATGATGCTGCGACCTCGTCCCATATTCATGGACAGTACTCCTAGATGGAAGATTGTGCCTAGTTTTCCACGTTCGTACGGCATGTTGTAGAATATAGACTGATGCCATCGTCAGTATACCTTCTTGCTTAAATAGCTGTCGACAAGACGTCATCTGTGGTACTCCCATTATCGCACGTATAGCTTTTTTTTGCAAAATAAATACTTGGGATGCATGAGCTGAAAGTCCCCAAGCTTCAATTCCATAAGACATCCGACTGTAGAAGATAGCATAGTAGGTGGTTATAGCTGCCTGGATGTTTACGATGTCCTTCATTCTTCTGATTGCGTAGATACTTGATGCCAATTTCATACACAAATTTTCTACGTGTGCTTTCCATGTCAATCGACTGTCTAAATGTATTCCAAGGAATTTTGGCGAATCCTTGGATACTTGATGCAGCCTACTGGAGGTAAAAATGAGTACATTTGTTTTGGCTGTATTAAGGCAAAGCTCATTCGCACCGAACCATTCAGATGCATTGCCACTGGCTGTACTTAGCTTTTGTTGTGCTACTTCAGTATTTTTGTCTGATACCAGTAAAGTTGTGTCGTCAGCGAACATGAAAGTATGGCATTTAAGATTGGTGGGCAGGTCGTTTATGTATATGATAAAAAGTATCGGCCCCAGTATAGATCCTTGTGGGACTCCTCGCCGTATGTATTTTGGATTGCTCTTTTCTCCATTAAAATCAACAATTTGTGCTCTATCTTCTAGGTAAGACGTCATAAGCCGCAACGAAATGCCTTTGAATCCATAGTGGTCTAGTTTTTCCAGAAGGATTTTATGTGACATGCAATCGAATGCTTTACTCAAGTCACAAAATTGAGCAAAACATAACTTATGGTCTTCCATTGCCTGGTAGATGTTGTCTAGAAGATTCATTATTGCATCAGTTGTATTTAAGTTTCTCTGAAATCCGAATTGACTCTCTGTTATGTATTTGTTTTCTCCGAAGAACCTTGTTATTTGTTTGAGAATTATCAATTCGAGAATTTTTGAGAAGGTTGGTAATATTGATATGGGTCTGTAGTTGCTTCTTTCGGATCGACCGTCCTGTTTTAATATTGGTACTACTCTAGCTATTTTTAGTCTTTGGGGGAAGATTCCAGTACTCATGGATGAGTTCGTAATATCTGCTATAGGTTCTGATATTGCATGTGCGACATACTTTATTAATTTAGAATCAATTGAGTAGATGTCCTTCGATGTTTTACTTTTGATACTACCAATAGCACTTTCAATCTCAGCAGGTGTGGTTGGGTTGAAAAACATGGTGATGCCTTTTGTTTTTACCTTTAGCACTGTTTGTTCCGTTAGTTTGTTTTGTATTGTTTGCACCAGATTATTGCCAATACTGCAGAAGAAATCATTGAAGTCCCTACAATTTAGAGATCCATCGATGGTACATCTTTTCGTGCCTCTGCCAGTTTCACGGTTAATAGTTGTCCATAGTTCCTTTGATTTGTTTGATGATGCATTGATTTTATGAATTATGTTGTTTTGTTTCTCTATTTTAACATGGTTTAAGTATGATTCCTTATATTTTAGATAGATATTGTATATGTCTTCATCTTCCGTGTTTTTATATGCATCGAAAATAAGTTCTAATGTTTCTTTCATATGCCTTGTTTCATTAGATATGTTTGCCCATATTCTTGATTCATTTCTAGTATACTCTAGAGGAAAGGCCTCTTCAAAATATAGGCAAAATGTTTTGAGAAACTTATTAAATTTAATATTGGCATCATCTTCTGCGTATACTGATTTCCACTCCTCTTGTTTCAGTGAGAGGACAAATTTTTCCTTATTTTGCGTTGTATATTTTCGTGTTCTATTTCTAGTTGTTTTTTGGATTGCAGCTGTGTTATAAATATATAATATTTGAGCAATGTGGTCAGATATCGCAGTGTTAATTGTTCGTCCTTCCGAACATATGATATTCGTAAAGATATTATCTATGCATGTGTTTTTGGTTTTATTTATTTTAGTGGCTTCGAATATTTTTCTATCCAAGGAATATGATTTTAAAGTATTTAATAGGTCTGCTGATTGTTTAGTATCCTCGCTAAGGTCTACATTGAAATCTCCAGCAATAACAATATTTATTTCTAAATCAAAATTCGTGAGAATGTAATCCAGGGCTTCACTAAGTATTACTAGATATGCTTCTAAGTTTGCACTTATATATCGAATTATAGCATTCGATATTTGAATGTGATGCTGTTAACTCATTTAGCAAAGAAAATGTCGTTTCAAATTAGGTCATTGATTTTTCTGCAATTGATTTTCTCATTTCTCATGAAATTGTCCTTCAAAATTTCGATGTTCTCATTTTTCTCTGCAAAATTGCATATTATTATGTTTAATTTTTTGTCAACATTATTTTTAGCTAAAAACAATGGTTTCATATTTGGCTATTGATTTTTCTGCAATTGACTTTCTCATTTCTCCAGAAATTGCGTTCTAAAATCCTACCCACCTAAAATCCACACTATATAATCCACCTAAAACAAATTCTCGTGAAAATTTGACAAAATTTCGTCATTAAATAAGGGAGAAAATCAAAAACTTACAGTATAGTACACTTAAAACTAATTTTCCTAAAAATTTGACAAAGTTTAAGTATTAAATGAGGGAGAAAATCAAACGCTTAACTTTCTGCATTGACAAGTATGGGTTAGCCATTACTGAAATTTCTGGAAATTTCTTATTTAAACATTTGATAATAGACTCGTATACAGTACACCTTAAACTAATTTTCCTAAAAATTTGACAAAGTTTCGGCATTAAATAACGGAGAAAATCAAACACTTAACTTTCTGCATTGACAAGTATGGGTTAGCTATTACTGAAATTTCTGAAAATTTATTATTTGCAAATTTGATATAAGATTCGTGTACAATACACCTGAAACTAATTCTCGTGAAAATTTGACAAAGTTTCGGCATTAAATAAGGGAGAAAATCAAACACTTAACTTTCTGCATTGACAAGTATGGGTTAGCTATTACTGAAATTTCTGGAAATTTCTTATTTGCAAATTTGATATTAGATTCGTGTACAGTCCACTTGAAACTAATTTTCCTGAAATTTTGACAAAGTTTCAGTATTAAATAAGGGAGAAAATCAAACACATAACTTTCTGCATTGACAAGTATGGGTTAGCCATTACTGAAAATTCTTAATTGCAAAGTTGATATTAGATTCGTATACAGTACGCCTGAAATTAATTTTCCTAAAAATTTGACAAAGTTTAAGTATTAAATAAGGGAGAAAATTAAACATATAACTTTCTGCATTGACAAGTAAGGGTTAGCTATTACTGAAATTTCTGGAATTTTTTTATCTGCAAATTTGATATTATATTTATGTACAGTACATCTAGAACAATTTCTCTTGAAAATTTGACAAAGTTTCGGTATTAAATGAGGGAGAAAATCAAACACTTAATTTTCTGCATTGACAAGTATGGGTTAGCAATTACTGAAATTTCTGAAAATTCATTATATGCAAATTTGATATTAGATTGGTGTACAGTATCCCTGAAACTAATTCTCGTGAAAATTTGACTAAGTTTCAGTATTAAATAAGGGAGAACATTAATCACTTAACTTTCTGCTTTGGTAAGTATGGGTTAGGTATTACTGAAATTTCTGAAAATTTATTATATGCAAATTTGATAATAGATTCGTGTACAGTACACCTGAAACTAATTCTCCTGAAAATTTGACAAAGTTTTGGCATTAAATAAGGGAGAAAATCAAACACTTAACCTTCTGCATTGACAAGTATGGGTTAGCTATTACTGAAATTTCTGAAAACTAATTATTTGCAAATTTGATATATGATTCTTGTACAATACACCTGAAATTAATTCTCCTGAAAATTTTACAAAGCTTTGGTATTAGATAAGGGAGAAAATCAATCATATAACTTTCTGCATTGACAAGTATGGGTTAGCTATTACTGAAATTTCTGAAAATTCATTATTTGAAAATTTGATATTAGATTCGTGTACAGTACCCCTAAAACTAATTTTCATGAAAATTTGACAAAGTTTAAGGATTAAATGAGGGAGAAAATCAAACACTTAACTTTCTGCATTGACAAGTATGGGTTACCTATTACTGAAATTTCTGAATATTACTGAAATTTCTTAGTATTTATTATTTGCAAATTTTATGTTAGATTCGTGTACAGTACACCTGAAACTAATTCTCCTTAAAATTTGACAAAGCTTCAGTATTAAATGAGGGAGAAAATCAAACACTAAACTTTCCGCATTGACAAGTATGGGTTAGCTATTACTGAAATTTCTGAAAATTCATTATTTGAAAATTTGATATTAGATTCGTGTACAGTACACCTAAAACTAATTCAAGTAAGAATTTAACATAGTTTCGGCATTAAATCAGGGAGAAAATCAAACACTTAACTTTCTGCATTGACAAGTATGGGTTAGTTATTACTGAAATTTCTAAAAATTTATTATTTGAAAATTTGATATTAGATTCGTGTACAGTACACCTGAAACTAATTCTAGTGAAAATTTGACAAAGTTTCGGCATTAAATAAGAGTGAAAATCAAACACTTAACTTTCTGCATTGAGAAGTATGGGTTGGCTATTACTGAAATTTCTGAAAATTTATTATTTGAAAATTTGATATTAGATTCGTGTACAGTACACCTAAAACTAATTCAAGTAAGAATTTAACATAGTTTCGGCATTAAATCAGGGAGAAAATCAAACACTTAACTTTCTGCATTGACAAGTATGGGTTAGTTATTACTGAAATTTCTAAAAATTTATTATTTGAAAATTTGATATTAGATTCGTGTACAGTACACCTGAAACTAATTCTAGTGAAAATTTGACAAAGTTTCGGCATTAAATAAGAGAGAAAATCAAACACTTAACTTTCTGCATTGAGAAGTATGGGTTGGCTATTATTGAAATTTCTGAAAATTTATTATTTGAAAATTTGATATTAGATTCGTGTACAGTACACCTAAAACTAATTCAAGTAAGAATTTAACATAGTTTCGGCATTAAATCAGGGAGAAAATCAAACACTTAACTTTCTGCATTGATAAGTATTGGTTGGCTATTACTGAAATTTCTGGAAATTTCTTATTTGCAAATTTTATATTAGATTCGTATACAGTACACCTGAAAATATTTCTCCTAAAAATTTGACAAAGTTTCACTATTAAATGAGGGAAAAAATGAAACACTTAACTTTCTGCATTGATAAGTATGCGTTAGCTATTTCTGAAATTTCTGAAAATTTATTATTTCAAAATTTGATATTAGATTCGTGTACAGTACACCTGAAACTAATTCTCCTGAAAATTTTACAAAGTTTAAGTATTAAATAATGGAGAAAATCAATCACTTAACTTTTGCATTGGCAAGTATGGGTTAGCTATTACTGAAATATATGGAAATTTCTTATTTGCAAATTAGATATTAGATTCGTGTACAGTACACCTGAAACTAATTCTCGTGAAAATTTGACAAAGTTTCGGCATTAAATAAGGGAGAAAATCAAACACTTAACTTTCTGCATTGACAAGAATGGGTTAGCTATTACTGAAATTTCTGGAAATTTCTGATTTGCAAATTTGATATTTCAGTATTAAAATGTGTTAAATTATGAAACTAATTTATGCGTCCCGTTAGAATCTTCAATTTCACAGGTATAAAAGTTGAAACCATAATAATAACAATGCGTGTATATATGTTATGGCATTTACATTGTAGACATCGTTGTCCTTCTCTAAAAACGATTAATAAAGCATGGCCGGAAAGGGAGAGAACTGTATATCCTTGTGGTGAGGTTTCCCTACAGGGATGTATTTTAGTAACGGCTCGCCAGGGTGGAATCTTTTCAGCTATGTACTTGTAAAAGTGGTTGGCACACTCCTGTGTCCAATTATTGCCAGGAAGAGCTGACCTTTGAAGCCTTCAGTCAGAGCCGGGATAATATTATCCTTTATTTTCCTAGCAGAAAGAGTGAGCGGACGTGTTTTATTCTCTCCCCTCGTGTTTTCGCACACACTCTCTATGCGGCGTAAATAAAATATTCACTTCTGTACGCAATTAAGGCGATACACAAAAATCATCCGCTTTAAAATTTTAACAATCCTCGATTATTCTCCACGGAGGATGCGATTATTCATTTAAATAGATTCGCAATTTGCGTGGGCCGCTTATATCTTCGCGAGCATAATGCGATATTTCCAGCTACCACTTTGTAATGGGATTACTTGTGCTCTGCAACATTTTGCATATTCGAAAGGAACCAAATCGAATCTATTAGGTTGAGTTGAACTGAGCTACGAATATTGATCTATTACGTTTGAGTACGTGACATTCTCGTAATTATTCACAGTTTCAAACAGCCACCATTGCAATTCTTCGTATTGCCTACGTACAGGTTTGACGTACAGGTGTATTGCATTGCGTACACACTGAACGTACATTTCGGAATAAAGTATAAAGATAAGGGGTGGTAAGATCGTGGAGACATTGGAGATGCTAATACGAGATCCATTCACCCCCGGTTGGGCGGAGCCGCGCACCCCCGAGACAGATCGCCGCTCGGTATTCTCAAATTGTATTACTCGCTTTACGTGAGCCTATTGTCAAATAAATAAATAACATTTGTATAACGTTACAATTTAAAATACACTTTGCATAATGCACTTTTATCAGTTTCTTAACTTCTTATAAGCCGAATGTGATCTGTTTCGTAAATTGGGGATTCATATCGGACCCACTAAAAAAGGATCGAGTTTTCAAACGCGCCCGAAATATTCAACTACTTTACGTATTTGTGTTACCCCATACTATACACATATTTTTTAATACATGTATAAGTTATGACCGCCTCAAAACGTTCGCCTCATGTTTTATAAACAATTTTAGTGTTACAATTATAGAAACTGTCACCTAAACGCAAACCATACATTTATATAAATTTCTAGGCAATTTTTCACATCCTATCCGTGGACGAGGGAGGCACATTTTTATCTTCCTAAGTCGTCATCATTTTCAGTGAAAACCACAAGTCCATCTATAAAATATGTAGATATCACCTTAAGGTATTTCCGGCAATATTTTCCCTTGTTCTAACAGATGCTGGTTTAAAGTCCCTGCGGAGATTTTGTCACGTCCAACGGAGGCTGAACAGGGCCCTGTTAGACCGTGCATTTTCTCCATCTGTATATATGCAGACGGACTGTCCGCTCGTGAATATCTTATGAAGCGCCATTTTCCAAATGGAAATTTTATATATTTATATATTTATACATGTACGCTCTGCTTGGACCCAACTTTTCTCTCCCTGAATATTAGCGTTATTAAATAAACAAATCGTGGTCCGCATGATTGTTAAAACTAACGGTAATGTTATTTGGGAATCTAATTACTCTTAAACCTATTATATTGCTTAACAAAAGCAAAAACGCGGACTTTCATGCTGAATATGCTTTTATTTTCAACCACACCTGACTGGAATGCAATTACGGCGTCATATTTATATCACTCCGATTTATTATTAAATATAAAGGTAATTTTATTTGTACTAAATTATATTGCGGAATATATTATTTAAAAAATAGAACATCCCTGCATTTGTATGCCTAAAAGTATAACACTTAAATATCAATACTGAACAAATATGTAAAACAAAAAGACAAGACAAACGAACTACCAAATTACATCCGACAAAAAGCTTCATGAATCATATTGCATTTCATAACACTCTCTTATCAAAACAATCACTCATAAATCATATGTATGTAATGTATAATGTAATGTATAATGTAATGTATAATATAATGTAATGTTTGACAAGGCGGAAAGACCCCACAAATTATAGCATATTTTTCTTTTTTTAACATAAAAATAATAATAATGGTGTTTTTTGGAATATACGATAATTCTTTTGAGTAGTGTAGTACAATTGGATAATCAGCAGAGAGTGAAATTTCCGGAAATCAAATTTCTGGAAGTCGCAGAGTACTTGGTAATAAAATGTCACTAATGGTCATCAAACTTGTGGCAATTGAGTAAGATATTGATATTCAACACAAATCACGAAGTTACACAAAAAGTCAAAAAATTTGAAAATTGCACACAAAAATACCAAAGTATTAAGGAAGTTAAAAAAACTTTACTTTGGAGGACAAAAATGTCGAATATACATAAAGAGTTAAAAACTGTATGATTCAAATCTCAATATCTCAATAAACATTTCTAAATGTATGATTATAAAAAATCGCTATCAGTTTTCATAATTCTATAATTGCCACAAAAATTAAAAATAATTTTTTATTATCGATTGTTTTAATTTAAATTTTGTCACTTTTACGACGCCCACCATTAGGATCTATTAAACGGAAATGCATACAGAGTTGGTCAAATGGGATAAAAGTTTATTATTTTTCTGCCTTTCAATACGCTGAAACGAAATCCGGGATATTTTGCACAGTTCCTGAAACATTGCTGAAAAACTGAAAAAGTGCACTTTCATTTTCCTCTTATAACTTTTTTACTCTTGAAGGAAATTTTACGAAACTTGGCAAGCTTATATTTTTCGACGTGAGGTTTCTGTTGACAGTACCAAACATTTTTTGCGCCAACTAAATGCCCAAATTTTATTGGTATAAATTGGTATTACACCTGAAAAAATAAAATATTTTAAAGAGATATATAAAAGAGTGTGCATTTGCAGATCATATTGTGATACTTGCAGAAATAGAAAAAAAAAACTGAAAGAGAATGTGGCTATATGGAAGAAGGCTCTAAATAAAAGAAAACTGAAGATAAATGGAGAAAAAACAAAAGTGATGGTGATAACTTACGAGAACAAAATAATCAGCATACGAATAAGTGGAGAAAAGATAGAACAAGTGCAAAATTTTGAGTATCTAAGAACAATAACAGACACTCAAGGAACATATGAAAAGTCATCAACATCAGAATAAAAACAACAGGGAGACCTACAAATTTGACTACAGAAAAGTTGAGAAGATTTAAGACGAATTTAAGAAGTTTGTTGATAACATTATAAAGATTAATCCGAAATATCATGATTTAGGACACATTGCAAAAGCTTCCTTTAAAATAAGATAAATGAATGCTAAAAAGACGAAGTCTGTTTCTGAAATTAAAAATTTGTGACGATTCAACAAAAAATATACTTATTTCGACGTTCATCGAAATATGTGATATATTGTGACAGAAATAAAATTGTCAATGCTACCTAGATTACTATTTTGGAATTTTTGAATTAAAAAGTCTGTGACAGTATACAAGGGGTTTTGGAATAATTTTCAATTTTCTGAAAAATATTCCAACGACCTAGAAATGAAAATATATTCCAATATTTTGTTCATCGAAGTTTCTCCTAGAAATTTGAATCCAGAAACGTGAAGATTCAAGACGAATTTAAGAAGTTTGTTGAGAAAATTGGAAATATTAATGCCAAATATCATAATTTAGGACGAATTGGATAAACTTCCTTTAAAATGAGATAATTGAATGCTAAAAAGACGTAGTTTCTTCGTGAAATCAAGTTTAATTGAAAATGAGTGAAGATTCAACAAAAATTTTACTTATTTCGAAGTTCAATGAAATTTGTGATATATTGTGACAGAAATATAATTGTCAATGCAACCAAGATTAAAATTATTTTGGAAAAAAAAATGGTATTACATAGTCGTGAGAAATTTATGAGTATACCAATAATTTTAGAGAAGTCTAATGAATTCAAAAATAGTTAATAAAAGAGTAATAACAAACATTTAAAACTGCAGTAAATGTATGTACAGTCAAGTTCACATAAATCTAGTACAAAAAATTTGACATTGCTATACAAAATTGCCATTGTAACGTAATTTCTTGTACTAGATTTATGTGAGCATGACTGTACATTGCAAAAAATTTAATGAAAATTTCAAATTTTCGAATTAATTTGAAAATAGTTAATGCAGTTAGTTAATAACAGAGTAATAACAAACATTTAAAATTGTAGAATACATTTTCCATGATTCTAGAAATGGTCTTCAATATTCTAAAAATCAATTAGGCATTTTCCAATAAATTAAAAAATAGTTAATAAAAGAGTAATAGCACACATTTAAAATTGCAGAAATTGTATGTACATTTAAAAAAAGAATAATTAAAATTTCAATTTTTCGAATACATTTAAAAGTAGTTAATGCAGTTAGTTAATAATAGAGTAAAAACATATATTTAAAATTGTAGAATACATTTTCCATGATTCTAGAAACGTTCTTCAATATTCTAAAAATCAATTAGGCATTTTCTAATAAATTAAAAAATAGTTAAAAAAAGAGTAATAAAACACATTTAAAATTGCGGAAATTGTATGTACATTGCAAAAAATTTAATGGAAATTCCAAATTTTCGAATAAATTTAAAAATAGTTAATGCAAGAGTAATAACAAAAACTAAAATTGAAGAAAACGTACGCACATTGCAGAAAATTTAATGAAAATATAACAGTATGGAATTTAAAATTCTATGACAGTATACAAGAGGTTTTGGAATAATTTTCAATTTTCTGAAAAATATTGCAACGACCTAGAAATGAAAATATATTCAAATATTTTGTTTATTGAAGTTTCTCCTAGAAATTTGAATACAGAAACGTAAAGATTCAAGACGAATTTAAGAAGTTTGTTGAGAAAATTGGAAATATTAATGCGAAATATCATAATTTAGGACACATTGCAAAAGCTTCCTTTAAAATGAGATAATTGAATGCAAAAAAGACATAGTTTCTGCGTGAAATCAAGTTTAATTGAAAATGTGTGAAGATTCAACAAAAATTATACTTATTTCGAAGTTCAATGAAATAAGTGATATATTGTGACAAAAACATAATTGTCAACGCAACCAAGATTAAAATTATTTTGGAAAAAAAATTTGCAATTACATAGTCGTGAGAAATTTATGAGTATACCAATAATTTTAGAGAAGTTCTTAAATATTCTAAAAATTTAATTAGGAATTGTTTAATAAATTCAAAAATAGTTAAGAAAAGAGTAATAACAAACATTTAAAATTGCACTAAATGTATGTACAGTCATGTTCACATAAGTCTAGTACAAACAATTTGACATTGCTATATAAAATTTGCTATTGTAACGTAATTTCTTGAACTAGATTTACGTGAGCATGACTGTACATTGCAAAAAATTTTATGTAAATTTCAAATTTTCGAATTAATTTGAAAATAGTTAATGCAGTTAGTTAATAACAGAGTAATAACAAACATTCAAAATTGTAGAATACATTTTCCATGATTCTAGAAACGGTCTTCAATATTCTAAAAATCAATTAGGCATTTTCCAATAAATTAAAAAATAGTTAATAAAAGAGTAATAGCACACATTTAAAATTGCAGAAATTGTATGTACATTGCAAAAAATTTAATGAAATTTCCAAATTTTCGAATAAATGGAAAAATTGTTAATGCAAGAGTAATAACAAAAACTAAAATTGAAAAAAACGTACGCACATTACAGAAAATTTAATGAAAATATAATAGTATGGAATTATAAAGTCTGTGACAGTTTACCAGATGTTTTGGAATAATATACAATTTCCTGAAAAATATTGCAGTGACCTAGAAATAAAAATACCAAAGATTAAACTGCTACTGAAATAAGTTATTTTTCTACTAAATGTTTCTAAATATTACTAAAATTTGCTACTAAATGTTCCTAAATGTTCGGAAACATGGCCGAAGAAAGTATAAATAAGAAAGTTGCAGAAAATTCAATTATAGTAACAAAATATAGAAATAAAGCTTTAATAAAAATTAGTTCTCCTTGGCGACGGTAATTAGCCATAGCAGTAAAAATAGACCGTCGTTAAATAAAAGTTATTAATAATAAGTGTAATAAGTATTTTAATCAGTAATAAGTTTTTATAATAAACTTATAATTGTAAAAACTCCATGTTTATCAATGAATGGCTATTAAAGTATGAGCAAGGTACGAGCGAGTAGTTAATAATTACACATATTTAATTTTACAAATGTTAAATTCCTATGTTGGCCCCTTGTCCCAGACACTCTGTATAAAAGAAGGTCTAATGTTTCTTTAAAAATTAAAATTTCAATGATTTCTGACCATAATATATCTAGAATATTCTGTGGTAATATTCCATTTAATTTTACATCAAAAACGTCAAGAAGATTTCTGGAAATGTTGTAATTTCCAAAATTGTTCCCTGTTCTATATTTTATCCCCGTTCAAAATAGTTCTATGTTCCCTTATCCCTTAACTATGCATGCACACTTATGTTGACTTAACTAAGAGTAGGTTTTGATGAAATTTTGAAGTACACTTTTCGGTTTATTCAAAACTTTATAAAAATTCTGCCGGTAAAATCCGTTTAATTTTGCATCAAAAAGCCAAAAAGATTTCTGGAAATGATACAATTTCCCAAATTGTGCATGCACACTTATGCTGACTATAAAATTAGGTTTTCATTTTTAAATTTTAAAAGACACATTTTGGTTTATTCAAAACTTTATAAATATTCTGCGGTAAAATCCGTTTAATTTTACATCAAAAAGTCCAGAAGATTTCTGGAAATGTTACAATTTCCAAAATTCTGCATGCATACTTATGCTGAATATAAAATCAGGTTTTAATTTTGAAATTTTGTACTATACGTTTTGGTTTATTCAAAAGTTTTTAAAATATTCTACTGGTAAAATACGTTTAATTTTGCATCAAAAAGTCAAGAAGATTTTGGGAAATGTTACAATTTTACAATTTGTAGTACCCATTTTAGTTTATTAAAAACTTTATAAATATTCTGTCGGTAAAATCCGTTTAATTTTACATCAAAAAAGTCAAGAAGATTTCAGGAAATGTTACAATTTTACAATTTGTAGTACACATTTTGGTTTATTTAAAACTTTATAAATATTCTGTCGGTAAAATCCGTTAAGTTTTATATCGAAAAAGTCATCAAGAAGATTTCTGGAAATGTTACAATTTCCAAAATTATAATTATGCTGACTATAAAATCAGGTTTTCATTTTGAAATTTTGTACTACACGTTTAGGCTTATTCAAAAGTTTTAAAAATATTCTGCTGGTAAAATCCGTTTAAGTTTACATCAAAAAAGTCCAGAAGATTTCTGGAAATGTTACAATTTCCAAAATTCTGCATGCATACTTATGCTGAATATAAAATCAGGTTTTCATTATGAAATTTTGTACTACACGTTTTGGTTTATTCAAAAGTTTTTAAAATATTCTGCTGATAAAATCCGTTTAATTTTACATCAAAAAGTCAAGAAGATTTCAGGATATGTTACAAGTTTACAATTTGTAGTACACATTTTGGTTTATTCAAAAGTTTTAAAAATATTCTGTAAGTAAAATCCGATTCATTTTGCATCAAAAAGTCAAGAAGATTTCTGGAATTGTTACAATTTCCCAAATTATGCATGCCTACTTATGCTCACTATAAAATTCAGTTTTCGTTTTGAAATTTTGTCGTACAAATTTTGGTTTATTAAAAGTTTTTTAAACATTCTGCTGGTAAAATCCGTTAAATTTTACATCAAAAAAGTCAAGAAGATTTCTGGAAATGTTACAATTTTACAATTTGTACTACACATTTTGGTTTATTCAAAAGTTTTATAAATATTCTGCTGATAAAATCCGATTAATTTTGCATCAAAAAGTCAAGAAGATTTCTGGAAATGTTACAATTTCCCAAATTGTGGATGCATACTTATGCTGACTAAAAAATTAAGTTTTCGTTTTGAAATTTTGTGGTACACATTTTGGTTTATTAAAAGTTTTTTTAAATATTCTGCTGTTAAAATCCGTTTAATTTTACTTCAAAAGAGTCAAGAAGATTTCTGGAAATGTTACAATTTCTAAAATTGTGCGTGCACACTTATGCTGACTATAAAGATAGGTTTATATTATGAAATTTTGTAGTACACTATTTGGTTTATTCAAAAGTTTTGAAAATATTGTGCCGGTAAAATCCGTTTAATTGTAAAAAGTCAAGAAGATTTCAGGAAATGTTCACAACAAACAACAATTGAACAATTTCCAAAATTGTGCATGCTTAAGCTTAAGTGTGACTATAAAATTAGGTTTTCATTTTCAAATTTTGTAGTATACATTTTGGTTAATTCAAAACTTTATAAATATTTTGCCAGTAAAATACGTTTTATTTTACATCAAAAAAGCCAAGTAGATTTCTGGAAATGTTATAATTTCCAAAATCTTGCATGCACAGATATGCTGACTATAATATTAGGTTTTTATTTAGAAATTTCGTAGTACGAATGTTGGTTTATTCAAAAGTTTTAAAAATATTCTGCTCGTAAAATCCGTTTAATTTTACATGAAAAAAGTCAGTAAAATTTCTGGAAATGTTACAATTTTCAAAATTGTACATGCACACTTATGTTGATTATAAAATTAGGTTTCATTTTGAAATTTTGTAGTACACATTTTGGTGTATTCAAAAGTTTTGTGGTATATAATGAAAAATACGAATTTTCTTGAAAATAATGAATGAATTTGTATTAATTGTGCATATTTATAAACATAACATATTAATGAATTTCACAGTATTGCTCTGCATTAAAATGTCAACCGAGGTAAATATATTCCATTGTACGCAAGAGCATATTGCTGGCCCCTCCATTGTAGGCATCAATACATACTCTAATGGCGAGAGCAGCTTACATTTCACACCGTTAACAATAGTCCTGTGATTGCCCTAGGATAATCCTGGATTACAACCACGACTGACAGGATTCGGGACTGCACAAGCCGCCACATATAAATACTCAAGTGCACCCCACACACGATCCTTTGATTTTGAGACTATTTGTTTAATAGTATTTACAATTATATTAATATTGATTATAACAATATATATAAATATTATACGGGGCGTCCATTTTTAAACGCAAACATAGGGATTCATCATGTTTTACAAATTTCTGCTTTTCTCCTCTTGATAGTTTATAATGTAATTATCTTGAGAAAATTGCGCTCGTTTAATTATGTTTTTGTTTTATAAATATCAATTAATTATTAATGATTGCGGCTCGCTTACTTATTATAATATAGCGTTAATTATAATTTAATTAAGTGCCCTCAGACAGTTCATTAATATCGTTGTATATAATAATATCAATTAATTAATGTCAAATAATAAAAGCGCTAAATTAGTAATTAGGTCCACTAAAAGTTGTGACATGCTTTACGAGGATATCTTCATTATATTAAGTTATTTTTATAGACTTGTTAACTACAATAATAAATTAATGTTAAACACAGGAAAGGCATGCAACAAAATGCAAATTAACCCCCCGAATTTATCACATTTTTGTCAACCTGCGTGTCCACTGCGGACACACAGAAATGCATATTAATGAGTATCTGTTGAAAATCAGATAAGTAACGTTGAAACGTTAATGAGGTTGTGTGTCTTCATTTGTTAGGCACAGTGACATAATATTTTGGATGCCAGATAAAATATGTGTAAAATTTTACAATTACTAGAGCGTACTTTAACGTACGTATTCATCAAATACAATGAGCAACAGTTTTATATGTCTTACTCAAGAGGTATTCATATATGGTTAAAGCTACGTTCTCTGAAATGAAAATATGCCAATAAATCGATATAATTGGAAATTACTAGTGATAGGCTAATTAGAATGATAACAGTCGAATAATTAGATTATTGGTATCATTCGGATTAATTCGATTATTTCGTGAAAATCATTCGGATTATCATTCGTCAAAATCATACGGATTATCTTTCATCAAAATCATTCGGATTATCATTCGTGTAAATCATTCGGATTATCATTCGTGTAAATCATTCGGATTATCATACGGATTATCATTCATCAAAATCATTCGGATTATCATTCGTGTAAATCATTCGGATTATCATTCGGATTATCGTTCGTGAAAATCATTCGGATTATCATTCGTGAACATCGTTCGGTAAAATCATTCGGATTATCAATCGTAAAAATTATTCGGCAAAATCATTTGGATTATCATTAAAAAAAAACATTCGGCGAAATAATTCCGATTATCATTAATAAAAATCGAATTATGAATGGTTTTCAATAGAGGGATTTGTAATCAAATTAGAATTCGATTGTTACGATAATTCGTATTCGCATAATTCGATTATTAAAATTCTTCGATTATGCCCATCAATAGTAATTATATCGATATATTGTAATTATACAGAGTAGTTTTCAATATGGGTTATCAAAACCATGATGTTTATACAAATCCCTGATTTGACAACTACAGTAATAATAATAATAATTAAATTATTATTCACGTTGATGTATACAGATGTGATAGGTAAATAGGAAAATTCAGTTGTAAGAAGTCACAAACCTGTTGAAAATATGACAAATTTTGACAGTTGCCGTTGGAAATTTGACTAACTTTGACAGTTCCAGTTGAAAATATGACAAATTTGAATAAAATTTGAAATTAAAATAAATATAACTGATTTCTTCAATAAATTTGGCAAAAAAAATCTCCAACAATTTATAGACTTTTACAGCTGATGATAAAAACTTCACAAATTTTCACAGTTACAGTTGAAAATGTGACAAATTTTGACAGTTAAAAATATTACAGATTTCTATACATACTGTTGAAAATATTACTAAAGTTGACAAGTACAGTTGACAATACGCTACGTAGCAACATATACAATTTGAAAATATAACAAATTTTTACAGTTGCTGTTGGAAATTTAACTAATTTTGAGAGTTTCAGTTGAAAATATGACAAATTTGGATAAAGTTTCAAATGAAAATTTAAGTGATTTGATGAGTTCATTAAATTTTTGCAAAAAAAATCTCTAAATATTTCAAAAACTTTTACAACTGATGATGAAAACTTCACAGATTTTGACAGTTATAATTCAAAATGTGACAAATGTTGATAGTTGAAGTTGAAAATATTACAGATTTCTATAATTACTGTTGAAAATATGATTAAAGTTGACAATTACAGTTGACAGTATGCTACGTATCAACGAACAGAATTTGAAAATATAACAAATTTTTACAGTTGATGTTGGCAATTTAACTAAGTTTGATAGTTCCAGTTGAAAATATGACAAATTTGGATAAAGTTCAAATGAAAATTTAACTGATTTGATGAGTTCATTAAATTTGGCAAAAAAAATCCCGAAACATTTTAGAGACTTTTACAACTGATGATAAAAACTTCACAGATTTTGACAGTTACAGTTGAAAATGTGACAAAATTTGACAGTAGCAGTTGAAAATATTACAGATTTCTATAATTACTGTTGAAAATTTACAGATTTCTATAATTACTATTGAAAATATGATTAAAGTTGACAATTACAGTTGACAATATGCTGCGTATCAACAGATGCATTTGAAAATATAACAAATTTTGTCAGTTACAGTTAGAAATTTGACAAATTTATTTACCGTTGAAAACTATGACACATAAATTATTATAGTATAACAAAATAATTCAAAATTTTTATACTGTTTTTGTTTAAAATATTGCTATAACTTGACTATTGACAGTAATCATTTAAATTTGTCAAAATATTATTAAATTGATAGGAATCATTGAAATGTTGACAGATATAATTGATATAAAGTAAGAGATTTTTAAAAATTGGGAATGTTTGAATTTTTCATAAAAAATTGATATTTATGTACAAATATTTAAAATCTTGACTGAAATAATTACAATTTCGAGAATTATTATTGCAGTATGACAAAATTATTGAAAGTTTTAATACTTTTTTATCTGAAAACTTTGAAGTTGGCAGAAACATTTAAATTTTGAAAGAGAATGTTTGAATTTTTCATGAAAAATTGATATTTATGTACAAATAATTGAAATTTTGACTGAAATAATTACAATTTCGAGAATTATCATTGCAGTATGACAAAATTATTGAAAGTTTTAATACTTTTTTATCTGAACACTTTGAACTTGGCAGAAACATTTAAATTTTGAAAGATACAATTAAAATGTTGACAGAAATAATTGAAATTTTGACGTATGCAGTATGCACATAACGACAGCTTATTGAAAATTTAACAATGCTTTCATGAAAATTGAAATTTCTGCACATATAATTAAAAAATTTACAGAAATAATTGCAATTTTGGGAATTATCATTGCATTGAAACAAGGTAATTGCAATTTGGACAAATAGAATTGAAAATTTATTATTAATTAACTGATATTATCGAATGAAAATCAAGGCTTTGTATAAAAAATTATGTTTATGTTATGATTTTATTTAAGATGATGTTATGATCATGGTTATGGAAAACCCATACTGAAGACCTCTGTATAATTACAATATATAGATATAATTACTAGTGATGGACATAATCGAAAGATTTTAATAATTCGATTGTTGCCATAATTCGTATTCACAAAATCGATTATTAAAGTCATTCGCTTATGTCCATCACTAGTAATTATATCGATATATTGTATTGTGTCATATTTTCAACTAGAACTGTCAAAGTTAGCCAAATTTCCAACGGAAACCGGGAAAATTTGTTATATTTTCAACTGATTTGTGACTTCTGACAACTGAATTTTCCTATTGACCTATCACCTATCTAGGTATATACATCAACGTGAATAAATATACAATAATTATTATTATTACTGTAGCTGTTAATATTTCAAATTTTCAACCGTAAGTATCAAAATCTGTTTTGTCATCAGCTATGAAAGTCTCAAATTGTCGTAATTTTCCAAATTTGACGAACTCGCCAAATCTGTGAAATTTTCATATTAAACTGTATCCAAAATGGTTATATTTTCAACTGGATCTGTTAAAATATGTCATTATCAATGGTAACTGGTAACTAATTCGTCAAATTTGCAACTGTAATTGACAAAATTTATAGTATTTTCAACTGAAGCAATCGATATTTGTATATCTGTGATATTTTCAAATGAAGCTGTCGATATTTCTGATATTTTGAACTGTAGCTCTCAAAGATATTCTGATTAGCTGATTATTGAGGAAATGTGGTTATGTTTTCTGTCAAAAAATGACATATATTTTACTTACTCACCTCATACGTGTATAACTTCTTTTTACTGTTACAATTTTTTAAACTGTCAAAATGTGTCACATTTTCAACTGTAACTGTAAAAAATTGTCAAATTTCCAACTGTATTGGCAAAGTGTGTCACATTTTCAACCGTAACTGCAAAAATTCGCTAAAATTTTGATTTTTTTTGCCAGATCTGTATACAGTATAAACAAACATAAATTCTCTGAAAATTTGACTACGAGTACATCTCAAATAGGTGAGAAAATCGAGATCTTAACTTAACCGAGTTGATTGGAATATTACAATTATTCAGGGTTGATTTACTACCCTCCAACGGCAAATTGGTAAGTGTCACGTACAGAGCATATTTACAGACCCTTTAGGTCTAACATACATAAGTTTCATTGAGCGACAATTTTATGCACACTTTTTATGATATTTATAAATATTCTGCATGTTCAATTTTCCGAGTTCACCAGTTATCAGCCACTGAAATTTCTGAAAATTTATCTAATTGATATTTTGAATATCTTATGCCAGATCTGTATATAGTATACCTGAAGTTAACTCCTCTTAAAATTTGGACATGATTATATCCTTAATAAGTGAGAATATCGAATGGTTAACTTTAACAAAAGTGTGTAAGATTAATCCATATACATTTAAAATATATAATTAAAAATAATGCGTAAGATAAATGAGTCATTGTATTGATTTGTTATAATAAGAGTATTCACATTGAATTCTGATTATTGTAAGTAATGTGCGAGTGTAGGGAGAATATGTAAGAGCATCGATTTCGGGTGAGAGTTTTATTTAAAGGTTAATGGCTCGTGTCTATTTCCAACATTGATTTTGAGAATATAGAGGATGGGGCTGGGGAAAAAATCTCAACCGAAAAAGCAGTTGGTACTTTCCCATCAACCTGATTGAAACATTATAAAAACATGACCAACTTACAGGCTATTCATCTTCCTCGCGTTCAATCTGAATCCCGAGAAATTTTAACAGATATTTATTGCGTGCATCTAGAATTTAAGACCCCGCGCAGTTTTTAAAACGGCCGCACTCAGAATTGGGAAACGGAAGCGAAACGCTAATGGGCGTTCAATTTGGCGTAAATTATTATTCGCAGCGGGTTTTGGTCTGACAAGCTTTTCTATCGATGGGCGCCAAATCGAATTTGCTGCACGGCATTACAGTATTATCTTAATTTTATGAAAACGGTCTCATGTGCTGACAATTCAATCATGAATTTTATTGATATGTATTACGTGTCGAAATGAATGAGTGATGTCGGATGAAAACAATTTGCCTCACACTGTTGCATGGGAATAATCTTCGTGTGGACTGTAAAGTTATATTTATAAGTACTTAAAGCCGTTTTAATGATATAATTTTTATAGCACGTCCAATCAAAAATATACATCTATTAGTGATGCAGAGGCCGTAAAATTTTTGTCTGGAAAAAATTGATACCAACAAAATTAAAAAAAAAAGTTATATGTCGATATTTCTAATGTTTACAACTATAACTGCCAATATTGCTCATATTTTCTACTGTATTAACAAAATTTGTATTATTTTCAGTGATAATTGTCAAAATTTGTAAAATTATCAACTATAGCTCTTGAAACTTGGCAGATTTTCAACTGTAGCTGTCGATATTTCTGATATTTTCAACTGGAAATACCAATGTTGCTCATATTTTCAACGGTGACTGTCAATATCTGGAAAGTTACCAAATTTGTAGCTGCACTTGAAAATGTATCAAGGATATAACTGTAATGATCATAATTTGGCAAATTTTGTACCCCATTATCAAAATCCACCAAAATTTCGGTTACAACTGTAAAGAAAACTGTCACGTACTATACTGTACTGTACTGCACTGTACGTACTGTACTTATGTTGTAAAAATCTGTAAAATTTACAATTGTACAGTTCGTGGTTAAATTTTTGATTTTATAAATACTAAATTTTACATTTTCATTTTTTCACTTAGTACATATTAGATTATAGTAATAATAATAGTTTATTCAGGCAATTTCCAGAATGGGTTAGATAAGTCATGAGAGAGATATACAAAATACAGAATAGGTACAATTAAGATTATAAGTTATTATTTAGTTCTTATAGTATAGATATTATTACTGACTATGTGAATCTCTCTCATTCTCTCTCTCTCCAACTCTTTAACTCTGTAATGTTCATTCTGAATTTAACTACAAAAAATGATATTATTATTATTTTTATCATTATTATTATTATTATAACATTATAGAGTATTACATTATTATATGTTATTATACCTACAGAGATATAAGTAAATGATTATTTATTATTATTTAACTGCAGCTATCACAATGTGTGATATTTTCAACGGTAACTGCCAAAATTTGTAATATTATAAACTGTAGCTGTCGATATATTTGATATTTTCAACTCGAACTGCCTATATTGCTCATAATTTCAACGGTATTGACAAAATTTGTATTATTTTCAATGATAACTGTCAAAATTTGTCAAATTATCAACTGTAACTATCGAAATTTGTCATATTTTCAACTGTAGCTGTTGATATTTCAGACATTTTCAACTGGAACTGCCAATATTGCTAATATTATTAACTGCATTGACAACATTTGTATTATTCAACTGCAACTGTCAAAATGTGTCATATTTAAAAATGTATCTGTCAAAATGAGTTTATTTTCAACGGTAAATTCCAAAATTTATTAATTTTTTTACTGTAACTAACAAAATTTGTAATATTTTCAATGGTAACTGTCAAAATTTGTCAAATTTTCAACTGTAACTAACACAATTTCGCATATTTTTAACTGTGGCTGTCGATATTGCTAATGTTTTCTACTGGAACTGCCTATATTGCTAACATTTTCAACTATATTGACAAAATTTGTATATTTTATATAGATATAAGTAAATGATTAATTATTTGTATTTAACTGCAGCTATCACAATGTGTGATACTTTCAACGGTAACTGCCAAAATTTGTTATATTATAAACTGTATTGACAAAATTTGTATTATTTTCAATGATAACTATCAAAATTGGTCAAATTATCAACTGTAACTATCGAAATTTGGCATATTTTCAACTGTAGCTGTCGATATTTCTGATATTTTCAACTCGAACTGCCAATATTGGTCTTATTTTCAAAGGTATTGACAAAATTTGTATTATTTTCAATGATAACTGTCAAAATTGGTCAAATTATCAACTGTAACTGTAGAAATTTGGCATATTTTCAACTGTAACTGTCGATATTTCTGATATTTTCAACTCGAACTGCCAATATTGCTCATATTTTTAACGGCAATGACAAACTTTGTAATATTTTCAATGATAACTGTAAAAATTTGTCAAATTATCAACTGTAACTATCGAAATTTGGCATATTTTCGACTGTAGCTATCGATATTTCAGACATTTTCAACTGGAACTGCCAATATTGCTAATATTATTAACTGCATTGACAAAATTTGTATTATTCAACTACAACTGTCAAAATGTGTCATATTTAAAAATGTATCTGTTAAAATGAGTCATATTTTCAACGGTAGATTCCAAAATTTATCAAATTTTTAACTGTAACTAACAAAATTTGTAATAGTTTCAACGGTAACTGCCAAAATTTGTCATATTATAAACTGTATTGACAAAATTTGTATTATTTTTAATGATAACTATCAAAATTGGTCAAATTATCAACTGTAACTATCGAAATTTGGCATATTTTCAACTGTAGCTGTCGATATTTCTGATATTTTCAACTCGAACTGCCAATATTGGTCTTATTTTCAACGGTATTGACAAAATTTGTATTATTTTCAATGATAACTGTCAAAATTGGTCAAATTATCAACTGTAACTGTAGAAATTTGGCATATTTTCAACTGTAGCTGTCGATATTTCTGATATTTTCAACTCGAACTGCCAATATTGCTCATATTTTTAACGGCAATGACAAACTTTGTAATATTTTCAATGATAACTGTAAAAATTTGTCAAATTATCAACTGTAACTATCGAAATTTGGCATATTTTCAACTGTAGCTGTCGATATTTCTGATATTTTCAACTCGAACTGCCAATATTGGTCTTATTTTCAAAGGTATTGACAAAATTTGTATTATTTTCAATGATAACTGTCAAAATTGGTCAAATTATCAACTGTAACTGTAGAAATTTTGCATATTTTCAACTGTAGCTGTCGATATTTCTGATATTTTCAACTCGAACTGCCAATATTGCTCATATTTTTAACGGCAATGACAAACTGTGTAATGTTTTCAATGATAACTGTAAAAATTTGTCAAATTATCAACTGTAACTATCGAAATTTGTCGTATTTTCAACTGTAGCTGTCGTTATTTCTGATATTTTCAAGTGGAACTGCCAATATTGCAAATATTTTCAACTGCATTGACAAAATTTGTATTATTTAACTGCAACTGTCAAAATGTGTCATATTTAAAAATGTATCTGTCAAAATGAGTCATATTTTCAACGGTAGATTCCAAAATTTATCAAATTTTTAACTGTAACTAACAAAATTTGTAATAATTTCAATGGTAACTGTCAAAATTTGTCAAATTTTCAACTGTAACTAACAAAATTTGGCATATTTTTAACTGTGGTTGTCGATATTGCTATTTTTTTCAACTGGAACTGCCTATATTGCTTATATTTTCAACTATATTGACAAAATTTGTATTATTTTTAATCATAGCTATATCAAAATTCGTCAAATTATCAACTGTAAATATCGAAATTTGGCATATTTTTAATTGTAGCTGTCGATATTTCTAATATTTTCAACTGGAACTGCCAATATTGCTCATATTTTAAACTGTGATTCAAAATCTGTGAAGCTGCTAAATTTATAGTTGCAGTTGTGCCAAGTTGTGCCAACATTTGCCAAGTATGTAACAGTAACAAGCAAAATTTGTCAAATTTTGTACCCCACTATCAAAATCCACCAAAAAATAAGCAAAAACTGTAAAAACCTAAATGCTATACTCGAGTAAATAATAAGTAATAGTAAATCGTAATTCTTTGGTAATATCATAATATATCATAGTATATAATAACTGCTAAATGTGAAATTTTTCAATTTCTTACATAATACATGTCACATTATAAGTTTATTATATAATTAAATAATTATTTATTATTTAACTGCAACTATCAAATGTATCATATTTTAAAATGTACAGTTATGCTCACATAAATATAGTACAAAAAAAAATTGACATTGCTATTTTGCATTTTTTACATTGCATTTTTGGTTGTGTTAGTGTATAATTGTTTGTATTGTTGATATAAGTATAACTGTTTATTAGTTTTCTATTGTTAGATTCTTCTTGGCTTCCTTTCTTCTTGGTTAATTTTATAATCTTCTTATTTTTGATTCGTTGTTTTTAGAATGACTAAATATCACAAAAAGTCTACATCATTTTTTTTATTTAGAAGTTAAAAGGGCTTTGAAAATTTACCCATCCCATCGTAAGTATGTAATGTAAGTCCAGTTGATAATTTGTGACATACATGTATACTGTTCTAAGGTATTTATGGAAATTATCGTATGTGCAATTTTCTAGCTGCTTCCTTCTACACCACAACCAGGTAACGACGGGACAGAGTACATAGAATATTTAATCCATTTTGGTAGTTGTAACATTAGATATTGAGCCGCAGTAAAATAAGGCGCTTTAAGTGTCCAAGTAAAATACGACGTGAGTGTCCCACAGGACTTTAACCGAGCCCCGGACAGACGCCTATTTTACTATCAACCCGAGATATGTGATCGCGCTTTTCAATAACTCTAAAAGGCGGAACTCTGTCGCTTACACATTCGCATAAGTGAATGATAGAATATCGTCCAGTGGCGTGCGACAATTCGAGGAACATCATGCGGAGCTCCGTCTGACATAAATTCGCATTAGAATCACTCGCAAATGCATGAATAACCGTATCAAAACGTACGTCAGTAAGAGAAAACTTTCTACAAGAATCCATATAGCGTATGCATAATTATTAGATATATACCCCAGAAAATTGATCAACGCAAAGATCAAAATTTGAAGCTTTCTTAATTTTGATTTATACTAACTTCGCAATAACTGCTACAAACATTTTTGTTTGTAGTTTCCTGTTTTTTATTGCCACGAGCAGCTCGAAAAAATATTTGGTTGTGCCGTCACTGGTCGGCCCCTATAAAGATGAAAGGCAACGGTTGGATAATATCGATGATTGAAAGACATCAAGACAGAGCAAAAGCTTGATGAGATGCACAGGATTCGTCATTTTACGAATTTTGTCAATATTTTATGTGCCGCCCGTCGGGACACATTACGGTATATAGGTTGTATCAATATTAAATTTTACTAGCGATTTGTGCATACCTCAAGCAATTACCCTAAGATACGGGAAGATCAAAAAAACCCATAAAGAAAATTGGTTTCTGACGGATTGGGCCGTTTCGAGAGTTGCGCTGGTAATAATGTGTGCATGCTGTGATCCAAAACTGCAGAAATTATCAAATTCATACTTATACTTGGTGAAACTCGTTGATTATAGGTATAAAGAAATAAAGCACAGGGATTTTAAATACCACAAATTCCTGAACCTCAAACACCAAATTTTTGTTTCCTTATTTTATTAGGAAATGTATTTACTTGTTCTAAAAACTCGTTTAAATTTTCAAAGCCTATCTTAGAATATTTTTTTTAATGTAATTGATGAGATTAAGGCAATTTATTATTATTATATTTTTTATATTTAATGAATGATTCTTCATTATAGGATAGAAATGTTTACATAAAATTGATGGTTTGGTGCAAAAGGCATAAAATATCTGAATGAATGAATGAATAAATAAATAATGAATAAAGCAAAGATGAGGGTGTATGTTTGTCAAATGGACCTGGAAATAGCGCTACAGATTGTAGGGTGAAAAATGTTTTTGCTATTTGTGTTTTATTTTTATTTTTTGTTGTTATTTATTTGATTTGTATTTATTTTTTGGAATGAATGTAGCTTTCTGCTACTAAATATTATTATTATGATTATTATGAAATAATTGATGATGTACCTAACCTGTAAATGTTTCTGTTTTTCGTGGTGACTGTTTTTTCTACCAGAAGTTTTTATCTTGAGGTTACGAAATGTTATGTAATGGTATAGTGATGATTGATTTTTAAAATTTTTGATTTTTCTACCAGAGATTTTCAATTAAAGAAAGTAACAATTATCCTTTTTTCACAGACATTTATTTAACTAAATGTACATTTCAAACCATCACGTGGTCATCTTCAGTAGTCATTTGATAGTGAGGAGGAGCAAGACAAAACAGTATCAGTATATCTCCTCAGTATCAAATGCCTACTGAAGATGACCACGTGGTGATTGAAATGTACATGTAGTTAAATAAATATCTTCATGAAAAAAGGATAATTGTTACTTTTCTTTAACTGTTAATATTTCATAAGCTCCAACCGATTAATTCAGAAATGTTCATCTTGAGAAAATACTGTTAGATATTTACAGGGTGTTCCACGCAGATGGACCATTAAAAGTGTATGGGGTTCCCGATAAATTAATATTTTTAAATAATTCATAGAAACATGGTTGATTCCCTTCTCCTCAGGTAAAATACTATCAAGCTTTTATCATTTCCGGTTCTACCGAAAGTAGTTGATCATCCTTTACATGAAAGACCCTATATATTATTTCCCGGTTCTATTCAATTCTACTCTATTCTGTTCTAAGTTTTCGGCTTCCCGGTTCAAATTGATACATCATTTGAAAAGATGAACGCACACCTATCATTTTTACTTTCTGAGAAAAAAAAGACTAATGAAGAAAATTATGAAAAACTTTGTTCACTTTCTCTTACATATAAATAAAACATATGTAAATAAAATAAAATTGGAATAATTATATCGAATTGTGCCTGATATATGACTGATATTATGCAGCTAAATTTTTTTACATTTATTCTTCAAAAAGTCATTAGTTAAGTGCCCTCTTAAATTAAGTGTACTTCAGTTTAATTCAATTTTTCATTTTTTAACTGGAATGACATACTTTTTATCTCATAGAACAATTGGCAAGGCAATTTACTACAAAACCGTATTTTTTTTGAGAATGGAATCACCCATGTTTGTTGAATTTAAAAAAAATATATATTTTATCGGGAGCCCCATAAACTTGTATTCCTCCATGAGCATGGGACACCCTGTGTAATGGTTTTAGGTAGGTTGTGATTGATTTGTGTTAATTTTTCCACCGGAAATTTGATGTTTTTTGATTTGAATTGATGACTTATGTTTGTTTGCAATTTTTTAAATTTAAGTTTCATACACATACAATTGATGATTTATTTCAGAGTATGTGAAGTAAGGTAACTTCAGCCAATATGACATAAAATATCTGCATGAAATAATTGATGATTACAGGCTATATCATTAAAAGTTTCAAGTAAAGTTCACTATTTGGTGATGACAGTTTTTTTTGTTTTAAATTGTTTCAGAAATTTTTATCTTAAGGTTGGGAAATGTTATGTAATGGTATAGTCATGATGGGTTTTTTAATTTTTCCTTCAGAAATATTCATCTTGACAAAATGTTACATAATGATATCATAATGGTATCAGCTATGATACTATAATACATAAATGTTCATATATTTGATGATTTATGGTAATTTTAAATTTCTCTGTCCAATTTTTTTATTCATGTTTCATATACATACAATTGATGACTTATTAGAGTTTGTGAAATAAGGTAAATGCAGGCACAAATGTGGCACAAAATATCTGCATTAAATGATTGATGATTACAGGCTACTTCATTAAAAGTTTCAAGTAAGGTTCAGTATTTGGTGATACCTGATTTTTTTTTTAAATTTGTACCAGAAATATGTATCTTAAGGTTGTGAAATATTATGTAATGGTATAGCCATGATTGATTTTTTAATTTTTCTACCAGAAATATTCATCTTGGCAAAACGTTACATAATGGTATCATAATGTTATCAGTTATGATACTATCATAATGGTATCATCAGTTGTGATTGATTTTTTAACTGTCCACCGGAAATTTATATATATTTGATGATTTATGTTCTATAAAATTTGTCTGCCAAATTTTCTTATTCATGTTTCAAATTCATACAATTGATGATTTATATTAGAGTATGTGAAATGTGGCAACCACCATATCTATATGAAATAATTGTTGATTACAGTTTCAAGTAAAGTTTTCAGTTTCAGTGTTTGATGATTACTGATCTTTTTTTTAAATCTGACAGAAATTTTTATTTTAAAGTTAGGAAATGACATGTAATAGTGTAGTTATGATTGATTTTTTATGTATCTGCCAAAAATGTTTATCTTGAGGTTGTAAAATGTTATAAAATATGAATAGGTATAAGTAATGATTGATTGTTTTTAATTATCTATCGGAAATTTTCAAACAATTGACCTTTTATTTTTTTTATTCTGCGTAAATTTTGGTTTCAATTTAATACTCAACTCAGGGATATCTACAGAGTCCTTAGGAAGAACTACATTATTTTTTTTAAATTAAAATTTAAAAAAAAATACTTTCAAAAAATTTAGATCATAGACGACAGTATTATCAGTATTTTAATTTTACAGCACATTCTTGTCACGTTGATTTTTCAAAAAAAAAATCATTTTGAAATATTTATACACGCTATTAGAAATGGAAATATCCAATAAGATTATTTAAACAAATTATAATTAAACAACTTGACATGATTTTCATTTAATTTCTTTTATTTTTATTTTATATTATTGTATTTTTTTTTAATTTGATTTTACTGAAGACAATACATCTGAAATTTTGACCACGAGTATGTCTCAAATAAGTGAGAAAGTTGAATAATTAACTTTCCAAGTTGACCAGTGTCTGTTATCAGTCAGTCAAATTTCTGAAAATTTATCTAATGGACATTTTGAAAATTTTATGCCAGATTTGTATACAGTATGCCTGAAGATAATTAATCTGAAATTCTGACCACGAGTATGTCTTAAATAAGTGAGAAAATCGTATAATTAACTTTCCAAGTTGACCAGTATCTGTTATCAATCAGTCAATTTCTGAAAATGTACCTAATGAACATTTAGAAAATGTTATGCCAGATATGTATATAGTATGCCTGAAGATAATTCATTTGACATTTTGACCACGAGTATGTCTTAAATAAGTGAGAAAATCGAATAATTAGCTTTCCAAGTTGACCAGTATCTGTTGTCAGTGAAATTTCTGAAAATTTATCAATTGGACATTTTGAAAATTTTATACCAGATTTGTATATAGTATGCCTGAAGATAATTCATCTGAAATTTTGACCACGAGTATGTCTTAAATAAGTGAGAAAATCGAATAATTAACTTTCCAAGTTGACCAGTATCTGTTATCAGTCAGTGAAGTTTCTGAAAATTTACCTAATGAACATTTTGAAAATTTTATACCAGATTTGTATACCGTATATCTGCAGAGAATTCATCTGAAATTTTGACTACGAGTATCTTTCAAAGTTGACCAGTATCTGTTGTCAGTCAGTCAAATTTCTGAAATTTTATCCTAAGGACATTTTGAAAATTTTATGCCAGATTTGTGTATACCTGAAGATAATTCATCTGAAATTTTGACCACGAGAATGTCTTAAATAAGTGGGAAAATCGAATAATTAACTTTCTAAGTTGACCAGTATCTCTTATCAGTCACTGAAATTTCTGAAATTTTATCTAATAGACATTTTGAAAATTTTATGCCAGATTTGTATATAGCATGCCTGTAGATAATTTATCTTAATTTTTGATGACGAATATGTCTTAAATAAGTGAGAAAATTGAATAATTAACTTTCCAAGTTGACCAGTATCTGTTATAAACTAAAATCTCCCCTTTTCATACTTTTTCTCTTTTTCAAGTTTAAGTTTACAAAAAAAAGCCATAATAGTGATAGTAATAACAACTGAACTGCATCAAGAAATAAGTATGAATCATGCAGATTTCAGTGCAATTAAATGCAGTTGCACTTGTATTGTGAATACATGCTGCAGCTATGAACTTTTAATAACGCGCTAAAATCGTCCATTAATATTAATTAAGGTCCATTAAGAAGCTTCCTGTGAATATTGAAGTGTCAAAAAGGAATTTGCTCCGGCGGAGATATAAGGAAGCTCGGCAGAGCGTTCTCAGACGACGTTTCTGAATTATAGCCGCATAATCCAGCCTAGATATGGCCACATATTTATAAGGTCGCCACTTTGTCATGCTTGAAGTTTAGATTGGATTTTATAATATATAGAGCATGTTTCACAGACTCCGCAGTGTTCCAGGCACTCACAATAAATTTGAAAATTCATAGGTGCGAATGATTACTCTCTGCAACGTATGAAAAAATAGTTGAAAGAGCACTTTCGTAAAATATTTGTAATTTAAAATGCAATTATTTGAATTAATCTGTATTAATATGCTGTGATGCATAGAGCCATAGAGCAGAACATTTCGCGACAAATCCTGGGAGTTCTACTATATTCAGTTCCTCTGCTGTATATCTATACACTGGGACATATTTTATGTCGCAAACTCCATGAATTACTTATGGTCGTTTCACCTACCATATACCTCCACCGCTTTAAATTATTTTAATATTGCATGATTTTGCTTCATGCAAATCTGAGGCTGAACCGTTTGTCTCCCTGAAATTTTCCCTTTTATGTGCGAGAGGATGCACCGAGGATCGCCGTAGGATTTGCGGTTTCCGGAAATTAACTAGAGTGAACTAAATAATTAACGCAATGGAAATAAAATCCATACAACACTATTTTGCAATTACGCATATTAAGTTCAATACGTTCGTCTTGTGCTTGGTTTTACTGCCGTAATTTTATTATGCATTTAAGTTTTACGCTGGCACATATATGCCCCGCATGAGAAGTGCCAGCGGATATTCTGAATGCTCCTTGTTTATTTTTCCAGTCTCATCAAAAATCCAAAAGTCGGATCGCGAAACTTCGAACACGTATTCGCATAATCTATAAGCGGCATATCCCAAGCCTGTCATCTTGGTTCATGACATATTCAGAGCAGATAAACCTATATCACTCTCAACTCCAATGATATAAAATGTCTTTAGAGTCGTAGGGAGACTGGCGAGACGCCATGGAGTTCAGTGTTTAAATTATTATGTTAAGCGACCGTCGCTAAGCAATTTATTCCATCCCCATAGTTATTGATAAACTGAAATTACGTTTAATATATCATATTGTATTAACATTATTGTAATACAAATAGAACGTATTAATAAGAAGAATTATGGGACTATATTCGCTTATTAAAATATTAAAATATGATAACCAATATACGAGTACCTCATTAAACAAATAACACAAAGATAACTAAAAAAAATTGTGTGTTATATTAATTTCATTATGTATCACGAAGTACCATTATTGACCATTATCAAGACACAAATTAAGTATTGTAGAGTATTTCTATTAAAAATTTGTGAAACTTAACCAAGAGCTTTATCAATCATCAATAATTATAAAATTTTGATTTTTTTTCCAAATTTTCTTATCTAACTGATTAGTTATATACTTATATCGTGTTTAGTTTACTGTAAAACGTTAATCAACGTTCGCACAGAAAGAAAAAAACTCATCATATTGTGGCGATCCCTAGTTTTGTATTGCTCTTGAGGGGTAGTCGCGATACACAAAGATATGACAAATTTTATGTGCAACTTTTAATAATATACCCCGGGGAAAGATCACCAGTTGGATACAGTTTTCAAAACTCACCGCCGGCGGAAATATTACGGCCCTTTCACAGATGAATTATATATTATAATGTGCTCCCTACCAGGATCAATGCGGTCATATCGGGAAGTCCACTGAAATAAAAATATGCCCCGGGTATTGAAATATTCATCTCGAGATCGTGAATTATACGGAGGCATGCGAATTTTTATTCCGCACGGAACGGGAATATTGTCTGTATTCGGATTGATAACTTGTATAATGATGGTCTAAATATTACAAGTTTTGTCTGTAAACATCAGTAATTGTACAAACATGAACTCATTTATGAACTTTTATTTGGTATTTCAGATATATTAGTTTCATATTCAAATAATTATTTTGATTTTGTTTCTATTATATTTTTATACTTGTATAATGATGGTCTAAATATTCCAAGTTTTGTCTGTAAACATTAGTAATTGTGCAAAAACACGAATGAATTTTCATTTGTAAATAAGTATATCAGATATTTTAGTTCCATATTCAAATAATAATTTAATATTTGTTTTTGTTTTTATTATATTTTTATTATAAAATAATTGTATGGATCCTGGATCGTAACCTGAGTTAATATGATTTGATGTAAAACGCTTTATGCACCTGTCTCAAATAACTTTAACTATAGTTTACAGTTTATGGTTTCACATTAGTGAATATAAATTGTTTACCTGTGACAGGTGCATAAAGCGTTTTACATCAAAGTTTTATTATAAGGTTATAAAAAAATATTATATAAGCATAATATAATTTGTTTTTTGGCATTGTTGAACATTACGATTTTTCATAACAAAAACATTTGTGAATCAACAAAAACTTTAAAAATGTTGACTACATTGTGACAACTATGTTTTGTTTTGAGAAAAGTAAACTTTTTAACTTCAGAACTTAGTGTTGATAATATTTAATCATATGAAACAGGAATTAATTTGGGACCATTTATTTATATTTCATTTAATATAATATAAATATTTCATTTAATTCAGTTTCATATGAAAATGAGATTTCAACAGCACCTAATATTAAGTTCTGTAATAGTATACCTACTATAACTTTTAATGTGCATATTTCTGTATTCTAATAGACATTTGTATGATTTTCTCACTTATTTAAGATATACTCGTCGTCAAGTTTTCAGAGGAATTATCTTCAGGAATACTCTATACAAATCTGGCATACAATTTTCAAAATATCGATTAGAAACATTTTCAGTAATTTCAGTAACTGATAACCGATACTGGTCAACTTGGAAAGTTAATTATTCGATTTTCTCACTCAATTAAGACATACTCATCGTCAAATTTACAAACGAATTATCTTCAGGCATACTGTATACAAATCAGGCATAACATTATCAAAATATCCATCAGATACATGTTCAGAAATTTCAGTGACTAATACATAAGTAATGGTTAACTTGGAAAGTTAAACTGTGGTTTTATCACTTATTATAGATTTACTCGTCGTCAAATTTTCAGAGAAATAATCTTCAGGTAAATTTTATGCATTATTCATTATATATTTTATGTATTTGTATACGGTATACAAATCCGGCATAAAATTTACTAAACATCCATAGTCAATGTATTAATGTCAATAGTCCAGTTATTATTGTCAATAGTCCAGTATCAAATACTGGTCATACTTATCAGTGATATTTGTCAAAATGTTAGAATATTGCTAGTAATATTTCTAAAATATTAAATAGTACAATAGTAACTATATGACATTTCAAATATTGCAAGATTTTGCAAAAATATCTAAAGGTTGCCAGTAATAAATGTCAAAATGTCGAAGTATTGCCACTTTTTTTCTAGAGTAGCATAAATGTGTTGTTAGAATTTTCATATTTTAGCCCATATTGATCAAATCAAATGTCTGACGAGTAATCGGATCTAAACAGTTACAAATTTGCAATTGCTCAATAATGAATGTTTTTGAAAAATTCATTTTCATTTTGAAAAATGAAAAAACACATAAAAATTTAAATGAACTGCACTTCAGACATTATTTGAAATTTTGGTTCATACATTTTTACTTCAAAAACGAGAATATGAAAATTTATAGTATAATTTTTTTCGATAATCATCCAAATCCCAAATTTCACCCCCAAATTTAATTTTTTTTAAGGCATATGTTTCTTTTGTTCCATTTTATTATATCTGAACTGCACTTTAGAACATATTTTTTGCAGACAAAATACACAAAATATACATTCACAAAATACACAAAATATACATTCACAAAACTCACAATATATACATTCAGAAATATTCATATGAAAATATCATTTGATTTAATATTGAATTTCATAAACGTAATTATATAAATAAAACACAATTGGTGGGAGTGTCACAAAATATTTAATGTTGTACTACAACAATTGTTTCAAACGTTTCAAATTGTTTTAAACGTAATTATTACTTCAGAAATTTGAATTTGAAAACTGAATTAAATTTAAACTGACAGCGGAAAGACCAACTACTAATTAAATTAATAATTATTAAGTATTCACATAAAAATATAGTTCATTTAAATAACTAAATTTGATATGAAAATTTAAAATATCGAATTCATAGAATTGCAAATCTGTTATTTCTTAATCCTGAACGAAAAATGCGATTAATTGAAATTTTGCAACACCTAAATATTAAAATGATCTACACTTGAGACATTATTTGAAATTTTGGCTCTTAATTAAGTACTTTAGATATAACAATATGAAAGTTTTATTTTTATTTATAGCTTTTCAATATTCACAGACAAATTTTAATTTTTTAATTTTCTTTTTGTTTACTTTATATTTATTTCTTCATCCTGAGATACTTACATTTTTGAAATAAACGAAAAATTGCATGAATTAGAAATTTTTCACATCACGAAACATTACATGACAAAATTTTCCACATACATGAAAAAAATAAATAAAATAATAAATTCAATAAATAAATTACACGAATTACAGAATTTTCCACATACACGATAAATTACATGGATTACAGTACCTTCATTGATATCTGATCTGATAAAATGGGATGCTATTTTCTAATACATACCTATATGTACTAAATTATTTTTAATGTATATAAATATGTATTAAAGTATATCTAAAAATTCGCAAGATTTGCTTATGTTTTTAGTGTAATAAAAATTGATTTCAAACTTTTATAACTACTGAAATTTTATAATTTCACAAACTTTTGGTACAAAATCTGAAAATAATTTGCTTAAAACTATACAGTTTGAGTATTACCATAAGATATAATTTTGAATTCAATACATTATCAAAATCTTTCTAGTAATATAATATGTTAATTTTAATTTTTAACAATTTCCTGCAGTAAAATAATAAAATTTTCGAATAAAAATTTGCTGAAATATTGTAAAATCATAAATTTCTTAAAATTTTGAATTATCAAAATCATATCTAAATTGATGCAACATTCATTAAACACATTACTTTTTAGTAATGCGTGTGTGAGAGAGAGATAACGATCTTAATTAGGCTATTGGTTCTTTATTGGGCTATTGGCTATTGTTATATTTTTGTGGGTATTATCTTCCCCTTTTGCTCTTATCCTTGTTCGTTGCAAGAGTTTTTGTGCTTACCCTTGTTCGTTGCGAGAAGTTTTGCTCTTATCCTTGTTATTTGCGAGAGTGTTTTCTGTAATTACGTCTCTTTTGATCATTTGGACAAAGAGAGGTAGAGATAACGATCTTTATTAGGCTATTGGCCCTTTATTGGGCTATTGGATATTGTTATATTTTGTTGGGTATGTTTTTCTTGTTTTTGCTTTTATTCTTGTTCGTTGCAAGAGTTTTTGCTTTTATCCTTGTTCGTTGTGAGAGTTTTTGCTCTTATTTTTGTTGTTTGTGAGAGTGTTTTCTGTAATTGGGTCTCTTTTGATCTTCTGGTTTTCTAAAATAGGTTAGGTTAGGTTAGGTTTGATTATTGGCTACTGGCTATTGTTATATTTTTCAGGCTATTTTTTTCTGGTTTTTATTTTTATCCTTGTTTGTTGCAGGAGATTTTGCTCTTATACTTGTTCGTTGCGAGAGTTTTTGCTGTTATCCTTATTTGCGAGAGTGTTTTCTATAATTGCGTCTCTTTTGATCTTCTGGTTTTCTATGTTTTTGTCATCCTACGTGGGATCTCTATCTTTCTTTCCCTTCTTTCCGTTTCACTTCTTGTTTCTCCCAAATATATTATTCTTGGGTGATTATACTGTGATTATATTATTCACTTTATTGCCTTTAAATTTTCTTCAATCGCAATTCTTCAAATTACCTTTAAGATTTCTCTTCCTTTCGTGCTAGGTTAGGTTACGTAAGGTTAGGTTAGGTTATTGCCTTCATAATTTCTTTCCTCGGCATACTTCTACTTTCCCTTACAATTCTCTTCTTTTCGCACTTAAGGTCATTATTAATTATGTTCAAGTTTGCGTTGTCCTCATTATTTATTACTTGCTTCTATTATGCCAATTTGTGTTTCTATTACATTAACCTGCAGTTTTAATTTTTAGTTCTAGGTGCACATTTGTATGAACTCTTCTAGTCCTTCTTTTATGTTACTATTATTTAGTTACAATCCTGTTACAACTTGTTATTCGTTTTCTTCTTCTATTCTGCCTTCTTCATTTTATTTTCAAGTTCCTCTATTTTCTCATGCAATTTGAGTATCTTCTCTTCCCATTTTTCAGAATTTTTCCTCAATTGTATTTTCACTTCTCTGGCCTCTTTGGTTGACCTTTCTGGTGTTCTTTTAAAATTCAATTATCTTCTTTTTTGTCATTTGTTCAACTTCTTCTATTTTCTCAAGCAATTTGAGGTTCCCCTAATCCCATTTTCTTAATTTTTCCTCATTTCCATTTTCACTTCTCTGATTTCTTTTGTTGAGCTTTCTGGTATTCTTTTTTAATTCCATTATCTTGTCTTTGGTCATTTGTTAAAGATCTTTTATGTTCTCATACAATTTGGGCTTCTCCTTTCCTCATTTTTCTTCATTTTTCCTCAAAAGGAATACCAGAAAGGTCAACAAATGAGATCATAGAAGTGAAAAGACTTCTATGTGAAGTAAAGAAGACTTCTATGATCTCATCTGCTGAACTTTCTGGTATTCCTTTTAAATTTCATTATCTTGTTTTTCGTCATTTGTTCAAGTTCCTCTATTTTCTCATGCAATTTGGACTTCTCTTCCCATTTTTCTTAATTTTTCCTCATTCCCATTTTCACTTTTGTGATTTCTGTCTTCACTTCTCTGGTATTCTTGTTAAATTCCGTTATATTCTCTTTCGTCATTTGTACAAGGTCCTTTATTTTCTAATAATAATGAAGTATATTTCTTATGAATCTTATGAAATTTGGGCTTCTCTTCCCATTTTTCTTAATTTTTCCTCTTTTTTATTTTCATTTCTCTGATTTATGTTCATCAGAGAGGTGAATCTGGTATTCTTTTTAAATTCCATTATCTTCTCTTTTGTCATTTGTTCAAGTCCCTTTATTTTCTCATGCAGTTTGGGTTTGTCCTCTTCCCATTTTTCTTAAATTTTCCTCAGTCCCATTTTCACTTCTCTGATTTCTTCTTTAACTTCTCTGGTGTTCTGTTGAAATTCCATCATCTCATTTTTCGTCATTTGTTTTAATACCCACTTTCCACACTATTTTATATATTTACGATTTATTTTTTACCTCTATGGTATTCTTTTTAAATTCCATAATATTCTCTTTCGTCATTTGTTTTAATATCCACTTTTCAAACTTTTTTCTGTATTTAAATTTGTTGTTGGGTTGTATTGTAATTCACTGATGTGTTGTTTTTCTTTGTTTTCTTTGTAGCCGAAACCACAGTAATTTCTACAAGTTTTAAACATTTCTTCGCAGTTGTCTATATCCCGCCTCTTCGATTAGTTTCCTGTTTTCCCTTTTCCACTTATTTATTTGATTGTTTTACTTTTTATCTTTATTTCGGCCTTTTCCTATCGTCAGGTTTCGTTGAAATTTCCGAATTTCGCTTTTGAACTTTTGAAAATCGTTTTCCATTTCCTTGTTTCCGTTTATTTAATTGTTTTTTTCACTTTATATCTTTGTTTCTGCCACTCAATTTCGTTAGTTTCGTTGAAATTTCCCAATTTTGGTGTATTTTTGAGAATCGTTTTCTGTTCCTTTTTTCCAATCATTTATTTGATTGTTTTACTTATTATCTTTGTTTCTGCCTTATCGTTTTGTCAGTTTTCTTTGAAATTTCCTAAGTTTGCTGTATTTCCTGAATTTGCTTTTCTGAGTTTCCTTTTTTCACTCACTTATTTGTTCGTTTACTTTTCTTTCTCTCGGACTTTCTATTTTGCTAGTTTTCATGGAAATTTCCCAATTTTGCTGTAGGGATTTGCGAGAGTCGTTTTCTGTTTCGTTTTTGCGCTCATTTATTTGATTGTTTTACTTTTTATCTTTGTATCAGCCTTTCCATTTCGTCAGTTTTCGTTGGAATTTCCGAAATTTGCTGTATTTTTGAGAATCACTTTCTGTTTCCTTTTTTAGCTCATTCATTTGTTTCGTTTGCATTTTGTCTTTGTTTCGGCCATTTCCTTCATCAGTTTTCGTTGAAATTTCCCAATTTCGCTGTATTTTTGAGAATAGTTTTCTGTTTCCAGAAATAGTTTTCAATTTCGGTGTATTTTTGAGAATAGTTTTCGGTTTCCTTTTTTCCGCTTGTTTATTTGTTGTTTTACTTTATATCCTGCCTTTCCATTTCGTTATTCTTCAATGGAATTTCCCAATTTTGCTGTATTTTTGAGAATCGTTTTCTGCTTCGTTTTTCCGCTCATTTATTTCATTGTTTCACTTTATATTTTTGTTTCGGCCTTTCCATTTCGTTAGTTTTCGTTGAAATTTCTTAATTGTGTTGTATTTTTGACAAAATTTACAAGGAATTAAGTAACAATAATATTGATGAAATCCATTTCTTTAGTTTTCGTTGAAATTTGTTAATTGCGTTGTATTTTTGACAATTTTTACAAGGAATGAGGTAATAATAATATTATTTCTGTCATTTTCTCTGTGTCTTGTGCCGCTCATTTATTTGTTTCTGTTTCAATCTTTGTTTCGGCGTTGCCCTTTCGTTGGTTTTTGTTAATATTTTTTAATTTGGCTGTATTTTAAGATTGACGAGGAATTACGTGGCAATATTAATGCAGTGAATTACTGTGGAGTACGTAACTTAACGTTGGCAGTATAATTGAAATATTTCTAACCCTATTACGATAATTAATAGAAAGCAAATATGGAAACCTATAAATCATTTGACGAATTTGAGGTGTAATGAGTTGCTGGAACCGTTTGTTTGCTCGTAATAATGTTATTAGAACGATTGAGTTAAAATCAATAGCGTAATACCTTAGCGTGAATGTCAGGAAATAATTAATGCGGCTCAATAGATTAATGTAAATAGTAAGAGTCCGGTGGCACACGTAATGCTCATAATTGCGGGAATTCATAATGCCGTCGTGACCAATACACTGTTTGCTAAGTTCTTTGCTTTACAGCTCGCGTGACGATTACGTGTGATTCAGATATGAACGTTAAAATTTGAGAGGCGCAGTGTTTTTTAATTGAGTGCGCAATATTTGTCGGGGTATAGCAATAAGTTATAAGTTCCGGCCGCAGCCATGTAACCTGATTTAGTTCTCGGCCTCTGTTCCGATGGTTTATCGGGTTCAATTTATGCAATGGCGGGATGCAATTTGCAGAGAATGTACATGGTAGAATTCCCATTTATCAGGAACTGTTTATGAAGCTAGTTATCTCTGGGAGGTATTCCTCCTCATCCTACGGCCACCTCCCTTCCTACTCTTCCACATTCAACGGCGCTGGCGAATACAGTAGCGTACAGCCAAATTTGTATTTTTTCACTCCTCATACACCTACGTTCCGAAATAATAATTTTCGCACATCCATGAATCACAAGATGAATTATAATTCATCGTGTGATTCATGTGTAGGTACATCGGTTAATTTGGATTAATATCACTGCCTTGTAGTTTATGAACCTTGGAAGTTTAAGAAATTATAGACAACACAGTTGAAAGACCAATAAAATACGTGATTAATGTTAGACGCTTCCACTTCGTAATACATGGTTGATAACTAAATGAAGAACACTTTTAACTTTGATAATAACCCTATCATACTTATTTAAAAAAAAAGTTTTCGATCAATTTCTGGTCATTTTCGAACAACAAGTATTGGCAATTTTCAAAATTTCGGACTGTTTGTGTAAGTTCGTTTTTAAGTAAGTAAGTTTTGTACGATCGAGATCTGGTCATTTTCGAACTACAAGTATTGGCAATTTTCAAAATTTCGCCCTGTTTGTGTAAATTCGTTTTTAAGTAAGTAAGTTTGTTTCGATCGAGATCAGGTAATTTCATTACTTATAAATGCAATTTCTAATGCAATTTGTATTTACAGTATGCAACTCTATTTCCACGTGTTTCTTAATTTTGCTTAACTGTCGATTAATATATTGTAGAATTGTCAGTATTATACAGTTTTTGACTATAAGTGGCGTCTTTATATAAATATTGAAACTGCAACCGGAATTAACTGTAAATGGAATTTTTCGTAAATATTGAAACTGACTGGATTTACTTGTGGAATATTAATTCCCTAATGATTAACAATTTATAGATATTAGATAATAATTCCTAAAATAGATTCAAAGTAACACTGTTACATTATTATTTTACTTAAACGTTAGCCTGTAGTTCATTGTATGTAATTTTATGTGTATAACCCTAAGATTAGTACTCATAATTTAATAGATGTCATAACTTTTATATATTGACCATGTAATACTCTGTAAAAAGTCAAAAAACTAATAGAGTGAATACTGAATACTGAATAACATATATACAATTTTTAAATTAAAAAAAAATCGATAATCAAACATACTTTTTAATTTTTGTGGCAATTATGGAATTTTGAAAACTGATAGTGATTTGTTATAATCATACATTTAGAAATCTTTATTGAGATTCTGAGATTGAGATATGAATCATACAGTTTTAAACTTCTTAGTATGTTCGACATTTTTATTGTCCAAAGTAAAGTTTTTGTAATTTCATTAATACTTTGGAATTTTGAAAACTGATAGTGATTTTTTATAATCATACATTTAGAAATCATACTTTATTGAGATTCTGAGATTGAGATATGAATCATACAGTTTTAAACTTCTTATGTATGTTCGACATTTTTGTTCTCCAAAGTAAAGTTTTTGTAATTTCATTAATACTTTGGCATTTTTGTGTGCAATTTTCAATTTTTTTATATTTTGTGTAAGTTCGTGATTTGTGTTGGACTTATCATTAATATCTTACTCAATGGCCACTATTTTAAAATGATTGACCATTAATGAAATTTTAATAGGTATGTACGAAGAATTCCGCGACTTCTAGTATTTTAACTTTCAGAAATTTCACTTTCTGCTGATTATCTTAAAAGTACTCAATTGTAACTCAATTGTTTGTACTCAATTACTCAAAAATTGTAACTGAATTGTACTCAAAAGAACTATCGTACATTCCAAAAAACACCATTATTATTATTTTTAAGTTGCGGATGTGATTCGAGTTTGTAGGTAGAGAGAAAAAGTAGAAAGGTAGGGTAGAAAAAAAAATGCGATAATTTTTTTGAGTACTGTAACTATATAATAATAATATAAATAATATTTTTTATAGGTGACATTAGCAATAAGTTTAGCAAAATCTAAATTTGATAAATATGTATGTTTGTTATCATTCTCAACCAAATGTCAATAATTGGCATTATTTAGATAAGTTTTCTGATGTTTTTTGAATATATTCTTGTCAACTTTATCATTTTTTCGATTCAATATGAAATATTATTGTAAATTTCAATTTCATAATTTTTAATGTTTTTGGTCAAATAATTCAGCAAGCTCTGGAATTATGTGATTTGTATTATTTTTAACTCTCAAAACATAGACTTTGCATAATTTTTGACTAAATGTCAATAAATCGCATTATTTAGATACGTTTTTTAATGTTTCTTAAATTAATTACTGTCAGCTGCCAATTTTTCCATTTCTTCGATTCAATGTGAAATTTCATTGTAAATTTCGATTAAGATTTATCAGAATTTTCATAATTTTTAATGTTTTCGGTCAAATAATTCAGCAAGGTCTGGAATTTTGTGATTTCTATTATATTTAGGTTTTAACACATAGACTTTGTATCATTTTTGACCAAATGTCAATAAATGGCATTATTTAAATACGTTATTTTATATTTTATGAATGTATTCTTGTCAATTTTATCACTTCTTCGATTTAATATGAAATTTCAATGTAACGCAGGTTACAATTTTCAGAATTTTAATAATAATTGATAATGATATCATATTTGAACAAATGTCAATGGCATTGATTTGATATTTTATTTGTTTTTTTTAAATTTATTCTTGTCAATTGTATTATTTCTTCGTTTCATTATGAAACTTCAATGTATAGCAATTAGGATTTTGCAGAATTTTCATAATTTTCAACTTTTTTGGTCAAAACAGTTCTGGAATAATGTGATTTGTATTAGTTTTAGCTCTTAAAACACAGACTTTGCATCATTTTTGACCCAATGCCAGTAATTAGCATTATTTATATATATTTTTTAAGTTTCTTAAATGTATTCTTGCCAATTTTTGGGTTTCAAAATATAGACTTTATATCATTTTTGAGCAAATGTCAATAATTAGCAATATTTTGAGAAGTTTTTTGATGTTTTACGAATTCATTGTTGTAAATTTTATCATTTATTTGATTCAATATAACTTTCAATGTACAGCAATTGTATTTTCCAGAAGTTTCATAACTTTCAGCTTTTTCTAGCAAAAAATTCAGCAAGCTCTGGAATTATGTGATTTGTATTATATTTAGCTTTTAAAACACACACTTTGTATCTTTTTTGACCGAATGTCAGTAATTGGTATTATTTTGGTAAGTTTTTTCGTGGCTTTTGCATTATTTTTGCCAATTTTAGCATTTCTTCGTTTTAGTATGAAATTTCAATGTACAGCTATTTGTATTTTGCAGAAGTTACATAATTTTCAGCATTTTCGGTCAAGAAGTTCAGAAAGTTATGGAATTATATGATTTGTATTAGTTTTAGCTTTTAAACCACATACTTTATATCATTTTTGACCAAATGTCAATAAATGGCATTCTCTTAATACGTTTTTTGACGTTTTTTAAATTTATTATTGTCAATTTTATCATATCTTCGATTCAATATGAAATTCATTTTGCATTGAAGCAATTGCATGCATTGAAGCAATTTGTATATTGCAGAAGTTTCAAAATATTCAGCATTTTCGATAAAATAATTCAGTAAGTTCTGAAATTATGCATTTGGTTATTGCATAACCAAATGTTAATAATTGGCATTACTTAGATAAGTTATTTGATGCTTTTTGAATTTATTCATGTCAATTTTATGATTTTGTTCGTTTCAATATGAAACTTCAATGTACAGCAATTTGGATATTGTTTCATTTCCGCAATCGAAATCTTTGGAATTTGGAAAGTATTTGGACAATTTCAATTTACAAAAAGGACAATCTAACAATTTAATATAGCCATTGTTAGTTTTTATTAGTATGTAATATATGTATTATGTATGTTTGTCATTATTTTTGACGGTTATTAATTAAAAGTATTAGATTTTTTTGACTGAAAATGCTGAAAATTATGAATATTCTGAACAATCCAAATTGCTGTACCTGCATTGAAATTTCATATTGAATTAAAGAAATAATAAAATTCACAAAAATAAGTTCATAAAACATCACATTGAACAAACGTGTTGTTAAAATTTAGATTGAATATATTAAATAAATAAATGGAAGATTATAAATAATAAAGTTTTCAAGACAATTCAATGGGATAATTGATATAAAAATCAAAATTCGCATATTTTAAGTTCCAGGAATGACAGAATATCATATATTCCCAGTAAATATTCAACGAAATTGTGCAAAAACTTAATAAAATGTCCACTAAGTTTCTATAAATATTTGTTACAATTCCTGGAACTTTCAGAAATGTCAAAATATCATATATTCCAGTGAATATTCAATGAAATTGTGCAAGAACTTTCAAAATGTCGATAATGAATAAACTGTCGATTAAGTTTCTATAAATATTTGTTACAATTTTAATATTTTAGGTACATAAATATTTTTTGGAATTATTTTACAATTTTAATAATTAGTGGATATTTTTCCATGAATGCTTGTGGAAATATTGTACATTTAAAAAATGTAAAAAAAAATACTTATATTGTGATTCAGAAAGCCTAAAATCATATAAATTGGCATAATATATGGAAAATTTCAGTCATCAGTGTGGAAAATGCAAATTTATTGAAATGGGTATAATATTTGGAATTTTTTAATCATTGTGAGAAATCTAAATTTGTTAAAATGTGGCAAAATGCAGTGAAAAGTTGCAGTAAAAAATATATGTTGTGAAATTTATGTATTCAGAATACATGAAATCATAAAAATGGAAAAAATGGGAAAATTTGAGTCGTCATTGTAGAAAATGTAAATTCACTGAAATAGGTATAACATTTGGAAAAGTTTAATCATTGTGAGAAATCTAAATTCGTTAAAATTGGGCAAAATGCAGTAAAAATTTGCAGTAAACAATATGTATTGTGATATTTATGTGTTCTGTATACCTGAAATCGTAAAAATTGGCATAATATATGGAAAATTTTAGTTGTCATTGTGGAAAATGCAAATTCATTGAAATTGGGCATAATATATGAAAAGTTTTAGTCGTCATTGTGGGAAATTCAAATTTATTGAAATGGGAATAATACATGGAAAATTTTAGTCATTGCGGAAAATGTAAAATCGTTAAAATGGGGTAAAATGCACTAAAAATGTGCAGTAAAAAATGTATATTGTGATATGTGTGTATTCAAAATACCTGAAATCGTAAAAATGGACATAATATATGGAAAATTTTAGTCATTGTGGAAAATCTATAATCGTTAAAATGGGGTAAAATGCACTGAAAATTTGCAGTAAAAATATATGTTGAAATATTTATGTATTCAGAATACCAAAAATCGTAAAAATGGAAATAATATATGGAAAACTTTAGTCGTTTTTGAGGAAAATGTAAATTCACTGAAATGGGGTTAAGATATGGAAAATTTGAGTGATTATGAAAAATATAAAATCGTCAAAATAAGGTAAAATACGTAGAAAAATAGTGAAATTTTCAAAAACTACAAACTTTTATTCCAAACTCAAATCTGTCCATTAGTGGTTTATTGTTAGATTAAGAATATTGTTCAAGATTTCAGTGCGATATTCAGGACAACTACAAAGAAATTTCGTCTAACGCCTATCAAAATTGGCCAACTTTTTATGTATTATTCAGGGATATACCACCAAAATTTCATCAATGGAGAATTCGCTTCGACATTTTAAAATACTAGATTTTCCTATACGTACTAGATAATATATGGACATTTTTAGTCGTTATTATGGAAAAAGTGAATTCACTGGAATAGGGACAATATAAGGAAAATTTTAGTCGTAGTGGAAAATATAAAATCCTCAAAATGGGGCAAAATATATTGAAAAATCAGTGAAATTTAAAAAAACTACAAACTTGTACTCCAGACTCAAATCCAAACATCCCAAAACTCTTATTAGGTTCTATCTATTAGTATTTTATTGTTAAATTAAGAATATTGTTCAAGATTTCAGTGCTATATTCAGGAAAACTTAAAAGAAATTTCGTCTAACACCTATCAAAATTGGCGAATTTTTTATACATTATTCAGGAATATACCAACAAAATTTCCTCAATGGAGAATTCGTTTCAACATTTTAAAATACTTGATTTTCCTATATGTACTATATAATATATGGAAAATTTTAGTCATTATTATGGAAAATGTAAATTCACTGAAATGGGGATAATATATGGAAAATTTTAGTCGTTATTATGAAAAATGTAAATTCACTGGAATGGGGACAATACAAGAAAAATTTTAGCCGTTGTGGAAAATATAAAATCCTCAAAATGGGGCAAAATATATTGAAAAATCAGTGAAATTTTTGAAAACTACAAACTTGTACTCCAAACTCAAATCTAAACATTCCAAAACTCTTATTAGATACTGTTCATTAGTATTTCATTGTTTGATTAAGAATATTGTTCAAGATTTTGGTGCGATATTCATCATAATTTCGACTAACGCCTATCAAAATTGGCGAATTTTTTATGAAATGTTCAGGAATATGCCACCAAAATTTCATAAATGGAGAATTCGTTTCGACATCTTAAAATACTAGATTTTCCTATATGTACTACATAATATTTGGAAAATTTTAGTTGTTATTATGGAGAAAGTAAATTCACTGGAATAGGGACAATATAAGAAAAATTTTAGCCGTTGTATCTTAAAATACTAGATTTTCCTATATGTACTACATAATATTTGGAAAATTTTAGTTGTTATTATGGAGAAAGTAAATTCACTGGAATAGGGACAATATAAGAAAAATTTTAGCCGTTGTGGAAAATATAAAATCCTCAAAATGGAGCAAAATATATTGAAATATCAGTGAAATTTTCCAAAACTACGAACTTGTACTCCAAACTCAAATCCCAACATCCCAAAACTGTTATTAGGTACTGTCTATTAGTATTTTATTGTTAGATTAAGAATATTATTCAAGATTTCAGTGATATATTCAGGAAAAATTCAAAGAAATTTCGGCTAACGCCTATCAAAATTGGTGATTTTGTTATGAATTGTTCAGAAATATACCAGCAAAATTTCATCAATAGAGAATTCATTTCGACATATTAAAATACTAGATTTTCCGATATGTACGACATCAAATATGGAACATTTTGGAACATTATGGAAAATGTAAATTCACTGAAATGGGCATAATATATGGAAAATTGACATTTTAAAATACTAGACATTCCTAATTTCCTATACATAAGTACTATTAGAGGTGACTAAACTTCTTTATCGATTAGAACTCCTTAAAGAAATTACGCTGTTATCCCTAAGGTAAGATTTAATAGTATAGGGAAATCTAGTACTTCAAAATTTCAAACTTGAACTAAACTTTCGTGAATTTTACAAACAATGCTTGAAGGTTTAGTTTGGTAGGTATCAATAAAAGATAGAAAACTTTTATCGAAATCTATCTAGCCTTTATAATATATCTATCGAACGTTATCCATCTCTCGGGCTATAGCCCTCGAGCTGAATTGCATCCTTTGTTTGGGCGTAATCATTGTAGTAACGCCCTTGGTGCATAAATAGCTGTGTAAGTAATACAATCAGGGCTAAAGTAATGACACTTACAAAATTTATACAAAATTTAGAAATAGTAGTTGAAAATTCATTTCTCGGGCTATAGCCCTCGAGCTGGATTTCATTCTTGTTTGGGTGTAATCATTGTAGTAACGCCCTTGGTGCATAAATAGTTGTTTAAGTAATACAATCAGGGCTGAAATAATGACACTTACAAAATTTATAGAAAATTTTGAAATACTAGTTGAAAATACATATTCGTAAACATTGTTATATCTTAGTAATTTGGATTTTGTGTTGTGTAAAATCATTCTATTAATTGGGGGTGGAGTGTGATTTTTTTTGCAATGTAATATTATTGCCGATATATTTATAAGGGGATGCTGCAATCGGTGGGGGTGACTGCGAAGCAATTTGTTCCGAGCCCTGTAAACGAATTACATCTGAGTACGCCACTGGCTGGGTGCTTTGTGTGCCTCTAACCGGGAGAGTGATTAACTACACTTCTGCAGAGGCAGTGTGAAATCAGTCCGCCAAATTAAATCCGGCCTCAGATTATTACATACCTCAGTGACTGTTCATAAATATCAGAGCGTGTCCTCTTGACTACCACCCCAAATACTAGCCAGCAGCTTGTCCACATGCAGCCAGACAAGTGAGCAAGTCGGGAGTGCAAAAATAAAAATGGGCGTGAGTAATAAGCCTAATTACACCGCTTGAGGTATAAAATTCGATTAACATGTGCGTTTCGTTGCGATGAATTTAATTCGAAATGATTTTGCGCTGTCGGTAACAGAATACGTGTGTGATATTTCAGCGTTTCAGGGCGTATTTAGCAAACTAATCACGTAATGAAGAGAATCAATCGTAACTTGAAACCAATCAGTTAATAATCCCGTTAATATGTAAACATCGCCGTCTCTCTTCAGCGTATTACTTTGTTCTGAGTACGTGTCGATTGAATGGTAGATGCTCTTTCCCGATATAATAAAAAAATGTTAATAAATTAATTTCCAAGAATAAACCGATCTGTTTCGCGAACGGTGTTATAACAAGTCTGCGATTATTTAGGTTTACAATAGTTTATGAACGCAGGGTAGGTGTATGTAAGTGCAGGGTAAACATTTAGTAGGTCCGGTGGCCACCCTAAACTGCGACGTAATACACATGGTCTGGGAGGGCGGTGAGCAAACACTGAGTCCTAGGGTCGCACCCCGCACTATATAATTAACCTTTTTATTACACAACCCTTCAGGAAGAAGAAATAATAATCCAGGAAAAGGTTGTGTGTAATTGTTTATACGGGGGTGAGCTCGTATACTAATTTAATGGAACGCATTTGTGCCTTTTATTGTTTTATTCTAATTTCTGGAACTGGTTAAAAGTGTTATTATTCTACACTGGGTTATTATGATTACAGTACTACTTCTCTAATTATTGTGCCGGATATAATGACCTCCAGAAAATACACTCTCCAACTAAGATACCTCCGGAATAATATTTTAACGCAGCTATAACGTTTTATATTTATTTTGTTAACAATTACCACCGTAAATATTAAGCGAGATCTACGTTAATTATACAAATTTGCCAGAGATGTAAACTCGTTCGTTTTAATTTAATCATCTTCTCTTGATTTTTAACCCATCAATTTAGACACAATTAACGAAATTAAATCAGGATGATAACACTTCGTAGTATAGATAATAAATACTTGAAAACTTTTTCAAATAATTATTGTTTCCATAAATACTTATTGTAAGTAATTACTGTATAGATTGATACAGATTAATAAATTAATAATGTGAAATGTCAATTATTATGTCAAAGTTTTTCACAGTAGTGCTGGTTATAAACAACAACAACATTAACAGTATCCAATTAGATTTCATACAAATGATGAAAATTCGCCGTTCCTGTGGTAGCGCAATGAGTTTTGTTTAATATCGCAGCCAGAAAACTTAAAACAAAATTATGTTTTCATAAATAATTATTTTACACTGCTTCTATTGTTGCAATGAATAATAATATCGAGTTCTTAGGAAATAATATTTTCAAAAAATTATAACAACATCTTTGGAAAATTTGATGATTGAAAGTCATTCAATAGTTCAAACTAATCTGAGAAATATAGTGTGGGGTGATCACGCTTCATTCTCATAGAGTCAATTTACACATTTTTGTTTAAAAATGGCGAGTGAAAAATGATCATGTCAAAATTTTTGTTTAATCTTACGAGTGGCGGTTATAAACAAAAAATAATGACAGTATCCAATTAGATTTGCACACAAATGATGAAAATTTATCGTTCCTGTGGTAGCGAAATGAGTCTTGTTTAATATTGACATAACAAACAATATAAATTTGGCAAAAACAAAAGTAATACTTTCACTTTGAAATTGTTCGGGCAATAATTGCAATAAATGAATTAATATAGATGTTCAATTTGTAGTTTATAAAATTAATGAAAACATTGTTTTAAAAAAGAAATTAAATAAAACACACACATTTCTTTGTTTATATCACACTGTTTAATAAAAATAGTTTCGATCACGTTCTGATTGATCATTATCAAACTTAGAGTAAGACTTTGTTTGACTAAGTGTGATAATGATCAGAACGTGATCGAAACTATAGTCACTAATTTGAATAAACAGTGTGATATAAACAAAGAAAAGTATTTATTTTATTTTATTTCATCATAATATTATCAATAAATTATTATAATTATTACTAATAAATTAATAATAATTATACAGGGTGTCCCACGAAAAAAAAAATCGTTAAAATTTCATGGAGAAACACAAACCATAGTGTCGTATCTTAAAAAAAAAAGGACAAATGGTTTCTTTTCGTACATTTTAATGATTACTATAAACCTTCAAATTATCCACAGTAAGTGAGTTGATTTTAATTCAATCAACAGATTTAATCTTTCAAATTTCAATTTTGAAAATTTCTAAAATTACTGCCAAAGTATAAAAATGTAATTATTTTAATTTTCAGTAAATTTTCAGAGATTGCTGTCAACATTTCAAATATTAACTCCAAATTTTCATTAAATAAAACAAACACAAACCAAGAAAAGTGTTAGTTATATTTAATTTCATCATATATGCCTCCATCATTGACCAAATTTTCATATTTAGTAAAATTTCAGTCATTACTTTAAAATTCTAAATATTCTGCCAAATTTTCAGTTTTTAGTGTAAACACTATCATTATTATCTACCATTAAATTTTCAATTATTTCGGTACATATTTCAATTATTATTGTCAAATTTTCTATTAATGCTGCATTTTTTAAATATTACTAGTAAAATTCAAGTTTCAATGTTTAGTTTCTAGACTAAACAAATTTCAAAGATTTTCAGTGTCAGTGTCAAATTATTACCTATTGCAAACTTTTCACTTCTGTCTGTTAATGTTAATGTTAATATTTTTAATATAATTTTTAAATTTTAGTTAATCTATAGATATTCAGGTGTATTGCGTCTTAAAAAAACGTTAGCAGTAACGCAACTTTAATTGACAGCATCACATTCGAATATCTGATGCATTTATGTTATAACTTCATATGACATTCGAATGTAATGCTGTCAAGTAACGTACACGTTACAGTGATTATTATTTACATTACTGTCATGTTACTGTGACGTTACATTTATTACGTTACTCTGATGCGAAATTTCAAGGATTATTGTCAAAATTTCAGTTAAAAAATATTCAACGGATTTCGCAAAATTTTCAAGTTATTCAAGTACATTTCACTAATTGTAGTAAAAAATTACTTGCTATACTTTTCACTATTTTCAGTAAAATTTCTGTCAATACAGTTCAGATTTGTTGAACAAAAAAAAGTCAAAATCTTATATCATCTCTAATTAGAATATTGAACTATTTAATTGGAAATAATACTGCAAAATATCGATGACTGAAGGCCTAGTTATCAAAATTCGAATAAAATATATTATTCGAATCTCAAAAGTCGAAAATTTATCATATACTCTCTAATTCGTGTATTGAGAGAAAATGTGAGTTACAATCCGTACAACAAAAATCTTTATCCAAAGGATTTATATTATCGAATCACCACAATAAAAAAGTACAAAATTCACACATTCACTTGAAAGTTAAATAAACTTCAAAGTTTGGGTAAGTAACTACTACCAAATTTTCAATGTTTGGTATCAAAATTTAAATGATTACTGTAAAAATTTTCTTATGTTTAATTCCTCTAAAGTAATAAATAATTTAATTCCTATTCCTATATATTTTAATTAATTTTTAATTTTTCGCTAATCTCCAGATATTACCATAACTAACGGATAACGGAAGTCTCAGTTATCAAATTTTGAATAAAATAAATTAATCGAATCTCAAAAATCAACAACAAGCTGAAAATTTATAAAATACTCTCTAATTAATGTAATAATTAATGTAATCTATTAGAGTAATGAGAGAAAATGCGAGTAATACAATCTGGACAACAAAAATCTTCATCCAAAGGGTTCAAATTATTCAATCACAACAATAAAAAAAGTACAAAATTCACACACGACTACACAAATTTCGAAGAAACTACCAAATTTTTAATGTTTGGAATCAAAATTCAAATCATTACAGTAAAATTTTCAGTTAGTGTTCAATTACTCACAATTCTTTAATATAATTTTTTATCTTTGGTTAATCTACAGATATTAATATCAATATTTACTGTCAAAATTTCAGTTATAATAGTCAAAATTACAACATTTGCAACATTTCAGTCGTTATAGTTAAAATTTTAAATATTGCTGCTATAATTTCGATTATTAGTGTACACATTGAAATGATTACTAACAAAAGTGCAATGATTAGGAACGTCTAAAAGTTGAATGTATTAATGACATACAGTAAAATGTACAGTAAAATTTCAGTGAATGCAATCAAAATTTAAAAAATGTCTACCAAAATATTCAGTTTTCAAAACATATCAGTAATTGCAGTCAAAATTTTACAAGTAGCTATGAATTTTTCACAAGTTTCAGTAAATTATCAGTCATTACAGTTGAAATTTTAAGTATTACTGCCAAATTTGCAAATATTGGTGTACACATTTTATTACTATAATTATTACCAAAATTTCAATGATTACGTCTAAAATTTAAATGTATTAATTACTAATTACATACAGGAAAATTTAATTAGAAACAACAGTGTAATTTCAGTAAATGCAATCAAAATTTTAAAAACTTCTACCAAAATATTCAGTTTTCAAAACATATTAGTAATTGCAGTCAAAATTTTAAAAGTAACTAACAATCTTTCAGAATTTTCAGAAAATTTTCAGTCATTAAAATTAAAATTTTAAATATTACTACCAAATTTTCAAATATTGGTGTACACATTTTATTACTATCATTATTATCAAAATTGCAATAATTACGTCTAAAATTTCAATGTATTAATTACATACAGAAAAATTTATATAGAAACAACAGTGTAATTTCAGTAAAAGCAATCAAAATTTAAAAAATTACTACCAAAATGTCCAAATTTCAAAACATTTCAGTAATTGCAGTCAACATTTTAAAAATAACTATCAACTTTTCATAATTTTCAGTAAATTTTCAGGCATTGCAGTTGAAATTTTAAATATTACTGCCATAATTTCAATTATTAGTGTACAAATGTTATTATTATCATTATTATCAAAATTGCAATGATTACGTCTAAAATTTCAATGTATTAATTACATACAGTAAAATTTAAATAAAAACAACAGTGTAATTTCAGTGAATGCAATCAAAATGTGGAAAACTGCTAGCAAAATGTTCAATTTTCAAAACATTTCAGTAATTGCAGTCAACATTATAAAAGTAACTATCAACTTTTCACAATTTTCAGTAAATTTTCAGGCATTACAGTTGAAATTTTAAATATTACTGCCATAATTTCAATTATTAGTGTACAAATGTTATTATTATCACTATTTTAAAAATTTCAATGATTACGTTTAAAATTTCAATGTATTAATTACATACAGGAAAATTTAAATAAAAACAACAGTGTAATTTCAGTGAATGCAATCAACATTTCAAAAATGTCTACCAAAATATTCAGTTTTCAAAACATATCAGTAATTGCAGTCAAAATTTTACAAGCAGCTATCAATTTTTCGCAAGTTTCAGTAAATTTTCAGTCATTACAGTTGAAATTTAAAATTTTACTGCCAAATTTTCAAATATTGGTGTACACATTTTGTGATATTTTACTAAAAGTTGGCAGTAATTTTTGATATTTGGACTGCAATGATTGGAAGTTTACAGAAAATTGAACATTTTAGTTGGAATTTTATATATTACTGACATATTTCCACATATTGGTGTACAACTTTGAATTATAACTATCAAAATTGAAATGATGACGTCTAAAATTCCAATATATTAATTACATACAGTAAAATTTCAGTGATTGCAATTAAAATTTCAAAAATTGCTACCAAAACTACCAATTTTTGATAAACTTCCAGTTATTGCAGTCCAAATATCAAAAATTACTGCCAACTTTTAGTAAAATATCAGTCAAAACAGTAAAAACTTCCAATATTAATCCCAAATTTTCAAATATTACGATTAGAATTTACATTATTTTTGTAAAAATGTTAATCATTCCGTCAACACACTGGTAAAATATCAGCCATTACACTAAAAAATATGAATATTGCTCCGACATTTTAAAATATTACGACAAGAATTTACATTATTTTTGTTAAATATTCAATCATTCCATCAACATACTATCATAGTAGTTTATGTTACCCATAAAGACGTAGAATAAAATTCATCGGACGATTTGCTAATATTGTAAGAGCAAAGGTTTGTAACATATTTTTCGTTCGTGTATCAAAATTCGAATAATGAAATTAAATTATCATCAATGTGTCAAACATGTTCTATCAATGTTGCATTTTTTTTAATATTACTGTCTAAATTAATTCACAAGTTTAAAATTTTCTATTTTCAGTTTCAAGACTAGACAGATTTTAAAGATTACTGGGAAATTTTCAATGTTTGGTATCAAAATTTAAATGTTTACTGTAGTTAATGTTTAATTACTCTGACTTTCTTTAATATCTTAATATAATAGTATCTTTCTAGTATCTATAATAATAGTTTCTAGTATCAAGTATCTATAATAGTATCTTTAATATATGTAGAACAATACAGATATTTAGGAACAGTTATACAGAGCAATGGTAAATTTGATAATGAAATGGAAGATAAAATGGAAAAATTAGCAAATGTATCCAAAATACTGGTGTTCAAAAATAGGTAGCTTAAATCCGACAAACCCTACTCACAATGTCCCCTTCAGGTTGCAAGTAGGGAACGTTGATGGTCGAGCATAGGGCTCGGCCTGTAAAATTTAATTAAAATAATGAAGCATAATTAATGCCATCGAAGGTCGCAGTCAATTAATATATCGGTATTGCCGTTTTTAAGGATTTGCATTGTAATTTATTACCGTGGCAGTGGATTCGACAATTTGTATGAATTTATGTACTAGACGCCGGGAAATTGGAATAATGCATTTAAATTTAATGTGGATTGTTTATGCAGCTGTGATAATTTTCTGGATGTGTCCAATATGTTTGAGCGTCCCTGGTAATATAATATAGGTCGTGCCCATATAATATATCCTATAAACCTGATTAAAGCTAATGCCACTAATTAACAAATCGCACTGTGACAAATTACATTCAATATTTCATGTCGGCAGCCACGACACCTGAGGGAGAGCTAAAGGGTTAGGCCGACAATGGAGCACGGGCTGGTTCGTCTCCAATGAGACGAACACAAATCATTAGATCCACCGCAAACACAACACACGGCTATGGCCATCCCTTGTCCACTAATCGCATAATGAGGCATGAAACAAAGACATATCACGCCATATCGTAAAGTGCATGGAAATATTTGAATTTTGTGCAAATCACACGCACGAGCCTGGAGGGCGGGACTCGTATACCTTTTACAATATCTGGATAATAGACTTGAATTTAATCAGTACAGCACATGTGAATGTATGGTAATACTGTCATTTTAAAAGAACGATAGCACCTGCGGGATCCAACACTGTTCCCCATAGAAATATATTAAATTTATTTCAGTATTTCTATTAAAATAGGTTTCGCATTATAAACACAATGGATGCGCATTTCGCATGTTTTATTTTATAACCAAATTACTTTTTGTAGCAATAATATATATTTTTGTATTCTTTTCTTCTTAATTGGAGTACTTACTGGTAGTTTATATATAAAGATTTTTTTTTCTTTTTCTTATTTTTATTATGTCTTCTTGACCTTACTAGCTACTTTCGGCTATATTTTTCAGCCATCTTCAGAAGTTAATTCTACAATATATATTTAAATATAGAAAGTATATAAAAAATAAGTTTGTCTTTTGTGTGGAAATAGATAAATTAATAAATACAAAACCTAATACAACATGTTTAAACGACCAAACAGAACTAAATTTTAAACCACTATATACATTTTTAAATAATCCTTACAGAATCTAAATTAAAACATGAAGTCGACAACCGAAAATCGGTTTTATTCTCGATATATTCTCTCTAAGCCATTACATATGCCGTTTAAATAGTTTTTGGAAATAGAAATAGAAAATTGAGTTTTTAGAAAATGAGAAAATCATTTTGTCTATCGACTTTTCCTTCTCAAAATCTCTTATATAAATTTTCATTGGCAGTAAAAATCTCTACAATTTTCATCCCTAATTGTCGAAATTTAAAAAAAAATTGTAACTGGACCTTAAAAATTAGCTAAATATTCAATTGAAACTGTCAAAATTTAACATATTTTCAAATGCAACTATCGGTAACTGTCATATTTTAAGTTGCAGCCATGATATTTTCTCACAATCACATACTAATCTCAAGTCAACTGTATTAATCTGACAATTGTTTCAATTTTCGACATGAAGTCCCAAAATCTGTCATATTGTTTACTGCAATTGGCAGAATCTGTAAAACTGACAGCCTTAGCTGTGAGAATCAACAAAATTTACAACTGCAACTGTCAAAATTCACCAAATTTTCTGAACTGAACTACAAATCTTTATATTTTTGAAAATTTCCATCATCAAAACACTTATAAACAATTCCCACAAAAATACAATATTGATATGGTAAACAATATTTGAATATTCTGAAAATTGGTTAATTATTATTAATAGTAACTATTCAATAAGTATCAAAAGTTACTAAAAAAAACTTCAATTACCCACGGTTGTTAATTCAAGTTTACAAAACATTTGTTAGGAAAATATATATAAAAAAATGTTGTTCTAAAAATTCCAAATCAATAGTTAATTTCTCCATTTAGATTAATCTCTCAGTTAATATTTACTGATTATCGTTTCATTAAAATGTGACAATTTGGCTAATAAATGTTTTTTTTTGTGAAAAAGGTAAACAGTGTTTCATTTGTATTACAAAGCTCGCCATAGTATTCTAATAGAGAACCATAACAAATCCTTAGTCCGTAGAAGAAAAATAATGTATAGGTTGTATGTTAACTGATAATCAACTGTCCATAAACTGATCAACTGATCAACTAATCAACTGATAGTCAACTGTCAATCATCAGCCAAATGTTCCTGTTTTGATAGTAACTTATTGAAAAAACGCGTAAACGTCTTCTGCTTCTTGTTATTATCTAATCGCCTGCGATCTGCCAATTGTCCTTCAACTGTAAATCATCTGTCAAACTGTCAATCATCTGTCAAAACTGTTCTAGTTTTGATAGTAACTGAATGAAATTGTGAAGTGCAGTCAAGGAGAAATAAAAACTTGCCTAGGAAAACTAACTATTTGCCAAGTGATAATTATCTGTCATATAACGATCTTCTGTCAACTGTCAGTCATCTGTCAATAATCTGTCAAAACTGTTCTAGTTTTAACTGCAACATAATGAAATTGTGAAGTGAAGTAAAACAGCAAAGAAAACTTGTCTTCAAAATCTAATTGTTTTGTCAATTGTTAATAATCTCTGTCAACTGTCAAACATCTGACAAAACTGTTCTAGTTTTGATAGTAACTTAATGAAATTGTGAAGTGAAGTCAAGTAGCAATCAAAACTTGCCTGGGAAATCTAATTATCAGTCACATAACAATGATCTGACAACTGTCAATCATCTGTCAATAATCTGTCAAAACTGTTCTAGTTTTAACTGAAACATAATTAAATTGTGAAGTGAAGTAAAAGAGTAACGAAAACTTGCCTTCAAAATCTAATTATTTTGTCAATTGTTAATAATCTCTGTCAACTGTCAATCATCAGTCAAAACTGTTCTAGTTTAGATAGTAACTTAATGAAATTATGAAGTGTAGTCAAGTAGCAATCAAAACTTGCCTAGGAAATCTAATTATTTGTCAAGTGATAAATATCTGTCACATAACGATCATCTGTCAACTGTCAATCATCTGTCAATAATCTGTCAAAACTGTTCTAGTTTTAACTGTAACAAAATGAAATTGTGAAGTGAAGTAAAAGATCAAAGAAAACTTGTTTTCAAAATCTAATTGTTTTGTCAATTGTTAATAATCTCCTTCAACTGACAATCATCTGTCAAAACTGTTCTAGTTTTGATAGTAACTTAATGAAATATTGAAGTGTAGTCAAGGAGCAATCAAAACTTGCCTAGGAAATCTAATTATTTGTCAAATGATAATTATCTGTCACATATCGATCATCTGTCAACTGTCAATAATCTGTCAATAATCTGTCAAAACTGTTCTAGTTTTAACTGTAACAAATTGAAATTGTGAAGTGAAGTAAAAGAGCAAAGAAAACTTCCCTTGAAAATATAATTGTTTTGTCAATTGTTAATAATCTCTGTCAACTGTCAATCATATGTCAAAACTGTTCTAGTTTTGATAGTAACTTAATGAAATTGTGAAGTGTGGTCAAGGAGCAATCAAAACTTGCCTAGGAAATATAATTATTTGTCAAGTGATAATTATCTCTCACATAACGATAATCTGTCAACTGTCAATTATCTGTAATAATCAGTCAAAACTGTTCTAGTTTTAACTGCAACATAATGAAATTGTGAAAGTAAAAGAGCAATGAAAACTTGCCTTCAAAATCTAATTGATTTGTCAATTGTTAATCATCTCTGTCAATTATCAATCATCTGTCAAAACTGTTCTAGTTTAGATAGTAACTTAATGAAATTGTGAAGTGTACTCAAGGAGCAATCAAAACTTGCCTAGGAAATCTAATTATTTGTCAAGTGATAATTATCTGTCACATAACGATCATCTGTCAACTGTCAATCATCTGTCAATAATCTGTCAAAACTGTTCTAGTTTTAACTGTAACATAATGAAATTGTGAAGTGAAGTAAAACAGCAAAGAAAACTTGCCTTCAAAATTTAATTGTTTAGTCAATTGTTAATAATCTCTGTCAACTGTCAATCATCTGTCAAAACTGTTCTAGTTTTGATAGTAAGTTAATGAAATTGTGAAGTGTAGTCAAGGAGCAATCAAAATTTGCCTAGGAAATCTAATTATTTGCCAAGTGATAATTGTCTGTCACATAACGATTATCTGTCAACTGTCAATCATCTGGCAATAATCTATCAAAACTGTTCTAGTTTTAACTGTAACATAATGAAATTGTGAATTGAAGTAAAAGAGCAAAGAAAACTTGCCTTCAAAATCTAATTGTTTTGTCAATTGTTAATAATCTCTGTCAACTGTCAATTATCTGTCAAAACTGTTCTAGTTTTAACTGTAACATAATGAAATTGTGATGTGAAGTAAAAGAGCAAAGAAAACTTGCCTTCAAAATCTAATTGTTTTGTTAATTGTTAATAATCTCTGTCAACTGTCAATCATCTGTCAAAACTGTTCTAGTTTAGATAGTAACTTAATGAAATTATGAAGTGTAGTCAAGTAGCAATCAAAACTTGCCTATGAAATCTAATTGTTTGTCAAGTAAAATTATCGGTCACATATCGATCATCTGTCAGCTGTCAATCATTTGTCAAAACTGTTCTAGTTTTAACTGTAATATAATGAAATTGTGAAGTGAAGTAAAAAAGCAAAGAAAACTTGCCTTCAAAATCTAATTGTTTAGTCAATTGTTAATAATCTGTCAACAGTCAATCATCTGTCAACTGTAAATCATCTGTCAAGTATCAATCATCTGTCAACTGTCAATCATCTGTCAACTGTTCAAGTTTTGATAGTAATAAAACTAAGTAATTGGATCGCTTCTTAGCGACGGTAATTAGCCACAGCATCGGAAGTATGCATATAATAATCAAATTGTAATATAAAATTAATTAACAAATAGAAACCAAATCCCTAATTCAACGTCAAAATTTCCCGAATTTATAGAAAATCAGAAGTATGCATATAATAATCAAATAATAATATAAAATTTATTAACAAATAAAAACCCCAATGACCTTTGACGTTAAAAATATCAATAAAATTAAAATCAATGAAATTTCAATTTCTAATTAATTTCTCGAAATTAATGGTAATTCAACGCTAAAATTTCCCAACTATAAAGAATTGTGGAAAATTTATAGCAAAATATGAAATGTCATGCAAATTTCTCGATTTTAATAGAAATTCAACGCTAAAATTTAGGAAATTAGCCACAGCATTAAAAGTATGCATATAATAAACAAATAATAATATAAAACTTATTAACAAATAGAAACCCTGATTTAACGTCAAGATATTATTAAAAAAAACAATGAAATTACATGCAAATTACTTGATTTTAATGGTTATTCAATGCTAAAATTTCCCAAAATTAAAGAATTGCGGAAAATTTATAGAAAAATATAAAATTTCATGCAAATTTCTTGATTTTAATGGAAATTGAACGCTAAAATTTAGGTAATTAGCCACAGCATTAAAAGTATCCATACAATAATCGAATAATAATATAAAATTTATTAACAAGTAGAAACCCTAATTCAACTTCAAAATATAAAATTTAAAAATATTCAATGAAATTTCATGCAAATTTCTCGACTTCAATGGTAATTCAACGCTAAAATTTCCCAACTTTAAAGAATTGCGGAAAATTTATAGAAACATATGAAACTTCATGCAAATTTCTTGATTTTAATGGAAATTCAACCCTAAAGTTTAAAGTAAATTAGCCACAGCATTAAAAGTATGTATATAACAATCAAATAATAATATAAAATTTATTAACAAATAGAAACCCTAATTTAACGTCAAGATATTATAAAAAAAAAAAAAAAAAAAAACAATAAAATTTCATGCAAATTACTCGATTTTAATGGTAATTCAACGCTAAAATTTCCCAACTTTAAAGAATTGCGGAAAATTTATAGAAAAATATGATATTTCATGCAAATTTCTCGATTTTAATGGAAATTCAACGCTAAAATTTAGGTAATTAGCTACAGCATCAGAAGTATGCATGTTATAATCAAATAATAATATAAAATTTATTAACAAATAAAAAATAGAAACCCTAATATAACGTCAAGATATTATAAATAAATAAATAAAATCAATGAAATTTCATGCAAATTACTCGATTTAAATGGTAGTCGTCAATGCTAAAATTTCCCAACTTTAAAGAATTGCCGAAAATTTACAGAAAAATATGAATTTTCATGCAAATTTCTCGATTTTCATGGAAATTCAACGCTAAAGTTTAGGAAATTAGCCACAGCTTTAAAAGTATGCATATAATAATCAAATAATAATATAACATTTATTAACAAATAGAAACCCTAATTCAACGTCAAAATATAAAAAAAAGAACAATGAAATTTCATGCAAATTTCTCGAATTTAATGGTAATTCAACGCTAACATTTCCCAACTTTAAAGAATTGCGGAAAATTTATAGAAAAATATAAAATATAATGCAAATTTCTCCATTTTAATGGAAATTCAATGCTAAAAATTAAGGTAATTATCCACAGCATTAAAAGTATGCATATAATAATCAAATAATAATATAAAATTTATTAACAAATAGAAACCCTAATTTAACGTCAAGATATTATAAAAAAAAAATTCATGCAAATTACTCGATTTTAATGGTTATTCAATGCTAAAATTTCCCGACTTTAAAGAATTGCGGAAAATTTATAGAAAAATATGAAATTTAATGCAAATTTCTCAAATTTAATGGAAATTCAACGCTAACATTTAGGTAATTAGCCACAGCATTAAAAGTATGCATATAATAATCAAATAATAATATAAAATTTATTAACAAATAGAAACCCTAATTCAACGACAAAATATTTAAAAAAAAATAAAAATCAATAAAGTTTCATGCTAATTTCTCAAATTTAATGGCAATTCAACGCTAAAATTTCCCAACTTTAAAGAGTTGCGAAAATTTATAGAAAAATATGAAATTTAATGCAAATTTTTCTATTTTAATAGAAATTCAACGCTAAAATTTAGGTAATTAGCCACAGCATCAGAAGTATGCATATAATAATTAAATAATAATATAAAATTTATTAACAAATAGAAACGGGTAGTTGGAGCTTGTGAAAGTATGTTTAGAAATTAAACGTAGCACCTTTTTCACAAAAAAACATTTATTTTCACCAAATGTACATTTCAGTCGCCAAGCGACCATCTTCAGTAGTAGATACGTACTCGTATCGTATCGTATCGTACAGTACGTATCTACTACTGAAGATGGTCGCTTGGCGACTGAAATGTACATTTAGTGAAAATAAATGTTTTTTGTGAAAAAGGTGCTACGTTTTATTTCTAAACAAATAGAAACCCTAATTTGCGTTAAGATATTATAAAAAAAAATCAATGAAATTTCATGCAAATTACTGGATTTTAATGGTTATTCAATGCCAAAATTTCCCAACTTTAAAGAATTTCAGAAAATTTGTAGAAAAATATGAAATTTCATGCAAATTTCTTAATTTTAATGGAAATTGAACCCTAAAATTTAGGTATTTAGCCACAGCATTAAAAGTATGCATATAATAATCAAATAATAATATAATATTTACTATATGCATAAATTAATTCTAATATAAATTTAATTGACAAATAGAAACCAAATCCCTAATTCAACGTCAAAATTTCCTAAAATTATTGAAAATCAATTAAATTTCATGCAAATTTCTCGGTTTTAATGGCAATTCAACGCTAAAATTTTCCAAAATTTCAATGATGCGGAAAATATATAAAAAGTCATGAAATTTCATGCAGATATCTATAACATAAACTTCAAAATTTGAAAAATAAATAAATAATTTAAAAAATCATATCATTTATATAAAAATCTTATCTAATATCGAATATTAGATGTGTTTTGATGTGTTAGATTTAGTGTTCTGGCAAAAGTCACCAAATCCAATAAGGTCACTTTTCAGTAGACACATTTTAAAAGATAAACAGGTACGAAAAATTGCAAATGCATACGTATATGTATGGTGTACACAACGTTTCTATAATCTTAAATAAGCGATTTTTCGTACCTGTTTAACTTTTAATATGTGTTTACTGAAAAATGACGTTATTGGACTTGGCAAATTTTTCCAGAACACCGACGATATTCTTATTCAAAAAGTAAGTAAAATTACATTAAATTACACACAATACACATACACCACATAAAACACATACTTATTTTTAATGTAGGTACTTCCTATATTTAAATATATATTGTAGAATTAACCTCTGAAGATGGGTGAAAAATATAGCCCAAACTAGTTAGTAAGGTCAAGATGATATAATAAAAATAATAAAATCAAGAAAAGATCTTTATATACAAACTACCAATAAGTACTCTAATTAAGAAAAAAAAACAGTATAAAAATATAATAACTGGTATACAGAATGGATGAAACTATAATAAAAATAATATTTAACGCACAAATTGTCGCACGTAATGGCGATGAAATTTCGTGCCCTGATACGCTTTCAAGATGTATTTTATCAACTTTGGTTGCCTCGAGCAATTATTTATATGAAGTATGTGAAGTAATGCAACAGTAATCACTCATGAAAGTTCTACATTGAAGTTGCGTAACTTAGTAAGATGGTTAGGGCAATAGATTTCAATTGGCAGGGGTGGTGAATACGAATGTCCGTGGCCATAGATCTCCCTAACATAGACCTCCAACTCCCGAGGGAGTCTCTTTATCGGGTAATCGCTTCGAATCCAATTGATCTATCAATATGTATAACGTCTTAAGTGTTACTGCGTCATTATATTGGTCCCTTCCTTTCGGCAGCCAGCGCTTCTGTACGCACGCGATGTGTAAACACAAAATATTATAATTAATAACTTTTTGAAGCAACATTCTGCAATTCGTCGCGCGCACATATAATACAGGACCATTGGGAATTGGGGGTTTAAAATATACAGCACAACAATTCCAATGATTCCTCCTTCGTCCGATGTTATCCGAGAATCTGCATATTTAAATAATTCAAAACACAGTCTATTTTCAATATAGGTTGAGAGCACGTTGGCAGCACCATAAGTTCAAGTCAGCATAACCTCTGTAATATAAAGATTCTGAAAGATTGCAAGCGATTTTTTTCCTGTCCGTTTGACTCGAATTGACTTTTAAGAGATCCCATCCGCCAGCCAGAGACAACCATCAAGTCGGCCGTCTTTGAAACCTTGAATAATGCTTGGTTTTATTAGAACGAAAGCAAGAAAAATACGCAGTCTCGCTTTATCAGGCGAAAGCTATAAGGGCAATCAACATTGTCGCCCTTAACTATCCACCACTCGTATACACCAGCGCCAATTAGGCACCTCGTAAAGAATTAATCAGCATACGAAATAACACTGAAAATCATATACGTGTTAGGGGATCCTAAAATTCTAATTGGCAAACGAGTTTGTTACGCCGGAAAATGCGCATTTGTATGCAGAATTACTGAAAACAATTATTTCACCGAAGAAATCCACCCGTTCGGTATATCCAGCGCATGCTGTTAAATTACGTTATTCTGTATCTGTCCCTCGCCGATTCGCAGATATTACGAAACGTTATCTTTGTCTGCGAAAGTGATAATTAAAGTTTTCTCCAGGCGAACACATCGCGGCTAATTTAATTCAATTACTTTCTAAATACTTATAAATATACGCACAAAAAATACTTCATAGTTTACACAATAATGCATTTTCATGATACTTGATTGTAATTACATATTATCGGTACTGTCTCCATGGTTGTTATTTAACTGATATCAGCCACGGCCGTTAAAAGTTAACAGCCGTGAACTGTTAGTTATTTATCGTGATACTCAATTGCAATTACATATTATCGGTACTGTCTCCATGGTTATTTAACTGATATCAGCCACGGCCGTTAAAAGTTAACATTAGTAAACTGTTATTTATTTATCGGGCTACTTGATTGAAATTACATATTATCGGTACTGTCTCCGTGGTTGTTATTTAACTGATATCTGCCACGGCCGTTAAAATTTAACAGCCATGGACTGATATTTATACAAGCGTTACTATACAACCATCACAGCATACCTGAAATATGTCATTATGATTTATGAAAATAATTACGCAAAATTTAATCCATTTTATTTTAGTATCACGAAAACAATAAAACATTATACGGCCGATATGGATGTAACGGACTCGGTTGATTATAAAATCTCGGCTACGTCTCGATTTTACAATATCGCAAACTCGTCTGTTATATAACCCATATCGACCTAATACCGTTATATACGATTTATTGCAATAATGTAAAAGTGACCGTGTTGAATGAACGGAAATTGCAATGGCAGTAAAACGCCCCGACTGTTAATACTTAATGCACACCGCTATCATATAAAATTGAAAAGTTTTAAATCTAGGATAGTTATAGTGGTGCAATGCACAGGGGTGCCGTTTCAGTAAACCTGTTTAAGGGTTGCTCAAAACCCATGGGTTTAATGTTCAGCTTTAATTGAATTTTTTAGCAGTAACAAAATACATTTTACAAATCAGCAATTCCGATGAGAACAGCATAAATAACAAAGCACTATACTGACTTCAAGTATACACGATGACTTGCTGTTTACTCATTATTTGATTATACACGAATCGGCTGAATAAAACGTTTCAAAAATTTTGTTAAACCTGGACAAATTTCCGATTTTTCGCTAATTTCAAGTTTTAGTCCATTCATATAAATCATATATATATTCAATTGCTTTTACCCCCTAATTTTAAGTTTTATTTTCGATGATAGCAAAATTAATAATTATTCAGTTATTTTCCACTTTGAATATACACAATTTACACAAAATTCAAAGACAAGGATATACACAAATACGCAAAGGTACAAGCGAAATGTAACGATAAACTTTCTGATAAACAAGAGAAAATGCAAATGGTTAAAAACTGGAAAAGTAAAAAGACAAGCAAAAATTAGAAGCGGTGATTTCCTACTAAGGATGGACATGAAAATAAATAAGGAAAGAAAACTCAAAAGAAGTAATTAGTTCCAATTTTTCACTTATTTCAAGTTTTAGTCTATCCGTATAAATCATATATCTATTCAATTGTTTTTACTCCCAAATTTTAAGTTTTTGTTTTCGATGATATCGAAATTAATAATTATTCAGTTATTTTCCATTTTGAATTTACACAATTTACACAAAATTCAAAGACAAGGATACACACAAATACACAAAAGTACAAGCGAAATGTAACGATAAACTTTCTGATAAACAAGAGAAAATGAAAATGGTTAAAAACTGTCAAAGTAAAAAGACAAGTAAAAATTAGAAATACAGTGGAAATAAAAGATAACGAGGAGATAAGAAGTAAGATTAGAGGTAAAAATGTTAAGTGGCAAAAATATCTAAGTACGAAAAGTAAAGAAGACTAGGAAGAATATCAAGAGGCAAGGAAGGAAGTACAGCAAGAAGTAAAGAAAGCCAAAGAAAAATCCAGGGTAAATTTCAGAAAAAAGATCAATGATAATGACGGAACGATGAGATAAAAAGCAAACTTAAAGGTAAAAAAGTGGCAAAATTATATAAAAACAAAAAATATTTTGAAGAATGTCAAGAGGCAAGGAAAGAAGTAAAGTAAGAGGTAAATAAAGCAAAAAAAAAATCCTAGGTAAATTTCGGAAAAAAGATGAATGAAAACTTCAAGGAAAACCAAAAACTGTTCTACAGAACAATGAAACAGCTCAGGCAGAAGAAGGAGAATACCGTGATGAACATTAGAGAAGAATATCAAGAAGCAAGGAACGAAGTAAAGTAAGAGGAAAACAAAGCAAAAAAATCCAAGGTGAATTTCGGAAAAAAAGATGACTGAAAACTTCAAGGAAAATAAAAAAATACTGTTCTACAGAACAATAAAACAGTTCAGGCAGAAGAAGGAGCATACCGTGATGAACATTAGAGACAAAAAAGGAAACATAACCAAAGACGAAACGAAAATAATGCGAAGATGGATAGAATACTCTGAAGAATTAACAAAAACGGAGCCAAATGGAATAGATGAAGAAGAAGAGTAAAGATGAAGGACACAATAAGAGGGTACAAATTGAAAGAAAGCACGATTAGACAGAAGTACCAAGAAGACATGAGAGTAAAAACAAACATACTAGAAGCACCAAAAATAAGCTGCGGAACGAAACAAGAATTGTTTAAAAGTGATTTGTTAAAGAAATTTTCAAAAATATAAAGCTCGGTTCTTCAGTTCAGAAAATTTTGCGAATTTTGAGAGTTGCAGTTGTAAATTTTGTTGATTCTCACAGCATAGGCTGGTAGTTTTACAGATTCTGAAAGTCACAGTAAACAATATGACAGGTTTTTTGGGACTTTATTAGAATTAGAATTATTTATTGTGGAATGCAAAAAAAAACATTTTACACATGTCAAAGAAAGTAAAAAAATGTATGTAAGTATATCGAAAATTGAACCTATTTTCATATTAATGCAGTTGAGTTGAGATTTGGTTGTGAAAGTGAGAAAATATCATAGCTGAAACTTAAAACATGACAGTTACTGACAAATTTTGAAAATTTCGACGATTAGGGTTGAAAATTGTACAGATTTTTACTGCCAATAAAAATTTATAAAAATAAAGAGATTTTGAGAAGGAAAAGTCGATGAAAAACATGTTATTGACCGTTGCATTTCAAAATATGTTAAATTTGGTTAATTTCAATTGAAAGTTTAGCTAATTTGAAGAGTTAAGTTACCAAATTTTGAAAATTTCGACGATTAGGGTTGAAAATTGTAAAGATTTTTACTGCCAATGATAATTTATAAAAATAAAGGGTTTTTGAGAAGGAAAAGTTGATGGAAAACATGTTATTGACAGTTGCATTTGAAAATATGTTAAATTTTTATAGTTTCAATTGAAAAGTTAGCTAATTTGAAGAGTAAAATTACCAAACTTTGAAAATTTCGACGATTAGGGTTGAAAATTGTAAATATTTTTTTTTAAATTTACTGCCAATAAAAATATATAAAAATGAAGAGTTCTTGAGAAGAAAAAGTCGATGGACAACATGTTACTGTCAGTTGCATTTGAAAATATGTCAAATTTTGTTAGTTTCAATTAAAAATTTAGCTAATATGAAGAGTAAAGTTACCAAATTTTGAACATTTCGACGAATAGGGTTGAAAATTGTACAGATTTTTACTGCCAATGAAAATTTATAAAAATAAATAATTTTTGAGAAGGAAAAGTCGATGGACAATATGTTACTGACAGTTGCATTTGAAAATATGTCAAATTTGGTTAGTTTCAATTAAAAATTTATCTAATTTGCAGAGTAAAGATACCAAATTTTGAAAATTTCGACGATTTGGGTTGAAAATTGTACAGATTTTTACTGCCAATGAAAATTTATACAAATAAAGAGTTTTTGAGAAGGAAAAGTCGATTGACAATATGTTACTGATAGTTGCATTTGAAAATATGTAAAATTTTGTTAGTTTCAATTGAAAATTTAGCTAATATGAAGAGTAAAGTTACCAAATTTTGAACATTTCGACGAATAGGGTTGAAAATTGTACAAATTTTTACTGCCCATGAAAATTTATAAAAATAAATAGTTTTTGAGAAGGAAAAGTCGATGGACAATATGTTACTGACAGTTGCATTTGAAAATATGTTAAATTTGGATAGTTTCAATTAAAAATTTAGCTAATTTGAAGAGTAAAGTTACCAAATTTTGAAAATTTCGACGATTAGGGTTGAAAATTGTAAAGATTTTTACTGCCAATGATAATTTATAAAAATAAAGAGTTTTTGAGAAGGAAAATTCGACGGAAAACATGTTATTGACAGTTGCATTTGAAAATATGTTAAATTTGGATAGTTTCAATTGAAAATTTAGCAAATTTGAAGAGTAAAATTACCAAATTTTGGAAATTTCGACGATTAGAGTTGAAAATTGTAAAGATGTTTACTGCTAATGGTAATATATAAAAATAAAGAGTTTTTGAGAAGGAAAAGTCGATAGAAAACATGTTATTGACAGTTGCATTTGAAAATATATTAAATTTGGATAGTTTCAATTGAAAATTTATCTAATTTGAAAAGTAAAGTTACCAAATTTTGAAAATTTCGATGATTAGGGTTGAATATTGTACAGATTTTTACTGCCAATAAAAATTTATAAAAATAAAGTGTTTTTGAAAAACAAAAGTCGATGGAAAACATGTTATTGCTATTGCATTTTAAAATATGTTAAATTTGGATAGTTTCAATTGAAAATTTAGCTAATTTGAAGAGTAAAATTACCAAACTTTAAAAATTTCGACGATTAGGGTTAAAAATTGTAAAGATTTTTAATGCCAATGAAAATTTATAAAAATAACGGGTTTTTGAAAAGGAAAAGTTGATGAGAAACTTAATATTGACAGTTGCATTTGCAAATATGTTAAATTTGGTTAGTTTAAATTAAAAATGTATCTAATTTGCAGAGTAAAGATACCAAATTTTGAAAATTTGGATGATTTTAGGGTTGAAAGTTGTACAAATTTTAACTGCCATTGAAAATTTATAAAAATAAAGAGTTTTTGAGAAGGAAAAGTCGATGGAAACATGTTATTGACAGTGGCATTTGAAAATATGTTAAATTTGGATAGTTTCAATTGAAAATGTAGCTAATTTGAAGAGTAAAATTACTAAATGTTGAAAATATCGACGATTAGGGTTGAAAATTGTAAATATGTTTACTGCCAATGATAATTTAGAAAAGCGTTTTTGAGAAAGAAAAGTCGATGGACTAAAACAAAATGATAAACTCAATTTTGGATTTCCGGAATTTTCCAAAAACTGTTTAAAGGGCATATGTAATAGCTTACAGAGAATATGTCGAGAATATAGCCGATTTTAACTGGTGAAACCAAGTATTTAACAGATAGATTTTGACAGTTGCCTATATTTCTGATTATTGTTTCAAAAATATTGCAGTTTTATTATACCAATGTTAAATGTTAAAGTTGGTGACATTATTTTGAAGTTTATAGGGTTATTTCTTATAATCTCGCATTTTTTGTTGAACTCGGCTGTGCCTCTTACAACAATTAATAATGCATGCAATAAAAATAATTACAACATACAATAAGTTAAAAAAATATAAATTCTGAAAAGAAAAAAAACAGTTTCTTGTGATATTTCGATAGCTAAAAATTGCAGAGCAAATTCCCATTGGGATTATTAATCAACATATAAATGTGCAAATTTTCTGCAATTTAATCGAGCTGTGTTTATTTTAAGACAACCAAAATCAATGCTTAAGCTCGAAAAACAGACACCAATGTGAACACAATTCCCAACCAATTCAGGGGTTTCCCCTAATAACAAAATATTAATAAATCAGTTACAATAGTTTCGTAATTTAAGTTAATTAAGGCGAAGATTGTTTATGGCGATCCAGATTGATAACGGACGTGCCTGATTTTGATTAATGTAATGGTTAATGAACTCGTGCTTTTCCAGCATACCTGCCTCTTCCTCTTTTTCATCTAATTTAGTGCCCGTAATCAAAGAGCGAATCGGTGTTTTGAGTGACATGCACGGCTTCAGTTAATCACATTACCGAGCTCAATTTGAATATCTAATTTTCCTGATAGATGTGATATATCTCTGATTGTTATCAGTTGTACTCACCTCATCTTCATGACGTGTCCTATGCTAATATCCCGTAAGAGAAATTATTTTAAGGGGGACGACCATACGCCAGTGTCCGCACATAAAAAACACATTAATAACATTACTGTGGCGTAGAATGTGCTGACCAGAGCAAATAACATTTCTGTCAACGAAACTTGAATAATTTAAATGTTTTAATTAGCTTGCAATAATTTAAATAATTAAATGTAATTGATTTATTAATAATAATATTTCAGTAAAAATGGAGTTTACAGCTTAACACTCGACGATATTTATATGGAAATTAATAATTCGAAGAGGGATTAGTTCTTCAATTTTTAGTTATCGCAATATCGCAAGAAACCATCAACTTTCAGTATTCACATTTTTTGCGAAAATTTCTGCATATAAAGATTTTGTTACGCACAATTAAATGCTAAAATTGTTTTTATTATTCCTATCAGATTTTGAGATACACAAAATAGTAAAAATTCTTATTCCCTTCCAATATTATTGTAGCAGAAATCATGGTATATACAAAAACAACAACATGTAGACATTTTATGTAAACACAGTCATTTTTTAAAAGACGGTTTTCAAATTGAAAAAATGTATTTTGCCAAAATCTGATATTATATATAACTATTGCAATACTGGGGCCCGTATCTATAGTTCGTGCTTGAGCATGACTTCGACTCAAGTCGTATATTTGGTTGCGTATTTTCTGTAAATGTTCATACACTAAACGCAACCAAATTCACAATTTAAGTTCTTGTGTTTCAGTAGGTCCAAAATTTTTTTGTCAATATTACTTAAACGCGTATTTGAATCTTTACATTACTCACATGCCATATTTTTTAATAATATTACTCAAAAACTAACAAGAATTTTACAATTTTTACTTACTCATTTTGTCTACTCTTTATAGGAAGGTATGCATTTTTTCCAACAATAATACTCAAAACCGAAGGAGATTTACGTACTTTACGTACTTGCAATATTTTTCAGTAATATTGCTCAAAACTAACAAGAAATTTACAATTTTTATATTGCCTACCCTTTTTTTCCATCAACAATACCACTATTACGAAATCGGACGAGATTTATGGACTTTACTCACTTGCTAAATTTTCTCAATAATATTACTGCAAAACTACCAAGAATTTTACAATATTTACTGTGCTCATTTTATTTACTCTTTATTGTATAGGTAGGTACCTATTTTCCAAGAATAATACTCAAAAACGAATAAGAATGTTGTAATTTTATTTTACTTATATTATTTGCCGTATAGATACAATTTCAACAGTAACTTAAAAAGACGTGTAAGAATTTTGCAGTTACTATTTTGTGTATATCAACATTTTATCCAGATAATTAATGAAAACTTTTAAATGCTTTGAATCTGGGTTTGAAGAAGTTTTTGAACAAAAAAATAACGAAGAGTGGATGTTTACTGATGTAATCATTTAATTCTTTTCTCAATATTTACCAAAGAAGATTTGAATTGCACCGAAATACTTTCATAAAAAAAATTAACAATGGCCTAATTTTGGATTTCTGTAGGTTAGGTTTGGCTTAGGTTATGATATTTCTCGAAGGAAAGTAAGAATTTGGTTGAAATGTAAAACAATAACATAAAATGTGATAACAGAAGTCTTGTAAATCTTGTAAAAGAAAAGTAAGACTGTTGTAAAAAAATAAGATAAAATGTGATAACAGAACTCTTGTAAATCTTGTTTTAGTTAAAAAAATCCATAAACTTCAAAATAATGTCACAAACTTAACATCATTCTTAAACTTGATATTAATTGCAATACTAAACTTACTTATAATACAAGTTCGTATAGAAGTGCTTTTTTGTACGAATTTTGTTGCACTAGGCACAACCGAGTTTAACAAAAAACGGGAGTACAAAAATGCAAAGTTTTTTCTCCCACATTTTATTTTTTCTCAATATTTACCAAAGAGAATCAGATTTGAGCCGAAACAGTTTTTTTTTACAAAATTATCAAACAATGTCGACAATGTAAATTGCAATAGTTATTTATGATACAAGTTCGTAAAGTAGTGCTTTTTTAACATTTTTTAACACAGCCGAGTTAAAAAAAAACGTGAGTGCAAAAATGCTCTTTACGAAAGTGTATCTTACAAGTTTTTTCTGCTACAGATATTATGAAAAAAAAAAATCTCACCATATACCAATTGTATTATTAACTTGAATGTTTAAAGTTTTGAACTTCTTTCGTATTATTGAATGTTAACTCTAAGTAAAATTTGATGCAAGATGCTATCTTTATTTTTAATTGGTGAGTGAATAAATTGTGTGTAAAACTGATTTTACGCACAGTTGTTGTTTTTACGCACAAGTGATTTTTGAGCGTAAAAACCGAGTTTATGCACTGTCAAAGAAAAAAATCTTTATAATATTTTATGTCATAATCTGGAGCATAATCTCATTAACCTGAAAATCGATAACTCATATATCTATAAATAAAAAATACTGTCATCAACTGGAATAAATCTCACAAGCTATAAATTAATAACAAAGATGATTAATAAAAACAAGTCAAAACTAATTTAGAAATTGAGAGAAAATAGTGTCACACACTTGAAAAAGTCATATATTATTTAAAATATATAATTAATAAATAAATACAAGTATGTTGAAGTTAAACAGAATCTTAAAAACGTCGTATAAATATCACAAACTTGAAATATTTGTATGAGCCAGAACTATTAAATTAATACAAATTTATTATCATGGATTTATTCGTTAGTAAATTTGTAAAAATACAAATATTGTATATCCATTTGTATGGATGAATACCAATATATAGGAATATTATTATTATATTATTATTTTTTTTATTATTAAATATAATTGTTATATAGGCTCAATTAAGTATGTATTTTATATAATTGACAATTTGTGAAAAATGGCTAATTAAAGTAAATTGAACATTTGAAATTAACGCACGTTTTAATATTTTGAATAAAAAATTTAATATATTTTCCGTTACTCTTGCGTCATCTATTGTAAAGGAGATGAAGCAGCTTCGATCAATAAAATAACCTTCTATCGTGTACAGAATCCAACTGAGAATGCAGAATACTTGTTTTTACTTAATCAATAGTTTACTTTCATTATCTTAAAATATCGAATATTGTACTTATCACTGTAAAGTAGATGTATAGTTTTATAGAATACAACTTAGAATGCAGAATACTTATTTTTACGCAATTAATAGTTTACTTTCATCGTCTTAAAAAATCGAATATTTTACATATTACTGTAAGATTGATGAGTTTTACGTCGCGTATTGTTGCAATTACATAAAATTACGAACAAAATTATGGCAGACATAAATAATGACAAATTTGCATTTTCATTTATAAATACGTAAATAATGGTAGTATAGATTGTGCACTCCTAAAACCATGATTCCATGGTTTCTCGTCCCACATACAGATGGCTACATTCCACATACTATCGTTCGATGCAACACATAATACATAATACAAACGTAAACATTTCATAGAACTCGATGGTTGTCTACATTTTCTGTTTAATTTATGGCTTTCTCATGGTTGTCTACATATTCTATCTAATTTATGGGTTTTTCATGGTTGTCTACATCTTCTGTCTAATTAATAGTTTTCTCAGCTATGCGATTCAAATAAATAGAAATAGGCACGTAGAAGGAAAAGTTTGTTTCGATTGTTTTGAGCCATTCGTGAAATATTCCTAGAATAGGAATTAGGATTGTCTGTCATCAGTTTAGAAAGACATTCGATTTTTTGGGAAATATTTTAGGAAACAATTTCAGTTTTTCAAATCTTTCTATAGGTTTAATCATAAAAAGCTTAAAAAGCTTTTAACATCTTTCCTTGAAATAACAAATATATCTAGTAGTATATCTTGTGATATGTAATTCTTAGTTTTATTTAGTTATAGTTTCATCCATTTTGAATGAAATGAAAATAAATGAAATCAGTATAGAACATTTTGCAACTTAAATTTTCAAAATTCAAATAAAGTATATTGCAAAGATTTCAATTGGCTAAAAATAAATAAAAACATTTTTGGTTTTGTAATTTAACAGGTATAAATGGAAAATCATTCAATTGCTATTGTGTACTATATGTGTTCTATCCCAAAACACATTTTTTTTAATTACGTCCAACAAATGTCCTTCGACTGGGTTATTTTTTCGTATCGTACATCAAATGGTAAGTCATAGACTTTCCATTCATACTTGTTAAAATATCGAAAAAAACAACCACACAATACAATGATGTACAATACGAAAAAATAACTTAAATTGAGGATAATTGTTGGATCTTTGTAGGAAACTAGTAAATGTCTCCATTGAAAAAAAAAACTGTGTGGTCATATAGTGATAATCATCAATCAAGTCAAATTGTAAGTTATTGACTTTCCATTCATACTTGTTAAAACATCGAAAAAAAAGTACATCCACTCAATTCAATGATGTACAATATGAAAAAATAACTGAAAAGGACGACATTTGTTGGATCTTTGATGGAAACTAGTAAATGTCTGCATTGAAAAAAAACTCTGTAGTCATATAGTGACAATCCATGGAGCATTTTTTTGACTTTTTTCAAAATATTTGAATCCAATTATACAGCACTAGCTGATATTGCTAAATCTAAAACTGTTTAGTGTTTTGTTTTTTTTAGTTTAATTGTATTTTTAAAGTCTTGCATGGCTTTAGAGCAATTTTATATACATTTTAGGAACATTCAGAAAATATTTTATGGAGATTTTGTAATTTGCAGTATTACATGCACATTTCTCGAGTAATGCTCGCTGCTATTTTTTGAACATTTTGATACTAGTAATATTTTTGTAAATATTCTTGATCTAGTTTGGAAATCTTAAATCTCCATAAAAATTGTTTGCAAGTTTGATCTATTTTGGAAATCTTCAATCTCCATAAAAATTGTTTGCAAGTTCTGATTTTTTTTACAAATCTTTTGTGTAACGTTTCTCTGTAACTTGTGTAACTTGTATAATTTTCACTCTAGAACCAGTAGTACGAGTATAACATTCTTATTTGAAGAAAGTTTTCATTGCTTAAAAATTATTGGGTCTTCGGGATTCAAACCCACGACCTTTGGTACGAGAGGTATGTGTGCTAACCTGTGCCCCCAATGAAATGTTGTACTGAAGCTCACTTGTATAAATTCATGGTTAATATATAGAAACGCATAATTTAGATTGTGCCTAATGAATAACATCGAGCATGGTAACATTTTTATTGCCGTATGAAGATGTTTCCGGTTAAATAACGTCTTGTTAATATCAGATAACCTTTTTGACTCCATCTGGAGCGACTTTCTTATTAAAATATCATAATTTGCATATTAAAAAAATTACAAACACGTATAATATTCATAAGTTTCTAATTACTTAATTACGTTCGAATACTAGTTAAGACAACCAAATTTGTCCAATCGATGTCAAGATAAGATTTGGTGGAAGAGAAATTGCCAATGTAAATTTAATGATACATTAGTATGTATTGATTAGTAATAATAATTATGCTATTGTTTCAATTTGGCTTCGATTCAGACACTTATTGTTCATATTTTTGTTCTTAGAACATTGTTTTATTCTCTAATTAGGACTCATCAAAATTAATATACCTAAAAACAATTCTGAAACTTTGACAAAGTTTAAATAAGTGAGAAAATCGATTGTATAACATTTTGAAATAACCAGTATGGATTAATCTCAGTCTGAAATTTCCCAAAATTTATTTACTACATATTTTGTAAATTTCATGCCAAATTTATGTACAGCATAAATTTCATGCCAAATTTATGTACAGCATAAATTTTATGCCAAATTTATGTATAGCATACCTGAAGACAATTCTTCTGAAACTTTGACGAAGATTGAGTTTTAAGTAAGTGAAAAAATCTAGGATACAACTTTATGAATTGAGCAGTTTTGATTGTTTTGAAAAATTTTGTATAAGAGTTTGGAAAAGTTATAGGTATCTTTCTGAATTGACCAGCAATTACCCATCACTGAAATTTCTAAAAATTTATTTAATAGTTTTTTTACATCTATTGAATTTTTTAAATCATTACTGTAATCTTTTAAATTTGACAAAATAATTGAAATATTTGCACATATAATTGAAAATCTGGCAGGTTGCAATAAAAATATGACAGTAGTTGAAAATTTGGTCCAAATAATTTAGAACACAATATGGCATTTTAACACACAAAAAAAAACAAATGTTAATAGTAATAATTGACAAAATTGAGAGTAAACACTGAAAATAAAAACATAATATACTAACAACCTTCTGAATTGACCTGTTTTGATTTTTTTGAAAAATATGTTGGAATTTTTATAGGACATGATGAAATTTTGGATTAAGAGTTTGGAAAAGTTATAGGTATCTTTCTGAATTGACCAGCATTTATCAATTACTGAAATTTCTCAAAATTTATTCAATAGTTTTTAGATTTTTATACAGCATACAAGACAAGTTTTCTGAAAACTTGACGAAGATTCAGATTTAAAAAAGTGAGAAAATCTAGGACATAGTAATAGTATATTTCACAGTATTATGATCCTAGTTGATATTAGTGTCAAGTTATTAAAAATTTATGAAATTAGATTACAATTATTAGTAAGCACTAAAAATATGACAGTAACTGAAATTTTCACTGTAAGCATTGAAATTTTGACGAAATAATTCAAATGTTTACATAACTGATTAAACATTTGGCAGTGTCCATTAAAAAATGACAGTATTTGATATTTTGCTTGAAATAATTGAAAATTTGATATTAAGAACTGAAGATATCTCAATAATTGAAATTTTGATAGAAATTGTTGAAATTTTCAAAGTAATAATTAAAATTTTGATAGTTATTGACCTTTTCACAGAGTAATTGAAATGTTAACAAATATAAGGAGCAAATTTAACAGTGAGCATTGAAAATATGACATCAATTGAAATGTGGAAATCATTACTGTAACCAAAGCTTTCGTGCCGAGATAGTTCCAAAAAAAATATAAAATTTCCAAACATAGAGATTTCTGTTATTGATTCCGCATTTTCTGACACACTTAAAAAAATTATGGCGATAGTTATTTTTGACTTATGGCGTCATTGACATTTGACGTCACGTCATTGACATTGGCATGTCAATTGTCATTGACATTTGATGTCACGTCATTGTCATTGGCACGTCAATTGTCATCAACATTTGACGTCACGTCATTGACATTGGAATGTCAATTGTCATTGATATTGGCATGTCAAATGTCATTGACATTTTGACATATTAAAATAGCATTGGTTTGTTTTTACTTCACAAACTTTGTGAGCTGTTATTTCTCTTTACAGTAATTTTTTTATTTGCAAAAGTACTTATCCTGTAAATTATCATTTCTCATTAATTATCAAGATTTCGAGAGATTTTTTAATAATTTCGAGATCATTATAATCAGAAAATGCAAATTGGTAATCACAACTGATACGATTATTCCATGCATTTATCTTTCTTCAAATTTCTCGATAATTCTTAAAATATCTAGTAATTTCTAAGTATTATCAAGCTTTCGAGAGATTTTTCAATGATTTCTCATATTTATATTACTAAGATTTCACGAGATTTCTCAATCATTTCCAAGATTTTTCAATATTGTTAGAGATTTCTACAAATTTCCCAATAATTATTGGGATTTATAGAGATTTTTCAATAATTCCTAAGATTTCTTAATCTTTTTTGGACTTTATAGAGATTTTTCAATAATTCCCAAGATTTCTCAATAATATTTGAGTTTCCATAATTTCTTAATAGATACCGATAAATTCCAGAGATTTATAAATAATTCCCAAGATTTCCCAATTATTTTCGAGATTGCTAGAGATATCTCAATTCTTTTTATTGATTTCTATAGATTTCTCATTAATTCTCAAGATTTCGAGAGATTTTCCAATAATTTCGTGATATTATTTATAATAATTCCAGTGATTTTTGAATAATTCTCCAGATTTTCCAACAATTTTCGAAATTTCTAAAGATATCGCAATAATTCTCATTGATTTCTCTAGATTTCTCATTAATTATTAAAATTTCGAGAGATTTTTCAATAATTTTGAGTCGTAAAAATTTTCAAAATTCAAATTGGTAGTCACGATTAACACGACTAATGCATTTTTATTTCTTCAAATTTCTCGATTATTCTTAAAATAACTAGTAATTTCTAAGTATTATCATTGATTATAATAGCCTTTAAAAGGCTATTGTAATCAATGGTATTATCAAGCTTTCCAGAGATTTTTTAATCATTTCCAAGATTTTTCAATATTGTTCGAGATTTCTACACTTTTCTCAATAATTATCGAGATTTACAGAAATTTTTCAATAATTCCCAACAATTTTCGAGATTTCTAAAGATACCGCATTAATTTTCATTGATTTCTATAGATTTCCCATTAATTATTAAAATTTCGAGAGATTTTTCAATAATTTTGAGTAGTTAAAGTTAGAAAATTCAAATTGGTAGTCACGACTGACAGGACGATGCATTTTTCTTTCTTAAAATATCTCGATAATTCTTAAAATAACTAGTAATTTCTAAGTATTATCAAGCTTTCCAGAGATATTTTAATAATTTTCAAGATTTTTCAATATTGTTCGAGATTTCTACACTTTTCTCAATAATTATCGAGATTTAAAGAGATTTTTCAATAATGCCCAAGATTTCTTAAGAAATGTTAGCATTTATAGAGATTTTTCAATAATTCCTAAGATTTCTCAATAATATTTTAGTTTCTACAGATATCCCAATAATTATCAATCTTTCTAGAGATTCATAAATAATTACGAAGATTTTCCAATAATTTTCGAGATTTCTAGAGATATGTCAATCATTTTTATTGATTTCTATAGATTTTTCATTCATTCTCAAGATTTTGAGAGATTTTTCAATCATTTCGTGATATTATTAATAATAATTCCAGAGATTTTGGAATAATTCACAAGATTTTCTTATAATTTTCGATATTTCTAGAGATATCTCAATAATTTTTATGGATGTCTATTGATTTCTCGTAAATTCACAAGACTTCGAGAGATTCTACAATACAATAATATTTAAGTTTCTACAGATGTCCCAATAATTATAAATATTTCTAGAGATTCATGAAAAATTAGCAAGATTTTACAATAATTTGCGAGATTTCTAGAGATATGTCAATCATTTTTATTGATTTCTATAGATTTCTCATTAATTCTTAAGATTTCGAGGGATTTTTCAATAATTTCGTGATATTATTAATAATAATTCCAGAGATTTTGGAATAATTCACAAGATTTTCTTATAATTTTCGATATTTCTAGAGATATCTCAATAATTTTTATGGATGTCTATAGATTTCTCGTAAATTCACAAGACTTCGAGAGATTCTACAAAACAATAATATTTTAGTTTCTACAGATGTCTCAATAATTATACATATTTCTAGAAATTCATGAATAATTACCAAGATTTTCCAATAATTTTCGAGATTCCAAGAGATATGTCAATCAATTTTATTGATTTCTATAGATTTCTTATTAATTCTCAAGATTTCGAGAGATTTTTCAATAATTTCGTGATATTATTAATAATAATTCCAGAGATTTTGGAATAATTCACAAGATTTTCCAATAATTTTCGAGATTTCTAGAGATATCTCAACAATTTTTATTGATTTCTATAGATTTCTCGTAAATTCACAAGACTTCGACAGAGTCTACAATAATATCGTGATATTATTAATAATAATTCCAGAGATTTTGGAATAATTCCCAATACTTCTAAAGATTTTGAGAGATTGCTCAATAATTTTGAGATAATAAAAATCAGAAATGATTATTACTCACAAATGTTTCGTTCTGAAAATATGTTGATAATTTAAAAAATATCAAGACATTTCTGAATATTGTCAAATTTCGAGAGATTTTTTAATCACTTCCCTGATGTCGCAATACTTCTCCAATAAATCAATATAATTGCCAAATTGCGGTCGAAAACGTTTAAAACAATTTATGTCCGAGATTTTTGCAACTATATATTTTCTTTCATATTGAGCATTTTATTTCTGCAAAATATTAATTTAATGAAAAAAAAAATACTCATTCAAAGACAAAAATGTGGTTTTTGATGAATTGATTTTGGTGAATAATGGTGTACTTCCTTAATCGTGATATCTATATTTGCAAATATAAATATAAATACCACAATTAAGAAAGTACACCTTTATTTACCACATTATATTCTACACCTTAATATGAGAAATTCAAATTAAAAAATTAAATGCTTAACTCTGTTGCATACTTTGAGTTAAAAACATGTGACAAATTGTAATGCTAAAATGGCAATATTGCTTGAAAATAATCTAATAATAAACTAATTATTAACTAACTTAACTAACTAATTATTTGACACTTTAGGCAACTTTATTTGCATATACAATATCGCATACAATTTGAAACCAACTGATAAAGTATGCAAAGGTATCAACATTTTAGGCAGCTCAATAATTGAAATTTTGAAAGAAATTGTTGAAATTTTCAAAGTAATAATTCAAATTTGAATAGTTGTTGTCCTTTTTACAGAGCAATTGAAATGTTAACAAATGTAAGAGGCCAATTTAACAGTAAGCATTGAAAATATGACATCAATAGAAATTTGGAAATAATTACTGTAATGTTTGAAATTTGACAAAATAATTGAAATGTTTACCCATATAATTGAAAATTTGGCAGGTAGCAATAAAAATATGACAGTAATTGTAAATTGGTACAAATAATTTAGACCACAATATCAATCATTGGCATTTTAACACAAAACAAAAATAAATGTTGATGGTAATAATTGACAAAATTGACAGTAAACACTGAAAAAAAAAACATAATATACTAATAACTTTCTGAATTGAACAGTTTTGATTTTTTTTTAAAGTAAGTTGGAATTTTTATAGGACATGATGAAATTTTGTACAAAAGTTTGGAAAAGTGATTGGTATCTTTCTGTATTGACCAGCATTTATCAATCACTGAAATTTCTCAAAAAATATTTATTAGTTTTTAGATTTTTATGCAGCATATTGGAAGACAAGTTTTTTGAAAATTTGTAGAAGATTGAGTTTTAAATAAGTGAAAAGATCTAGGATATAACTTTCTGAATTGACCAGTTTTGATTGTTTTGGAAAATATGGTGGAATTTTTATAGGACATGATGAAATTTTGGATTAATAGAAAGCAAATTAATGTTACTTCAAAGTTTTTGAAATAGATAGAATTTGGTACGTATTTGAAAACGTTTTTGAACATATTTGGTTATTTTTGAAAAAAAAAGTGATCTAAATTGGAGAAACAAATATTTATGCTGCCAGACGATTTTCCAAAAATATAGTAAATCAATTTGAGTATTTATTTTGTATACGTACTCAATAATTAACTCCTGAAAATTCATTGTCTTTCCTGAAAATGTTTTTCAGGGAAAACAGACTTTCTTGTGTCACTGTTCCTCCTCAATGGCGAATTCACAAACTAACCACTCTTCATGATTTGCCATTTATGCAGACCACATTAAATGCGTAGGTACAGACAACTCGAAATTTAGGTAAATTCCTTTACGGACAGAAACAATAAACGTTTCGGATTTCTCAAGTCTATCGCATAATGGTGATTCCATGAATTGCCCAACGCATTTGTATTTATGTAATGGCCGCGTTTCAAGAAAAATGTTTTTACGCGCTTACCCACATTTAAAAGCAAAATTTTGTGTTCGGGAGATTAAAATGTCGTCACGTCAAATAATTTACGCGGCGGCTCTCTCGGGCCACACGAAAGTGCGATTACGCTGGTGACAGGACGCAATTAATATTCAATTTTCGCCTCGCATCGTCTTGTGGGGAAGAGTTATTGTATTAGCATACCGATGGTGTTTGTATGGGGCCGCCACCAACGGGAACAAGAAGTCCGCCGAAGAGGTCCTCAGGGGTCGATGGGCGTTGGTGGTGGTGTTTTGCCAGATTTTTTGTCTTCGGTTGCAAGTGGGGAAGTGCACAGGTTAATATAAAAGATAATCTGCCGGGGATCATGGCAGTGTTGAATTTGAAGTGTTCCAGCACAGTTCATTAATATGGATTTACATATTTTTGCAGTAAGTTTAAACTACATACTTATTACTTTAATTTAATAACAAACAGAAATAAAATCAACGTATTATTTTATATACTAATAATTATTTAGCCTTACAACCTAAGACCTGCCTAAGACAACCTAAGAACCTAAGCGCACTTAAGACAATTAAGTAATTGTTTGAGTATGGGCAATTAAAGTTTGACCGAAATGTGGAAGTTTAAGAAATTGTTTCAAATGGAAATGTGAAATGCAGTGTTATAACATAGTACCATATTTATCTATTGAAATGAGTCTGAAGCATTTATGTATTGTTGATAGTAATTTTAGAATTTCTTGACATAGGTGCTTACAATTCAAGGCCAAAGAAATATAATCAAATTATGAAGAAATCTTTATACATGTATCAAGTATTTTTGTGGTCGACTAGCTTCATAATGCTATATTTGTTATAGAGAAAAATCATGGTTAATAATATAATAATGGTTAAAAAAATCAAAGTAGGTGTTTAACTTTATGGAATTGTGCCGGAAAATTTGCCCTAAAGTAGCCATAACAACAAAATAAGTACAGTCAAAGATTACGTTGTCTTTTATCCGTAGAATGCATTTCAACTTCGAGAACATACACCATAATGAAGAAGACATGCAAAGTTTTGTCTAATAACAGAAAGCACGATGAATTAATAGATACATAATATAATCTAAATTCGAACAATTTACTTGATCTAAAAAGTACGCAAGCATAACCTTTTCTGTAACTGTCTCCACCTTTTTTCATCCTTAGACATTGCCAAAACTTGTCATACTCTTTCTTATAAACATCTTCGGACTTTGAATCAGACTCAGCTTAGCTGCTGCAGCTTGTTTCAAAATTTCATCACTTACTAAATCTTCATCACAACTATTAATTTTGGAAGAATTTGAGAAAAATGGTTACCATAAGTAATAGCATAGTAACCGCATCAATCAGATCATCATAGAAAAACTATGTCAGCATAGGCCACATTTTGTCAGATTTTTATGCGCGCATTAACAATTATTTATCAGAAAATTATAATAATTCTCTAGTCGACTACAAAATAGTATATGAAATTATTTTATAATTCCGGATTATGGCATTCGTGAAAATAGCCAACCATTCACTCATGCCATAATCCTACGAATTATACACTAATTTCATAATATACTATAATAAATACTATAACACCTTACAGTTTAGTATTCTTTGGAAAAATCGGATCATACAATTCAATTTAGCATTATACAGGGTTATGCAAATGTATCGGAATACCTGATTTCTGTCTAAACTTTGTTATTATTATTGTTATAAAAATTTTCACGAAAGACGATGAATTTTCAGGAGTTAATTATTGAGAACGCATACAAAATAAATACCCAAAATGATTTACTGTATTTTTGGAAAATCTCGGGCAAAATAAATATTTGTTTCTCCAATTTATAAGATCACAATTTATCACATATTTTTTCAAAAATAACCACATATTTTCAAAGACGTTTTCAAATATGTACTAAATATCTATTTGTATCTATTTCAAAACCTTTGAAGTAACATTAATTTGCTTTCTATTAATCCAAAATTTCATCATGTTCGTTAAAAATTCCAACATATTTTCCAAAACAATCAAAACTGATCAATTCAGAAACTTATATCTTGGATTTTCTCACTTATTTCACACTGAATCCATTAGTTATACCAGTTATTATTATATTTTTTTATTGTTTTCTTTCTTTCTTTATATCCTAAATATACTACCAGTAAGTACTCCTAATAAAGAAGAAAGAAAACAATAATAACATAATATTATTATTATTACTCTTAAAACAAATAAAAGTAGTTATTTTTTTCTCTATTCAGTGGAGTACTCTATTTTCCAATAGCCACTTTCTTTAGTACTTTTCGAGATATGACGTCATTGACGGTTTATTTTAATGCATGACCCTGTATATTTCTACATTTTCAAGTAGAAACTTTTTCAAAAATTACAGTGGCATAGGGTTTGGTAACTATCCTAACCTAACCTAACCTTCAAGTAGATACTTTTTCAACAATTACAGTGGTAAAAGGTTTGATCGGTGCCCTAACCTAACCTAACCTAACCTAATGTATCCTCTTGTCATATAATTCACTTTTAGACATTCTCGAACTTCTAGTACTTTATCAATGTAAATACGATATGGTGCTTTGCATTTAAAATCATATTTTGACGAAATATATCAATTGTAGAGCAACATATTCAATCATAAGCAGCACATAGCTGTTTTCACCGAGATTTTAATTGGGCGAAAAAAAAAAAACTAGTACAGACCTCAATAGTTGGCATTTTATGTTTCGGAGGTTCCTAATTTTGATATTCTTTTGATTCTTGGTGTTGCATAAAATTCATATAGCTTATTCATAGAAATTCAAAAACCGTGGTTTAGCGGTATTTTACAAAGGGTTACCAAGGTTACTAAGATTAAACCACCGTTAAACCTCGGCTTATTTTTTTATGAATAACACTAATGGGGTTTAGAATTAAGTTCATGGGTTTAGGTGATCATCATCATTCTCAAAGGAGATCAAATCAGTGATCATCGATATATGAAGTGATATAAGGTTTCTGGAAGTACCCAGCAATTACTCAAAATGATTATTTGACTCATGACCCACAAAATGACTCATGCAATGATTTTTGCTGATGATATGATTCAATCTATGGTGCTCATTTGATTTATGTTAAAGAAATAATTATTCAAGCTATTTAGGTGCTCATTTGATTTAAGTTAAAAAAATACCACTTTTTTTTAATAAAGACTCATACAATGATTTTTCCTGATGATAAGATTCAATCTATTTAGGTGCTCATTTGATTTATGTTAAAGAAATAATGATTCAATCTATTTAGGTGCTCATTTGATTTATGTTAAAAAAATACCACTTTTTTTATATCAGTTTTGATTACATTTTATGATTCAAGATAGTTTAATTATTGAATTTGAAATTGAATATAATGTAATGAAAATGTAATGTGTAATTGTAATGTGGCCTAAATGATAAATATATATCTATCTATCTATCTATCTATATATCTATCTATCTATCTATCTATCTATCTATCTATCTAATCTAAGAATTAATTCTGGTTTAATTGTTATTAATTATTAATTTTTTTCTCTATCTGAAATTGATAAAAATGCCGCAAGGTTTTGATAAAAACGGACTCTTTTAATATCGTGATTTACCTGCATTGTGTGTTATATTATGATATGATTATAATCTGAGATGATTATGATAAGAGAAATCAGCAATTATAGTAGTAATTCGCATTCAATTCTTTTAAAGGTAATGTGTGTTAATAATATAAGTAAAGTGCAGTCACATTTAATAATTAAAATGACTTTCGATATATTCTAATTAATTACATCTTCGCATATTTAATAATTTAAATGACTTTTAGTATATTTTAATTGCTTTCTTCTTAATAACTTAATAATTTTAATTACTTTTAATTCCTTAACAAAAAATGTGTTTTTTAGGTCACAGTTGTCCTTGCTCTGAGCATTTCCCAGGCTCTAAACTTAGACGACAGTCGAAGTGCAAAGATTTTGAAATACGACTTCAAGAATGATGGCTCGGGACTTTACTATTTCGAGTAAGTATTTTTGTTAATTAGTTTTATACGTAAAAATGAAAACCTTAAATGCTACGAATTTTTTGTTTCTGGTTTTGAGGTTTTTTTGGTAAATTTTGTAAAAACTTATTAGTAATAATTACTACTATTACAATTATCTGCATTATTTTACTATTGACAATATCATTGATTATATCACCCTTATTAATTGTTATAAATCAAAATAAATCAAAATAATATTGTTGTTAATAATTTTGAAAATCATATTATGTTTAAAAATGTAAACCTTTGAGGTAATGAAAAATACGTTTATTGTTTTTGTATCGGGTTTTTTGTTTTTGTTTCGTTTTTTTTTTGTTTTTGTTCGGGTTAAAATTTATTATTACTATTTACTACTATTACTATTCTCTGCATTATTTAACAATTAACAATTAACTATTAATTTAACTATTAACTATTATCATTGATTATATCAAACTTATTTATTTTTATAAATCAAAATAAAGCAAAAACAAAACCAAACCTTTATTAGTGTTTCTCTTTGACTTTGAATGTGGTATAATAATAACATAATTATTACTGAATCTTGTAATGATTATTAAACATTAAAAACTATAATTCAATCAGAACTCAATATATCTATTAAACAAAATTCTAGTTAAGTTAATAAATCTATTTACAACTTAGAAATTGATTGATTTTGATTGTATTCTATCAAGAACTCAACTAAAAAAAAACGTAGTTGTAAAAAATAATTTTGATGATCATTAAACATTAAAAACTTTAATTCAATCAGAATTCAAAATATCTATTGAATTAAATTATTAATAAATCTATTAGCAACTTTTAAATTCATAGATTTTGATTGTATTGTATTGTGTGATTGTATTGTATTTGATTGTATTCTATAAAGAACTTAATTAAAAAAAATATGGTATGAAAAATGGATCATTGGTTTTTGGTATTTTATTCACGTTCAATTTTGTTACAGATTAAAGCAAAAACTAAACTAAAACTTTATTAGTGTTTTTCTTTTACTCTGAATATTGGTATAATATTAATAACTGGAGTCTACAATTATAATTAAACATTCAAAATTTCAATGGAGTTCAAATATTCGACAGGATTCTATAACAATTTTAGAGCATTCTCATTAACATTAAGTAATTATTAAACGAAAATCATCATAAGAATAACTGGATCCTATAATTATTAATAAACATTAAAAACTTCAAAATAATTGAAAAAGTCTACAGGATTCAATAACAATTTTACAGCAATCTCATTAAAATTAATAGTTATTATTAAAAATTAAAAACATCAATAGAATTCAAAAATTGTAGATGATACTATAATAACTTTAGAGCATTCTCATTAAAATTAGACAATTATTAAAACAAAATCAAGAAATTTCTACAAAAATCTATATAAATACTAAACAAAATATTCTAACCATATTTATAATAAATTCCTGGCGATTCCATAAAAAATACATTACTACAAAATATGTAGATCAATCAGTCTGCAGGAGCTAGATTGAATAAGTGCAGAATTTAAAAATTCTACAGTAAGTATTTTTCAAGAATTATAAAGACTACTCCAAAAGAAGAAATTGGCGAAAATTCAAGATTTATTATTTCTGGTTTCAGTTTTTTCTGTTCAATTTTTGTTACAGAACAAAGCAAGAACAAAACCAAAGCTTCAAAATTCCTGGCAATTCTACGAAAAAAATCACTTGATTCACTTGTACCATAAATATCTATTATACAACTGGTATAATGGATGAAACTATTATAAAAATTAATAAAGTGTGATACGAACCAAATAAAAAGTTGCATTATTTATTTATATGCATAATTTATTACCAAGTAGAAGCTTCCAGTGTTAACTAAATTAATATTACCACGTATCTTGTACAAATATTAAAATCCCAACATTTAAAATTGCCAATAGCTTATTTGATAACTATTCAAATTTATAGTTTAAAACTGACGCTGATTAAACGATCACATCCATAAATGTGTATTGGAAATTACTTCTGACATCCGTAAAATTTCACATTTGACAGATGGTGCCGGTAGAGAGAAGAACTGAACTCTCACCTCTAGTCGACATCGATTTACATTAAGATTTGATATTGAGTGGAAAACAACAGGAATTACTGCTAATATATGCGCCGACTGTAGACACATTTACATATCGCATTAAATATTGCCGATTTCACGCGTTTGTAATTATGCTAGGGTCAGATATCATGACTATTAAATAATACTTAGTTATGTCATTCAGGAAATACTTAAGTATCTTGCACCATTTCTCATTTCTCCGAATTTTTGTATGAAATAAATGTAGTATATTCAATTTACTTACAAACTAAATTTGCTACAAATTTTATAATTATGTATTTGTTTGTAGAATTGTAATAAATTTATTATAAATATGGTTAGGATATTTTGTTTACTACTTATATACTCGTAGATTTTAGTAGATTTTTGTCGATTTTTTGAATAATTGCTGAAGTGGATATGAATGTACAAATAATAGGCAACTTTATTTGCACATTCATATCAAATTGTCATAATTGTTAAATTATTAGGTTTTTTTCGAGTAATAGTACCATTTTAGTATTGCAATTTGGCACATTTTACTATTTCAAAGTAAGCAAAAGAGTTGATTGTTTTATTTTTGCTTTAAAAGTGTATTAATATTTCTCGTTTCATTAAGTTAATATATTGCAGAAACAAAATGTCAAATTCGAAGAGAACCGATAGTTATAGATTATGCATTTTTTGCAAAAAAATGATTTAAAAAAAAAAATTTGATTACACATTTATTTGATGAAAGAAAAAAAATAAACACACTTTTAAAGAAAAAAATAAATGTTCTAGAACTGCTCTAGAATCTTGTAGAATATTTCAATGCTATTGAAGTTACACAAATTACTATTAATTTATAGTACAAAGGGCATCGTTAAAAAATGTTATGTCTTAATTTATAAGGGAGAAATGTGAATTCATCAAAATTATGTAATAATCGTCATTTTGGAACTTCATTCCATAATTTTATTAAAACTAGTGGTGCGCATTATCGAATGATTTTAATAATCGAATTATGCTAATACAAATTACTGTAATAATCGAATTATAATTGGAATTATGAATCATTCTACTTAAAATTATTTATAATTCGATTTTTAAGATTGATAATCCGAATGATTTTACTGAATGATAACTAGAATGATTTTTATAAATGATAATCCGACTTATTTTACCGAATAATATCCGAAAAAAAAAGAAAGATAATCCGAATGATTTTACCGAATGATAATTCGCATCAGTTTCATGAATGATTGGTACACTATAATCATCCCCTAATCTAATCATCTCTGATTTCTATCACCAGATAGATTATTTTTAGATTATAATCTAATCATCCAGCAAATTTATTACTTTGTATCACTAAAATAATGATTTTTATTGTGGTTGTATCAAATTAGAAGATGATTATAGTCCACCCACCCACACTCTAAATAAATAGTCATATAAGATAAATCTTAGATCGTATCATTTTTTGCAAAAATATTTTGCAAATCATTACAAAAATAGTTATAATTATCTTACATGTAAAACTGGAAGGATGGGTGGGTGGGGACAAGTATCATCATCCCTTCAACTACACCAGTTCACAACGTTAATCATCGTTATACCAATTTCATAATTTCATCAGTTGATCAATTTAAATTTACAAATTTTAATCATCTAGCAAATTTATTACTTTGGATAAATAAAGATGGTATTTGCAGAAAGTTTCCCACATATGATTCCCAATTTAATATTCCAATAAAATTCTTATGAGTGGACGAAAAAAACGTTTTGTTACACTAAATTGAAGCAATTTTTGTTTTTTTGTTGTTACAACATATTGTATTATAGGATTAATTTTTCTATGTGAGTTAAATTGTTTAATAAGTTGTACAAATTTGATTAATTAACTAAGTTTTAGGCGTCAATTAATCTGAAATTAAATATTATTTATCCCCTCAATATTTAGATTAATCCCAAATATAAACATAACATCACATAAAAAATAATTTAATCAAAATACTTTTTTTTATATATGCCAAAAATATAAACCAGCGGTTATAATTATTAGTTTCTACTAATAATTATTATTATAATAATTAGCCATACCATAAGTTTTTTATATTATTATTATAATAATTATTAGTTACTACTAATAATTATTAGTTGTAACAATATTTTAATGGCAAATGACCTGCGATCTTTTAACCTTCTGGTTTTGAATTATTATTATTAAATTCAAATTAATAACACTCAATTTGTAATGTTACCAGCAAAAATATCATTTTGGTTATGTTAACCATTATGGTTATGGCTGCTAGTATATGGCATATGGCATTTTTTTATAGATGTGGGAAACTACATACGAACAAAATACACCAAACTTACCCCTTTTATGCAGATAATAAAGTCAAATGGCCATTTTAGTCAAATCGGCGTTTTGGATGTATTTTTCACACTTTATTTTACATCTTTACATGCTCCTCTCGCTGCTTTACTACTCATTCCCTCCTTTGATGTATGCAACTTCATTCTAACATGCGTTTGGATGCTAGCATGTGTTGCATACATCATATGCTTTATTGTACATCAATTTAGAGGTAATTAATTTGAAATGAGAACAGCAGAAAGAAAACAAGTAACCATAATCAATAATAGCTCCAAAATGTGAATCCTACTCACATTTTCCTGTTAGTATGAAAATTTGAAATCTATTTGTGAATCATAGTATACTTATTCAATTTGTACCGCTTATAGCTTTTAACATGCACTGAAAATACAGATGGCAATGATGGATAGTTGAGAGCAACAAGAAAAAATAGTTTATTATATCATAAATATTAATCATTAACTGGATAATGCAAAAAACCTTCATGTTATTCATATTTAACATCGAATGAATACATATACATTTTCCTAGATCCTAGATTAGTGTTCCTCAAAGTGATGTTAATGGCTTATCACATGGGTGGTGATGTGTTTCAAAGAGAACCCCAAGAGAATTTTCATGTGTTTTCAAAGACAATCTCAAAAGAATGTTCATGTGTTTCACAAGAGAATTTTTCATGTGTTTCAAATAGAATCTCAAGAATGTTAAAGAAAATCAGTGTTTCAAATAGAACCTCAAAAGAATATTCATGTGTTTCAAAGAGAACCTCAAGAGAATTTACATGTGTTTCAAGAGAATCACAAGAGAGTTTTCATGTGTTTCAAACGGGATGACAAGAAAGTTTTCAAGAAAATCATGTGTTCCAAAGAGAACCTTTATATAATGTCATGAGTTTCAAAGAGAATTTCAAGAGAATTTTCATGTCTTTTAGAGAAAATATCATGAGAATTTTCATGTGTTTCAAAGAGAATGACAAGAGAATTTTCACGTGTTTCAAAGAGAATCTTAAGGGTTTTAAGAAAATCAGTGTTTCAAAGAGAACCTCAAGAGAATGTTCATGTGTTTCAAAGAGAATCTCAAGAGAATTTACATGTGTTTCAAGAGAATCTCAAGAGAATTTTCATGTGTTTCAAAGATAATGACAAGAGAGTTTTCAAGAAAATCAATGTATTGCAAAGAGAACTCCAAGAGAATTTTCACGTGTTTCAAAGAGAATCTCAAGAGAATTTCCATGTGTTTCAAAGAGTATCTCAAGATAGTTTTCATGTGTTTCAAAGAGAATGACTTGAGCATTTTCATGTGTTTCAAAGAGAATGACAAGAGAGTATTCAAGAAAATCAATGTTTTACCAAGAGAACTTCAATATAATTTCATGTGTTTCAGAGAATCTCAAGAGAATTATCATAGTTTTCAAAGACAATCTCAATAATATTTTCATGTGTTTCAAAGAGAATCCCAATCAAATGGTCATGTATGTATCAAAGAGAATCTCAAGAGAGTTTTCAAGAAAATCAATGTGTTTCAAAGAGTACAACAAGAGAATGTTCATGTGTTTCAAAGAGAATGTACAAATATTTCTAAAATAATTACAATAGCATTTTCATGTGTTTCAAAGATAATCTCAATAAAATTTCATGTGTTTCAAAGCGAATTCCGAGAGAGTTTTCAAGAAAATCAATCTGTCTCAAAAAGAACATCAAGAGAATGTTCATGTGTTTCAAAGGGAATGTTCATATGTTTCTAAAAGAATCACAATGATATATTCATGTGTTTCAAAGGTAATCTCAATAAAATTTTCATGAGTTTCAAGATACTTTCAGGAGAGTTTTCAAGAAAATCAATGTGTTTCAAAAAGAACATCAAGAGAATCTTCATGTGTTTCAAAGAGAATGTTCATGTTTCTAAAAGAATCACAATGATATAATTCATGTCTTTCAAGAATCTCAATAAAATCTTCATGAGTTTCAAAGACAACATCAATATAATTTCATGTGTTTCAAAGAAAATTTCAAGAGAATTTTCATGAGTCTCATAGAGAATTTCAATTAAGTTTTCATGTGTTTCAAAGATAATCTCAAGAGAGTTTTCATGAAAATCAATGGGTTTTAAAGAGAACTTCAAGAAAATTTTCATGTGTTTTCAAAGATAACCTTAAGAGAATGTTCATGTGTTTCAAAGAGAATCTCAAGAGAATTTCCATGTGTTTCAAAGAGAATGACAAGAGAATTTTCATGTATTTCAAAGAGAGTGACAACAGATTTTTCATGTGTTGAGAATAAAAAGAGCGTTTTCAAGAAAATCAATGTGTTTCAAAAAGAACATCAAAAGAATATTCATGTATTTCAAAGGGAATGTTTATATGTTTCTAAAAGAATCACAATGATATATTCATGTGTTTCAAAGATAATCTCAATAAAATTTTGATAAGTTTCCATGAGAATTTCAGGAGAGTTTTCATGAAAAACAATGTGTTTCAAAGAGAACCTCAAGAGAATTTTCATGTGTTTTCAAAGAGAATCTCAAGAGAATTTTCATGTGTTTCAAAGAGAATGACAAGAGAATTTCATGTGTTTAAAGAGAATCTCAAGGGGTTTTAAGAAAATCAGTGTTTCAAAGAGAACCTCAAGAGAGTGTTCATGTATTATAAAGAGAATATCAAGAGAATTTACATGCATTTCAAGAGAATCACAAGAGAATTTTCATGTGTTTCAAAGAGGATGACAAGAAAGTTTTCAAGAAAATCAAAGTTTTTCAAAAAGAACAATGTTCATCTGTTTTAAAGAAAATGTTCATATGTTTCTAAAATAATCACAATGATATATTCATGTGTTAATAATAATAATAATATAATAATACTTTATTGGCGCTTTAACAAAAATAGTTTTACACAGGACATTAATATTTTTAAGATAATCTCAATAAAATTTTCATGAGTTTCAAAGATAAATTCAGGAGAGTTTTCAAAAAAATTAATGTGTTTCAAAGAGAACATTAATATAATTTCACGTGTTTCAAAGAAAATTTCAAGAGAATTTTCATTCATGAGTCTCAAAGAGAATCTCAATAAAGTTTTCATGTGTTTCAAAGAGAGTTTTCATGAAAAACAATGTGTTTCAAATAGAACCTCAAGAGAATTTTCATGTGGTTTCAAAGAGAATCTCAGGAAAATTTTCATGTGTTTCAAAGTGAATGACAAGAGAATTATCATGTGTTTCAAAGAGAATCTGAAGGGTTTTTCAGAAAATCAGTTATTCAAAGAGAATCTCAAGAGAATTTACATGATATTCAAGAAAACCACAAGATAATTTTCATGTGTTTCAATGAGGATGACAAGAAAGTTTTCAAGAAAATCAATGCGTTGCAAAGAAAACCTCAATATAATGTGTTTCAAAGAGAATCTCAAGAGAATTTTCATGTGTTTCAAACAGAATCTCAAGGTTTTAAAGAAAAATAGTGTTTCAAAGAGAACCTCAAGAGAATGTTCACGTGTTACAAAGAGAATCTCAAGAGAATTTTCATGTGTTTCAAGAGAATCACGAGAGAATTTTCATGTGTTTCAACGATGATGACATAAAAGGTTTCAAGAAAATTAATGTATTGCAAAGATAACCTTAAGAGAATTTTCATGTGTTTCAAAGAGAATCACATGATAATTGTCATGTAATTTAAAGAGAATCACAAGAGAATTTTCTTGTTGTTTCAAAGAAAATCTGAACAGAGTAATCAAAAAAATCATTATCTTGTAGTTGACTCATAGTAAAGTAATTTAGACTATTCAATAAAAAACGTTCAAAAAAGTAATAAGTTCAATACGATACACGATAAATACACAAAAGTCAACAAATTAATTTACAATATGTGTCACATACAAAAAATACAGTTTTTAGTTTTAGATAAGTTTGCCTGATAATTGACCAATTAATTGATCGAAACCAGTTGTAAAAGCAATTAAAACTTTTAATTAAGGGAGTACACGTTTTTTTTTACTAAAAAATCAATATGTGTCAAAGAGAACCCCAAGAGAATTTTTATGTGTTTTCAAAGAGAAGCTTAAGACAATTTTCATGTGTTTTAAAGAGAATCTGAAGAGATTAATCAAGAAAATCAACATCTTGTATTTGACTCATATTAAGGTAATTTAGACTATTCATTAAGAAAACCTTCAAAAAAGTAATAAGTTCAAGACGATACACGATAAATATACAGAAGTCAACAAATTCATTTACAACTTGTGTCACATACCAGAAAAATGCAGTTTTTAGTTTTAGACAATTTTGCCTGATGATGACCAATTAATTGGTCGAAACCGGTTGCAAAAACAATTAAAAATTTTAATTAAGGAATTATACGTTTTTTTTACTAAAAAATCAATATGTTTCAAAGAGAACCCCAAGTGAATTTTCATGTGTTTTCAAAGAGAATCACAAGAGAATTTTCATGTGTTTCAAAGAGAACCACAAGAGAATGTTCATGAGTTGCAAAAATAATCTCAAGATAATTTAGAATTGTTTCAAGAGAATCACAATTGAATTTTCATGTGTTTCAAAGAGGATGACAAGAAAGTTTTCAAGACAATCAATGTGCTGCAATGAGAACCTCAAGAGAATTTTCATGTGTTTCTAAGAGAATCTCAAGAGAATTTTTGTGTTTCAAAGAGAATCTAAATAAAATTTTCTTGCGTTTCAAAGAGAATCTCAATCAAATTGTCATGTGTTTCAAAGGGAATCTCAAGAGAGTTTTCAAGAAAATCAATGTGTTTCAAAGAAAACCTCAAGAGAATTTTCATGTGTTTCAAAGATAATCTCAAGATAATTTTCATGTGTTTCAAAAAGAATCACAAGAGAATTTTCTCGTGTTTCAAAGACAATCTCAAGAAAGTTTCCAAGAAAATCTCAAGAGAGTTTTCAAGATAATTCAAAGAGAATGCAAACAAATATCGTAATGTTATATTATTATATTAATATTGTAATATTCTGTTGTAGATATTTGACCAGTGATGGGCAATCTCGGGAAGAAAAGGGAAACTTGGAGCACGCAGAGAGTAAACACGAAGAGCTTGTGGTAAAAGGATCGTACTCCTTCACAGGTGCCGATGGCGTAGTGTACACCGTCCACTACACAGCCGATAAAGATGGGTTTCATCCTGAAGGTGACCACATCAAGGTCCCCCCATACACACCATGGCCGACCAACGTGCGAATAGATGATTCGGATCAAATGCCTTCCAACGATGACAACGTTCCTTCGGAAATCTCCACTCCTTCGCCTGTCATCACGAACACTTACATCCCTTCAACAAGTCCGCCCAAAATATACGATCCTAATCCTTTCCCGAGCCAAAACCAGGACATCTCCAGGGCCTACATTCCTTCAACGCCGGGACCGTTTTCGAGGTCAATCGGAGCTGGTTCAATTAATAGCATACTTGCAGGAGTCAAAGTTACAAGGCTATCAAGAAATAATGCAAGAAAAGCCTAAAGGCAATAATCTTGTCCAAATCAATTATATGTTAAAAGCGTTTTACAATTTTATACTTGTTATATAGTTTTATTTTGTAGCAAATTTTATATAAAAAATTATTTTTAAATAAAAGTATGAAAATATATGTCAGGTATATTGTTCTTATAAGTCAGGTTTGATAAATTGAGGCTTCAGGTATTTACACATAGGAAATCGAGGCTTGAAAAATTGAGTTTTCCAAATTTGAAAAACAAGGCATAAAAAGTGTGGAATTTGGAAAACCTGAAAATTATCTCATGAACAATCCTAATTTGCAAAATTGAGGCTTCAAAACTAGACTCTTGGAAAAGTCAGGTTTGGAATATTGAGACCTAAGGTACTTACACAAAGGAAGGAAATCGAGGCTTGATGAACTGAGTTTTGGAAAATTGAAAATCAAGGCATCAAACGTCTAGAATTCGTAAAAACTGAAAATAATTATATGAACAATCCTAAATTGCAAAATTAAGGCTTCAAAACTCGACACAAGGAAAAGTCAGGTTTGAAAAATTGATGCTTTAGGTATTTACACATAGAAAATCGAGACTTGAAGAATTGGGTTTTGAAATATTGAAAAACAAGGCTTCAGACGTCTCGAATTCGGGAAAACTTAAAATTATTTTATGAACAATTCAAAATTGCAAAATTGAGGCTTCAAAACTCGACACTTGGAGAAGTCAGGTTTAAAAAATTGAGGCTTCAGGTATTTACACAGAGGAAATCAAGGCTTGATGACACTTGAGTTTCGGAAATTTGAAAAATTGAGGCTTCAAAACTCGATACTGGGAATAGTCAGGATTGAAAAATTGAGGCTTCAAGTAAATAATAATACAAATAGGCTTCATTTATTTACACAGAAGAAATCAAGACTTGATGATACTTGAATTTTGGAAAATTGAAAAATTGAGGCTGCAAAACTCGACACTGGGAAATATCAGGATTGAAAAATTGAGGCTTCAAGTAAATAGTAATACAAATACACTACTAAATAAAGTAAACATACATGAGGCTTGAAAAATTGTGTTTTGGAATATTGAAAGTTAAGTCATCTAAAATTCGAGAATTGGAAAATTGAAAACTTAGACATGAAACCTTCACACATAGAAAAATGAATATTTCAACATAGGAATCAATAATTTTAAAACAAAATGTGTGCAAAATCTGGGAACGTGAGATGTGACATATCTATTCATTGAAAATCGAGGCTTCAAAAATTGTGTTATGGAATATTGACAAGCAAGGCATCAAAAATCTTGAATTCGAGAATTGGAAAATTGAAAACTAAGACATGAAAAATTTACACATAGAAAAATGAATATTGGAACATAAGCAATCAAGAATTTTAAAACAAAATGTGTGTAAAATCTGGGAAAGTGAGATGTGAAATATCTATTCATGGAAAATCGAGGCCTGAAAAAATGTGTTATGGAATATTGACAAGCAAGGCATAAAAAAAAACTAGAATTTGAGAATTGGGAAATTGAAACTACGACATGAAAAATTCAAACTTAAAATATTGAATATTGGATCATAAGCAATCAAGAATTTTAAAACAAAATGTGTGTAAAATCTGGGAAAGTGAGATGTGAAATATGTATTCATGGAAAATCGAGGCTTGAAAACTTGTGTTATGGAATATTGACAAGCAAGGCATAAAAACCCTAGAATTCCAAAATTGGGAAATTGAAAACTACGACATGAAAAATTCACACTTAGAAAAATGAATATTGAAAGATAAGCAATCAAGAATTTTGAAACAAAATGTATGATAAATCTTGGGAAAGTGAGATGTCAAATATATATACATGGAAAATCGAGGTTAGGAAAATCTAAAGAAAAAATTAGGCATGAAATATTGAAAACTGATATGGTACAAAAAAAAAGTATATTGACTATAACAATAGTAAATTGGAATATTTAGTTCTGAAAACTCGACACATCAAAAGTAACTCGAGAATGGAGATATGAACAGTCTCTATGAACAGAAATTACAACCTAGGACATTACCCAGGAGGTATATAATATTATATTATTAAACAAGCAAATAGTGTAGGCTATAATTCACGAGGATGAATTTTAGCCATTATGTGCAAGTAAACTGCGACATTTTATCTATGACATTTTAAATGGAACAAATCTTATTAACAATTTTTTGTCAATAAGAAACAAAATGTTAGCAACCAAATGTACTTATGTAAATCGGCTTGCGTAGGATGAAAGGAAGAAAACAATGACAACATACATAGGGAAGCGAAAGATAATGATATGTGAAAAAAGTTACTTATGGTTTAGTTTGGTATGGCAGCCGCGCCATGTTATATTATGACTTCATTATACAACAGTTGTTGCATTGAATTGCATTGAAGTCATATCACTACAATTCCTGTTGAATAATGGAAGTCAATATACAACCCCCGTTGTATAATGAAGAACATTACGTTGCCATAGTTACGTACATAATGAATGTTCTATTTATGAGTCGTAGATAAAATTTGTTATTATTGTTGTTATTAAAGCAGCTGCACTATGTTGTATTATTACTTCATTATACAACCCCCGTTGTATAATAAAGAAAATTACGTTGCCATAGTTACGTACATAATGAATGTATTATTTATTAGTCATAGATAAAATATGTTATTATTGTTATTATTAAAGCAGCCGCACTATTCTGTATTATTACTACATTATACAACCCTTGTTGTATAATGAAGTCATAATATAATCCCATTGAATAATGTAGTCATTATACAACCCCTGTTGTATAATGAAGAACATTATGTTACCATAGTTACATATATAATGAATGTATTATTTATGAGTTATAGATAAATTAATATTGTTATTATTATTATTCCTATTACTAATGAAATTAAATTGAGTTATATAAAATCGATAGATATCTGAAAAATTTAAACTTGAAAAATCGAAGCTTGAAAGCTGCATCACTGAAAAATGGAATCTTGAAATTTCGACATGGAACATATCGATTTTGATGTGGAAAATCGAGGCTTGAAAAATCTAGGCTTTGAAAATTGAAATTTAAACCATAAATAATGCAGAGTTGGAAAATGAAATAATAAAAATCCGAACTTGAAAAATCAAGGCTTGAAAGATGGCGACTTGGAAAATCAAGATTTTAATAACAACAAGATTAAATATCGACCTTTCAAAAATTGAGGCTGAAAGTCCCAAATTTTCATTCCCCATAAAACTCTATAAAATGTTTATGAAATGTTGTGATCTTCATTGATTGAGGCAGATAGAAACCATCTTTATCTGGCTTACTTAATTGATTATAGTTTTAGATTTATTACAAATTAATTAACTTACTTACTTGATTATTGTTTTAGATTTATTACAAATTAATGAAATTTTCGGAAAACTGGACGATAATTTATTAAGCTTGATAATAATATTTTTTAGATTGCTCGTATTTGACAACCTTAATAATAATTTAATTAAAACGAATATATACTTCATTACTTTTGTTAAAAAGAAATATTTGCGACCGGTTTCGGTCTATAGACCATCATCAGGCAATTTGTCTGATAACTCGACATTTTTTTTTGCCAGATGATGGTCTACACACCGAAACCGGTCGCAAATTAAAAAAAAAATAACAAAATTAAGGAAGAATTTTCTTTAATTTAATAATAAAAATGTAGTGGCAAATTTGATATTGTCATTAAATTGCAATTTGCATAGTTATTCTGATAATTAACAGGGAGAGTAATTTTATTAGTTTATAAATCAGTTGCAAATAGTCATTTTCAAAATAATTGCAAGACATATTTAATCATAATAAAATGAAATAACGAAACAAAATTGAAGGTTCTTCCTATACAATATTTTAGAGCATATTTTTCATTTTAAAAGTGTATTTTCCATTTTTAAGAGCATAATTTCATTTCTATAAGATACTTTTAAGCGCTTAAAGTAGTTTTCCACGACAGTGCGTAAACTAAGTTTTTATGCATTGTTGACACTGCGTGAAATACAACTTTTAGCACAAGTGCGTTAAAAAATCACCTATGTGTAAATACATCAACTGTGCGAAAAATAGGTTTTACACATAATTTATTTACTCACCAATTAAAAAATATAGTATTTGGATCAAATTTTAGTCAAAATACCTTTCTTAACAAATGTGAAAAGGGTGTTTTCTTACGACAGTGTGTTTTTAGTTTTTACGCACTACTGACAGTGCGTAAAGTGATACTTTTTAGCACAAGTTCGTAAATGAATCACCTGTACGTAAAAACATCAACTGTGCCTAAAATAAGTGTTACCCATAATTCATTCACTCACCAATTAAAAAAATATGGTATAGTGCGTCAAAGTTTACTTACAAGTTAAAACACCTTTTCCTAAAAAATAAAACAAATGTGAAAAGGTTGTTTTCTTATGGCAGAGTGTAAACTAAGTTTTGACCCAGTACTGACAGTACGTAAACTGATACTTTCTAGCACAAGTGCGTAAAAGAATCCCTTGTGAATTCATTCACTCACCGTGCACTCACCAATTTAAAAAAAAGATAGTATATTGCTTCAAATTTTACTTAGAAGTCAAAACACCTTTTCTCAAAAAAACAATGTCAAAAAGGTGTCTTCTTACGAGTGTGTGTAAACTAAGTTTTTATGCATTACAAAGATAGTATTTTGCATTAATTTTTACTAGAAGTTTAAACAAAAGAATGTGAAAAAGGTGTTTGCTTACGACAGTGTATAAACTAAGTTTTTATGCATTACTGCTAGTGCGTAAAGTGATACTTTTTAGCACAAGTGCATAAAAACATCAACAGTGCGTAAAATAAGTTTTACCCATAATTCATTCACTTACCATGTAAGAAAAGATAGTATATTGCGTCAAAGTTTACTTACAAGTCAAAACACTTTTTTTTGAAGAGAAAACAAATGTGAAAAGGGTGTTTTCTTATGGCAGAGTGTAAACTTAGTTTTGAACCACTATTGACAGTACGTAAAGTGATAATTTCTAGCACAAGTGCGTAAAAGAATCACCTGTAAATTCAATCACAAACCAATTAAAAAAAACGATAGTATATTGCATGAAATTTTACTTAGAAGTCAAAACACCTTTTCTCAAAAAACAAATGTGAAAATGGTGTCTTCTTACGAGTGTATGTAAACTAAGTTTTTATGCACTACAAAGACAGTATTTTCCATCAATTTTTACTTAGATGTTAGAACACCATTTTCCCAACAAACAAAAAAATGTGAAAAAGGTGTTTTCTTACGACAGTTATAAACTAAGTTTTTATGCATTACTGCTAGTGCGTAAAGTGTTACTTTTTAGTGGAAGTGCATGCAAACATCAACAGGGCGCAAAATAAGTTTTAAGCATAATTCATTCATTCACCAATTAAAAAAGATAGTATTTTGCATCAAATTTACTTAGAAGTCAACATACAATAATACGAAAGAAGTTCAAAACTTTAAACATTCAAGTTAATGATTTAAGTGGTACAATGTGAGATGTTCATTGTTTTTATAATAGGTGCTGCAGAAAAAAAAACTATGACACACTTTCTTAAAGACTATTTTTGTACTCGCGTTTTTTGTTGAAGTCTGTTGTGTCTCGGATTCATTTGTTCAATTTTTTTAAATTCGTGCTAGTACAAAAAAGCACTACACTTTACGAACTTGTATCATAAATGACTATTTTAGGTTTAGCATATTTCTGGTTGCCTTAGTGATATCACCTACTTTGGTATCAATGCTTTTGAATATAACCTCTTTATCACTAATATTTGAAAAAGTAGGTGATAAAAAAGAGACTGATTTTGCATTTTGCGCTAAAGCAAATGCAAAATGAATCTTTTTTTTATCACCTACTTTTTGAAATATTAGTGATAACGAGATCATATTCAAAAGCATTGATAGCAATGTAGATATGTACCAAAATTTGGGTTGAATTCAATTTTTTTATAATAGGTACCGCAGAAAAAAAATGTATGATACACTTTCTTAAAGACCATTTTTGTACTCGCGTTTTTTGTTGAAGTCGGCTGTGTCTCGGATTCATTTGTTCAATTTTTTCAAAATTCGGGCTAGTTCAAAAAAACAATACTTTACGAACTTGTATCATAAATGACTTTTTAGAGCATATTTTTGGATGCCTTAGTGAAACCACCTACTTTGGTATCAATGCTTTTGAATATGACCTCGTTATCACTAATATTTGAAAAAGTGGGCGATAAAAAAGAGACTGATTTTGCATTTTGAGCTAAAGCAAATGCAAAATCTGTTTCTTTTTATCACCTACTTTTTGAAATATTAGTGATAACGAGATCATATTCAAAAGCATTGATACCAATATAGATATGTACCAAAATTTGGGTTGAATTCAATTTTTTCATAATAGGTACCGCAGAAAAAAAATGTATGATACACTTTCTTAAAGACCATTTTTGCACTCGCGTTTTTTGTTGAAGTCGGCTGTGTCTCGGATTCATTTGTTCAATTTTTTCAAAATTCGTGCTAATTCAAAAAAGCAACACTTTACAAACTTGTATCATAAATGACTATTTTAGAGCGTAATTTTGGATGCCTTAGTGATACTACCTACTTTGGTATCAATGCTTTTGAATATGACCTCGTTATCACTAATATTTGAAAAAGTGGGCGATAAAAAAGAGACTGATTTTGCATTTTCAGCTAAAGCAAATGCAAAATCAGTCTCTTTTTATCACCTACTTTTTGAAATATTAGTGATATCGAGATCATATTCAAAAGCATTGATACCAAAGTAGGTATGTACCAAAATTTGGGCTGAATTCACTTTTCACAATATTTTTGGCAAAAAGTCTTTTCACTTTTTATATAGTTTAAATTAAATTAATCTGAACTTAACCTGACCCAACACAAGATAATCCAACCTAACTTAATGTATTACCTAAGTTTCATACATTATTACTTACTAATTGGTCAATGTTGGACGCATATATGTCGTGATACATGATGAAATTAAATCAAACAAACACTTTTCTTTGTTTATATCGCACTGTTTATTAATATTAGTGACTATAGTTTTGATCAAGTTCTGATTATTATCAAACTTAGAGTGTGAAGTTTGATATTCACTCTAAGTTTGATAATGATCAGAACGTAATCGAAACTATAGTCACTAATTTTATTAAAGAGTGTGATATAAATAAAGAAAAGTGTTTTATTTTATTACTTATGTTATTATTATTTTCATTTATTTAATATTTTATTAATATACGTAAGTAAACTAGCTGGGAATCTACACTATGCCCATTCTGTGAATAATGCATAATCAAATTCATTTAACCTGTTCTTCTTGACCTTTCATAAAATGCTATGCGTCTGCTATGCACAATAGTTGTATTTATAAGTTATTACCAATTATACACAAGATATAAATATTACTGGTTATCATAATATCAATCTACTGGGCGATCATTTAAATTTCAGCTCTAGTTATCCATGGAAATTTAAGCAGCCAATAAGAAAGACGAGACCGGTGATCTCGCCTTTCTTATTGGCTGCTTAAATTTCCATAGATAACTAGAGCTTAACGTGTTACTGAGCAAGTTTTCTTATTATCATTTCTACTAGAGTAGACATGGAAATCGGATATTTTGCACCCACTATCAATACACATATTCACAAATATTTACAATCATCTGAGTAAACAAAGTGGCGCAAAAACAGCATAGATTTATGATACGAAGTTATGGGACACTTTGTATATGAAAATTGTAGTGGGTGCAATTGTGTAGCGTGAAATTGATATAAATGAAATTGAATGTAAAAGCCTAATCGTCAATGTGGCCTTCAAATTTTACTTTACATAAAAGAAACAAGTAAAAACCAATCTCGTTTTGGAGAATTTTCATGATTACGATTTCATTTTGGCGGCGTAAATGAATGTATGACGATGAAAATTTTGCCAAAATTGAGTTGCGCAACGCACGCATGAAAATGCGTATGCGTAAGTATGCCGCAAACATGTGAAAATTCAATTACCACTAACCTTTTGTGCAGGCCGGTAAGTCTCGGAAGCCGCAAATCGCCCTTGAAGACGCCATCCATCCAGCCAAGTTCAAAAAACGCCACGCACAAACACAAACCATCTCCTCACGCACCATACACATCACGCAGGGACACTATGTCTTCACCCGGCACAACACGCACCTCCAGGCACCCTCGGGTGCAAAAATTTCCGAAAAAATCAAAAAATTGCCGCCAAATTTGGGCGTGGAAAATCTTAAGCCGGGGTGCGTGGAGGCGGCTTATCAAAAACTAAGCGAGCAAGTCTGTGCCTGCAGAAAATTGCAAGACAATGAGGGGGATGATCGAGGATTCTCGCCTCTAAGACGTCGTGCAGAAGGAACCTGCGCATTACCACGAAAAGACAGGCACTCCGGAAGGAATCAGGTCACGCGTTTTTTTTGGAAATATTTCTAAAAATAGACGGCATATTTGGGCTAAGGAGACTTCAGGGTCAAGCGAAGATGCGCCACAGCGGCGAGTGCAAGTGTACTTAAAGGTGATGTACTGTTCTATGTATTAAATTAGAGCATCCTGAATTAATAAATAATGAGGTTATTTGGATATATCAATTATAAAGATTTTTGTATTGCGTGAAGAATAGTCCTACATTTGAAATAATACTCAGGCAACAACCACTAGTTATAATAATAATAACAATGAAAGTTATAGCAATAATAATGATCATGATGACGACCCTCAGATCGGATACAGTGCCATAAAAATAATAATAATAATAACCCTAGGCTTCCAAGAGATTTTATGAGTGATTCAAATTTAGAGGGGAACACAAACAGATGATCCCTTGTAATGATGGGTAGTGGTGATGATGATGACAATGATGATGGAAAACATGCAGTGTAGCAAATCCTTTTTGACGATGGTCATTAGACACAGCAGCAGAAATAGGCCGTCATTAAATAATTGAGTAATAATAATAAGTAATTGACACAAACAAATTGCGACCTTGAAAATTGATACTGGGTTGAAATTGTCGGGTAAAGACCAAATTTATGCAACTTTTGTTCAACTTTGCTCAAACATTGGGAAAATTTAAACAGCTTTTGCTCAGTTTAGGTTCAAAAAGATTTTATGAGCGATTTCAATTTAGAGGGGAACACAAATAGATGATCCCTTATCATGATGACTGGTGGTGGTGGTGATGATGATGGCTGGTGGTGGTGGTGATGATGATGATGTTGATGTTGATGATGTGATGATGATGATGATGATGATGATGATGGAAAATATATGCAGTGAGGCAAATCCTTTTTGGCGACGGTCATTAGACACAGCAGCAGAAATAGGCCGTCATTAAATCAATGAATAATAATAAGTAATTGATAGCGAACAATTGCGTCCTAGAAAATTGATACGGGATTGAGATTGTCCTTTTAGACAACGGTCATTAGACACAGCAGCAGAAATAGGCTGTCATTAAATCAATGAATAATAATAATAAGTAACTGATTCTGAAAAATTGCGTCCTTGAAAATTCATACTGGATTGAGATTGACAGATTGACAGAATTGAGAGATGATCCCTTGTGATTATGGCTGGTGGTAATGAAGATGATTATGATGATGGAAAACATATGCAGTGTAACAAATCATTTTTGGCGACGGTCATTAGTCATAGCAGCAGAAATAGGCCGTTATTAAATCAATAAATAATAATAATAAGTAATGATCAGCGAAAAATTGCGACCTTGAAAATTGATAATTGATTGAGATTGTCGGGTAAAGACCAAATTTATACAACTTTTGTTCAACTTTGCTCAAACTTTAGGAAAATTTAAACAGCTTTTGTTCAGTTTTGGTTCCCAAAGATTTTATGAATGATTCCAATTTAGAGGGGAACACAAATAGACGATCCCTTGTGATGATGGCTGGTGGTAATGATGATGATGATGATAATGATGATGACGGACAACATATGCAGTGTGGCAAATTCTTTTTGGCGACGGTGATTAGACATAGCAGCAGAAGTAGGCCGTCATTAAATCATTGAATAATAATAATATGTATTTGATTCGGAAAAAATGAGTCCTTTTAATACTGGATTGAGATTTTCGAGTAAAGACCAAATTTAAACAATGTTTATTCAACTTTTCCCAAACTTTGGGAAAATTTAAACAGCTTTTGTTCAGTTTTGGTTCCACAAGATTGTAAGAGTAATTCAAATTTAGAGGGAAGCACAAATAGACGATCCCTTCTGATGATGGCTGGTGGTGATGATGATGTTGATGATGATGACGATGCAAAACATATGCAGCGGGCAAATACTTCTTGCCGACGGTTATTAGACACAGCAGTAGAAATAGGTCGTCATTAAATCAATAAATAATAATAATAAGTAATTAACACCGAAAAATTGCGACCTTGAAAATTGATACTGGATTGAGATTGTCGGGTAAAGACCAAATTTATACAACTTTTGTTTAACTTTGCTCAAACTTTGGGAAAATTTAAACAGCTTTTGTTCAGTTTTGGTGCAAAAAGATTTTAGGAGTGATTCCAATTTAGAGAGGAACACAAATAGATGATCCCTTGTGACGACGACGATGATGATGATGATGATGATGATGATGATGATGATGATGATGATGATGATGATGATGACGATGCTGCTGCTGCTGCTGCTGCTGTTGCTGCTGCTGATGATGATGATGATGATGGAAAACATATGCAGTGTGGCAAATCCTTTTTGGCGATGGCAATTAGACACAGCAGCAGAAAGAGGCCGTCATTAAATCGTTACAGATGATCCGTTGTGTTGAAGGCTGGTGGTGATGATGATGATGATGTTGATGATGGAAAACATATGCAGTGTGGTAAATCCTTTTTGGCGACGATCATTAGACACAGCAGCAGAAGTAAGCCGTCATTAAATCAATGAATAATAATAATAAGTAATTCTTACCGAAAAATTGCGTCCTTGAAAATTGATTCTGGATTATGATTGTCGGGTAAAGACCAAATTTAAACAATTGTGATTCCAATCTCGAGGGGAACACAAATAGAGGATCCCTTGTAATGATGATGATGTTGATGATGATGACGGAAAACATATGCAGTGTGGCAAATCTTTTTTAGGCGATGGTTATTAGACACAGCAGCAGAAATAGACCGTTATTGAATCAATGAATAATAATAATAAGTAATTGACACCGACAAATTTCGACCTTGAAAATTGATACTGGATTGAGATTGTCGGGTAAAGACCAAATTTATACAACTTTTGTTCAACATTGCTCAAACTTTGGGAAAATTTAAACAGCTTTTGCTCAGTTTTGGTTCCAAAAGATTCTATGAGTAATACAAATTTAGAGGGGAACGCAAAGAGATGATCTCTTGCGATGATGGCTGGTGATGATGATGATGACGGTGATGACCATGATGATGACGACGATGATGACCATGATGATGACGCTGGCGATGGCGATGATGATGATGATGATGATGGTGATGATGATGGTGTAAAACATATGCAGTATGGCAAATCCTTTTTGGCGATGGTCATTAGACACAGCAGCAGAAATAGGCCTAGAAATTAGTTCAATGAATAATAATTATAATAAGTAATTGACGATGACAATGACGCTGGCGATGGCGATGATGATGGTGATGATGATCATGATGATGATGATGATAAATATATGCAGTGTGGCAAATCCGTTTTGTCGACGGTCATTAGACACAGCAGCAGAAATAGACAGGGAATTAAATCAATGAATAATAATAATAAGTAACTGATACCGAAAAATTGCGTCCATTAAAATTGATACAAGATTGAGAATGTCCTTTTTGACGACGGTCATTAGACACAGCAGCAGAAATAGGGCGTCATTAAATCAATGAATAATAATAATAATAAGTAATTAACACCGAAAAATTGCGAGCTTGAAAATTGATACTAGATTGAAATTGTCGGGTAAAAACCAAATTTATACAACTTTTGTTCAACTTTGCTCAAACTTTGGGAAAATTTAAACAGCTTCTGTTCAGTTTTGGTTCCTATAGATTTTATGAGTGATTCCAATTTAGAGGGGAACACAAATAGATGATCCCTTGTGATGATAGCTGGTGATGATGATAATGACTACGATGGTGTTGAGGATGATGATGATGATGATGATGATGATGATGGAAAACATATGCATTTTGGCAAATCCTTTTTAGCTATGGTCATTAGACATAGAGCAGAAATAGGCCGTATTTAAATAAATGAATAATAATAATAAGTAATTGATACCGGAAAATTGCGTCCTTGAAAATTTATACTGCATTGAGATTGTCGGTTAAAGGCCAAATTTAAACAAATTTTGTTCAACTTTGCACAAACTTTGGGAACATTTAAACAGCTTTTGTTCAGTTTTGGTTTCAAAAGATTTTAGGA